>CM047425.1:22663233-23863233 GCA_026168455.1 Theocolax elegans
TGTCCGGGTGTTTTATCTCTTCGAGATTTTAAAATTAAGAAATGTAACCATGGTAGATAAGTTCTAAAGATTAATTTAAACAAAAGTTGTTTGTAATGTTTTTTCAAAAAAATCAACAGATTTTGAGATAAATGGCTTTAAAAATAGAAGTTTTTCTAAAAAATTGAAAAATTTCCACTTTTCATGGTCGAATAACTCTTAAGCAAATTATTTTTAACACTTAAATTTTTTTTGTATGTTCTGGAAGATGTTTCCAGCCTGTTCTCAAATTTTGGAGTGATTTAAAATTTTCATCGTACCACTTGACGTGAAATAGACCATATATCCCGGTTGAAAATATCATATAGAAAATTATAAAAAAAATTTTTTACTATCTTGTACCCGGTATCTGCACCCGAAATTCACAATAAAACAATATACAAATAATAATCTATAAGAAGCTATCTGCTATTTGGTTTAACTCTAAACAGTATTTTATAAGGTTTTATAAGATTCGGGTACTACAATATTAATGCGATTCTATATGCATTACGGTTTAATAGGGTTTTATAATGAAAAACTTATAAAATTAAAAATGAAAACAAAAACTTAAATAATTCTATATGATTTTATAAGACTTGTCATGAGTTACTTAAACTAATAAAACGTTTTATAAGATTCTATTGTGTACGTCATTTTAGCAAATATTCAGCTAAATTTATCTATTAGATTTAATAAGCAAAATGTTATAAAAATGATGGAAATCTTATGGATTTCTATACCTAATACCAATATGGAAAAATCTTTTTTTTATAAATTTGAATAAGTATTGACACTTACCTGTAACATAGAAATGCGATTTCTTTATAGAATTTTATAATTTTTTGAGGGTGCAAACAAGTATCTCATTTAACTTGTACCTGTTTCTATGAGTTCGCCCGTCGGCTAATAATCTCGGTGGTTACAGGGCTGCGGGAGGTGTGTATCCGCGGCACGTCGATACGGGCTCGTGTTTGTTGTTGCGGTCGATATCTCTTTCTCTCTCGCTCCTCTTGAGGCGCACGGCTTGACAGGTGCAACGGCGGGCTCGGGCTGCTTGGACAGACACACGGCGATATTCAGGTAACTATCCACTTGGAGGACGGCTTGCTGCTTTTATTATTAATCTTAATATTGTGTGTGTGTGAGCACTTATAATGCTCACCTAACCTCTTCACAAGTCCTCTCCTATACACACTTGTTTAAGTAAGTGTGTGCTCCTATCTGCTCCCTTATAGTGCACATTACTACATTAACTGGTGCTTACAGGCTCCCTGGATTATTGCTGGCTGACGGACCTCCTGGCTACATTGGCTTCTCCTTCTGGCTCAGTCTTCCTTGGCTTGCTGGGTACGCTGCTACTAGGTTCAGGACTTTGGGGCTCGCTGTCAACACCTCAGCATGCTGCTTCGTTGGCTCTTCGTCAGGCTCCTTCTTAGATTATTTGAAGAGTAATCTATGCTTCGATGAACTCCTTCTGTGCCCTGCTCGGCTGCTCCCCTGTGCACCTTTGTTAGTGGGCTCGGTGGTTTGTTATAGTGTTAAGGAGCTCGGTTATTGGGAGGGTGTTGCAATTATCATTATAGGCTCTTAGGGAAATTAGGGAAATATAGGTTCGGTTAGGCTTGTATATGTGTGTGTGTGCTCGTACAGGGAAGATAAGGTATAGCTATTTGTCGCTGTTAATGACATGCACTATTTGCATTGTCACAACTTTCGATCAGTCATTACGTCCTTCATAATTTTACAAGCTTTGACGATCCATCGATGCGGTTTATCAGTTTTTGGTAATATGTTTGAAAGTCCGCATAGTATGACTCTCGAGGGTAGCAGCATGAAACGATCGTCCAAGTCATAGATCCCATTTTCTATTACGTCTTGGGTAAGCTCGATACTATCTCCAGTGTCTACCGATCTATAGCGTTCGATGACGTCATCCGTGATATATCGTCCCCATTCACCGTTTACCTTTATAGCTATAAACTGACTTGACTGAAAAAATAATATTAATAAATTATTAAATTATTAAATTAATTTTCATTATCATTCTTTAAATTTCTTTATATACTTACATAAAGGTCTGCATGATTTAATTTACTAGTCACAGGCACAATGACTACTCTTTCTTGATTATTTTCAGACACAATTTTTTCGGTGTGAATGTATTTCGGTACTACTTATAATACTCATTGATTTCCTTCTGTTGAGCACTGTACGTTTCGTCTTCGTCGATTATTTGTACGTAGAAAGACGAAGGGGTATGAAACGTTGACACTCTTACACTTTGTTTCGAATTAATTATTCTTCTCATGTCACGATGTTTTAAATCTCTCAAAACGTGTATCCTACAGTTACTCGACATTTTGCCAAAATTCTATTTTAGCTGTAGTTCTAAAAAATGACTGACTCTCCCTACACAAAGTTTCGATATTTAGGTCGACGATGAGTAGAGGTGGAAAAATTAGCAGAGGGAGTAAAATAAAATAGAAAAAAATTTTGGCCAATGGTGAGGTTGCAGCGTTACGTAGGTACCACCTCCAAGGAAAATCGAGGGTAAGGTGCAAGGGAGGATATCGTGGGAAGGTGCGTATACGTAAAAATTATTTTTTCTCGCAATATCGAAAAAGAAAAGTTTGAATAGATTTTTATTCCGTTTACGTTTTTGTGTAGTTGACAAAGTAAGAAACGGATGAAACGTCATAAATTTAAAAATATACAATAAAAAGTCGTAAAAATTATTTATTTCTTACTATAAAGAAAGTTCCCGCGTCTACGTTTGTCGGTAAATGAACAATACGCGTAATAAATAAAAACGTCTTTTGTAAATTTAAAAAATTTTAAGAATTACATAAATTTTTATAGAGTCATGGAATAATTTTGAGCGTATAAAGAAAATTCTATAAATAATTCATTTAACGATAATCTTTGAACAGATGTCATTCTCTAAAAGTGTCGGAATCTAATATTGTATGTTATTTAAAAAAAGTTTAACAATCGTATGCTCAAGCTTTTACTCAATCTCGTAAATTAAATTTTATACGTTACGTGTACTCAAAAGATTTTTTCATGTATTCTTCTTGGACACCTTGTCTTCGCGGAATTCTATTTTTAAATATTTGAAAAACTAATACATTGACAAAGTAAGAAACGGATGAAACGTCATAAATTTAAAAATATACAATAAAAAGTCGTAAAGATTATTTATTTCTTACTATAAAGAAAGTTCACGCGTCTACGTTTGTCGGTAAATGAACAATACGCGTAATAAATAAAAACTTCTTTTGTAAATTTTTAAAATTTTAAGAATTACATAAATTTTTATAGAGTCATGGAATAATTTTGAGCGTATAAAGAAAATTCTATAAATAATTCATTTAACGATAATCTTTGAACAGATGTCATTCTCTAAAAGTGTCGGAATCTAATATTTGAATATTGTTATTTAAAAAAAGTTTAACAATCGTATGCTCAAGCTTTTACCCAATCTCGTAAATTAAATTTTATACGTTACGTGTACTCAAAAGATTTTTTTCATGTATTCTTCTTGGACACATTGCCTTCGCGGAATTCTATTTTTAAATATTTGAAAAACTAATACATTGACAAACTAATAAATTGACAAACAGATATAAATTTAGAAAATGTACAATAGAAGAGTAGTCAAAATTTTTTATTACATTTCTTTCTGTAAAAAAGGAAAAAGGGTCACGCATCTTCCTTTGTAGATGAGTCAACAATACCTCGTAATAAAAACTACGCCTTCCTTTGTTAATTTGTTAAATCGCAGTCATCCTGTCGTGGGAGAATATTGGATTCAAAAAAGGAAAAATCGATAAATTATACGCTTAATGGTTGTGATTTTGAACAGATGGCGTTACATAATAATAGTTTTAGCGAAATAATACCTCGTCCGCTCACCCGCGCTCATAAATCAGCTTTTCTAAGCAAACACGTTCAAAAAAGGTTTTTCCGCGTGCGCGTTTAAACAAGCTTTTTGCAGCGTACGCGTACAAACAAGGTTTTCCCGCGTACGTCGCTGGGTCAGCTGGTCTGCACAACGCTGTAAAATTAACACTGCGCAGCGTCCGCTAAATATGCTTTTTATTCCGCGTTTAGCTAATTAAATCAAACAACGCTAAAACTCTAGCAGCGCGTTTACCGCCGCCGCCGAACGCGGAACGACCTTATCACAAAATGGATACGCGTTGGCGTCATCCGTGGACTTGTACGATTTCCGGTCCTATGAGTTGTGGTAAATCGGTGTGGGTTTGAAAATTCATAAAGTTTCGAACTCAAATGACCGACGCTGTTTTCGATAGGATTATTTTTTATTACGGAGAGTGGCAAGATGGCTACAAAAGTCAAGAGTTTTCGTGTGTTGAATTTCGCGAGGGTCTACCGAGACCCGAAGATTATTCAAACGATCCTCATTTGAAAAAATTAATTATAATCGACGACTTGATGCGTGAATCGTCAAACAGTGTTATAGTCGATTTATTTACCAAAGGATGTCATCATAAAAATATAAGTATTATTTTTATAACTCATAATATTTTTCATCAAGAACAGGGTCAACGCGACGTCAGCTTAAACTCAAATTACATAGTGTTGTTTAAAAATCCTCGGGACCAAGCTCAAATTCGATATCTCGCGCGACAAGTGTACCCCGAAGACGCTAAATTTTTGCAGGAAGCATATCTAGATGCTGTAAAACAGGCATACGGTTACCTTTTATTAGATTTGACGCAGGCAACACCCGACGAGTTTCGATTTCGAAGCTGTATATTCCCAGACGACGAGTTTCATTACGTCTATGTGCCTAAAAATCGTAGTAGTACATTTATAAAATATATTTAAAAATACAATAAATAAAAGTATCAAGCAGATGATACTTCAGTTAAAGAACGATAATGGCAAAGACTACATCGAAATCTTTCCGAGTAAAAAATAAATCAAAAGTATTTGAACAAAGGTACGTTGTTCTGTTGCACGCTTCAGCACGAGCAAACAAAGAGCAACGTTTAGCAATATTAAAAACCGCCGATAAAAAATTAATTAAATATATTTGCGAGTGCGCTTTAAATACTTTACAAGGTGTAGTACCTTTGAAAGATTGTCAATTTAAAAAATTAAAACGTCACAAAAATATTCTCAGAAAATTATGCAACAAGACTAACGGCTGCTGGAAAAAAAAGAAGCGTATAATCGTGCAAAAAGGTGGTAGTTTCTTACCGTTTCTACTACAGCCTATAATATCGACATCTTTTCCACGCTTTTACAGTAATAATGGAAAGAACAAAGAAAATGATTCTTGTTCCCGCCGAACAGATGGAAAGAATTCAAAGCAATCAGTTACATCAAACTCTACGGACGGTATACCCAACGAAAATGTTTCAAACTTACAAACAACGCAAACTGTAGGCGATAATCTCTCCAGACTCGACGATGAAATGAAAAGAGTTTTAGATTCTACAAACATTTTAGATGACAGAGATCGTTTAAAACAGTATATACAGGTTGTTACAACGTTACTTATTTTTTAAATCTGAAAAAAAAATATCCAAACCCATTGACAACCGATACTGTTAGTACATTTATAAAATATATTTAAAAATACAATAAATAAAAGTATCAAGCAGATGATACTTCAGTTAAAGAACGATAATGGCAAAGACTACATCGAAATCTTTCCGAGTAAAAAATAAATCAAAAGTATTTGAACAAAGGTACGTTGTTCTGTTGCACGCTTCAGCACGAGCAAACAAAGAGCAACGTTTAGCAATATTAAAAACCGCCGATAAAAAATTAATTAAATATATTTGCGAGTGCGCTTTAAATACTTTACAAGGTGTAGTACCTTTGAAAGATTGTCAATTTAAAAAATTAAAACGTCACAAAAATATTCTCAGAAAATTATGCAACAAGACTAACGGCTGCTGGAAAAAAAGAAGCGTATAATCGTGCAAAAAGGTGGTAGTTTCTTACCGTTTCTACTACAGCCTATAATATCGACATCTTTTCCACGCTTTTACAGTAATAATGGAAAGAACAAAGAAAATGATTCTTGTTCCCGCCGAACAGATGGAAAGAATTCAAAAGCAATCAGTTACATCAAACTCTACGGACGGTATACCCAACGAAAATGTTTCAAACTTACAAACAACGCAAACTGTAGGCGATAATCTCTCCAGACTCGACGATGAAATGAAAAGAGTTTTAGATTCTACAAACATTTTAGATGACAGAGATCGTTTAAAACAGTATATACAGTTGTTACAACGTTACTTATTTTTTAAATCTGAAAAAAAAATATCCAAACCCATTGACAACCGATACATTTGAAGAGATTGGAAACGAAATTACTTACGATAAAATAATAAACAGTGTTCCACCCGTTTACAAAAGAAAATCAGAACTTTTGTTGAACCACTTGAATAATTTTAAGACTAGAATTTTTTTGAACAGAAAGGGAATGGTGACCATTGACGGTAAGGCAATAAAAAATTCAAATATCATTGATTTAATCAATTTTGCTGCACGACACAGAAAAACGACCAATCCAGAGGGAAAAAGAGAATTTACCAAGTTTTTAAAGGATGTCTTGACACCTCAAGAGTATATCGGTAATAGAAGAATATTTGACGATGTGACTGAAAAGTTAAGTTTTTCAGACACTCCGAAATCAAAAGATGTACAGCAATCCGACAGTGACGAATATAACTCGACGTTTAATAATAGTTTCGACAGTCTTAAAAACAGTAGCATTGTCCAAAAACCGCCTTCGAAAAAAAAGGAAATTAAAAAAAAATGGCTCAGTCTAAATATGTAAATAAAAAGTTAGAGTCTCAGTATTTTGATCCTTCTATAGACAAATAATCAATTTGGAGGAGTTCAACTGTCCGTCGTTTAGAAACCTTCCACGCGTTATCGACCACTTTTGTTTTTTACATGGACGGAAAAGGGAGTACATGAGTTGTGCATTGACATATGCATATAAACTACGTATTTGGCTGCATAAAACATTAGCCTATCGCCCTTCAACCAGCAAAGTCATCGATCTAAAAGAAAAAAAGAAGGAAACGGAAAAAGAGGACATCAACAAGGACAAAAGACGACACACAATCATTGCGTCTTCGAGACAAGGAACTCCGTCTGGAAACCACGACAAAAAACGCCAACACCAACCAAATCAAGACAGAGCACTCCGATAACCGTAACTTGTACTGCATACTCAACTCCTATAGATGCTAGCAACACAAGTATTTCCACCATCTCCCAAGATACGATCGATGCCGATCATTTATACGACATAGTACGCGAGGAGGAGGAAGCCGCTGCAAAGCATGAACACGTTGCAAATACTCAACGCAATAAAAATTTTGCCTCTGCAGACAGTGGGAGTGTACCCTGCGGACAAGATTCCTCAGATTCTGACGAAGCCGACTGCAATTGTTGTTAACAATGAGGATCACCGAAAACCCGGTGAGCATTGGCTGGCCATCTACATCGATAATCGCGGAATCGGATACTTCTTTGACAGTTTCGGTCGACCACCCACCGTACCACAACATATTCAATGTCTCCGAAGAAACTGTAAGGTTTACACCTGGAGTCCTAAGCAGCTACAAGATTTCGCTTCTATCCTGTGTGGTCAGTATTGCGTTAATTTCATTCATCACATGTCTCACGGTCATTGCATGGACAGTTTTTGGAGACTGTTCACCGACGATACTGCATACAACGATAAATTAAATTTAAAAGTATTTTATAAGAATATCAACAATAATTTTCATTATAATAATAATTGTAAGAAGAATGTTCATTGTATAACTCATTTGCAAACATGTAAAAGAATACATAATAATAATAATAATAATAATAATAATAATAATTTTAATTATAATATAAAAACAGGTACATTAGTTGTAAGTTTCTATTATTAACGTAATATATATTTAACCGAATGCAAAACACGTATAATTTTACTCTTATTTACTCTATATCTAAGTGTGTGAATTTATTATAAGTTTTATCAGGTCAACCGGAATCACGGTCTATTTATAAGTTTCGTATAATAAAATGTGTGTGAGTGTCTTTGCGTCTATTCTTAAGCTACTCTTATACTTAATATTAACCGAGTGTCAAATCTAGTTTTAAATTTATGTATTGTATAATCATCTATATGTATATCTCTGGGTGCGTAATTATTCATTCTATGTCTCGTTCTCTGTATACACACACTCTCTCTCTCTCTCTCACACCAACATAGACACAGTGGGTCAGCTATTATAACACGGTGTCCGAATACCCTAGCGCATCATCAGTATCTCTGCGTGAGTGCGAGAGAGAGAGAGAGAGGTAGAGAGAGAGAGAGAGAGCGTGGGTACGCGCAGTAGTGCTATCTCTCTCACATACACAACTCTTCTTACTGCAAGAGATGCACTTCGCGCGCAACCCCTCTTGCTCACTCTCTCTCTCTCTCACACACACGCATGTGCGGCCCTCCGGGCCTGCTGTAACGTCAGAACACTCTTAGTACGAGAGAGAGACGCACTGCGCGCGCACTCCCTCTACCTCTCTCTCTCGCACCCATGTACTCCGCCGGGCCCACTGTTACGTCAGAGCAACCTCTGTACGAGAGAGATGCAGTGCGCGCGCACTCCCTCTACCTCTCTTTCTCGCATCCATATACTCCATTGGGACAGCTGTGACGTCACAGCGTCTGTTCCACCCTACCTGTACATAAGTACGAGAGAGAGAGAGAGAGAGAGAGAGAGAGAGAGAGAGAGAGAGAGAGAGAGAGAAAGAGCTTCACTCTCTCTCTCTCTCTCTCCCTCTCTGGCACGCGCGGGCCCCCGCCGTGACGTCACCGCCGGGGTAGACACCCCATTGTCCACGCTAGACAACCCCATTGTACGTGCTAGACAACCCCATTGTCGCGCTAAACAATACCATTGTTCGCATTTGTCGCAAATTTGTCGCAATCACTCAAGAACTATTTGGTGCTTTTATTTGAAAGCGTTGTGAATTGGGGACCGTTGTGGTACCATTCTACTTTCTCGTTTGAATCAGCAAATCATGATTTATTAAAAGCAATTAAATGTTCGAAAGGTGTTTCAAGCCAAATTATTACATATACCAACTGTTAGGTCGTATTCTCTTCAACATGAACAGAACACGTAATTTTTTGATATAATTTTTATAGTTTAAATTTGTCTTATTTATAATTTTTATGAATAATTAAAATATGTAAAATGTAATGGAGGAGAAAGGGAATTAATTAAAAACACATACAATTGAGCCGTTAAACATTCATTTATTTGGCTCGAAAGGGGAAAAGCCTCGCGGCATAAAAACCCCTTGAATTACAAGCTGTTAATAAGATTAAATATGTTAGGTGAAGGTGCGAGTTATATGTATGTATTTGTGTGTATAAGTGTAATGTTGAATCGATCTAGGGATCGATTGCGTGTGAATTCACGTTAGGAGGAGGCGAACTCGACTCCGTGAACCGGCCACGTGTTACCGATAGCTTAAAACGTGAATAGGAGAAGACTGGCTTCAATCCTTGTGATTGGCGAGGACGCGCAATCAATAATGTGATGATCAGTCACACTATTAGCTGATTGCAGCAAGGCTGATTCAGCAAGAGATCACGCTAGAGATCTGTATTCGCGACGTAATCACCGAATTACGCGTTAAACACGGTACGTGTAAACTGTAGCGAAAATCGGGAATACTTTAAAGTATCGTACACAACGGCGGTACTAAACTCGTCAACTAATCAAAGCCGAGAAGAGATGCGCGCTGCACGAGGTGTCAAGGTAGACTGACTACTCGTCCGTTCGGCAATTGCATTGTGTCCTTTTTGGAGGGTTTTTAGAGGGAGCAAGGGTCACTCGATCGAACTCTGGGATTTTCCGTCGGCAACTACATATGTTATTAAATAGAAATCACGGCGTCTGGGTTTTCCCGGTCATATAAGACATATGTACCACGGTCTATTCATGTGCAGCGTAACAGGCTCGAACACGTCCGTTATACACGTTCCAACAGGTAGAAACCCTTATTGTTAACTTGATTGAGCGGTATATTAAAATTATTTATTTTCTGTATGTAAACCTTTGATATTTTCTTTAAAATCCCAGCGAAATTAATATCGTTTACTATTTATTCATTTGCGACGGAACATCCTCCCCGGGTTGCGAGAAAGTGGAGCAAAATATGTGTAAAATGTTTACTTGTGTATGTAATGTGTATATGAATATTATGTAGATGAATACATAAATTTGAATCGATACAATGTCGTAGACCGCGTTTAAATTTCTTTAAATTTTATCGGGTAGTAAGCAAAGGTGTGGAACGTTTCGTTTGAACGTTCCAGTGGCTGTTTTGATCGTAACTACACGAATAATTCCGTCGCTTCCTGGATGGACATCGATTACACAGCCCAATCGCCACTGCATACATGGTTGCAATTTGTCTATTATCAAGATAATTGAATCAATTTTAATTTCACCCTTTGATTCCTGCCATTTTTGGCGTTTTTGAAGTTCTCCTAGATACTCGATATGCCATCGACGCCAAAAGTCTTGTCGGGCCTTGGATATAAAGTTCCACACGGATAAGCGGTTATCTGGAATTTGAAAAAAATTATTTTCAGGCAGCATGGTTAAAGGACGGCCAACCAAAAGGTGTGCAGGTGTCAACGCAATCGGATCATTGGGATCGGCGGAAATTGAACAAAGAGGTCGAGAATTTAATATAGCTTCGATTTCGATTGCTAATGTGTTTAACTCTTTTGAATGTAAGTAGTTGACTACCGATTACGCGTTTTAAATGATGTTTAAACGATTTTACGGCAGCCTCCCAGATACCTCCGAAATGTGGAGACAAGGGAGGATTTATGGTCTTTAAATTGTTCAGAATTTAATAATATGTATAGTTCGCGAAGTTGATTGTTGGCACCGACAAAGTTAGTTCCGTTGTCCGAAAAGACATGTGTTGGTATTGCGCGGCGGCTTGTGAAGCGTCTAAACGCGCCTAAAAAACCTTCGGTGGTCAAGTCGCTTACGATCTCGATATGCACGGCTTTTGTTGCCATACATATAAAAACACATCCGTACACCTTCACGCGATTACGGTTTCGGTATTATTTCTCTTTAATAAATAAGGGACCGAAAAAATCTATTCCCGTGTTCGCGAAGGCACCAGCTTCTTCAACTCTGGAAGCAGGTAAATTTCCCATACGACTTTGTAATGGAGTATGTCGATGTCGAATACAGTTAACGCATCGTCGCACGATTTTGCGTACTTGGTTTTTTCCGTCAAATAACCAAAATCGATGACGAATAGCGTATAAGGTGCTCTGTATACCCGCATGATATATACGGATATGTAACTCGCGAATTATTAGATCAGTCACGTGATGTCGGGACGGCAAAATAATCGGGTATTTTTGATCATTAGTAATTTTTGCATTACGCAGACGACCACCGACGCGAAGCAATCCGTGTTCATCGATAAATGGATTTAACGAGGCAAGCCGATTATCCCTTGTCTTCCCATTTGTCTTGATACGTTCAATATCATCATGAAATTGTTCATTTTGTATTAAACGTAGTATTTTTCGTTTGGTTTCCATCCTTTCTTGTACATTTATGGTTTTACATTTGTTTATTTTCTTATAGTGAATAAATCGCATGCAATATGCAATAGAATTTAATAAAGTGGAATATGATGAAAACCGATCGAATATTTCGCATTTCAGTATTCTCGAAGTCATGCAGGCGGATTTCTTTAGGCCCGGCAAATCTGTAACATCGATTTCGATAGATTTTGGCCACGATTCTTGCGGTTGCGCGAGCCAAGGGGGTCCTTCAAACCACATGCGATTTTTTACAAATTCGAGAGGCAATTGTCCGCGAGATAACGCATCGGCAGGATTATCCTTGGTTCTTATATGTCTCCATTCGATTGCGTCTGGGATAGATTGAATTTCCGCGACACGATTCGCTTCGAACGTTTTCAACATCTGAGGTGTTTTCTTCAACCAATGCAAGACGATTGTCGAATCGGACCAAAACACAATTTTATCAATTAAAACATTAAACGCAGAGCGAGCCTCACAGTAAAGACGCACGAGCGTGACCGCTCCGCAAAGTTCCAATCTCGGGATTGTAGTTGTTTTTAATGGAGCAACACGAGATTTTGCGCATGCAAGACGGACGATAGTTTCTCCGTTTGGATTACTCGATCTAATGTATACACAGGCTCCGTATCCTATTTGACTGGCGTCGCAAAAACCGTGAATTTCTACGCGTTGCGTGTTTTCTATAAATAGTCGACGATTTACACGTAAATCGCGTAACAAATGCAAGTGCTCGATCAATGAAGCCCAAGTTGTGTATATTTCTTGCGGTACGGATTCGTTCCAGTCGATTTTAGCGCTCCAGCATTTCTGCATAAGTGCTTTCGCGGTCAATATAACTGGACCTAATAAACCTAATGGGGAGTATATTTTCGCGATTTCCGACAAAATATTTCTTTTAGTCACTTTAATAGATAACTCAATTGGTTTTACGGTATAAGTTAACTGATCTTGACGAGAATCCCATACTATGCCTAAAGTTTTTACTACAGAATTTTTCTCAATCGCACAATCGGAAGTAAATACTCTTTCGTCAATGTTGTCTAACGCGTGTGAATGATTGGATGCCCATTGCCGTATGTTGAAACCACGACGATTAAGAAGTTCAATTACTTCGTCACGAATATGTAATATTTCTTCTAACGTATCTGCACCCGTCAAAAGGTCATCAACATATAAATCGCGTTTCAAAATTTTACACGCCCGCGGAAAATCTTTGCTCTCATCATTCGCGAGTTGTTGTACAGTTCGTATAGCAAGATATGGAGCGGATGAAACTCCAAAAGTTACCGTATTTAACTCATAAACTTGTATTTTATTGTCGTCATACCAAAAAATCCGTTGATATTTTCGGTCATCGGGATGTATTAACACTTGTCGGTACATTTTTTCTATATCCGCGGTAATTACATATTTGTGAGTCCGAAATCGTAATAGATGTTCAAACAATTTATCTTGTATTGTTGGTCCCGGCATAAGTAAATCGTTTAATGATTTATCGTTGTCTGATTTTGCAGATGCGTCGAAAACTACGCGAACCTTTGTTGTAGCACTCGTCGCCTTTACAACCGCGTGGTGTGGCATATAGTAACCGTGACTAGATTCATCGGTTACCTTAAACATGTGTCCGAGACGTATGTATTCGTCCATTACCTTGTAATATTCGGTGCGAAGTGTAAGATTTGAATTTAATCGCCTTTGCAGAGAGAAAAAACGACGAAGTGCTTGTGTACGCGAATTACCTAAAGACGGGTTAGCGGTTCGGAATTGTAATCTAACTGTATATCTTCCATCCTTCCCGCGTTCCGTATTTTCGTTATAAAACGCTTCGCACGTTGATTCCTCGAGTGATTTCCCAGATTCGCTATTTAACTCCTCAATTGTCCAAAATTTCGCGAGTTGATCTCGTAATTCGGTCAGATTACATGAAATGGCTCAATTTTTCTCGCCACCTATTCCACCTGCCACGGTCCACCCAAGTCGGGTTTTTTGTAAGATTAAGTCATGTTTGTCAAGAGATAAATTAATTTGTCCAATTGAAAGTAATGACAGAGTGGCTCCGGAACCAATTAAAAGATCTATCCGATCGTGGCACGTGAAAATGCGGATCCGCGAGTTTAACATTATTTGGAATATTAATCAGCTCCCGCGGAAAAATCTCGTCAGGTACGAATTCGGCAATTTTATTAACCGTTAAAAAGGTGAGTGTTTTTTGAAATTCATTGTGTATTGATTTAAAGGTCATTTCAATGCAACTCCTTGCTATTGTAGTCATTTCATTTATTGCACCGACAGGAATTGAACACTTGCGAACAGGTAATTTTAATGAATTAGCTAAACTTTCAGTTATAAAATGAGCGGTCGCCCAAGTATCGAGTAGAGCGCGCGCTTCTATAAACCTCCCGTTTCCATCTTTAATACGCACAATCGCGCTCATCAGCAAACCCGACCGCGGTACGCGTGATAACGTGTGTAATACGGTCCGCGATAGTCACATTGGTGGAGGTTTAGCGGACTCTCCCTTATCTACTTGCGACGATGTAGAAACAGTCGTAGTAAATTTCGAATCTGTCGAATGTAATAACGTATGATGGAATATTTTGCATTTTCTGCATCGCGATGCCTTACAATTTCCGCTATGCGAACGGAAACAATTTCGACAAAGCCCCTTTTCCTTCACGACCTTCCAGCGCTGTTGAGGAGACAATTCAATATATTTTGTACACCGATATATTAAATGACTCCCTCCGCAATGGTTACATGCAGACGAAACATTGGTAACAAAAACTCGCGCTCCGGACTCCTTGCGTCGCGATTTCGATCCTCGCGCTTCGCTGTCAGCGCGACGCTTTCCGTTGTACGCATTCTTGCCGCTGACTTCATTGCGCGTGGTATTTTTCTCAAATGTAGAAAGTCTAAACGATGTCTCGTTAATAAAGTTAAAAAATTGTTTTAAATCCGGGAGTTCATCTAAATTTAGTGAATCCTCCCATTTTTGACGGACATCAACCGGTAACGTTCTTTCGAGTATGCGACCAATTAAATTATCATAAGAATCCGCGCGCAACGAACTCAACGTATTCAAATGTTGACGAGCCTCATCGATAAGTTTAGATAAACTGGATGACGTAGCTTTGTTTAAAGGGGGGATGTCTAAAATCGCGTCAATGTGTTTGGTTACTAAAATTTGCCTTTTTTCGTACGAGTCTACTAACAAATTCCACGCATTTTTGTAATTCTCCGCGCTTGTATCAAAAATCGCTAATTTATTTAACGCGTCTCCCTTTAAGCAGATTTTTAAATATAAGAATTTAAGTAAATCATCGATATCAGCGCGTGAGTCTACCATAGTTAAAAAGGTATTTTTAAAAGATAACCACTGTTTATGGTCGAAAAAGATAAATTTCCTGCGGGACTGGTAACGCTGTTTTCGATCTCTCCATCATCCGATTGCATCGTCTCTATTTTAGTCGCGAGTTCATAATATTTATCTTGAATAATCGGCCATTCATCGAGTTTTTCATTTAACGGATCCAATATTGCAAGTTCGTCGTTTAATTCCTCAAAAGCGTTAAACGATTCAGTTAATTTAGTAAGACGTAATTTCGCGTTAACCTGATTTATTTTTTTATGTGTAATCGCGGTACTTATAATAGTAATTTGCGACTTTAAAGATGTACGTTTTTGATTAATTTGAGCAATACGCCTTTCGGAATCCATTGTATGAAGTGTTTACAGAATTATTATATTAGAAACACGAGTTATAACCGATAAAAAACAATAAAGTGCACGCGACGTTACAATTTAGTCTTGAGTAAAATTTAAAACGATTATTTATTTATTTAATACTATTAAAGAATTATTTAATAAAACGGAAAATTCGAAATAATAAAAACAAAATAATATTGTTTAATTAACTAGACTTAGCTTTACGATGTCGTCGATCTGGTTGAAATGCAGCTGCAGATGGCGATTGGTCCCAAAGTGTCCTTGTGGAAGCGACGGTCAGCTTGTAAATAATTAGAATCACAATATTGCACTGTACACAATACGGTACTCACACCTTGACACTTTTTTATTGTTGTGAAACTCGCACCTCACAGGAGGCACCAAATTGTTAGGTCGTATTCTCTTCAACATGAACAGAACACGTAATTTTTTGATATAATTTTTATAGTTTAAATTTGTCTTATTTATAATTTTTATGAATAATTAAAATATGTAAAATGTAATGGAGGAGAAAGGGAATTAATTAAAAACACATACAATTGAGCCGTTAAACATTCATTTATTTGGCTCGAAAGGGGAAAAGCCTCGCGGCATAAAAACCCCTTGAATTACAAGCTGTTAATTAGATTAAATATGTTAGGTGAAGGTGCGAGTTATATGTATGTATTTGTGTGTATGAGTGTAATGTTGAATCGATCTAGGGATCGATTGCGTGTGAATTCACGTTAGGAGGAGGCGAACTCGACTCCGTGAACCGGCCACGTGTTACCGATAGCTTAAAACGTGAATAGGAGAAGACTGGCTTCAATCCTTGTGATTGGCGAGGACGCGCAATCAATAATGTGATGATCAGTCACACTATTAGCTGATTGCAGCAAGGCTGATTCAGCAAGAGATCACGCTAGAGATCTGTATTCGCGACGTAATCACCGAATTACGCGTTAAACACGGTACGTGTAAACTGTAGCGAAAATCGGGAATACTTTAAAGTATCGTACACAACGGCGGTACTAAACTCGTCAACTAATCAAAGCCGAGAAGAGATGCGCGCTGCACGAGGTGTCAAGGTAGACTGACTACTCGTCCGTTCGGCAATTGCATTGTGTCCTTTTTGGAGGGTTTTTAGAGGGAGCAAGGGTCACTCGATCGAACTCTGGGATTTTCCGTCGGCAACTACATATGTTATTAAATAGAAATCACGGCGTCTGGGTTTTCCCGGTCATATAAGACATATGTACCACGGTCTATTCATGTGCAGCGTAACAGGCTCGAACACGTCCGTTATACACGTTCCAACAGGTAGAAACCCTTATTGTTAACTTGATTGAGCGGTATATTAAAATTATTTATTTTCTGTATGTAAACCTTTGATATTTTCTTTAAAATCCCAGCGAAATTAATATCGTGTACTATTTATTCATTTGCGACGGAACACCAACATCAATCATTGCATAAGAGTTTTACAAGATAAATCATATCCTTACATTAGTGACTTGATAAAAATATACTGTGATGATGTTCTCTCTTCAAATGTTGTTAATTATCATAAAACAGATAAAATAGCTTACTTTGGACGAAGTCAAGACGTAGACGATGCTCTAATAAATAGTTTAAATCTTACAGATTCTGCTGAAATATATTTTAAAATTGTAAAGATGAATGTTTGTACGAATCATCTTGCAAAGTAAAGAGGAGATCAAATAATTCTTACGTTCTGCCTACCGACGAAAGGTTTGCGTGCATTGATAAATTCATTGTAGATGACGAAATGTCGCGAGAAATTACAATCTGTAAATTACTACGAACGAGAAATTGTTTTTGTAACTATTACAAAGCATTGACAATAGTAGAACACATTGAATCAGAACCCATCGCGATAAATACTGAGGATATTAAAACTATTTGTATTTTTATGAAAATTATTGGTGTTATATATATATATATATTACCACTCCCGAATTTATTACATTATTAATAGCTTTCGAATCAAATACTTTCTAGATAAAACGATGCTACCATGTATAGATCTGTACATTAAATTGCAGAAAACTGAACTTTGGTTAAAATTGTTACGTCATAAATGCGTTAAATTTTATTTACGTATTAATTTAATTAATTTAGCTTAATGATGTAAATATTGTATCAGAAATTCTGTAATTTTATAGTAAAAATTATTTTATTTATAAATTTGTACTATAGTATAGTATAGTATTTTATTTGCCATATATAGAAAATTTTACATCTTCTTTTTACATGTTTTCCCGACATTTTCCGCTCTTAATTATTAATGTTACATACATACATAATATTTCTTATCCTAATTTACCTTTATACATTTGTAATTTTACTTAATCTATAACGCTGTTTTTTACATTATTTTTACAATATTTTTTACAATATTTTACATATTTCACCCTTGTTTACATTATTTTTCTTTGTTGCTAGCTTCCCTTGCTATTTTTTCGAATTCCCTACAGTAGTTACATATTTCTAAAATTGGTTCCCCTTTTAGTATATCTTTTAGTGCTTGTCTTCTTTTCCATTCCTCTCCTAATAAGCCTTTTTTACTTAACATCGCTTCCCAATTTTTATTGATTTTTTCCCTTGCCACTGAACATTCCCATATATGCTCCATGCTTTCCTTCCCTTTTTTACATAGCCTGCATATGTTATTTTCATAACCTTTATTCCCTGACCTATCTACATTTCCGCATCTAATCCTAGCCCATTGTTCTTTCATTTTCCTGTCCATTTTCCAGTCATCCCAATATTTTTCTCTACCTAATTTGGTTTTCCACTCTCCGTATCTGTCCCAATATTTTGACATGTCTATTTTATTCCAATCTAGTTGAATTTCCTGTTCTATCTTTATCTTCACTGCCCATTCTATTTCTTTTTTCATTTCCTTTTCCTCTTTGTCTAACCACCCTGTTATTCCTATTCCATTACCTGTTCTAGTCAAGGCCTTTTCTATTTTTTTTCCCCACTCTGTTGAGTAGCCATTTCTTAATCCCCTTAATTCTTCTTTCAAACATATTTTCGGAAGCCTGTCTTCCTCCATCTTTCTTATTTTGATAAGATATTCGTACGCCCTTTTAAAAGTTCCTATCTCTAAGCTATTCCTTCCTGGTTCCATTTTCCAAATGTATGCCGGTGTATTTGTATTTAATCCCATTGCCATCTTTATATATTTATTTTGTACTCTTTCTTATTCCTCCCATCTTTCCCATCCCCAAATTTCTACTCCAAAAAGACAGCCTGCTTTTACTATGGTTTCTAGTAGATATAACCTATCTTTTAAACTGTTCATTTTTGCCCGTCTCCATAGCCCCCAGACTACATTTATTGCTTTTTTCGCTTTGTTTATCACTCTCGTGATATGTATTGTGTATTTATTTTTTGTTGTGAACCAATATCCTAAATATGTATATTCTTTCACTATTTCTATTTGCTCTTCCTTATATTTAACTATTTCCTCCCTTTTTCCCTTCCCTCCCTTTTTAAATATCATTACTTTCGTCTTTTTTCTGTTTACTTCCATTCCGTTTTTCCTGCTAAATTTTTCTAGATCTTTTAATATGCTATTTAGACCTTCTTTGCTATCTGCTATTGCCGCTATGCCGTCCGCGAATTTTAAACAAAATACCTTTTCTTTGCCTATTACTGAGCCTCCCTCTTTTTTCCTTTCCCATTCCTCATCTAAATCTTCTATATAAATATTGAATAGAAAAGGACTTAACGGACATCCCTGTTTGACTCCTTTTTTTGATTCAAATTTTTCCGATATCCCTTCTCCCGTAATTATGTCATTTTCCGTTTTATTGTATATTTTTTTTATCATTCCTAGAAATTTACCTCCTATTCCTATTTTAATTAGTTTCTCTATTAATATTTTTCTATCTATCGAATCAAATGCCGTTTTGAAGTCTATGAAGCAAACATATAATTTTCCTCCCTTTTCCTTTAATTTGTTATTTATTAGACTATTTAATGTAAAAATTTGATCGCTTGTACTTCTTCCCTCCCTAAAAACCTGCTTGATTTTCCCTTAACTTTTTATTTACTTCTAACCATTTTCTTAATCTGTTTGCTAAAATGTTACTAAATAGTTTATATCCCACATCTACAATGATACTCCCCTGTAATTTGATACTTTTCCTTGTCTCCTGCTTTATATATCGGATAAACTGTAGCGAAAATCGGGAATACTTTAAAGTATCGTACACAACGGCGGTACTAAACTCGTCAACTAATCAAAGCCGAGAAGAGATGCGCGCTGCACGAGGTGTCAAGGTAGACTGACTACTCGTCCGTTCGGCAATTGCATTGTGTCCTTTTTGGAGGGTTTTTAGAGGGAGCAAGGGTCACTCGATCGAACTCTGGGATTTTCCGTCGGCAACTACATATGTTATTAAATAGAAATCACGGCGTCTGGGTTTTCCCGGTCATATAAGACATATGTACCACGGTCTATTCATGTGCAGCGTAACAGGCTCGAACACGTCCGTTATACACGTTCCAACAGGTAGAAACCCTTATTGTTAACTTGATTGAGCGGTATATTAAAATTATTTATTTTCTGTATGTAAACCTTTGATTTTCTTTAAAATCCCAGCGAAATTAATATCGTGTACTATTTATTCATTTGCGACGGAACACCAACATCAATCATTGCATAAGAGTTTTACAAGATAAATCATATCCTTACATTAGTGACTTGATAAAAATATACTGTGATGATGTTCTCTCTTCAAATGTTGTTAATTATCATAAAACAGATAAAATAGCTTACTTTGGACGAAGTCAAGGCGTAGATGATGCTCTAATAAATAGTTTAAATCTTACAGATTCTGCTGAAATATATTTTAAAATTGTAAAAGATGAATGTTTGTACGAATCATCTTGCAAAGTGAAGAGGAGATCAAATAATTCTTACGTTCTGCCTACCGACGAAAGGTTGCGTGCATTGATAAATTCATTGTAGATGACGAAATGTCGCGAGAAATTACAATCTGTAAATTACTACGAACGAGAAATTGTTTTAGTAACTATTACAAAGCATTGCAAATACTAGAACAAATCGAATCAGAACCCATCGCGATAAATACTGAGGATATTAAAACTATTTGTATTTTTATGAAAATTATTGGTGTTATATATATATTACCACTCCCGAATTTATTACATTATTAATAGCTTTCGAATCAAATACTTCCTAGATAAAACGATGCTACCATGTATAGATGTGTACATTAAATTGCAGAAAACTGAACTTTGGTTAAAATTGTTACGTCGTAAATGCGTTAAATTTTATTTACGTATTAATTTAATTAATTTAGCTTAATGATGTAAATATTGTATCAGAAATTCTGTAATTTTATAGTAAAAATTATTTTATTTATAAATTTGTACTATAGTATAGTATAGTATTTTATTTGTTTTACATCTTCTTTTTACATGTTTTCCCGACATTTTCCGCTCTTAATTATTAATGTTACATACATACATAATATTTCTTATCCTAATTTACCTTTATACATTTGTAATTTTACTTAATCTATAACGCTGTTTTTTACATTATTTTTACAATATTTTTTACAATATTTTACATATTTCACCCTTGTTTACATTATTTTTCTTTGTTGCTAGCTTCCCTTGCTATTTTTTCGAATTCCCTACAGTAGTTACATATTTCTAAAATTGGTTCCCCTTTTAGTATATCTTTTAGTGCTTGTCTTCTTTTCCATTCCTCTCCTAATAAGCCTTTTTTACTTAACATCGCTTCCCAATTTTTATTGATTTTTTCCCTTGCCACTGAACATTCCCATATATGCTCCATGCTTTCCTTCCCTTTTTTACATAGCCTGCATATGTTATTTTCATAACCTTTATTCCCTGACCTATCTACATTTCCGCATCTAATCCTAGCCCATTGTTCTTTCATTTTCCTGTCCATTTTCCAGTCATCCCAATATTTTTCTCTACCTAATTTGGTTTTCCACTCTCCGTATCTGTCCCAATATTTTGACATGTCTATTTTATTCCAATCTAGTTGAATTTCCTGTTCTATCTTTATCTTCACTGCCCATTCTATTTCTTTTTTCATTTCCTTTTCCTCTTTGTCTAACCACCCTGTTATTCCTATTCCATTACCTGTTCTAGTCAAGGCCTTTTCTATTTTTTTCCCCACTCTGTTGGGTAGCCATTTCTTAATCCCCTTAATTCTTCTTTCAAACATATTTTCGGAAGCCTGTCTTCCTCCATCTTTCTTATTTTGATAAGATATTCGTACGCCCTTTTAAAAGTTCCTATCTCTAAGCTATTCCTTCCTGGTTCCATTTTCCAAATGTATGCCGGTGTATTTGTATTTAATCCCATTGCCATCTTTATATTTATTTTGTACTCTTTCTTATTCCTCCCATCTTTCCCATCCCCAAATTTGTACTCCAAAAAGACAGCCTGCTTTTACTATGGTTTCTAGTAGATATAACCTATCTTTTAAACTGTTCATTTTTGCCCGTCTCCATAGCCCCCAGACTACATTTATTGCTTTTTTCGCTTTGTTTATCACTCTCGTGATATGTATTGTGTATTTATTTTTGTTGTGAACCAATATCCTAAATATGTATATTCTTTCACTATTTCTATTTGCTCTTCCTTATATTAACTATTTCCTCCCTTTTTCCCTTCCCTCCCTTTTTAAATATCATTACTTTCGTCTTTTTTGTGTTTACTTCCATTCCGGTTTTCTGCTAAATTTTCTAGATCTTTTAATATACTATTTAGACCTTCTTTGCTATCTGCTATTGCCGCTATGTCGTCCGCGAATTTTAAACAACCCTCTTTTTCCTTTCCCTTCCTCATCTAAATCTTCTATATAAATATGAATAGAAAAGGACTTAACGGACATCCCTGTTTGACTCCTTTTTTTGATTATATTTTTCCGATATCCCTTCTCCCGTAATTATGTCATTTTCCGTTTTATTGTATATTTTTTTATCATTCCTAGAAATTTACTCCTATTCCTTTTAATTAGTTTCTCTATTAATATTTTTCTATCTATCGAATCAAATGCCGTTTTAAAGTCTATGAAGCAAACATATAATTTTCCTCCCTTTTCCTTTAATTTGTTATTATTAGACTATTTAATGTAAAAATTTGATCCTTGTACTTCTTCCCTCCCTAAAACCTGCTTGATTTTCCCTTAACTTTTATTTACTTCTAACCATTTCTTAATTGTTGCTAAAATGTTACTAAATAGTTTATATCCCACATCTAACAATGATACTCCCCTGTAATTGATACTTTTTCTTGTCTCCTGCTTTATATATCGGATATATTCTTGCCGTTTCCCATCCTTTCATAGTTTTTCTTTTTCTAGCATTAGGTTAAAGATTTCCCTTAACACCCTATCCATCGACTTGATAACCCTTTTAGAAACTCTATTTTCAACCCATCCTCTCCTGCTGCCTTGTTATTTTTCATTTTTATCATTGCTTTCCTCATTTCTATGTATGTTATTTCCTTATCTAATTCTTCCATTCCTTCTACTTCAATGTTTTCTATAGTTCCTATTCTTTCCTCTTTCAACTCTATCTTTCTCCCTTTCTCCCTATCTACTCCTTTCTCCTAATAGTCCTACAAAATGATTTATCCATTCCTGTTTTCTTATGTTTATCCCTTTTCTAATGTTTTTATTTTGCCTACATACGTTTACCGCTTCCAGAACTCCTCCATTGTTTTACTGTTTTTTATTTTATTGCATTTTGCGTTTTTTTTTCTTTAAATCCCAGCGAAATTAATATCGTGTACTATTTATTCATTTGCGACGGAACACCAACATCAATCATTGCATAAGAGTTTTACAAGATAAATCATATCCTTACATTAGTGACTTGATAAAAATATACTGTGATGATGTTCTCTCTTCAATGTTGTTAATTATCATAAAACAGATAAAATAGCTTACTTTGGACGAAGTCAAGACGTAGACGATGCTCTAATAAATAGTTTAAATCTTACAGATTCTGCTGAAATATATTTTAAAATTGTAAAGATGAATGTTTGTACGAATCATCTTGCAAAGTAAGAGGAGATCAAATAATTCTTACGTTCTGCCTACCGACGAAAGGTTTGCGTGCATTGATAAATTCATTGTAGATGACGAAATGTCGCGAGAAATTACAATCTGTAAATTACTACGAACGAGAAATTGTTTTTGTAACTATTACAAAGCATTGACAATAGTAGAACACATTGAATCAGAACCCATCGCGATAAATACTGAGGATATTAAAACTATTTGTATTTTTATGAAATTATTGGTGTTATATATATATATATTACCACTCCCGAATTTATTACATTATTAATAGCTTTCGAATCAAATACTTTCTAGATAAAACGATGCTACCATGTATAGATCTGTACATTAAATTGCAGAAAACTGAACTTTGGTTAAAATTGTTACGTCATAAATGCGTTAATTTTATTTACGTATTAATTTAATTAATTTAGCTTAATGATGTAAATATTGTATCAGAAATTCTGTAATTTTATAGTAAAAATTATTTTATTTATAAATTTGTACTATAGTATAGTATAGTATTTATTTGCCATATATAGAAATTTTACATCTTCTTTTTACATGTTTTCCCGACATTTTCCGCTCTTAATTATTAATGTTACATACATACATAATATTTCTTATCCTAATTTACCTTTATACATTTGTAATTTTACTTAATCTATAACGCTGTTTTTTACATTATTTTTACAATATTTTTTACAATATTTTACATATTTCACCCTTGTTTACATTATTTTTCTTTGTTGCTAGCTTCCCTTGCTATTTTTTCGAATTCCCTACAGTAGTTACATATTTCTAAAATTGGTTCCCCTTTTAGTATATCTTTTAGTGCTTGTCTTCTTTTCCATTCCTCTCCTAATAAGCCTTTTTTACTTAACATCGCTTCCCAATTTTTATTGATTTTTTCCCTTGCCACTGAACATTCCCATATATGCTCCATGCTTTCCTTCCCTTTTTTACATAGCCTGCATATGTTATTTTCATAACCTTTATTCCCTGACCTATCTACATTTCCGCATCTAATCCTAGCCCATTGTTCTTTCATTTTCCTGTCCATTTTCCAGTCATCCCAATATTTTTCTCTACCTAATTTGGTTTTCCACTCTCCGTATCTGTCCCAATATTTTGACATGTCTATTTTATTCCAATCTAGTTGAATTTCCTGTTCTATCTTTATCTTCACTGCCCATTCTATTTCTTTTTTCATTTCCTTTTCCTCTTTGTCTAACCACCCTGTTATTCCTATTCCATTACCTGTTCTAGTCAAGGCCTTTTCTATTTTTTTCCCCACTCTGTTGAGTAGCCATTTCTTAATCCCCTTAATTCTTCTTTCAAACATATTTTCGGAAGCCTGTCTTCCTCCATCTTTCTTATTTTGATAAGATATTCGTACGCCCTTTTAAAAGTTCCTATCTCTAAGCTATTCCTTCCTGGTTCCATTTTCCAAATGTATGCCGGTGTATTTGTATTTAATCCCATTGCCATCTTATATATTTATTTTGTACTCTTTCTTATTCCTCCCATCTTTCCCATCCCCAAATTTCTACTCCAAAAAGACAGCCTGCTTTTACTATGGTTTCTAGTAGATATAACCTATCTTTTAAACTGTTCATTTTTGCCCGTCTCCATAGCCCCCAGACTACATTTATTGCTTTTTTCGCTTTGTTTATCACTCTCGTGATATGTATTGTGTATTTATTTTTTGTTGTGAACCAATATCCTAAATATGTATATTCTTTCACTATTTCTATTTGCTCTTCCTTATATTAACTATTTCCTCCCTTTTTCCCTTCCCTCCCTTTTTAAATATCATTACTTTCGTCTTTTTTGTGTTTACTTCCATTCCGGTTTTTCTGCTAAATTTTTCTAGATCTTTTAATATACTATTTAGACCTTCTTTGCTATCTGCTATTGCCGCTATGTCGTCCGCGAATTTTAAACAACCCCTCTTTTTTCCTTTCCCATTCCTCATCTAAATCTTCTATATAAATATTGAATAGAAAGGACTTAACGGACATCCCTGTTTGACTCCTTTTTTTGATTCATATTTTTCCGATATCCCTTCTCCCGTAATTATGTCATTTTCCGTTTTATTGTATATTTTTTTTATCATTCCTAGAAATTTACCTCCTATTCCTATTTTAATTAGTTTCTCTATTAATATTTTTCTATCTATCGAATCAAATGCCGTTTTGAAGTCTATGAAGCAAACATATAATTTTCCTCCCTTTTCCTTTAATTTGTTATTTATTAGACTATTTAATGTAAAAATTTGATCCCTTGTACTTCTTCCCTCCCTAAAACCTGCTTGATTTTCCCTTAACTTTTTATTTACTTCTAACCATTTTCTTAATCTGTTTGCTAAAATGTTACTAAATAGTTTATATCCCACATCTAACAATGATACTCCCCTGTAATTTGATACTTTTTCCTTGTCTCCTGCTTTATATATCGGATATATTCTTGCCGTTTCCCATCCTTTCACTAGTTTTCTCTTTTTCTAGCATTAGGTTAAAGATTTCCCTTAACACTCCTATCCATCGACTTGATAACCCTTTTAGAAACTCTATTTTCAACCCATCCTCTCCTGCTGCCTTGTTATTTTTCATTTTTATCATTGCTTTCCTCATTTCTATGTATGTTATTTCCTTATCTAATTCTTCCATTCCTTCTACTTCAATGTTTTCTATAGTTCCTATTCTTTCCTCTTTCAACTCTATCTTTCTCCCTTTCTCCCTATCTACTTCCTTTCTCCTAATAGTCCTACAAATGATTTATCCATTCCTGTTTTCTTATGTTTATCCCTTTTCTAATGTTTTTATTTTGCCTACATACGTTTACCGCCTTTCCAGAACTCCTCCATTGTTTTACTGTTTTTTATTTTATTGCATTTTGCGTTTTTTTTTTTTCGTTAATTACATTTTTTTAATTTCTTTTAAGGTTTTTCTTTCTTTTTTAATATTTCTTTCCCTTTTTCTATTCTATTTTTTAACCAATTTTTCAAAGCTTTTAAAGTTTCTTTTTTTGCTCCCTTATTCTTTTGTCCTCTTTGAACCTGTATTTTTTTTCTTTTTTGACCATGCCTATCTCTTTTCCTGTTTCCCATATTGTTTTGTAAAGTTTTTCCCATCTTTCTTGTATGTTTTTCCCCTCTGTTTTTAGGTGATTCCCTTTTTCTTCCATAATATTTTTTAAACTCATCCTGCCTAAGTTTTTATCCCATACTAATTTCAAATTTTCTTTGTATTTTCCTTAACGTTATTTGTCCCTTTCTCATTTTCTTTATCCTTTTTTTTATTATTTAATGTTTCTTTTTCCTGTTCTACCGTTTATTATTGGGAGATGGTCTGATTCAATTCTTGTTTCTACCTTTAGTCTTTTAATTAAACTTCCTTGATCGTTTTTCTAATTCAATTATCAAATCAATTACGAATTCCCCCAATCTCCTGTAAAAGTCTGTTGTCCTTCCCAATCACCTGTTGCTCCATTTTTTATTTTTAGTCCTAATTCTTCGCAGAGATTTATTAACTTAATTCCTTCCCTATTCACTTACTGTATCAATTGAATTCCTACTTTCTTCCCTCTCTCCCTCTTCGTTAATTTTGCCATTTACCTATTCTTGCATTAAAATCTCCTATTATAATTACTTTCTCTCCTTTGTCATAGTATTTTTCTATTATTTGTTTTTAGTTCTTTTATTATTTTATTTATTTTTTTCATTATATATAATATAATTGAGTTAAATCTACTTCCTGTATTTTCCTTTATATTTTATTTTTTCAATTACTTAAAACTTAATTTCAATTCTATTATTCTTTTATTTTTATTTTCTTTCCTTATTCTAATAGAATGCAAACTTTTCCCTTACTTTTTTATTACACTCTTGCTGGTTTCGTTACCCTTTATAATTTTTACTAATTTTCCTTCAAATTTCCTCCTATTTTTCTCTAACCATGTTCCTGTTAACGCTATTATTTCATGTTTTATATAAAGTGATCTTCTATTCCTATATATTCTTTAACCCCGCTCTGTTTACTGATATTAGTTTAAAGCGAATTAAATTAAAATTTTTCTTACTATGTTTGTTTCGAATAAATAAGTCTCTATTTGTCTCATTTATTTTGTATAGTTGCTCTTTCCCCATTTATACCATTTCCCTCTACTTGATTTATTATATTCATATTTTACGTTAATCCCTTCTCCCTTTCTTACCTTTATATCCCACATCTAACAATGATACTCCCCTGTAATTTGATACTTTTTCCTTGTCTCCTGCTTTATATATCGGATATATTCTTGCCGTTTCCCATCCTTTCACTAATTCTCCTTTTTCTAGCATTAGGTTAAAGATTTCCCTTAACACCCCTATCCATCGACTTGATAACCCTTTTAGAAACTCTATTTTCAACCCATCCTCTCCTGCTGCCTTGTTATTTTTCATTTTTATCATTGCTTTCCTCATTTCTATGTATGTTATTTCCTTATCTAATTCTTCCATTCCTTCTATTTCAATGTTTTCTATAGTTCCTATTCTTTCCTCTTTCAACTCTATCTTTCTCCCTTTCTCCCTATCTACTTTCCTTTCTCCTAATAGTCCTACAAAATGATTTATCCATTCCTGTTTTCTTATGTTTATCCCTTTTTCTAATGTTTTTATTTTGCCTAAATACGTTTACCGCTTTCCAGAACTCCTCCATTGTTTTACTGTTTTTTATTTTATTGCATTTTGCGTTCCTTTTTTCGTTAATTACCATTTTTTTAATTTCTTTTAAGGTTTTTCTTTCTTTTTTAATATTTCTTTCCCTTTTTCTATTCTATTTTTTAACCAATTTTTCAAAGCTTTAAAAGTTTTCTTTTTTTGCTCCCTTATTCTTTTGTCATCTTTGAACCTGTATTTTTTTTCGGTCGATCACGTCCGATTCGTCCTCCCCTCTTCCTTCCTCCGCTGTCAACGTGTTCTTTCCCGTTCTTTCTTCTTCGTCGTTTATTTCTTTGCCTCTTGCTCTCTCTTTCTTAGTTGTGTCTCCTTTCTTTCTTTCGTCCTCCTTTCCATTTGTTTCACCTTCCTTTATTACCATCTCCTTTCCTTTTATTATTTTGTCGCTCTCGTCTCTTGGTTTAACTTTCGTTTTTCGTTCTATACTTTCTTTCTCTGTCTCTCTCACGTTTATACTCGTATAGTCTTTCTTTTCTCTACTCTCTGATCTTATCCTTTCCTCTTCCTCTCTGTCGATAACGTTCTTTTCCTTTCTATCTTCCGTCTCCTTCTCTCTTGTGTAAATAATTTCAGTTCCTTCTTCTACCGACTGGTCCTTTCCTTCTTTTCCCGGTGAATGAATCGTTTTATTACTTTTTTTAAAGACTTCTTCACTACTCGAGTTTTCCTTTCCCAGATATTCCCTCATTTTCCTTGCTTCTTCACTTTCCTCGTTATTTAACTTATTTTTCTTTGGTCTGCTTCTATTCTTCTTTCCTGTTTCAACTTTCGCTTGGTTCTTTTCGCCATGCTATTCTCCCTCGATTTCATTCTCCGCCATTTTAATTTAACCTTTTACCGGTCAACTTTTTTCTTTTTTACTATATCTCCTTTTTATCTTCTTGTTTTTTCGAGATAACACTCACTGTGCTTCTTCTCCTCAATCTTAACACTTTCTTCTACTTTATATAATTTTTCTTTGCTTTTTTATCCTTATATTACGATTTTCTTTCTCCGCACTTTAACTGCGTGTTATCCCTTACCGGTCTCAACTGGAAGTCCTATAAATTTGTACTAATTATATAATATATTCATTTATAACACTTTTACAACATATATTTCCTTATAATAATATAATTGATAAACTTGATGAATCCAATATTAATAAAAATGTTCCTCAAATATTTAATTTTTGGAATATAGAATGTATCATAATTCTTTAAATATATTTTTTTATTAAATTTCAATATATTAAATAATTATTCCAATTATTTATTATGTTATCTAAAACGTATATTTATCAATTAGAAGGGTTAGATGATTTTCAGCTGAAAATCAGATGATAATCATCTGAAAATCAGCTGTGATTTTGGCACGATAATCACCTGAAAATCAGCTGATTTTCAGCTGATTATCACCTCCACTTATTAAGTTTTTGTCAATAATTTATCACTATTGTACTTTACGCAATCAATAAGTGATTATTAGGTTAGTTACGGTAATATTTAGTACCTTGAATGACAGTTAAATAATGTAGCAAATTCGCAATCTAAATGTAGGTAATGAATAAAATTGGATTGATAGGATGTAAACACCCCTCTATACTATATTTTTAAATTAATTTTTCAATAGTTTTATAAGTTAAGATAATTTTATTGTTGTTTAGATCAAATATACGTAGAATTTAACAAATTTATTAATGCCTCACCCACTAATTCGATCAAATGTATTAAACTGATTATAAACTGTTATTACTATATGCGAAATCAATGTTAATTGCTTTTGAATTTACAATTACTTTTTATTTTATTATATGTAATCATAATGTAAATCAAACCAACCAGTTCGGGTTGTACCCCAAGGTTACGAATAAAGATCTACCTATTTATCTATCTTCCTTTATCCCTCTCTATCGCACTTGCGCGGCCCTCCGGGCCCTGCCGGGACGTGACCCGTCGGACGCCCCCATTGTCCGGTCAGACAGTCCATTGTCCTTACTACTCGCGTTAAGGAGATGTAAAACTAAAAACATTGGATTCCTTATTTATTTTTTAACTTCTATAATTTAATAAATGTGTTAATATTATCACGGGCATCGCCGCGCGATTCAGGAATAAGTATAAGGAATCGAGTTACAGATAAGAAGTATAAGTTGTATCGTCAATGCTCTGTCGTGTAGACGGTAGCTTGATGGTTAGAACACGCGATTTATAAGCTGAGGTCTCAGGGTAGAATCCCGTAGTCCACCTTATTATTTCTCGCTTTTCTCTTTTTCAATCACAGATACTGTTTGTGAGAAATAAATCAATCTGCAGGATGCGAAGAAAGGAAAAAGAAAAAACTATTCTTTACCGTAAGTCCACTCGACTTCTTAACTAACGGTTAATTCGAATTTCATATGTACGTTAATAATGTGTATGCTTGTACATTTTATGTATTTATACATCAAAATATATAAAAAATTGTTCCGTTTGAAAAAAGGCATCTGAAGATGTTTGGCAGACCAAGCTAACGAAACGTTGTGCAATAAATAAGGCAAAAAATAGTTTTTTTTTTTTCCTTACTTCGTCTCTTGCAGATCGATTTATTTCTCACAAACATTTACATTTGGATTGCAAATATAAAAATTTTTACAAAAACATGAATCACACATACTATTTAAAATAAATAGAATAGCGTTGCAGAGAGATTTTTATGAAATAATAAATTATTCATTGATTATAAGTAACTATTTTTGATCGGTAATATGTGTAGTTATGAAATAATAATTCACCGCTGTCAAACAATTTCGCTGATTTATCGATAAAAAAAATTTGAAAAAATGCACAGATTATCTTCAAAGGAAACACAACATCGTCAGAACGTTTTTTGCGATAAATTGAATTCTTTGTAATAAAGAGTAAATCATTTTTTTGAGTGGGACCCGATTTGTCGAAATCCCGTTCAAAATATGTGCAATATTTCGAATTCCAAATAGTAGATAAATAATTTTCTACATTATTGTCTCTTATCAAGGTGTTAATAAACAGATATTATAAAAGTTATTTGTTTACACTTAAAGTTCGAATTTTCGGAACAAATATGTAAAAATTGAAGAATGCATTACTTTCGAAATAATAATCTTTCTATTTCTCTAGGTTCTAAATAACAAACATGCATTTATAATTTTTGAGATTTGAAACTATGCACACATTTTGAATAAGCCTTCGACAATTCGGACTTTACCCATTTTTTTTGTTTCCATGGGGTTCCCATTCCCTTACCTAATTGTATACATCAACACCATTTGTATGCTGTCTAAAACATTGCTTAAAAAGCCTATTTTACAATACAAATCTGCATGTTTCAATACACTCATTTTTTTCTATGTGAAGATAATCTTTATTTGTGCTATTACAATTATATGTACAATATAATATTTGAAATCATTACTTGTTAAGCAAAAATAAATAAATAGCAAAAATCTTTGTTAATTTTTACGAATTTCTTTACAATAATTTATTTATATTTTTATAATAATGTTTTTAATTTTATTATCGGTGCATTTATGCGTTTAAACCTTTCTCGGTTGGATCGTTAATTCGGTTATTTCTACGTGTGGTGGTACACCAAGTGCATAGATAATACCATTCGCAATATCTGCTGCCTCAAGTGCTGGCATTTGTGAAATAGCATCCATTACTTGAACTGCCTTATCCATCATTTCGGTTCGGACCAATCCTGGACTTAGATTCTGAAACGTCGCATAAGTTTAAGCATTGTTTTGTAATCTTTATATTTGGTCCATTTCACATCAACAAAAAAACCTTTAACTTTGATCGCTTATAACTCGAAAACAAATAAAGACTCAAACCCAAGTTTAAAAAAAAATTATCAACTTTTGCTATAAAACATTATATTGTCGGCTTAGTGCAAGAGGGTGCCAATACAGAAATAATTTTAAGAAGGCGCCGACTCAATAGTATATTACACATCTAGGGAGGTAAAGTATTGGTGAGCCTATAGTACACGTAAATTGCCCCCCGAGCCGAAGGCGAGGGTGGCAAACGTGTGCTATTGGGTCGCCATTTTACCTCCCGTGGTGTGTATACTATTTTTTTCAACAACGAGGCCGAAATTGCAACTTCGCGATTCGGGCGCCGGGAGCGAAAGTGACAGTTTCGGCCCGTTGTTGAAAAAAAATAATTTTAACAAGGTGCCGACTCAAAAATACATTTAACAAGGTGTCAACTCTAAAATCATTTTAAGAAGGTGCTAATTCAAAAATAATTTTAAGAAAGTACCAAAAAATAATACTTTCTATTTACTTTCAATAATTGTGACAACACCTTGATCTTTAATTAGACTATATATATTTAACATCTGAATCTTTTTAATTAGCCTATATATTTTTTTTATAATAAATGAATAATAATTCGAGAATAGCATTTGAGCTATTAAAATAAATTGTCATAAAATTGCCTATATTTTGACGGAATCAAATTACTATCAAGTAATTTTTTTAAATTTTAACTTTTTCCTTAATTACCTCACCAATGATCTTGATTAATAAATAATAATTCTTATTATTACATTTATAAATATTAGAACATCATGTTTTTTCGAAGATGCTTTTATATCCCCTTTTTCAATGCTTCACAATTATTACTAACTTTTTAGCATATTAAATTACCAGTTTAATAATTAATAATTCTGGCAAAAAAAATTGACAGTTTACTTCAACATATAATAATTAAAGACATTAAGGTGCTGTCACAATTTTTGAAAGTAAATAGAGAGTATTATTTTATGGCACCTTCTTAAAATTATTTTTGAATTGACACCTTCTTAAAAATATTTTTGAGTTGACACCTTGTTAAAATTATTTTTGTGTCGGTACCTTCTTAAAATTATTTTTGAGTCGGCACCTTCTTAAAATTATTTCTGAAATGGCACCCTTTTGCACTAAGCCGACTATATGTAACATTGTTTGCTGGTTTTCTCTAGAATTTATCCATTCGGATTAGAATTTTTAATCTGAGAGTCAATGACTCATAAAATACAAGTTAACATTAATGTTTAAAATAAGGCGACCACGCCCACAATCGAATTTTTATTCAAGTCTAAAAAAAGCTTAAAACAATACCTTTTGTAATGGTTCGCAGCTTATAATTGGCCTATAAGCCAGTCAAAAGTTATGGTATTTTAAAAGACTACCGAAAATTTATATGATAAATTTCATTTAAATTTTTAAAAATTTTTAGTAATTTTTTAAAACTTACATTCAATTGTAAACTATAAATCATTACAAAAGGTTAAAGCTTTTTCTAAACGTTTGAATATCAAATTCGATTGTGGCGTGGTCGCCTTATTTTAACATCAATGTTGACTTGTAGTTTATGAGTCATTGACCTTTAGATGGTTTAATTTGTGGATTAATTTTTATATTAATATTTATATTATTAGAAATAAGTAGCTTACTCTCTGAATTCAATTAAATTGCAAACAGTGTATACTATTTAAAACACATAATTATTGTATTTTAAAATTAGCAACAGTCAATATGTGAGTCAGTGAATTAAGTTTCAAAAATATACTTTTTCGTATATTTTCGGTCATTCTTAAACCATAAATAGTTTTATATAATATCTTACAGTAACTCGTATTTTGCTATCCTTTAGTTCATTTCCTAAGGTTTCCGATATAGCTCGCACTGCAAACTTCGTTGCTGGGTACACGTTGATTCCTAGATCTACACTTGGAATTCTGTGACCGAGAACACTGTGAAAATAAATTAATAGAAGTTTATAATTTATTGAACTGCATAGTTCTTAATTTATTCAAACAATGTCTCTATTTATTTATTTTATTTTTTGCATTGAAATTTTGAATTATTTTCAGGATTTTTGTTGTTATTGCTTAATGAATTAGAAAGTTTCGCGAATGGGTGTCAAATTGGCATACAAATATGCGAAAATGGTTGTATTTCTAAACTATCGATTAAACTCTTAAGTGTTAAAAGGAATCGATGTCGAGGGTAAGTTTTTTAAATAAATAAACACTATTTATTTAAATTTAGTTGTACAACGTTTCGTCTGCGTGGTTTGCAGACCTCTTCAGGTACTATAAATTTATTGAGCACAAAATAACAATTTTAATAATTACAAATTAACGGTTTATTAAAATTGTTATTTTGTGCTCAATAAATTTATAGTACCTGAAGAGGTCTGCAAACCACGCAGACGAAACGTTGTACAACTAAATTTAAATAAATAGTGTTTATTTATTTAAAAAACTTACCCTCGACATCGATTCCTTTTAATAATTAGCAATGGAGGGTGAAATCAACAAGTTAAACTCTTAAATGTATTTAAAATATTTACCTATTTATGTTTATGATGTGTGCCTCTGTTTCATTCGCTCTCATCAATTTAATTGCTTCTTTTATGCAATACAAGAGACCCAGCACGTTCACACCAATAACTTGTTCCATATCTTCATTCGTAACGTCTAAGTATGAATCATATTAAGAACATCAGTATTATTAATAATAAGCTAAGACTTTTAATAGTATATTATGGCACTGTTGTGGGAGATGGTTTTCTACCTCGCCCGAGGTTCTTCGCACGAGCGAAACGAGTGAAAACATCGAGCAAAGTATAGAAACACCAAAACACCTCCTACAATAGGATCATACGATATTTCATACCACGAGAACCAGTACTTGTTCGGAATGTGACCAAAAAATCATGTTTTTTAACAAATCGATTAAAACATGCAAAACATTAAAATTTATTTAAAATAAAATAGGCTTCTAATTCCGTTTCTTAGTGGAGCAATGTAATTCCGATCTTTCTTTAGCAAAAAAATTATTTTTTCGACCATATTAAAAAAACACATAGACACAGTGGTCCTCAATTAACCTTTTGGGTTAAACGATTATTATAGAAGTGAAAATTACAAATCATTACTTAGGACTGGGCCAAAAGCAAGTTTAGCCCGGTTAAAAGGTTTATGGATGGTTGAGTTTAAATTAAACTTACATTGTGTAATCGTGAAATAAATAGTGGAATAAAAAATTTGTTGCTAAAAAACGATCGGGAACACATTTATCCACTATAAAAGTAATTAGAAACGTATTTTATGCATTTTTTAATCGACTGAGTCAAAAAAACATGATTTTTTGGAGGGCAAATTCCGAATAAAAACCGAGAACCTCGAATTTTGAAATGAATGTGTTTTGAGACGCGTACTATAAAATATTTTTATTAATAATTCATTGAATAATTGTATAATATTTTTTAATAATTTTTTATCTTAATAATAGTAATTACTTATTTAGTATTAGATCACCTACCAGTTTTAGATGGGAATGAAAAGTAACATAGTTTTTAATAACTATCTATCATTTAACAACAAAATAACTTTACGTATAAAAATTAAGTAATTTTTATTGTATCGATGGTCGCATTTATCACCTTAACCGTCAAGTTAAGGAAGTGTGTTTTAACATTTAAAAAAAAAATACTGAATTTTATTATTAGATAAAAGTATTAAATATAATGATTTGATGAATGTCAAATATACTTTTACATGCATAATCTATTTCACGATCACTAAGTGTATAAGCATTAAATTATTAAAAATACATAATAATATACCCTATAAAGACGCCTATATAACTCCATGAACCATAGTAAACGAAGAGTACTATATGAGTCTTTTCTAATTTACATTCTCGATTTTCTTTCCGATTGTTAGATAAATTTATATAATCTTATATTTTAGACATATCACTGAACGATTAAATTTTCATGTGTATTAAAAATGCACTTTCTGAAAAATAAATTTCAGACTATTTCAGTATGCATATGGGCTATTTCACGTCAAGTGGTACGATGAAAATTTTAAATCGCTCCAAAATTTGAGAACAGGCTGGAAACATCTTCCAGAACATAGAAAAAAAATTTTAGGTGTTAAAAATAATTTGCCTAAGAGTTATTCGACCATGAAAAATGGAAATTTTTCAATTTTTTAGAAAAATTGCTATTTATAAAGCTTTTTATCTCAAAATCTATTGATTTTTTTTGAAAAAACCTTACAAACAACTGTTGTTTAAAATAATCTTTAGAACTTATCTACCTAGGTTACAATTCTTAATTTTAAAATCTCGAAGAGATAGAACACCCGGAAATATTTAATATCAAAAAAAGGCGACCTACGCCACAATCGATTTTGATCTAATACCGCTCAAAAGATCACATTTTTTGAGAGCTTTTGAATGGCGGTGGTTAAATTATTGGCCAAGACCGCTTGTGTAAGTTATACCTCATAAACCTCATAAAATCACTAATTTTCATGTATTTTAGGGCATAACTTACACCAGCGGTCTTGGCCAATAATTTAACCACCGCCATTCAAAAGCTCTCAAAAAATGTGATCTTTTGAGCGGTATTAGATCAAAATCGATTGTGGTGTAGGTCGCCTTTTTTTGATATTAAATATTTTGGAGTGCCCTATTTCTTCGAGATTTTAAAATTAAGAATTGTAACCGAAGTAGATAAGTTCTAAAGATTATTTTGAACAAAAGTTGCTTATAATGTATTTTCAAAAAAATCAATAGATTTTGAGATAAATGGCTTTAAAAATAGCAATTTTTCTAAAAAATTGAAAAATTTCCATTTTTCATGGTGGAATAACTCTTAGGCAAATTATTTTTAACACCTAAAATTTTTTTTCTATGTTCTGGAAGATGTTTCCAGCCTGTTCTCAAATTTTGGAGCGATTTAAAATTTTCATCGTACCACTTGACGTGAAATAGCCCATATATTAAAATCACAAAAAGAAATTCGCTTTATTCTGTGAGCTATGCTTTTGGAATACCGTGTTAAACACTTTGTATGTAAAGTTCACCGAAGAGCAATTATTGACATGAACATTTTAATCAATTTATTTATAAATTAAGTCAGTTAAAACCTTAGTATATTATAAAAAAATGTTTTGTAATAATAATGTTGTCTCATGTTTTAACTGATTCAATACTAACACTACGTTGTTTCGTACTTTGAAAAATGAATCGAATATATGCGGATAGTAGATTCATAACATTTACCTTCTATTTTGTTAAACTTCGCAATGCCAGAGTTGTTTATTAGAATGTTGAGAGTGCCAAAAGTACTCTTCACCCATTTGAAAGACTCTGCTACATTTTCCTTGTTTGTGATGTCACATTGTTTCGCATAAAATTTGCCCGGTCCCTTCACAGATGACATTCCTTCCTAAAATTATGAGCCGAGCTTATTGAATGATCGTTTTGGGCACATATGTTTTGACGAGTCTTAAATATAAACTTAATTATCACTAGATGTGTATACAATAATTTAAGTTATTAACTTTGTTCTATTTAGTAATTGAATTTTATTCTAATTTTTAGCTTTCCGAGAAAAAGTTTTTATTATTTTATTATTTATTAAACTGAAATTTAATCTTCGTTGTGTTTTAAGCTATTTTTCAGATTGTAAGCATATATTTAGGTATAAGAGTTTTACTACAAACAGAATCAGGTGTAAATTATTCGATCAGTTTAAAAACCAAACAATACTATAGGTATATTTTATTATATTTATGCGAATTTAGGAACATAATATGAATTTTTGAGGTCTTTTTATTTCATAAACAGTTAAGGATACGGGTTCAAAAGTATTACAAGCTATTTCTTATCAATGTTTACTATCTCGTTCTTAGATTGAAGTTTCTACCAGGACTGTAGCCCCAGCAATATGTCTTTTCAGATATATCAAATTAAGATAAATGTCTCTAGTATAGAAATTTGAATCTAAGAAATATGAATTAAAAATTGCTAGTAAAGTACTTTGGGAAGAAATGCTTTTTTATCCATTTTGTTTCGCACAACCTCAAAACATTCAAATACTGTATCCAGCTTTCCGCGTGATTTAGAATTGATTTATCTTACATATTTGCAGTACGAAGATAAACGCGATTTTATTACATTTTCTAACTGTTCATTTTTAATGCAAATTTTATAGCACATAACTACATTTAACCTTTTATGTTTCCAAGCTCAATGGGTGAAAATTAGGATTTAGGAATTAGGATAATAAAAAAACGTTTCAACAATAGGACAAAAATGAGCACATTTTTCGTTTATGTTTTACCCACTCTATTCAAACAATCTATTTAACACTCATTTAATGAAATACGATTTCTATCGTAAACCTGTTGTTACGGTTTGTTTACTTCATTTCTTAACCTAGGTAATGAAATGAATATTTGATTAAAATTTAAAATAATGATGAATGAAATTTTGACGTACAAAATTATTATTAAATTGAATGTGTGATGTCTACTTTTTTATAGTGAACGCATCTTTTCTATATATTTTTGGTAAAAAAAGTTAAGTTTTAGATATTTAAAATTGTTTATACAAGACAGATTTGTATTAATATAAAACAAGTTGTGAGAGGGGGAGGGAGGAGATAGAGAGGAGATGCTGTACAAGAATGTCAAAAAATGAAAGAATGTTACAAACTTTCACATTATTTAAAACATTATTAAAAGTTTCTCTTGGTACAATAATCCAAATTGTTATTTTATTGAATTTAATTAAAGATTTCCTGTCTTGTCGTCAGACATAACAAAATATTTGCGTTTACACACGCTTAGGATAACAATTAGTTATGAAGATACGAAAGCGATTTAAAAAAGTATTTGTACGCGTAACTAGGTGTTTACTTTAGACGAGTAGTAAATAAATAGATCCTTACCTTCATTTGTGCAACTCTCCTGGCCAACCCAACGACGGTTACACCACTCTCGACCAAAGCTTTCGCTGCTGCCAAACCGATTCCCGAAGATGCTCCGGTAACCACCGCCACTTTTCCATTCCACCGGTCCATTTTACTTGATAGCTTTTATTTCTTCGTTCAAATCTGCCGGAAAATATTACTTTTTATTTCAATAATCACTGTATAGGAAGAACATTATTTAAATTGTTGTATATCTACGCTATTAAAAATCAATATACCAGGAAAAAAATTTCTGATCGATTTTTCTCAATTCACTAAATTTTCTTCTGTGTATCTAAATGGGTAATAAAATGAAAGAGATGTGCAAAACGCTGCACTGCACTGTACCACAATCGTCAACGATCCCCACTGAACTGTGCGCCGTGACGATATAACTATACTCGTATAATCTCGTTCCTTACGCATGGTTCATAACCGTGACGCAGCATAATACGCCGCATTCGGTATAGTACTCCTAAGATGAATCGGCATTATATTTAATATGTGCAGCAGAAATCGCTTTATTTATACAGACAACTATTAAATTATACGTTGTAAATCTTTATCTGAATGTTGTTAAAATAACAATTTACACATGATAAAAAAAGGAATGTTTGTGATAAATGAAAATGAATCAAGTTTTAATTCATGATATAAGGTAAAATTTCTTGCAAACGAAAAATCGAGAAAAATACATGCTAACTCAATAAGTAGTTAATAAAATTTAAAAAAATTAAAAATTAAAACTTTCTTTTATACTAAAAATACATGCCAACTCAATAGCTAATACATTTACAGTTGTTGCATATTTCACTAAAATTAATATTTAAACACGCGTAAAATGTTTTTACATATTCCACGTGTTTACCTACGAAGTATGTCGAAATATTTACATGTTATTTTTATCATTTTTGAACAAAATAAGTATACAAACAAATGTGCAATAAAGGATAAATAATTAACAAAAATATGAATTTATTTAGATGTACTATAATACATACATATTTTTAAACTTAATTTAATTTATTGCACATACGTTTGTATCCACTCGGCAGTAACAGGATGTCCGGCGTTGATCAGTTATTTGAAAAAGTGAATGACGCTTGCTCACGGACAAACTTTACGTCAAAATGTTATAATATCGTTAGGTTTACCGTGAATTTTTGTCCACGTTACGTAAGGATCTTTTAACTTAATAGCGTTTATCCTGCTGGTCATAAGTGGGTCATTCGCTTCGAGTCTTGTAACAAATTTTATACTATATAGGTTGTGACCTTCGCTTCGCATTTCACCATTTTATACATTACACACCAATTTAATCAATCCGAGCGAAAGCACCGAATGTACAATTTTCTATGCAATCGCTAAATATATATTTTACTGTTAAAATTAATTTCTATGTGTTATTGCCTAATATAATCTTAAGTGATGCAATTGAGTATTGGATATTAAAACAAATAATAAAAAGTGATAACAACAAGATATAATAAAAAGTAATCATGAATTATTCGTGTAACATTTGTAATAACGGTTATTGTGAAGTATTTATATTAATAATGCTTCGCTCGGATTACCACTGGTTCACCCATGAAAAATATCTTAGTAATCGTCAAATGAACAATGTAAACTGCTAGTCATTGTTTCACGATGAAATTATATTTTTCACCTATCTGGCCATTAAGTGGAATAATGCAACATCCAAACATCCTAAATACAGCTCGTACACAAAATTTGCGAAATATGGTGAAATTCAATTGATTTCTTTATTCTACGTACTCTCCGTTATTGTAAAGATTTATTGATTGCTATTAAAAAAAATTTATGGACGAATCGAGCAGAATAAACTGTGATATATAGTTTTTCTTGAGCTGAAAACTGGTACGGAACTTATATCAATAAAAATCATGAAAAATATCTTATAAAATTTTCAACCTTTGCAATAGTCCTCTATGTTTAAAAAATAACTGAAAAATGTGAAAAGCGCGCGTATGTGTATACAAGTCAATACAATAACAAGTAATAAAATAAATTTAATTCCTACCTAAGATCCTTTCTAACGTGTATTCTTTCGAAATAATTACATTCCATTTTAATTTCCATTAGTGCATTTTACTTTCATTCTCTTCTTCTGCTGACTAGCGCACATGCAGTCTATCGGATAATTCGTTACGAAATATAGATGTGTATATAATATACCATTATCATTAGAGTTATTGGAAATTAATTAAACATTTTCGTTGTAATATTATTAATGCATTTTTTAAGTTTATCTATAATCATATAAACATAAATTATTGAATAAATTAAACTTACCTACAAATTATTTATTTAATTTAATTCGTACTTATACATATAATTTATTTAATATTAGTGACTTTTGATTTTTTTTACTAAACATGAAATGTATGGTTTAGAAATGAAATCTATTGTTTAGAAATAAAAAAGCTCATTAACTGCATTTCGATATTTTACGTAACGCCGCAGAGTCTGTTCCGTGTGCGAGATACACCTCGATTTTGAAAATGATAACGAGCTGGACACGTATAGGAAAATCACGAAAGTATATTGTATAGTCATTTGTATCGTCAGTTTCGAAAGTAAATATTTTGAAAAAAAAGCGTCGAAGAAAAGTGGAAAAGTGAATTTCGCAAAAATGGTAGAAAATCCCGTATAATAATTATCGAAGCACGCAACTGCGAGCGAATGATAATCTCATCGAGTCACGGTTTGAAAATCACTCTAATTGGACGCTCACACCTCTTCCACGCAACGATTCAACGAACTCGAGTAGGTGACAAAATATCGCTATAAGCCTATAACCCAGTACAACCGCGTTGCAGTGACTAACGACGATTTCCACAGAGCGAGCAGGGGGATTCCCGTGCGACCACCGGTGTACCCGGCACGAAAACTGCGCTCACTCGCGATTCGATTCGAACGGACAGTACTCGCGTTGCGATGTCGCGCAGTCTCGGGTTCCTCGTTCTTATGGCCATGGTTCCTTTAAACCTCGCAGTAATGGACGTAGCTGACCAAAACAACGGGGATGTTCTAGGAGAGTTGGAGGTGGGTATTTCTGATGGGAACGAGACGCAAGACGGTGTCCCAGTGGGTAGGACGCTTTTTCTTCTCCACTTGCTTAAACAAAAGTTACACAAATTCCACACGCTGGACAGAGTGACCACCACTCAGTTGCCGTTTTTGGGTTGTCTCTGCGTACCTTTTTATTTGTGCGATATCAATGGCAATATTATCAATGATGGATCCGGCGTTCTTGATTTACGGTAAGTCATTTTCAAAACCAATTTGCAATATTCAATTTTTAATAATCGAACACATGACTATTATCGCTCTGAATCATTTTGGTATACAATGACAAACCTGTGTTAAATATGTTTTTATATATTTCATTTACATTTTATACAGTATTTTTTGATGATGTTGAAATTTTGAATTAATAAATAAACACCAGATTGATTTAAAAAGAGATGTAGCAAATCGTGCTAATTAAATTTGAACATGTGACATTAAGTTTGTACAATTCTAATTATAAGAAGTTGCGTGCAATGTAAGTTTAATTCAAGAATGTTTCACGCAAAAAAATGGTAAATTAAAAGTTACTATACTCTTCTGAAGGTGGGACAAACTGTAAGAGTAAGAAAAATTGCTATGCGCAATAAAATTCTTACTTGAGACCGATTCATAATTTTGCTTATTCAAACGTAAGGATAACACAAGATTAACTCAAAAATATCTGCAAAATAATTCAAAATCTAGCCAATTTTTTAATTAGTACTTTATTAACCTCTACGAACGAAACAAAAATGCATTATATTTCTTTGATCACTTTACTCTTCGTAGACTCATTTTATTCATCGTAGACTTTTTTTTTGTTTTTAACACTCAGTTTAGCCTTTTCATACAAATACAATATTAAATTTATTATATTACACTAAATGCACTAAAAAATCTTACAATAGAGTACATAAAATTGTTGCATAAAATTTCCTTTCAAATGATCAGGGTAAAAAATTTTATATGCACTTCGGAAGTAAAAAGCGATTATTCCCTTGGATGAATTATACTGGCAAAAGCTAAAGCTCGGGCAGCAACTTTCATCCTGGAAATAAATGTCTATTTTACTCCCTAAATGCTATTATAGGTTAATTGTTAAAGCAGTTTTTGAAATTTAAGGGGCGGGTATAGACGGTTTGTAATTTATAATATAAATAAATAGTTATTTATGCACTTAGGGAGTAAAATAGGCATTTATTCTCGGGATGAACGTTGCTGCCCGAGCTTTAGCTTTTGCCAGTAATTCATCCAAGGGAATAATCGCCTTTTACTCCCGAAGTACATATAAAATTTTTCACCCTGATCATTTGAAAAGTCATTTTTTGCAAAAACAATTTTTTTTTTAATTTCTCAATTTTTTCAATATTGTAAAATTTTTTGTTATATTTAATTTAATATAATAAATTTAATTTTATATTTGTAGAAAAAGTTTAAACTATGTGTTAAATACAAAAAAGTAAGTCAACGATAAAAAAATGAGTCTACAGCTAGGGAGTAAAATGAGTCTACGGAAAATAAAATAATTGAAGGAATAAAATGCAATTTTACTTCACTCGTAGAGGTTAATAAAATAGACTTTTTAGATGATTAGCGTGAAAAAGAATTTTTTTAGATTTTAGTAAAATAGTCTTACAATATTTTTATTAAATCTCCAAACATTCATTAAAAACTTTATAAATATATGTTAATTATTAAATTATTATTAATGATATATGTAAATAAAAATTAGTGTGTAGCGAACTTATATTGCATTTGCTCTAAAAATAGAAATATTTTGCAAATATTTTCGAGTATGCTTATATTACACTTACGTTTCAATATATAAAAATTATAAATTGGTCTTGAGTTAGAATTTTATCGCACGTTAAGTAATTTAGAATTATTTTTGTTAAATTCTTGAATTAAACTTACAATGCACGCAATTTCTAGGTACAATTTCAATTAATGTTCTCAGGAATTAAAATCATATCACTCGGAGACTACAATATAAAAATAAATCTAGAAGTCGCCCGCAAATGCTTAAAAGTTACACAAACTGAATAATTAAAAAATATTGAAATATTAAAATTTTAGTCGAATAATGTATAATGTATGTGTATAATATATTTATCCGTCCGAACCAAAACTTGACTTGAAAATAAACAGCTCGTTTAACTCATTGTCCAGTATGGTCGATGGAATGTCCTAGAGAAGACAGTTATAGATTAATGAGCTCTCTTTATTTTAAAGATAATAGTTTTTTAATTTGAAAAGAAAACTAAATGTTAAATTTATTTTTGTTTTTAATAATGTATAATTTAATATATTAATTTTACTATAACGTAATGCTGCTATAAAGAAGTATATATAAAATAAATCATATAAATTTTCAGCAATATCGCACAATCCACAATAATATTAAGAGGGTGTAGTCTACTTCATAGCCTGAAAAAATAAGCTATTTTTGTGATTTTTTTGTGAGTATACTATGAAAGATATTGATATGAAACTTGTTGGATATGATAAATGTAGTATTAAAGTACAAAAAAAATTTTTTTTAATTTAGTACACTTTTTGTACAGCAAATCTGTGGGTGAAGGCGATGTTATTATTTTGAAGTAGTTTGGTCGCCGCACGATTTCTCGGTAACGGCTTCTCGGAATTCAAAAAACTAAAGTGGTTTAGATTCGGTATACCAATAGCTACAGAGTGAACTACGGATATTGATTTTCAAACATTATTGTACTGTAGCTATTGATCCGAAGAAATCGTGTGGCGCGTATGAAAAAATGTCGTTTTGAGAAAAACGCGTTTAAAGTTTGTTTACATAAAATCGCGGAGTCAGGGAGTAACGTTCAGCTCCGATAAAAATACACTTATAGTGCTCGGATCTTCATATAAATTTAACCCAATACTCTTGAATATTTGTACACTCAAAAAATGTAATAAAAAAAATCGGTTTTTTGAAAGTGACCAAGAGACTACACCCTTAAAGAAAGAATTAATAAATTGTCGATTGCTGAGGGTCAATAATATATAAATCCATTTACCTTTCGTCTGCCAGGTTTGCAGACCTCTTGAGGTGACGAATTTATTGAACAAATAAATATTTATATCAAGTTTTACAATAATTATCAATTTTTTAAATTTACAAATTAATAAATATAAATTTTATTAATTATTATTAATTAATTAATTATTAATAATTATTAATTAATAAATAATAAATTTTACCTGCATATTGAATATTATGTACCAACAGGCGTGTGTTTACAAACTATACGTCATAGTTTCTGTACATTTGTCACCTTAAATAATATTCATAACATTTTTATATTAGGTAGACTTTAATTTGTAAGTTTAAAAAATTGACAATTATTGTAAAACTGATATAAATATTTATTTGTCCAATAAATTCAGCACCTCAAGCAGACGAAAGGTAAAAGGATATATTTAGTATTGACCCTCAACAATCGACAATTTACTAATTCAACAATGGAGGGTGAAAATTACAAATAAAGAAAGAAAAATTAATAATATAATAAATTAAGAAATTTCAGTTACCGTCGATGTACCGGAGACTTGGAAGTGTGTTGTTTCCTGCGTGCTAATCCGGTGCCGCCAGTTACAGTTCCAACGACGAGTACCCCGTCAACGATACCAACCACCAAGCCAACGATGCCCACGGTGCCCACGGTACCACCGCCTCCATCTACGATACCAACGACGGCACCACCACCACCACCACCTACAACGAAACCCACACCGTCGACTGTACCAACGACAGCACCACCACCGGTTACCATACCCATACCTCAGCCCACTACCCTCCAACCTATACAATTTCCTATCTGCACCTGTGTCCCTATTTATCAGTGTCAGAATTATGGCGTTGGTGGTTTCGATCCTCGTCAACAATTTCCTAATACCTGCGTAGGGGCTTTCGTTTGCTGCGGATTAGTTGGTAAGCTTATACAACTCATTTCATTTTTTCTTATTTATATTTTAGTACATTTGAATTTATTTATTTTATTTTATTCATTTAATAAGTAAAAATTATTTTAAAGTAATATTTTTTGTTTAATCTGAGCATAAAAATGTATTACGGCCTTAGTATTTTATTAAAATGTCTATCATAGGAATTTAAAGCTATATTTACCTAATAAGCAGTGGTTATAACTATAAATTCTATATACTATATATATATATATATATATATATATATATAAGAAAAACCTTACAACTTCGATAAAGGAAGATGAATTGAAATTTTCAATAATGCATTTTCATTCATATTTCTTAGAATGTATAACTGACTAAAACTATGATAAAATCCATTTCTCGTATTCGTAAAACTCTCCACTAATTGTAAGATACATATAATTTGATTTTCAATTATTTTTTTATTTTAACGTCGCTTATTTTGTGCTCACAAATCGGTGCTAATTAGCAACGAAAACATTATTTCTTTGTGAAGAAAGCACTTTATAAAAATACATTTCCCTATCAATTAGCAACGACTGAGAATCAATTATACAAAACGTTTAAAAAAATAATACTTGTATCATCAAAATAATTTTATTTTTATATTCTGTTACAATAATAATAATAATTTATAAATGTTTAAAAAATTATCTATTAGCATTTGCAATGACAAATTATCAAATTTGCGTAAGTTATCAATCTTTTCCACAGGAGCGCCAGTTCAACCCACTACATTCCCTCCTTTTACATTGCCCACTACTACAACAACGATTGCACCACCACTGCCAGTGCTACCACCGATACAATTTGGCCAAAGTTGTATCTGTACGTTATTGAGCGCTTGCACTCTCGGTTACATTCCTTTCAACAATCTAATCGATCCTAGATTGATTCTTGGTCGTCAAGGTCAACCTGCCGGAACTTGTGGTCCAAATTCTATGTGCTGCAAGCTCACTCAAAATAGTCCAATTGGTCCTCAGCTCAACAGCGCTAATAGCCCACCTGAATCTACCACTGCAGCACCTGCTGCCGTTATAAAAAATCAAGGTACTGCATAGTCTTATATTTCATACATTCTTTTTTTAGTATTTTTTATAATATTAATTAATTTAAAGATGAGATATTTATCACTCGTACAATTCGTTAATTTACATGTTATGATAGACATAATTGCTAGTATTAGGCGTATTAAACTATTAAAAATTTAAGTAAATGTATCTTTTGTAAGTCAATGGTGAAAATCAAGTACTTGTTTACTGTATTCATTAAGATTTTATCTTTACAACCTACATTATATTTATTGGTTGCAAATAAACTTGTTCTTACATTCGCAAATACTATAATAATACACCTATTTTATTTGTATTATACGATAGTTTATAATATCCAAAAAGTAAACCACATCCTTGAGGTGTAATCAGAGCTTTAATTTCTAAAGAGCGGTTGTAAAAATGACGGTGCAGTCTGTCATTCTTTTCAAATACATAATTGACGATGTCTATAAAATAAAAGTAAAATTTAATGAAGAAACAAATAATATGTTCTGTGCTCAACGATATAATTATTTTATAATGTTCATTTGTTTACAAATACACATAACGTAAACGTTTTTACAAATACTTTAATTAAACGCATGATTTTTGTAACACTGATATATTTTAATGTTTCCAAATCATTTTCGTCACGGTCGGTGCTATGTAGGTGAAACAAATATTACAGATGATAATTGTTATATATGAATACAAAGTGAGTTATAACCACATAAAACAGGAAGTTAAAAGTTTGCCCGATCAAGATTTTAGATATATTTTTTACGTAACATTTTTTAATAATTTAATAAAATACTGACTGACAATGAGTAATTATTATGACCTAAAAGTGTATATATGAACTAACGCTCAAAAGTTTGGGTTGACTAAAGTAAAAATCGATCCAACTTCGAAGTTTAAGCAAGATCATTCGAAAGGTAATTCAAAAAACTTCCGATTGATCTGTAATAAAAATTTATTTATGAATTTTTAATTTACTTAATAAACAAAAATTAAAATCAAAATGTTAAAATTAAGGTTTTTGCTTTGTAAATGTCTGTAAGGACCTGTGTATATTAAGATTTTATACAACAAAATTTATACGTATTATCTGATAGTGCTATTAAAGATATATTTTACAACAGTACTCAACTAAAAATGATTTTTAATTGTGCATATCTAAAATCTTACTAATATTGCTTAGAAGTTTTTCTTATATATATATATTGAGAATGCAGTGTAAAAGTAAAAATTATACAATTAAATATATTGCTGAAGGATAATGTAATATGATTACTAATAAGTGGATGATTGCTTAGAGATCTGCACATACTTTTCGCGTAAAGAATATAATATAAAAGTACTATAGCCATTGCACAATTTACTTGTATTACAGGTTTTCAATGTTTAAAACCATTATATTTCGTAATTGAGCATATTTGCGGCTTTTGGCTTTATAAATTAAAATATATTTTATATAAATGTAACTTGTGTTCTCGCTAGCAAGTGCTTTCTTATTTTGTTTCTTTATTTTGTTCAAATTGAAATGTACTGCAATATTTATTTCTATAATTGATCGGAAATTTGTTTATGGATTCTTTCTTACTTTGTCTTATAGACTACTAATAAATTAAGTTTTTATATACAAATGCCTCTTGACGATAATTCAAATATCGTCTAATTTTATTTGTTTTTTTTCTCTACTTAACCCTGTTTTAATTTCTTTTTGTTTCATTTTGTTATTTAATTTTTCTTATTTTATAATTTTAGCCGATTAAAAAAGTTGTATTATTAACAGCTAAAAAACGTTTTTTTTATAATAATTACTTTATGCATGGTGTCGTTTTTTTTTTCTTGACGACTTATACGTTTTGTATATAAGTTTAAATAAATTTGTTTCTTCCAATTCAAATATTTCTTTCTTTGTCAGTAAAATAACAAGCTACAGTTCGCGTTATATTCGCATTGTAAATAGTCCACATATTATACGATAAATTGATTTTTAATATAAACATGATTTATATATTTGAGTCATTCTTATACTGTAAACTATTGCAATCTTGTATTTGCAACTGTTATTTTAATGACTTTAATATATATTTATATACATATTAATATTGATTAATATTATAAAGGTCATTAAAATTTGAATATTATTTATTAAATATTATAATGTGACATGGAACGTATAACCGTAATTATTATCAGTACAGTAGCTGTCATTTCCTTTAAAAAACAGCAATATTTTAAACGTTTAATTCTTTAACTTTTTGAAATGATTTATAAATAATACACCTATTCGGTCTAATATTGATCTAATCTCAAGGAAAAAAATATATGAAATTGAAAAATCTAATACTAATCTAAAAGAAGAATCGACTCATATGGATTTGACGAACTAGTTTTAGGTGTTTTATTAAAATAGTCACGGAATCTACTACGAGTAGCGCACTAAATGAAAAATGTAGCTAAACAGAAATTTTAAAACCTTGTATCATTGTGGGTTGATGATGTCAAGCAATGAAACATAAACGAAAGATTATGTTAAAAAAATGAGCATTTATATGTGCGTGTCTACAAAAATTTTTCACCGCAAACGTGAACTTACTACATGTACGATGATATTTAACAAAGTTTTTTTATAATTAGCAACATACGGAATATGCGTTCAAGTAATGAATAATTTAAGATAATAAATCAAAAAAAGCAAAAATTTTAGAGTCAAAAGAAGTGAAATAAGAACGGTAGTGATGATTAAAAGATAAAACTGAAGATACATACGAATAACACAGGGACGGCAGATGCGTGCGCGTGCATCCCAATGGCTCAGTGTGCCGAAGGAAATGCAGTGACGTATGACGGAATCGGCGCTATAGATCCAAGATTCGGTCCATGCGCGAGTGCCACATTGGTCTGCTGCAGGCTACAAAATCGTCAAAGAACGGACGTCGTCGTTGGTCTTCCAAGCATACAAAGTCCTTCGTACGCGATTCCAGCGGCAATTGTAAACGCACCGACAGTACCAACAGCAAATATATGTGGAGCTCGCGATACAACTTATGCTAGCGTTTGTGAGTCTAATTCAATTTTTTGTCCTAGTTTATGTTTTAGTTTTCATCTTTTAAATTTTATTCTTTAAACGATACTAATTATGATCTTAGATTTTACCTACATAATTTTTAAAAAAATCAAAATTCTTTCACGAATTAACAGTAATAATAATTAAATATATAAAATACTAGTTCACACCTAGCTAATGATAGGAAATTTTTTCCACTACATGTATGTAATATTTTAATTTTCATTATAACGAATGTATAGCGGTAGCTGGATCTACACATTTTGCTGAATTCCCTTGGATGGCACTTCTTATAGTTCGACGGCCTGGAGTTAACGATAATATACTGTGCGGAGGTTCATTAATTAATAGTAGAACAGTTTTAACTGCTGCACATTGTGTCATAAGGTACGCATTAATTTTTAACGTTTAAGTCAACACTATTTAGGTAATCTTTATTTATCGTATAATTAAGAAATCAACATTTTTCAACCAATAAATTATGTTAGAATATTAAATGAAAAATTTCAAGAACTTTGCAAATAAAAAAGGGAATGATACCTATCTCAAAACCAAGATAAATAAATAATTGAATTATAATTTATGAAAGATTATAATATTTCACAAAATAATATTCAAAAAATAATATAAATATATGAAAATTATATACATACATATGTATATAGTAATAAAATATATATCAATAAAAAATATATCATATATATATTTAATAAATTTATTTTCGTTCTAAATTAGTTATTTGTATTGCTTTGAAATAAATGTAAAAATTTCAATTTTCTGCTTTAATTATTTGATTACAGACAATTTCAATTATAAATACAAAAAAATTATTGTTATAAATTTTATTAAAATAAATATTTCGAAAAACTATTTTAAACGTGACGTTTGAATATCTGAAAGCGCGAATGTTATACGATAAACTCGATGCTATGAAAAATCGTTAAAAAAATATTATTAAATTAAAGAAATAATAATGGCTCTAAAAAAATATGCTTTGTAATTATATACATTATTTGTATATTTGTTATAAAGAAAAACAAGAAAAATCGGGTCCAGAAGGTGTGCTCGAAAAAAAATTTACCAAATTTTTTGAATGCTTGAAAGGGCAATTTTTTTTGGAATTGCTTATTGTATATATAAGATATGTATAATAGAATAAACATACTGTAAAGTTGGTAATAATATATTTGATATGAATATATTTGATAAAAAGCTGCGATCCTGGAAGTTTGATCGTCCGCCTTGGTGAATGGAACACGTTGGTGGCAACCGAGCCACTGCCCTATCAAGAATTTACGACTCAAGCAATCGTAATTCACCCTCAATTCTACAATCCAGCGCTCTACCACGACGTCGCTCTTGTCATTTTATCCAAACCTGTAACCTACGCGATTCACATCCGACCAGCATGTTTGCCAGCTCAAGGTCAAGTTTATGCTCCTGGTACTTTGTGCTTCGCCAGTGGTTGGGGTCGCACTTCTTTCGGTAAGCCTTTATGTTCATATAACTATTTTTATTCCTTTATTATAATAAGGAAATGTATCGGTACGTGATGATCTACCGAATCAAGAATACGTTACAACAAATTCTTAATAATCTATTTAATGAAAATACAATTTCAAGATCGAATTAAGAAAGCTGTTGGATATAAAATCAGCAGACTCGTTAAATTTTTTTCTTACACTGAATATTGCATATACAAACGATACATGTACATTTTTCCAAACATCCTATATCAATTATTTATTTATATATGGTACAAGATCAGCTACTAATGTTTTAAAAAATATTTATTTATTCAGTATTGTAAACATTGCGATTGACCTCGGGCATTACAGCTTAAAAAGTTGCGAGTCAAAAGAAATTAAAGTATACATTATTATTAAAATGATATCATATTTCCAGGTGATGGTGGAATGTATCAGTTTACCCTGCATAAAGTTGATTTACCAATTGTCGATAACGCGAATTGCCAAAATAGTTTAAGAATGACCAGATTAACTCAGACGTTTCAATTACACCCGAGTTTCATATGTGCTGGTGGAGTGGCGAATAAGGACACCTGTTACAAAGATGGTGGGGGACCACTCGTTTGTCTAAACCCAGCAACTGGTAGATTCACTCAGGTAAATACTTTTAACGAAACTGTATGCCAAGAATGTTTTTATGATATTTACACGAAGAGAGAAAATCATGAATTAAATTGACGTTAACCATGATGCGTCTAATTCTTACACACTAAGGAAAATAATTTAATAAAAAATACTATATATTTTATAGTAAGGCTTTCTCTCTGTGTGCCTTTCGGAATTGTCTTCTAGTACACAAATATGAAAGAATATGAAATTCAATCTCTTAGGCTGTTTCACCAAATTTAGTTAATGGAAAATTGTGAAAAAAGTATTCTACGAGTTAATTACTGATAACTCAGAAATCTCGAACTTAAATCAAGTAGAAACAATTTAAGAAAATAGAAGCTTAAATATCTTAAATTGGTCAACGGTTGTGAAATTAATAACAATTTGTGCCTAAATAGTCCCACTTTTGACCAAATTGAGATATTTGAACTTCTATTTTTTTTCAAATTGTATCTACTTGATCACAGTTTTTTGCTAGTTCGAGAGTCTATTTCTAATTGCTTCCGAATCATCAGCAATTAAACTGAAGTGTACTTTTTCACAATTTTTCATTTAACTGCGTAAAACTTTTGTAAAACAGCCTAAGAGATTGAATTTAATGTATAAATTCTTTCAATTTATGTACCAGAAAACAGTTCTCAAAGTTGCAACAAAATCGGTGACCCGTAAGGTGGAACCCCTCCTTGTAAATATGTTTTTACATTACCACGAAATATAGTAATTTTTGTTATTTTATCTTTCTCAATGTATAAATGTCAAAAAAGCATATTTCAAGTATAAGGAAATTATAAACTTCTGATATCTGAATTTATTAAATCTATTTTTATTTAAATGTCAAATTTAAATAATTTATTTAAATGATATAGTAAATATCATTATTTATGCGATTAACCGATTTATAATTTATAAAAAATCTAATATCAGTTTATTCGCTTAATGTTTGTGTATAGGTTGGTATCGTATCGTGGGGTATTGGGTGCGGTAGCAATACACCTGCCGTTTACGCGAGCGTACCATATCACCGGCAGTGGATCGATCAACAAGTCGCTGCATATGGAATCAGTTAATTACCTTTGAATTTTCATTCCTAACGACGTTCATCGTCTGCAATCTAGTCTTTGCATTTATTTGCTACAATTACACTCATCAACGATGATAATTCTTTTTTCATTTTTTGTACGATCATGATAATTACAGCATATATTGTATAATAAATCGAGCGCGTGTATAATTAATATAATATTTCCAACTTGCCGAACTAATATTTAAGTTTAAATTATAAAAAATTAATCAGCGTGTATCATTACCATATTACAAATTAATTTATACCATACCTATATATACATACAAACAATAAAAAACGATTTTAAGTACGAATTTTATATGAGCGATGAGTAGTTCAAAATCAGATAAATATACATTGAAATAACGAAAAATGTACAACTTCATCGTTCTTAATTTCTTTATTGTGTACTTCCGCCTTCCCTCGATATTAATTTATTGATTTTTATAGTGACAAAAAATACAAGTTTACTTAAGTGACAAATTATCTGTAGTTTATCTACGACGAGAGTAAATGACTCCTATTACGAGGAAACTAATAGTACGTATGGATCTACGTGTGTACGAATATTCTACCTAATATGTAGTCATATAACGCATCTTACCGTAAAAGCTTTAGTTATTATTTTAATAGGCTTAGTTGCGCGGTCGCTATTGTTAATAGCTAAAGCGTATTGATGTTTCCTTTCCGCAAAATAATGGTTTTAAATATTCAAACCACACTGTTTAAAAGCCAAGTCAAGGAAAACACAAGTAAAATTTTTATAAAAATGTAACAAACAAATATGAAAATTGTACTTTGTTTCTACGTGCTGTTCTACTTTCATCACAAAAGTTTAATGGTTTTGACCGATGGACTATGGATAAACATGATTATTCGAGAAATAGCCGAGAAAATAAAACCTTATCGATTGACGATCCTTCTGAATCGAAATATTTCAATCGTACCCGATCCAACTTTCGTTGTCCAAGTGATCTCCCAAGAAATACCAAGTCTAATAATTGATTCGTCGGTACTGATAAATCAGCCTAATCACAAGGGTTTCATCGGCAAGCTGTTTCAAGTTTCTCGTAATGCCAATTTGATCGTGCAGGTGCATCATGGGTGTGACAAAGTCACGGAAATCATCGATTTCTTGACGAGATTCGATCATTTATCTCGAATCCACTCGAGACCAAGATATCTATTGTTGATTTTCGCTCACGAAAAGTGTTCAACTAATGTTTTATTAGACATTTTTACAACCGCCTGGAGCAACAAGTTTTTGGACTTTTCCATCATCGAGATAGCGATGAATTTCGAACGAGTTTTAACCTACTCCTTCAATCCATTTTTTAACGTGATTACAGAGGGAAAACTGACGAACAGTTCAAAATTGTTTCCGGACAAGTTAAAAAACGTCAATGGTCACGAATTCAAATTACCTTTTTTTCATCTACCGCCGCATTTAAATGTAACTGTGAAGGATAATCGCGTGAGGGTGAACAGTGGTTATCATTACCGCGAACTGACCGCTACTTTGAAGTATATGAATTTTACGATACGACTCGTTGAAAACGTTAAGGACAATGCCACTTTGGATAAAGTAATAGTTAAAGCTTTTGAACAATTCGAGAGTAACGAGATAAACATGATGACGATTCCAGTACCGCATTGGAGTGATTTAACGAACACCACTGTACTTTATTTGGACGTCAAAGAAAATTGTTTACAATACAATGCAATCGTACCCGTATTATCATTCGTCCAATTGAGTATATCCCTGTCTTTTTTCGTTTACACCATTTTTATACCGGGCAGTTTTATTTTCGTGAACTACGGATTATTTTTTATCAAATTTACGACATTTCAATTCGATGGCTTAGAAATATTTAGAATCTTATTCCGTCTCCCAATAATTCGTAGTCCGAAGAGTCTCTATAACAAGATTATATTTGGAACCGTCATAATTGTCACTGTGATATACTCGATGGATTTTTTTGCCACTTTCCTCAATATTAAATTGTTTTCCAGCGAAATACCATTGAACACCTTGGAAGAGATAAGTACATCAAACTTTCGGATATTTATGAATCGCGTTGCTTACAAATTTATTTTCGAACATAATGAAGACCATTACATCAAGAGTTTGAAGCCGAGAACGACCATTTTTCATTCCGGAAACTGCATCGATATCCTGACCAAACATAAATTTTCGGTTTGTGTATTGTCGGTGTTGAAAGCTAATTATGAACTCGAAACATTTTTAAAACCGAGTAAAAGAGGTCTATTTAAAGTATCGCCATCTTCGATTATATGTAAAAAATTGTTGTATCCTTTTGAAAATGCATCGCCTTACATCGATAAGATCGACCAAATTTTCCGACGAATTCACGAATCGGGAATTTATCAAACAAGAGATTTGAAAAACTTTATGTATAAGAATCAAAGCGTTGATCAAAAAGACGTTATTTTTAATAATATCTTTGTTATTAATCTTCTTACCATTTTAGCGATCGGATACACATCATCAATAATCACTTTCTTACTTGAAATAATCTTGCCTATGTGGCAAATTATTAAATTTCTGTCATAAACTATTTGATCAAAATCAATTTGAAGGTCGAAATGTTCCAACATTAAATGTACGCATTTTAATTTAAATTTAACAATTAAAATTACTTTAAATTCATTTTGTTTTAATTAAAATTACTGTTTTGCGAATGATGTTTTTTGTTTGTTAGGTCTTACGAACTATTTGATACGTTGTACCTAACTATCCATATAAATTTTTTTCTAAAAACCCGGTAATTTACTTGCAAAATTTAATTAGTAACCTAAAAATTAACATGTTAAATGTTAATACGGTACAAATTGTATTTATGTCATTGGTAGCGGTTCGCAACATACGCTCGAGCCTCTCAAACCTTAAATATTGTCAACTAAAATCATGTTAATTATTTGTATAATAAATAAATTGTATTAAAACACACGCAAACTTACATACACATACATACGTATACATTCTCAAATACGCTACCGTCATGAAGTCTCTTCGCAGGTCAGGCTTTTCCTAATCTTAATCCTTTTCACCCACGCGGATATACGTCCCTCAATCGTTTATATATTTCGGTATCCTTACATAGTAAGTAAATTACGTTGTAATTTTTATGCCCAGTTTTATAGCCATCCGCGCAATTCATTTCTTTGCACGTTTCGGAATTCACCCGGACAATGTTTTTCTTAATTACCGCATACATTTGGCTCGCATCAACAACCAAATCATTATTATTTATATTTTCATATTTTAAAAATCATTTTAAAAAGTAGATTTTTTTATTTACAAGGTATAAAAGATAATTAAATTAGTTTAATAAATTATGAATTCGTAAGGTAATATGAAAAAGATAAAAAATTGATTTGTACCTTGACATATCAGAAACACAATAAAGTGTATATTAAAGTGTAGTATAAAGTGTAATTATAGACGAATAAAGTATTTAATTGAAGTCTTGACTAATTATAATCTAACCCACATTTATATCGTTTAAATTATAATATTGCATGACTATTAGATATGATAATTTATCAAATTAATAAAAAATAACATCAACCCACAAAAAAATCGTTAGTTGTAAATACAGGTATTACTGAATACAGGTATACCTATCGTGACAGGTGCTATTAGGCATAAAAATAACGACTAAACTAAAGAAAAACTTTAGTTTTAGTTATCTGATTTTTCTGGCAATCGTGTTAAGTGCTAAAACCGTATTAGTTTAAAACATGGAGCGAGAAAGTGACATTTCACACATGCTAAAAAGTAAGATAAATCAAATTTCAGGAATCATATTCCGAAAAACAGTATACGATACTTGTGCAAAAATCACCCAAGCTTATATGTATCGTAATGTTTTACTGTGATTATTATATGTTTAAAATTATCATGATATTTTAATTTGCAAAATAATTGCCCGCGAACAATATTTAATCAATTATACAATACATGGATATAAAAAGAGGAGCAACCCTGGTAGAAAATTGAGCCTATTTCTGGTCAGAATTTCTGGTAAAAATTTTTGAAAATAAGATATTGTTAGAAATCCTTTTCAGAAAATTTGCAGAATTTCTAGATATACACCAATTTAACATGTGTTGACCAAAAATTCTGGTCAGAATCTGCGCTATTTTCTACCAGGGAAAGTAAATAACTTATTTAGCTGGTTCTATTAGGATAATGTAGGAAAATAATGAATAAAAGCGTCATACTTTTAAAATAAATATTTAATTTAAAAATGTTGAACTTAAAATATATAATTTAAGTTTTAATATTTTCACGATAAAAAATATCTAATATCCTCTTCATTACAAAAGATGTTGCTATTGTTTTATCATAGCATTTGTCTTTCGTAATAATAAAGACTTCTTAAGTTCTTTAAATTGATGTTATATATAAATTATACGATTTAACAGTTCGTTTAACTCCCTGGCAAAAGTTTTAGACGTGTTGAATAAAATAGTAATATTCATTATTTACAATATTGATTATTTTAATATTGATTTAATAGATGTAGTCTGAAAAACATGAGATCGAATTTAAAAAAATTAAGCGTATATAATCTTTCAATGTATTATTTTTCAAAGATTAAGGTAAAGGCACTGCAACGCTTTACTGTTTGTAAATGTGAACATAACTCTGCCTAGACGTAAATCTAACCGTAAATGTAAATAATAATTAATCATTCTTAAAAGCGAAATATGCTTTCGGAATTTATAATTCGCTAATGTTATTTACGAATCGATTTAGGACGCTCGATTTTGCACTATAAATTAAAAAGACACGCGATCAGTACAATACGTAATAGCCAGTCATGAGCAAAGCGAGACTTGCATAAGAACAACAATATAAAAATGAAATGTAAAAGACAAGAGATAATAAAATTTATATGAAGTATGAAAATATGTATGTAGAGTAGATTTGATCCTATTAACATTTAATGTATTAATAAATATTAAAAGATAATAATAAATATTAATTCGTAACGGTTATCGTATATGTATGTACATTCTTCATCACAAAACAATTTATGAAAAGTATAATTTATAACAAAACATATGTGTATTATCTCGTATATACATCACATCTTTTTGTATTTTTTATCAGTATAAAAAGCATGTTTTATCAAGGTTCATTAATTTGCCCATGACTTGCAGAAAATAAATGAAATTTAAGATTCAAATTTTCTTTTCATAGTTTTGCTTCAAAAAGCTTAAAACCTGAGGAAATACGATTGAGTAGTTGCACAGCCATTTTTTCGAAAAAGAAAGCCGAAAAATATAGTGGACCGATGAATATCTACGTCGAAAAATATATTTTTAAAATGCTGTGTATCTACAGTCGCACTATACGTCTCACTGCCAATTACTATATTCTTTACTATATGAACAGAAAAAATATACTGAATTCCGCGTATAATAAAAAACGTAGTTAGCTTGGTTTGCAAATTTTAACGATAAAACAGCTCACTAATGTTGTTTTAGAAACATTTTTCTGTACAATATCGCATTTGTTAAAAATACAGCTTTGTTTTAGATTATAAAATTTTTCTACTTATTAACCTGTACAATAGTATTTCAAAGTCTTCAAAAATCGTACAAACATGCTGAGCGATAATTGATTGGGCTTTTCGAGCAGCACAAAATAGTCCGTTATCGTAACATAGTTACGATTAAAGCTTAATCACCTAACAGTGAAACACTTTCACTTTAATCCATTTTGTCCGAAACCAGCGGGAACCTTACTATCCTGAGTTGTCTTCCGAAATCGCAAACTATGCTATCACGTAAAGGTAGCATTTGCTTGACAAAAATACAACTATCTTTGTGACCCAGTCTTACTTCTCGAATAGGTTCGCCTGTTCGTACATCCCAAACTATAAGTGATCCCTAAATAAAATCATATGCAATTTAAAATGATTGTGAACTTAATACTGTACGGGCAATATGAACTTAACGATTTAATTTACAATTAAAAGTATTAATTACCTGATTACTAGTGATAAGCAAATGATGCGTAAGCATTGCTAGCTGCAAACTATACGCCGCCCTATGCGCCGGGAGTGCGTGTAATAAATGTCCTTGAAAACGTTCCCAGACGCATAATTTTTCGTCTGCACCGATGCTGATAACGTACGATGCTGAACAAGTAATAGCGGCTACTGCACCATCATGTGCTTGTATGCTGTACATACAGGTTCCTGAAATTTGAGTTAAATATAGTTAAATTAGATAGAAATTGTATTATTTATTTATATATTGCATACGTAAATAATAAGTTTAAAATTACCAGTAGAAAGATCCCATACGCATAACAAGCCGTCTTGGGATCCACTGCCAGATGTCATTGGACTAACTCTATCAATAAAAAGACATGTGATTGGTCCGCAATGACCGTGTAATGTGTATAAAGGTAATTGATCCTCCAGTCTGTAAGAAACAATTTATATATCAATAATATAATACTATTATTCAAATATTTAAACATCCATAACAATTTTTAAAGTATATATTATAGTTTGAATACATAAAAATATTAAATTAAATTAAAACCACATTACCTATAGACTTTAAGAGTATGATCTTGGCTCCCCGTCAAAACACGGCCACCTTCACTGTCTAAGACAGTAATTGCTTGTTGGTGAGCTCTGTGTGAACCTATTTTCATGCAGCGGAGATCTTCTTCTTGGTGCATTACGTTATTGAAATCCATTGGTGATCCCGCGCTACCAGTTCGAACATGTGCTACAATAAAGTAAAAATTTATGTAGTTATTAAAAATTTATTTAAATTGCAATGATCATTGCTCTTTGTACTAACTTCTTCGATAAGACGTAAATCCCCAATCTATTTGTTGGCCTTCACTGTAGCTTTCAAGTTGCAAAAAGTCTATACAACCATTTAATTTTGCAACTACTACTCTACTTCCAACAAATTTAACTGTAGAAATTCCGAGTCCGGATCCATCATCGAATAAACACTAGATATATTAAAATAAAAGTTCAAATAAATTAATGACTGTGATCGTAATTCATAATTAGATAACTTTTTGTTATCATAGTTTAATTAGAAATATCGTATCTATTATTATTAGCAATACTTTGTTAAATTACTGATTTTAAACAAATTAATGGGTAGCATTAATTTAATATTAAGAAATTTTTGTTAACAAAATATGAATAAAAATTCTTTTAAATTAATTTTTTGTTTAATTACAGAAATATTTATTTTAATCAAGTAACTAATTGTACTCCCAAGACAAATTAAAATGTAAATTTTACACTTGCAATAAGATTTAACTAGATTACTGCAGAAAAGTAGGTACCAACCTTAAATTTCCCTGTGGTGCCCTCCCAGAATTCTAAACTACCGTTCGCACAACCAATCACAATTAAGTTTTCTTGATAATCCATACACCAAATAGATGATATATCGTAAGTCGATTGTAAAGTTTTGTCGGTACTCAACGAATTCACACTGTCCGTTAAATTGTTCATAAGGCCCACACGAGGAGAATTGTTCAGCAATTGTTCGTTACTACGCGTTCTTTGAATTTCACTATTGCAAATATTGAATTTGCGGTGTTCCTCAAAGAGCTGGTGGTATTGTTCACCAAAATCAAAGCCACGCTCATAGTTTTGTTGATGCGGAGGACTCGAGTTGAACTTGGGAGATGTGAATTTGGTGTTGATGCTGGGACGAAGATCTGGTAGATCAAAGGTTTGTTCAAGATTACCCCGCACCGAACGACGTCTATCCGTTGTTTCCCTAATTTGATAATCGTAGTCAAGATTATTACTGCCAACGGAATAACGTTTATTGTTTATCATTGTTGTAGTTCCATTCAGTCGACTCGGCATCGACGATGCAACATGAGGCGAAGATTTGCGTTTTTGTGTTGTAGGAATACTTGAATACATCCCGAGAGAAGTAGCATTTTCCATCTCACCTCGTGAAGGTGGAGAGCCACTTTCGTAGTCCGACATCAATTCGTCCTAAAATTAAAAAAGTAATTTTAAGGCATATTCATTTAATAAACTTTAAAATAATCGTATTTTTACACTTTTTAACGTTAGTATATTTTTTCATAGCAGAAAAATGTAATTTAATAGTAGAATAATATATTACATATAGGAGCGATACATTAATTTAAGAACAATTAATTTTAATTACTTTTAATTAGAGCAAAAATCTCAAAATATTAAAAAGTTATTATAAAAATTGAACGTCACACAATAAGTTCACAATACTCATAAATGAATGTTATATGCAACACTATCTACACATATATTATAGCACTACATATCTACAACGACACAATAATTTACAAAGGTATATGCATCTACCTGATCCCTTGGAGGTTGAACAATTTCGTTATGCGGATTACTGAAAAATTGCTTTCTATCGATATGAGCCAACTGTTCACCAGAGAATGCATCCCAAACTCTTATATGGCCTGCTAGACACGAACTTGCAACGGTATTGCCGTCCGTAGCGATACATTCAACTTCCTGGACATGACCTTCGAGTACAAGTGGCACCGCTTCAAGAACCAATTGTGTCGACGAATCGTGAGTTGCTTTATCTTGGGAAGACGACCAGCTTGCACGCCACTCCGCGTAGTTACGCGAGCAAATGCAACGATACAAAACCACCATTGTATAAACAACAACGATAACACTGATAAAACACAAAACTGCTGCAAGGAAGATTTCCATAGGACTTGATGGTATGAGGGGTGCATCCGTACTAAATCCACGGCCTTCAGCTCGTATAGGTACTTCCATATCTGGAAGTTTTTAGAAACATAATTATAACTATTTCTAATATTTGTACAATTTTTATTACTAATGTAAAGAAGCAAATATATTTTTATTATATATAAATAATTGCTTTAATAAAAATATTTACAACTATTTTGAATAAATAAACGATATTAAAGCACAAATTAATGTATAAATTAATACAAAATAACATTATTTATGTAATAAACGACACATAAGTAAGTACTTACTACAATCATTTATAGGTAAAAATATTGTAAAATGTTAGTACATATAGTTACATAAATAGCAAACAAGGCAAAGTTCTTTTGAAATCTAACTAGCACTGTAATTACTGCTACTTAAACGCAAATAAACAATAAGATAGTAAAGAAACAAATATTATAACTATATACAGTTAGATGCTATTAATTAACTGTTTAAATTTATTGATAAAAACTATTTAACCAAAAATTGTTTTTATTTTCCTTATTAATTTTTCTTTTTTTTTAGTAAATGAATTACTTTGTATATATTATACAAAGTACATTGTGTATATTGATTAAACAGTATAAAAGTAGTAAAACATAAAACATTTAATTTAGATAGGCTTAATATAAAAGAATAAAAATTCTCCGTTTTAATAAATAATACTTGGGTGAATAATAAATGAAAGAAATAAGAAGATGTATGAAGTTCGTTAAGCGATTGGAATAAGGACGTGTAAGCATTTATCGATAATCGTAGAACGAACCTGAGAAGTCCAGGGGGTCAAGAGCTGCAGTCGCAAAGCTCTGCCATTGAAATTGCTGCACGTCATTTGGATTGCTGATTTGCTTAACCGACTGGGGACTCACGGCATGCGCTAGCTTAATTGTGGGAAGTATCGTTATACGCTCCCCGGCTATGGAAATGTTGTACGATGAGAGTATAGAGGACCAGTGATACGAAGAGAGACGATTCCAAGGGGGAAACTCAACTGGTCTCAGTTTGTTCAATTCCTCTGTTAAATTATTTAACGAGGAACTCTGAAATTTTTATTTATCATCATTATCATTATGTTTCATGTGTACATTTTAATTTTCGTTCTACATTATTTTATGTTATTGAACGTGTTAATCATTTTGTCAATATTTTTATATGTATTTCCGACATTGCGTTAAGTAGCATTTCTGCAGTATAAAAAGTAAATAGAAATAAAATAAAAATAAAACTTTTTTATCTTTATCTTATCAGACAAATAAATTACAATAATTAATTATAATTATATGAATGTATAATAATTTTTACAAAAAATGGAGTTCACTGTCCTTTGTTAACTAATAAACTATCCACATTTAAAGTTTTTGGCAGAAAAACATGCATTTTTATAAAAAGTTTCGTACGTATTTTTAAATTCGTTTTCTATTTTAAAATCGACAGACAATTTGTAATGAAATAAGTTTTTGTTCTAACGAAAATCGTCCCACTTGTTTAATTGTAATTTATGTTTTGTACTGTTTTTTCTTCGTGGTTCTATTTTGTTGTTTGTGGGAAGAAAATTAAATTGGTATTGTCTTGTTATATTGCGCTTTTTAATCAACAATTATGTAATCAAATTGTGATTAGTTTTGTTTCTAAAAAATTAGTTTGTATGTAATTCCTATTAATCATTCTTATTTATTAAAAGATGGTTAATTTGACTAACTCATAATGCATCAACCTCCTTACACAAAGAGTTGTGCTAATATAGTAAATGTCATTTATTCAAATTGTTTCCTTTGTCAAGTCCCATTTGTAGCTAATTATACTTAATTACATGAAAAGTATATGTATAAGTTTGTGTAAGTTTGAAGACATAAATTGAAATATCAATTTATACAATTCATAGTCATCATTATACTAAATTATATATTTTGTTTTCCAAATAAATATAAATGAAAATAAAATTTATATAATATAAATAATTAGTATTTAATAAGTTTATGATACAGAACTAATTTTTTTTATAATACAAAAATAATTATGAATAAGGTGAAAAGATAAAAAAATGTTACCTGTTCGTTTAAGCGATTTGAGCGTGAGGTAGTTGGATTTGCTACAATAGGTTTCATGGTATTCAATTTGATGTATTTATCCAGAGTTTGTGGTCTTTCAATAGTGTATGCTTCTTCCGTTTCAGGTTTTAACGTACCTCCTAAATTAATTACGTGTTCAACAATACCAGAATTATAAATGATCATACTTATCCAAACAACCATCCAGACCATAAAAGCTCTTTGAAATATTCTTGTTCTAGCCCAAAAGTGAACCAACCTTAAACGTTTTGGTACCTTTGTTAGCGTTAATGTATTTTGATTATTAGGTGCTATAACGTTGGTTGGACCATTTGTTGGTGTCATTCCATTTAATCTTGGATGAGATTTTGATCGAAAAATATTTGGTTTTTTGTTTGAAATAGTTGTTGTGAATTGTTGTTTTCTTAGTGGTGGTATATTTTGCATATGGAATTTTGTATTTTGTGTTGACATCTCCTTTCTTCGAATATCAATAGCTAATGTAGTTGAGAACAAAACCATTTGTAAAAAAAAGTCATTTAAAAGTCCAACAATTGCAAAAATACAAAATTCCTGAATTGCTGGAACAAATGTGAACAAGCCAATTGTAAGAATCGTTACTTCTGTTAATAAATTTTTCGTAATAGACCAGCCTTCCTTAGACAATCCTTGAGCAACACGAATTTTGACATCCAAATGTGCTGGAGTACTCACTATACTTTTAGTAAGCACTAAAACATTTTCTAATCCAACAATAACTACCATATATGGAAATACTTCTTTCCCACTCAAACTTAATGTCAAACCAAAAAAGAAGCACACACCAACACTCATAGATAACGAAGCAATCACTGTAACTGTAGCACTAAACGCCATTCCAAATTTTGATTTTATTAATTCAATTTTTCTAACTGAAAAGTACACATACACAAACAAAACAACAAATGTCATAGTTAATGGAAAAAAGTCACTGTAATTAAATTCACCAGGATAAAAGATATGTAAAGTTTCATCTATAGGAACTGTGTATGATCCATTTATGTCTGATTGATGTAATGGATAGTAAGTGGTTAAACGCTGTTTCAAACCTTTTACAAACCTGCGTAAAGGAAAAGAAATTATATAATTTCATATTTTTAATATAGCTTAAATACTTCTCATAAAATGACACTTACGCAGGATCATAATCTTTTAAGAAAATTGTAACTGCATATTGTAATATTCGTTGGCGAACTCTCAATGGATACCGTTTTATACCTGTTTCTTTTAGATTCATACCAAACAACATTTCAGCTGTACTAATTTTCCCCTTTTGTAGATTCTACAATATCAAATAATCAAATAAATAAAGTGTTAATACTTGGCCATATATATTTAAAATGTGTTAAGTGATTTTTTATTTTACTTGGTATGAAAATATAGTTCCTATGAGATTTGTATCTTGATTAAATGCTTCAATACTTCTCTGCCAAAAATTTGCTGGTGATAATATCAAACAATTATATTCTGGTAGAACTTCTGATTTTTTAACATTTCGTTTTTTTACAGCTTCAATGTGTAAACAAGCTTGGCCCAAAGTCTTTAAACTACAAATAAAAATATAATTATTACAATATAATTACCTACATATACATTTAAAAGTTTATTAATGTAATTGCTTATCTCCATTACCTTTCTGTATCTTGATAATTTTGAATAATTTCTAATAGATTAAAAATTTCAAAAAGTGGCCCCCTAAATGCATCAGATAAAGATAAATCTTCAACCCATGGTAGCACTGCCGTTCGAAGAGTAACCTGTTGCACATACAAAGCAGGACTCTCCGAGCCATTTATGGGTCCCATTGTGTTGTTTAATACAGTTGTTGGGGTAACCCCTGGCATGGGAAGATTTACTAATGGATAGCTAAAGAAAAACATTTAAATAAGTTATTATCTACTTGTAGTTTAAAATTGTGTTTAGCAAGAATTATGGATTTTAAAAAATAAATCGACGTTAAATAATATATGATTTTGTAATATTTATATTTACTTACCAACATAGTAGAACAATGGAAATTGCTAATGAAATAACAGCTACTGGATGAGAAGAACAGAACAGGCCATGGGCGTAATAGAGCCCTGCCACTCTTTCCGGCAGGCTGCGTGACATCTCACCTTGATGCTGCTACGTTAACATCTCTTGTATTAATAAGGCTCCTTTTTACCTTAAAAAACAAAATTAATTTTTATATATATTTATATATCTTTAAAAAAAAAGAGTAAACATAAATTAAAAAAAACATTAATAGTCAACTACAAAGATGCAATATCTTATTGAAAAAATTGGTGTTGCATATTTAAAAAGATATTGGTAAACAAGTAAACAAAAAAAGCATTGAGCAGAAGCTCTGATTATTCTTATTATAGAATTGTGCAATTCATCCATATCTCTTAACCGATATTATATTGCAAATAACACTTAGTTTTGTTTTGTTATTGTTATCATCAAACTACTTTCTGCATCCTCACTACTTATAACTTAAAGTTTCAGAATATACAAAATGAATAAATATAAAAAGTTATTTAGTGTACACAATAATATTTAGCTAAAATAAAAATAAAACAAAGTATTTATTATCGATTTGACAAAGATGTACCCTTATGTCCCCTTCTTCTCTTACTGAAATTGTCAACAAAGATTGGATAAATACATTTAAGGGCCAAGTAAACAAAATAGATGACAACGGCACAAATTGGATACACCACATGCAATATTCTACAAACACACAAGGATATAAAACAATGTTGATTGTTAGTTCTGTCTAGAAAAAAGTGTGTTAAGGTACTCGTACGTAATTATATAAAGTAAAATAAATAATAGAGAAGTAAGTAAAAAATCATTCACCTTTGTTGGTCGAACAGACGGAACCGGATTATATATAACACGATGTCGCAAAGTAACATGTAAAATTCTCGCCAAGTACGTCGGCCGGCATATATTTAAAAATAGAACCCAAGTGCATGAGCCAAGAAGAAGAAGAAGAAGAAGCAAAAGGAGAAGGAGCAGTAGCAGGCAGTTGGCCGTTTACGAGCAGACACCAGCAGCAACATCTCAACATACTAGCACACACTGTTACGCATTTTTGAGGTTATGTTCGTACCCCGCGTTTCACACGCAAAATATACGCACTTTTTGTAAATTTCCATCGTTTACTCCCTCTTCGACAGTCGTGAAACACGATGTTGAACGATTCCTAGTGTTTGTCAATTTACAACTGGGTGAGACCTCGTCGGTTGATCGCCTGGAGGCGAATCGACCGAGGGAAAAAGAGAACTCGCCGCCTCCGAAGTCCGACAGTTCCCTGTTCGACACTTGGCCGCGCACTTTGGGGATTCGATTCGCTCCAAGTATTAGCTACGTATAAAATGTGTTGCATCAGCAATATCAGCATTAAAGAAACGAGTTGTAAACGACGACGACACGCGCGGCTACGTAGGTACATACATCAGAGTCGCGTAGCTGCATTTTTGTTGATTTGCGAATTAAACCGTTGGAGATATATAGCCAGGTGTGCGGGCGATGTACTCGTGCGGGGAAGCGTTGTTATTTTAAACGAAGCTCGCTCGGAGCGGGATTTATTTTTAAACGGGTTTACGGAGCGGCGAAACTTCACGAGTGTTCAAGTATAGAATAGTATTCGCGAATACAAGTGTCGCGAGTCGCGATCTACGCGTTTTCTCTCTTCTTCTTCCTCCTCCTCTTCTTTTCTGGGGAGTGCGAAGTTCGGTCCACTCGTAACAGTCGTAACACTCGTAACCCGCAAGCGAGCCTCCACGAGGTAACCAATCAACAATCAAACTTGATGCAGCGCGGTGACTATACTTCACTCGCTAGTCGCTCCACGTCTCTCTTTCCTTTCCCTCTTTCTCTTTTTCTCTTGATCTATACTTATAGTATACTCCGTGCGCGAATTCTCTCGATGCGATGCGCCGTGCTGCGGCTCGTCACTCGTACACGTTCACACCGTTACACGTCGGAACTCGGGTCCACTCGGGTCTCGGGAGTTCGGGACATTCGGTCGCGGTTCCCACTTCTTCCCTACCCACCTCCTGACCTCCCCCGGCCCCCCAAATATTATTCTACACGTGTGATCGCGCATGTGTATTTTTCGTCTGTTAAATTACGTGCACTCGTGTGCGCGCGCATTTGTTTTACTTGCCAACTGCCGTAGTGCCGTGCGAGTATTGCGCGGTGAATGGCGAATGCGGTGATAATATTTACTCGCGTATGAGTATTGAGTATATGTATACATTAAATATATTCAGATAAGTATTCGCTACGCCTTACGCCTAGCGCGTAGCAGTCGTAGCACTGATATGTGTGGGTAGTGGGTACGTATACGTAACGTATGTCTACGTAACCGAGTAGAATACCGTTCGTAACAAAATGACGATATTCGATATATATATAATTATATATATGAGAGGGTGAATAATACACATTCCTATAATTAATAATAATACCGAAGTCGATTTATTTGGTAAGTATAGTTTATAGGTTTATTTGTGGTCTCTGATCGAATTATTGACAATTCGTTTGTTTTTAGCGATTATAGAAAATTAATGAAGTGATTACAAATCCTTTTCTAGTAAGAACTCAGATTTGTTGAGAATTTGGAGTATTTTATTTATAAATAATAATAAAGAAATCAAAATAATAAGTATTGGAAGATTTGTGTTGTTTTACATTGTCTATCATCTGACGAAATGCGATCGTAACTTTAATACCTGCATTTTGCCAAGTGTCTACAAGTTTTCATATGTAGGTATACATTTCCCACGAGTGAAAGTAATTAATATTATTTTGACCAATTATTTTTAAACTTTTTTGCATGGATTGTTGCGGAAATCAAACAGGAAAAATGAGCGACGAGCTTGAAACTCGATCTGCAAGCGACATCCAGAGTTTGCGGCCACTATACCTGCGTATGCTTTTTGTAGACGTCGCTCGTCTCGGGGCATTATTTGTTAAGAAAAAAGTGTAGTGTAATACTAATGTATAAAAATATTGAATTATCGGAACTATAAAGAACTATATAAAAATGGGAATAAATTATATTATATGGAGGTTTGCGATTAGGGCGTTGAGCTCATCGTCCTAATCTGGACACTCCAGGTTCGATTCCCGGCCCCGGCCGATTGACACAACCATACCACTGGGGAAATGTATACTTTTTAACAAGTGCTTTCTCTACAAAGACATCGTATGTCTCCGACATACTGTTCTCACGATGTTCGAAGCACAAATAAAGTGATATTAATGGGATGTCGGACGCAAATTACAGGGATCTACACATTTTAACACAAGAATAATGTTGAAAATATTGGATTAAAAATCTTAATAAAATTCATATGATAGTTTAAAATAAAAGCGAGGGCATGATGTTTTGATTTTTTAAAAAAGTTAAATTTGTTAATAATAATTAAATAATCAATTTTCGGTCAATAATTATTCGTCTAAAAAAGGCATGAATTTTCAACAGTATAAATTCAAAATAAAATTACAGATTTAAAAGTCTGAAAAATTTGAGTATATTGTTTAAAACTTGCCTAAGAACATGGCGTTCAGGATTTTTTCAAAAAATTATTCTTTTGTTTATAAAAAAATATTTAAAATTACTATTTTCAAAATTCCCTTAAATAAAATTAATTGAATGTTGGAGTCAAACAATCGGTCATTTGTTATATTTTTTTTATAAACAAAAGAATGAGTTTTTGAGAAATTCCTTAACGTCAGGCAATTAGGCATTTTTTAAACACCCAAATTTTTCCAGATATTTATTTATTTAATCATATACCATAGATGATTATTGGAACGCTTAAAATTTTTAACAAGTGTAATAACTGTAGACCCATTTTAATAATTTTAACCGAAAGTAATCAGTAATATCTGGATCGATCGAGTTCGTTCCATTTGGGACGCACTGCAGTCATTACACGACCGTCTCTTACCATAGTCTAACCAACGATCTCAGCCGCCGAAATCTGCGAGTCACCTAGTATCTTTACCTGCTTAAGCACATTTTCTATTCAATATTGCAGCACCTACTTTATTAATCCAAAATAATAAATAAAATTAATAAAATTAAATATTGTACAGTTTTGCGAAATAACAACGAACATTTGCCTTTTCGTTTTGTCAATACCCTTTTCTGCGACTTGACGCCCGAAAATAGTGCGAGTGAATCACAGTTAATATAAAAATCTTACGTATTACGCCGAAAACATGCACGGTAAAACGCACGCATAAACAATTATGTATGATGTTAAATGACAATTTTGAAGAAAAAAGTATTGTAGACACGTATAAAAACAAATCTCTGTTCTGAAAAAAAGGAATCTCGACACTAGAAAAAAACTTATAAACGGGATGAATACTGCATTCAAAATATAACAAGCTCAAGAAAATGTTAAGCAATTCGCTCGTAATAGCTCAAAATAGTCCGTGTAAAATGTCCGTGAATTGACAAGAACAATGTGGATATTGAAAATCGAAGATTTTTTTGAATTTTTTTATTTCAATTATGGAAAGTTTCTATAAATAAATATATTGGGCTACTTTTTCTTCGTTAGTGCATCACAGTATAAGCATTAGTGAAGTACCTCTATACGGAGTCTTTTGGCATTCGGCGAGTGAGCTTTTTACCCGAGTTTTTATCACCTGTTCAACAGTTCTTCATATAACAAACATTAAAATAATCTTGGCATTCTATATTTTACGTTTTTGTACTAATACAGCAAATATCTCTCTCTCTTTCTCTTTAAAACTTTAAATCTACACCCTTTATTATCCGTATGTATACATGTATCTACGAGTGTCTGTGTGTGTGTGTGTGTAGTTGAATAATGCGTGTGTAAAATTAATTGAAATACAGCTAAAAATTTGAAAATTCTGTTACATATCGGAGTCGAAAAATAGTCAGTTTTTACTTTTTTATAAACAAATAAATAAATTTAAAAAAACCTCTGTACGTTAAGCTCTTAGGCATATTTTAAATAATATACTCAAATTTTTCCAGATTTTTAAATCCATAATTTAATTGCGATGTTTGGGTTGAAAAATTACACCTTTTTAAACTAAAAATTACTGACCAAAAATGTTTATTCAATTATTGTTAATAATACTTTTTTCATTAAAAATCGAAACGTCAAGCCCTTCCTTATGTTTTAAGGGGGTGGCTTACCCGGTAGATTACCGATCGAGCCAAAAGATGTAAGTATATACATTTATTGGAAATATACGCAAGTTGATGCAAACCCGAATACAGAAGCAGTAAATCATTCAATAATAAGTAATTCTACAAAGTTCCAGGTCAATACACCAACGACACCCAAAAAAATTTCTGCACCGAAGAATCACAAACAATCGTAGATTTTCGGTGCAGAAATTTTTTAACGTGTCTTTGTTGTAATTGCCTTCAAAACTTGTAGTATGACTTATTAGTTAATTATCTAGTGCTTCCGGTATCGAATTTTACATAAAATTACACATTTTTTTTAAATAAATGGAATAAATATCTTTTTTTTTTGTTCAGGCGATAACCTACTGGATTATGCCACCTCCTTAAGCTATCCGTAATGAATTTTTTCAGATTTTAATTCAATATTGAATTGAATGTTTGGGTTGGAAGGTGAGATTCTTGTAATTTGGCCTGCAACATTCTTCTAAAAAAATTAGATTATTCGTTGCTATAATTTAAAATTTATTGTATTATTTAACCAAAACACTTTAGAAAGGAAAATTCTACAGAGGCTGCAGCTACAGACTAACGCTTTATTTTACCATAGATATAAGCAAAAAACGAAATCGAAAAACAAAATGAAGTAGAAAAATTCTACGTTCAGAAAAATATTATTAAACTATTCTAGAAAATTTATTTAACTTTTAGGTAAATAGGCTTTGTACCATGAGTATCAACGTTGCTTAGACGTTGTAACAACGTTGTTTTTCACCCATCGCTGTAACTTACAAATTGTTAGCGGACATTTCCCACGTTATAGCAACGTTTCTGTGTGCTGGTAGGGTTATATATCCGCTCAAGTGAGAAAAGTACTTGTGGATTTATCTAATTCGCGTGGCTTCTTGGACAATATTGGTGTTTATGAAAATACATTTTATTAATTTTACGACGATCTACATAATCTTGATTACAGGGCGGAATTTGTATTGGGATTAAAAAACAAATTTTCATCGAAGGATAAATCCCGGTTCCTGATTTGTTTACAATTGTGAGAATTAGTGTGACAGTTTCTTAGAAACTTTATTCAAGGTCATAAATAATATCGAAAACTATGTAAACTGATGTGTTTTTTCAAATACTATAACAACAAGTTTACATCGCCGGTGTTTGTGTTATGTTGACTGTATATATACGACCAAAATCGTTGATGTAACTTGTTATCTATCTCGCCTTCTATATATCCATTTGAAATAAAATTAATAAAATTAAATATTGTACAGTTTTGCGAAATAACAACGAACATTTGCCTTTTCGTTTTGTCAATACCCTTTTCTGCGACTTGACGCCCGAAAATAGTGCGAGTGAATCACAGTTAATATAAAAATCTTACGTATTACGCCGAAAACATGCACGGTAAAACGCACGCATAAACAATTATGTATGATGTTAAATGACAATTTTGAAGAAAAAAGTATTGTAGACACGTATAAAAACAAATCTCTGTTCTGAAAAAAAGGAATCTCGACACTAGAAAAAAACTTATAAACGGGATGAATACTGCATTCAAAATATAACAAGCTCAAGAAAATGTTAAGCAATTCGCTCGTAATAGCTCAAAATAGTCCGTGTAAAATGTCCGTGAATTGACAAGCAACAATGTGGACATGAAATCGAAGATTTTTTTTGGATTTTTTTATTTCAATTTATGGAAGTTTCTATAAATAAATATATGAGATACTTTCTTTCGTTAGTGGCATCGCTATAGCAACTATAAGCATTAGTGAAGTATCTACCGGAAGTCTTACATGGGAACCTTTCACTTTTGGCATTCGGGACGAGTGAGCTTTTTACCAGAGTTTTTACCACCCTGTTCAACAGTTCTTATATAACAACATAAACATAATCTTGGCATTCTATATTTACGTTTTTGTACTAAATAAGCAAATATCTCTCTCTCTCCTCTCTCCTTCTCTTTAAAAACTTTAAATCTACACCCTTTATTATCTGTATGTATACTGTATCTACGAGTGTCTGTGTGTGTGGGTGTGTCGGTAATGTGTGTCTAAAATTAATTGAAATAAATTTAAAAAAACCTCTGTACGTGAAGCCTTAGGCATATTTTAAATAATATACTCAAATTTTTCCAGATTTTTAAATCCATAATTTAATTGCGATGTTTGGGTTGAAAAATTACACCTTTTTAAACTAAAAATTCTAAATTTAAACTAAAAAGCCCTTCCTTATGTTTTAAGGGGGTGGCTTATCCGGTGGATTACCGATCGAGCCAAAAGATGTAATTATTACATTTATTTGAATATATACGCAATTTTATGCATAACCCAATACAGAAGCACTAAATCATTCAATAATAAGTAATTCTACAAAGGTCAATACACCAACGACACACAAAAAAATTTCTGCAACCGAAAGAAACACAAACAATCGTAGATTTTCGGTGCAGATATTTTTAACGTGTCTTTGTGCATTGACTTGAAACTTTGTAGTATGACTTATTATTTAATTATCTAGTACTTCTGTATTCGAATTTTACATAAAATTGCGCATTTTTTTTAAATAAATGGAATAAATATCTTTTTTTTGCTCAGTCGGTAACCTACCGGATATGCCACCTCCTTAAGCTACCCGTATGAATTTTTTCAGATTTTTAATTCAATATTGATTGAATGTTTGGGTTGGAAGGTGTAGATTCTTGTAATTTGGCTGCAACATTCCTTCTAAAAAAATTAGATTATTCGTTGCATATAATTTAAAATTTATTTATTTATTTAAACCAAAAACTTTAGAAAGGTAAATTCTACAGAGGCTGTAAGGTTGTGTCACTTTTAATGGTTGTATCACTTAATTATTAGGAGAAACGGATCTTTACCAAACTCTAGGATATGTTTTCTACTATAAAAATATGAAGAAATCCGGAGCTACAGACTAACGCTTTATTTTACCATAGATATAAGCAAAAAACGAAATCGAAAAACGAAATGAAGTAGAAAAATTCTACGTTCAGAAAAATATTATTAAACTATTCTAGAAAATTTATTTAACTTTTAGTAAATAGGCTTTGTACCATGAGTATCAACGTTGCTTGGACGTTGTAACAACGTTGGTTTTCACCCATCGCGGTAACTTACAAATTGTTAGCGGACATTTCCCACGTTATAGCAACGTTTCTGCAACGGTGCAGCAACTTTCATAAAAACGTTAGATTGTTGCTAAAGTTACGTTGTCACAACGTGTGCCGGTAGGGTGTTTATGAAAATATATTTTATTAATTTTACGACGATCTACCGTAATATTGATTGCAGAGCGGAATTTGTATTGGATTAAAAAACAAATTTTCATCGAAGGATAAATCCCGGTTCCTGATTTGTTTACAATTGTGAGAATTAGTTGTGAAAATTATGTAAACTGGTGTGTTCTTTCAAATACTATAACAATTTACAATCGCCGGTGTTTGTGTTGTGTTGACTGTATATACGACCAAAATCGTTTGATGTAACTTGTTTATTATCTATCTCGCCTTCTATATATCCATTTGAAATAAACTTCCAGTGCTAAACTATAATTGCCTTTATATACAATTTTCGATTGTTATTATGAGTGTTATCCAACGACTTAATTCTATCAATTTATTACAGACGTGTACAGCGTCACCAAAATCTTTCAATCTTGACGAAAACCGGCTGTAGCTATAAGCGATACAAGGGAAGGACGTTTTTGCTCTCTGCTCAGCTCGTTTTCCGACAAACTATGTATTTTATATATATATATATGGGCTATTTCACGTCAAGTGGTTCGGTGAAAATTTTAAATCGCTCCAAAATTCGAGAACAGGCTGGAAACATCTTCCAGAACATAGAAAAAAAATTTTAAGTGTTAAAAATAATTTGCCTGAGAGTTATTGAACCATGAAAAATGAAATTTTTCAATTTTTTTAGAAAAATAATATATATATGGGAGATTCCATGTGAAGTGATCCAGTTAAAAAATAGAATTTTTTTAATGTATGGAATCAGTAAAAAACTACTTGAATAGAGTGTAGCTAAATTTTTAGACCTAAATTTCAATTAGTACCAGAGCTATAGCCAATCAAAAAATCGAATTTTTTGAAAAAAATGACTTTATTGCCATTTTTATCACTTAATAACTCAAAATCTAACAATTTTTTCTTATAACTTTAAATTTGAAAAGTTTATAAATTTCAAGAAGAATCTGTTGAAATATTTCATTACATAGTTTAACACATTGAATATAGTTATAATTAATAAAACCTTTGTAGTAAAAAAAAGGTTGTACGATCAAAAATATTTTATCCATCCAAGAATCTAATTCATCGATGATTAATTACCTTCAAAATGATGCAATGTTTGGGTTGGAAGGTGTAGATTCTTGTAATTTGGCTGCAACATTCCTTCTAAAAAATTAGATTATTCGTTGCATATAATTTAAAATTTATTTATTTATTTAAACCAAAAACTTTAGAAAGGAAAATTCTACAGAGGCTGTAAGGTTGTGTCACTTTTAATGGTTGTATCACTTAATTATTAGGAGAGTGTCACACCTGGGAGAAACGGATCTTTACCAAACTCTAGGATATGTTTTCTACTATAAAAATATGAAGAAATCCGGAGCTACAGACTAACGCTTTATTTTACCATAGATATAAGCAAAAAACGAAATCGAAAACGAAATGAAGTAGAAAAATTCTACGTTCAGAAAAATATTATTAAACTATTCTAGAAAATTTATTTAACTTTTAGTAATAGGCTTTGTACCATGAGTATCAACGTTGCTTGGACGTTGTAACAACGTTGGTTTTCACCCATCGCGGTAACTTACAAATTGTTAGCGGACATTTCCCACGTTATAGCAACGTTTCTGCAACGGTGCAGCAACTTTCATAAAACGTTAGATTGTTGCTAAAGTTACGTTGTCACAACGTGTGCCGGTAGGGTGTTTATGAAAATATATTTTATTAATTTTACGACGATCTACGTATATTGATTGCAGAGCGGAATTTGTATTGGGATTAAAAAACAAATTTTCATCGAAGGATAAATCCCGGTTCCTGATTTGTTTACAATTGTGAGAATTAGTGTGAAAATTATGTAAACTGGTGTGTTCTTTCAAATACTATAACAAGTTTACATCGCCGGTGTTTGTGTTGTGTTGACTGTATATACGACCAAAATCGTTTGATGTAACTTGTTTATTATCTATCTCGCCTTCTATATATCCATTTGAAATAAACTTCCAGTGCTAAACTATAATTGCCTTTATATACAATTTTCGATTGTTATTATGAGTGTTATCCAACGACTTAATTCTATCAATTTATTACAGCAGCGTCACCAAAATCTTTCAATCTTGACGAAAACCGGCTGTAGCTATAAGCGATACAAGGGAAGGACGTTTTTGCTCTCTGCTCAGCTCGTTTTCCGACAAACTATGTATTTTATATATATATATATATGGGCTATTTCACGTCAAGTGGTTCGGTGAAAATTTTAAATCGCTCCAAAATTCGAGAACAGGCTGGAAACATCTTCCAGAACATAGAAAAAAAATTTTAAGTGTTAAAAATAATTTGCCTGAGAGTTATTGAACCATGAAAAATGGAAATTTTTCAATTTTTTTAGAAAAATAATATATATATATATAAAAAGTGCTTTCTTATTATATATTAGAGTGATATTATCGATTATTGTCATATACTTATATTAAACTAATTACAATGAAGTCAGATGTATACGATGCCAACAAAATAAAAGAGTTTAACACTTTCGAAATAAAATATATGGAAGAAGCGAATAATCTAAAGAAATCATTTGATGAACACAAAATATTGGAGATCCAGACGTAAGGTTAATGAAAAAAAAATAATATAAACTAGAAATGTAAAAAGTACTGAAACTACTGATCAGGAAAATCCAAGAAAAACATGGCCTATCCTATGGTTCAACACAAAGAATATTAACAAAACACTTGAAATTTCACACGTATAAAGTTAAACTTGTCCAAAAACTAAACGAAGATGATCCTGATAGGCGCCTACAGTTCTCAGAGATAATGATGGACAGAATAAATGCTGATAATCAACTTTTAAATCGTATTGCTTTTACTGATGAAGCTACATTTTTTTAAATGGTAGTGTAAATAAGAATAATATGTCTTATTGGTCTGATACAAATTCTCACTGGATGATGGATACTCGGTCGAACCAGTGGTCTCAAAAATATTCCTAAAATAATCGAATAATTAAACGTTTTTTTATCGAAGGCATTCCGTCCGCCAATATATACGGAGATTTGTTGAGGAACGTGATTGTTCCTGCCATTCAAGGTTTTGAAGGTAATTATCATCGATGAATTAGATTCTTGGATGGATAAAATATTTTTGATCGTACAACCTTTTTTTTTACTACAAAGGTTTTTATTAATTATAACTATATTCAATGCGTTAAACTAATATAAATGAAATATTTCAACATATTCTTCTTGAAATTTATAAACTTTTTCAAATTTAATGTATATAAAAAAAATGTTAGATTTTGAGTTATTTAGTGATAAAAATGGCCAAAAAGTCATTTTTTTCAAAAAATTCGATTTTTTGATTGGCTACAGCTCTGGTACTAATTGAAATTTAGGTCTAAAAATTTAGCTATACTCTATTCAAGTAGTTTTTACTGATTCCATACCTTAAAAAAAATTCTATTTTTTAACTGCATCACTTCACATGGAATCTCCCATATATATATAAAGTGCTTTCTTATTATATATTAGAGTGATATTATCGATGCATATACTTATATTAAACTAATTACAATGAAGTCAGATGTATACGATGCCAACAAAATAAAAGAGTTTAACACTTTCGAAATAAAATATATGGAAGAAGCGAATAATCTAAAGAAATCATTTGATGAACACAAAATATTGGAGATCCAGACGTAAGGTTAATGAAAAAAAATAATATAAACTAGAAATGTAAAAAGTACTGAAACTACTGATCAGGAAAATCCAAGAAAAACATGGCCTATCCTATGGTTCAACACAAAGAATATTAACAAAACACTTGAAATTTCACACGTATAAAGTTAAACTTGTCCAAAAACTAAACGAAGATGATCCTGATAGGCGCCTACAGTTCTCAGAGATAATGATGGACAGAATAAATGCTGATAATCAACTTTAAATCGTATTGCTTTTACTGATGAAGCTACATTTTTTAAATGGTAGTGTAAATAAGAATAATATGTCTTATTGGTCTGATACAAATTCTCACTGGATGATGGATACTCGGTCGAACCAGTGGTCTCAAAAATATTCCTAAAATAATCGAATAATTAAACGTTTTTTTATCGAAGGCATTCCGTCCGCCAATATATACGGAGATTTGTTGAGGAACGTGATTGTTCCTGCCATTCAAGGTATTGTAGGTAATTCATTTGATCAGACTTGGTATCAGCAAGACGGCGCTGCACCTCGCTGTAAGAGAAGCGTTCGTAATTATTTAGATGGAACTTTTCCACACAGATGGTTTGGACGGCAAGGTGAAATTGAGTGGCCAGCCAGGTCGCCAGATCCTACACCGTATTCGATATTTAGAATCAGATTAGAAAAATTGAGTATATAGTATAAAAAATGTAACCAGATATGCGAATATTTTACAAAGTATATATTTATAATAATTAACATTTTAATTTATAAGTGTAAAATTGTTTATATAGATTTTGTAATTATATAATATCTAAGACATTTGTATAAGCATAAAAAGGAAATTTTGTAAGACCAGATTGAATCTATTTTTTTATAAATAAAATATGTTAACGGCTGCCAAACATATAATTTAATAATATTAAAAAAATGATTTTTCTTATTTTCTAATCTACAATAAGTAATAATAAGACAATATAATTTTATTTTTGATAGCGCTATGTTACTTTCGATCTATTATTAATACGAACAATTATACAGATGCAATGAATAATTAAAATATGATTAAATATTAGTTGATTAAAATTTTTTACTTTACTTTAACATTTTGAAATTGTATAATATATAGTCTTTTTTTAATAAATGTCCAAAATAAGTGGTTATAATGTTGGCTACTTGATATTTGCATTGGCATGTTGCTTGACCAATAATCTTTACTCGATTGAATAATTCGACTGTGTATGGATTAAAGATAACCATGTGAACAGTGTACGTGTAAACAGTATTACCTACGGTAAGCTCTCGTCTAATATGACACGGAAAAAAGAAAATTCTTTCCTATACGGATGCGGGTACCATTATTACACTTAATATGCGTACACATTTGTACTACTTAATCACAATTTTTAAGCGTAAAAGTAAATAATCAATCACTTTATCGGTGACAATGAAGTCAATAATTATTTTCACAATTATAATTATTGTAATCGTTTTTTTTAAATTCTAATATATATATATATATATATGTGTGTGTGTGTGTGGTGTGTGTGTGTGTGTGCGTGTGTGTGTGTGTGTGTGTGTGTGTGGTGTGTGTGTGGTGTGTGTGTGTGTGTGTGTGTGTGTGTGTGTGTGTATTTATATAAACTGTAAGAATACTTGTAGAAAAACAAGCAAACGCACTTTCCAAATAATGGACGGATTACTTTTATTACATTATTACGATCGTTTTCTATTATATCCTAATCTTATCGTTTGCCGTTAAATTTCATATTTTTTAAACGCAATAAATAAAATTAGAAATAAGTAAATTATCAACAAAAGAAATTATTAAAGCTTACAGATACCATAAATAAATGAGAGGAGAATATAACGGGAAATCCAATGTGAAAACCTGCAAAACCTCTTTCTTTAAAAGGTTCAAGTATAAGTACTAATACTAAGACTGGTAATATTATGCGGAGAATAATATTACACGAACGCGTGTAAATTGAAAAATTGTTCACCTACTTAATTATTTGTGCATATCTTAAAAAAAAATTTTATTTACTTTTTTTAATAAATAAATTGGAAAGTAATGTTATGATACTTGCGTATACCTTATTCAATATAATAAATGTAAATGTTATTTAATTTAACGGAAAAGCTGAAAATCACCGTTACATCGACTCATACTTGTATCAAATATTAGAATTGTCCGATTCTAAATCGAATATTTGGTTAAATGAATTTATACAGGAGATAAACTATATAAATAGAGTAAAATAGTAGTAGTTCCATAATTAACGACATTTTTATTGTACTGTTGTTTAATTCATGAAAATTTTGGAATTGTGATATAAAGAACGTTACATTACATATCTTTGTACATTTTTGCTCAACCAATAGTAAGAGGTAAAAGGGTAGATTAATGCAGTATATTGGTTTGAAAAACGCAAAAGTTGTATCTATAACTACCTTCATTTTATACTCATTTTACTTATTTCTACATTCTATTTGTATTTATTTATATTTCAATAATAATAAAAATTAATTTTAACGTATTGTGTTATACAACAATAATGAATACTAAAAAGATCGATGATATCAATGATATAACAATAAATAAAATTGTGATATATATACATTACACAATGTACATTATTTAATAAAATTTGAACAAAACCCCAAAAATTTTTGTTTACAGCCTTTGAAAGTTAATTAATATATAAAAACCACCGTACACACAAAATCATTAAAATCTCGTAAGAATCTTGAATGCGCGCAAGATATGATTTTATTATATTCTATCTACGTCCTTTGAGCTAGTTGATGCTCGTATACCGTCAATCCGATCGTCATGCATGATTATTAGAGAAAATTAAGTAGTATTGCCATCATGCGTATACATATATACACACATATCTATACATACATACAATACGTACACGTATACAATAAAAAACCATCTTTCGTTATATATCTCAATCTCGAGGATCCTTATTCGTTCGATTACGCGACTATTAGTGTCTCTCTTGTTACGATATATGTATATATACTGCTATAATACCAATACTGATCGCGTATGTAAATTATTTCGGGCACATGTGTTCGACGTGTGAGTCACTTTCGATGTTTAATGTAGATTAAATTGTATATTCAGATTTCCTGGAATAGTTAGATTATCTCGTATAATTATTACGATAAAAACCGTTCAATGAAATATATATGTATATATACTGCTATAATACCAATACTGATCGCGTATGTAAATTATTTCGGGCACATGTGTTCGACGTGTGATTCACTTTCGATGTTTAATGTAGATTAAATTGTATATTCAGATTTCCTGGAATAGTTTAGATTATCTCGTATAATTATTACGATAAAAACCGTTCAATGAAATATATATGTATATATACTGCTATAATACCAATACTGATCGCGTATGTAAATTATTTCGGGCACATGTGTTCGACGTGTGATTCACTTTCGATGTTTAATGTAGATTAAATTGTATATTCAGATTTCCTGGAATAGTTTAGATTATCTCGTATAATTATTACGATAAAAACCGTTCAATGAAATATATATGTATATATACTGCTATAATACCAATACTGATCGCGTATGTAAATTATTTCGGGCACATGTGTTCGACGTGTGATTCACTTTCGATGTTTAATGTAGATTAAATTGTATATTCAGATTTCCTGGAATAGTTTAGATTATCTCGTATAATTATTACGATAAAAACCGTTCAATGAAATATATATTATATATATGTGTGTGTGTGTGTGTGTGTGTGTGTGTGTGTGTGTGTGTGTGTGTGTGTGTGTGTGTGTGTGTGTGTGTGTGTGTGTGTGTGTGTGTGTGTGTGTGTGTGTGTGTGTGTATTTTATATAAACTGTAAGAATACTTGTAGAAAAACAAGCAAACGCACTTTCCAAATAATGGACGGATTACTTTTATTACATTATTACGATCGTTTTCTATTATATCCTAATCTTATCGTTTGCCGTTAAATTTCATATTTTTTAAACGCAATAAATAAAATTAGAAATAAGTAAATTATCAACAAAAGAAATTATTAAAGCTTACAGATACCATAAATAAATGAGAGGAGAATATAACGGGAAATCCAATGTGAAAACCTGCAAAACCTCTTTCTTTAAAAGGTTCAAGTATAAGTACTAATACTCAAGACTGGTAATATTATGCGGAGAATAATATTACACGAACGCGTGTAAATTGAAAAATTGTTCACCTACTTAATTATTTGTGCATATCTTAAAAAAAAATTTTATTTACTTTTTTTAATAAAATAAATTGGAAAGTAATGTTATGATACTTGCGTATACCTTATTCAATATAATAAATGTAAATGTTATTTAATTTAACGGAAAAGCTGAAAATCACCGTTACATCGACTCATACTTGTATCAAATATTAGAATTGTCCGATTCTAAATCGAATATTTGGTTAAATGAATTTATACAGGAGATAAACTATATAAATAGAGTAAAATAGTAGTAGTTCCATAATTAACGACATTTTTATTGTACTGTTGTTTAATTCATGAAAATTTTGGAATTGTGATATAAAGAACGTTACATTACATATCTTTGTACATTTTTGCTCAACCAATAGTAAGAGGTAAAAGGGTAGATTAATGCAGTATATTGGTTTGAAAAACGCAAAAGTTGTATCTATAACTACCTTCATTTTATACTCATTTTACTTATTTCTACATTCTATTTGTATTTATTTATATTTCAATAATAATAAAAATTAATTTTAACGTATTGTGTTATACAACAATAATGAATACTAAAAAGATCGATGATATCAATGATATAACAATAAATAAAATTGTGATATATATACATTACACAATGTACATTATTTAATAAAATTTGAACAAAACCCCAAAAATTTTTGTTTTACAGCCTTTGAAAGTTAATTAATATAAAAACCACCGTACACACAAAATCATTAAAATCTCGTAAAGAATCTTGAATGCGCGCAAGATATGATTTTATTATATTCTATCTACGTCCTTTGAGCTAGTTGATGCTCGTATACCGTCAATCCGATCGTCATGCATGATTATTAGAGAAAATTAAGTAGTATTGCCATCATGCGTATACATATATACACACATATCTATACATACATACAATACGTACACGTATACAATAAAAACCAGTCTTTCGTTATATATCTCAATCTCGAGGATCCTTATTCGTTCGATTACGCGACTATTATTGTCTCTCTTGTTACGATATATGTATATATACTGCTATAATACCAATACTGATCGCGTATGTAAATTATTTCGGGCACATGTGTTCGACGTGTGATTCACTTTCGATGTTTAATGTAGATTAAATTGTATATTCAGATTTCCTGGAATAGTTTAGATTATCTCGTATAATTATTACGATAAAAACCGTTCAATGAAATATATATGTATATATATATGTTGTTCTTCAGTTCAAGTGGATATAATTCAAGACGTATACGTGTACCAAAAACTATTATACGAATTGGAATATTATGCCTATACACGTATACCCACTCAAATATTTTTCTAGACACTAAGCAAACGTTGATTTAGGCGAGCAAATACTTTTCCAAAGCAAAAATCAGTGTGATATATTTTCGACCTACGTAGAAAGTCAATTAGTCTCAATTATCTAATGATCGAAAAATATAATTTTAATGTAATTGTTTATTTAAACATTGTTCATATGCATAGCAATTGAAGATCAGGAAAAAAAATATACACGTAATTAAGAATTTTATCACGAATTTATCACAATATTTCATTATCTTATTTTAAAAGACTTTAGCATGCGTACCTCAGAATTATCTGTACACTTGTGTATTGTACTTAAAATTGCATCGGTTTTAATTAAATAATGCGTTTCAAGTGAATCGCCGTTTAATTGGGAAATAACTTATATATTAAGGAACTACTTGAAAAAATTATTTATATAACTTCTGTCATACCTTCAATTATATCGTGTTGAACGATATTAATATATAGACACATCTGTATAATGTATATGCATATATATGTATGTATTATTTATTGACAATAATATACAATGTCACTGTGATTATAAAAATCTGAAATAACTACATATCTTTGAAGAGATAAATTTCAATAGAGATAAATAACTTACGTGCGCGTAAAGCTGACAATTATAAAAAGCTTGTAATATGCGTTAATCGTTATAACGATGATGAAAACACAATGTTATCAACATAATTGATTCAAGAGAATTTTAACCTTCCAACCGCAATCTATCGGTCGGTAAGCCTAAGTGTGTATCGAAAATTAGCAAATTCACTTATATATTATGCATAAATTTAAATCTAACAGGTGTTTGATCGATCTGCACAAAGTCTAAAATAAAATAAATATTTAAATTATTATTTTTTTCTCACTTTTTTCATTTGCAACTATATTTAAGCTTATACCGTGTTCGAATAAACAATTTCGATCGATGATGGACATTTTTATCTCTGCATACAATAAAAAAAAGAAAAAGTGTATTCCGATAATGAAACGAAATTTCGTATAATCATCACGCGTGCTTAGTTTTTTTAATCAATTAAAGACCAATTGACTATATATGCATATAAAATGAGAAAAGTTTATACGTGTACCTTTTAACTTTCGTGTGAATGCACGATAATTTCTTCGAATTTGTCATTTTTAAACTATGATAATCAGTTAATTTAAATGATTATTGAATCTTTCAGGTGGCACATTATTCCTCACTAAATTACGTGACGCACATCGCGCACGCGAACAGAAGGAAAATGAAAAATAAATATTTTACACGCACTCGTTAAATTTTTATAGATTGCTTTTTCGTCTCCATAGTCGTCATCGTTTATCCTCGTATATACGCGATGAATACGTATATACCATATATGTCTAATATCTAATATCTTTTCACTATTTCACCCACGCAAAAAGTGCACTCTCTCACACCGTGTTAAATTCGGTGAAATATACCGTATAACACCTGTTCGTTACCACTGTTAATTTGATTAATTCGATCGATCGGTCGGAGGTTTGCCGATGGTTATTCCACTCGTTGGCAATTTCCTGATTACGTCGTATATGTGCAGCATCTAAGAAACCGGTTGTCTACGCCGAGCGACTATATTTTTCTTCTTGTGTCACATCTAAAATTAGTGAATATAAACGTTATTCCATTGAGCATTTTAGTTTCATTGACTATTTTTTACCGATATTTTTAAATCGATCCGAGGTTTTATATAACTGCGCTTCATCGAGAAATTGTATACATAGTTACACTCACAATCAGATGCACCATTTAAATAATAGCCAATCGAACTAATAAAACGTTAAATGCCGTAAGCATTATATATATATATATATATATATATGGGGTATTCCACGTAAAGTGGTCCGATCAAAATTTTAAAATGCGCCAAATTTTGGGTACACATTGCAAATGTTTTTCAGAATACAGAAAAAAATTTTTAGGTACTGGAATTTATTAGTTCAAAAGTTATTCTAACCTCAAAAAGTGAACTTTTTCCAGTTTTTTTCAACACCAGCTGGGTTCATTGCTATTTAACTCAAAATCTATCAACTTTTACTATAGAACATTATATGTAACATTCGTTGCTAATTATGTCTAGAATTTATCCTTCTGAGTTAGAATTTCTAATTTCAAGGTAAATGTTAGATAAACTACATGTCAATATTCAACTTGAAAAAAAACTAACTTCGCCACAATTGATTTTTTTATCCAAAAGTCCAAAAGAAAGCTTGGAGCAATACCTTTCAAATGATCTGTAGCATTTTTATGGCCTTCAATTCTGTAAAAAGTTATGATAATTTAAAGAAAGACGAAATTTTTTTAAAAATTTAAATGGGAAATACCATATTAATTTTTGTGAATTTTTTGTCTTTCTTTAAATTGTCATAACTTTCTGCAGAATTGAAGGCCATAAAAATGCTACAGATCATTTGAAAGGTATTGCTCCAAGCTTTCTTTTGAACTTTTGGATAAAAAAATCAATTGTGGCGAAGTTAGATTTTTTTTAAGTTGAATATTGACATGTAGTTTATTTAACATTTACCTTGAAATTAGAAATTCTAACCCAGAAGGATAAATTCTAGACATAATTATCAACGAATGTTACATATAATGTTCTATAGTAAAAGTTGATAGATTTTGAGTTAAATAGCGATGAACCCAGCTGGTGTTGAAAAAAACTGGAAAAAATTCACTTTTTGAGGTTAGAATAACTTTTGAGCAAATAGATTCCGGTACCTAAAAATTTTTTTCTGTATTCTTAAAAACATTTGCAATGTGTACCCAAAATTTGGCGCATTTTAAAATTTTGATCGGACCACTTCACGTGGAATACCCCATATATATATATACATAAAGTTATTAACTCTCGCACAGTCACTAATAAAAACTCTATGAAAATTCAGTGGGACGAAAATTATACAAAAAAAACCCGATGAACGTTATTATATGCAGTTGTCGGGATAATTTAAACTTTATTTTATCATCTATAGATCTCTTGCCACTGGAATTACTGCAGTTGTCGCTAATAAAATATGTGAGTGACGTTCGGTACAGAATTATGCGAAAACCATGTGTTTATTGAATAAATTATTGACATTTTCAAAAATTATTGCACCAACATTTGCATAGTTGTATTATCTGTTACGCGTAAGAAGCAAGTTTTTTTCATAATTTGCTTAACGATTTTCGAAACGTCGCACACATTTTGAAATCAAGTGTACGTCCTCTTGCGTTATATATATATATATGCGTAATAATTAGTCAACCAAATAAATTTGCAAAGTTGACAATTGTTTATTTACAGAATTTCGAGCTATAAATACATTTTTCCCACCACACGCGCTCTTTCACACCAGCACTTGATGTATTGGTTATAACGTAACAATGCGTTAACATATAACACTACGCGCACCGTCAGAACATTAACAAAACAACAGTGATAACCGCGTGAATGTCGTAAATTATGAAAAAGGATCCGCAATTGTAAAACCGGCACGAGTTCGCAGAGCTACACGAACGTGGTTAAACTCGCGAAGCTCGAACGTAATAGTTAAATCGTTGGGTCGTCGGAGATGACGGAGGCGCCGCGCTCTTTATTCCTCGTCGTTCGTTTGAGCGTTTGGGGTCGTCGGCTCGTGTACGCGTGTAATGCCTACCGCGGTGAGAAAACCGCGCGCGAGCCCGACCGCGTAATCGAAAATATACGGGCTCTTCGGACACGAGTCGGCCTTGACCTTATACTCGTCTAACTTGCGCGCAAGATTGCGCTACTGCTGTGTAGCTGTACTTTGCTTCTCACGTAACTATAATCTTTTCATCCGGATATCAAAGTACTATACTCTTCTATTTGCTATTATCTCTTTTCACGTGTATGTATATATAAATCTGTAAATTTGTCGATCACCCAAAAGATTAATTGCAAAAGTATTGGTAATATATATATATATATATATACTAACAATACTTTTGCAATTAATCTTTTGGGTGATCGACAAATTTACAGGTGTTTAGTAATTATCTAACTTACACTTCAATTATAGGAATGTTGCATTATAGATAATGATAAGGAAGATGTAGAAAATTACGACGCGACGTATAAGGATATATTTATAGTGATTTAAATCACGATTTATTGATTAAACAAAATCATCATTACAATTTTAAATATAGTAATGAAACAAGTGTTTAATTGAATAATTGCCATTGCACTTTTAAGACACGTATTTAATGATTTTTAGTAATTAAAGCACAATGATGTATATATGTGGTGTTTTTAAACGTTTTTCCTTTTAATAACTTTTACTACTGCTACCTCCTTGTCCTCCTCCGCCATTCGAACGCTCAAGTCGTTTCTCGTAGCGTCTCGCTTGTGCTGCAGCTTTTCTTATTTCTGGGCATTTGTCGTCGAAATGACCCATTTTGTCGCAGATATGACACTTTTGAGTCAATTCTTTAAAAAACTCTTTTGACAGACACCTACTTGCAGCGTGGTCGTCGTCACCGCAAATAAAGCATGGTCTTCCTTTAGGAAAATCATACGACATCTTGATCAACTTTGTCTTTTCCTGCAATTCAAATAAATTAAAGAATGTTAGAAACATTATATCAGACATTTTTTTACAGCTGTAATAACATTTATTAATAAAGAATAAACATTTACTTAATTACGATCATATAAGCTTATCGATTATAGATTGTCAAATTATTCACATTTATACATTTCTTTTTTATTTAAAATAATTCCTTAATTTTCATATTTTTATGCTATATCTGCTTATTATTTCAATGCAATGTATAATTGTATACTTTTGACTATCTCGATTTATTTTACTGTTGACTCAATTTTTTTTAAATAATTCTGTCTGTAATCATTATTATCATTGTTTATAAGATCCAAACGAAAATCTTTTACACGCTTTAAATTAAACATAAACTGTAAATTAAACACAAAAGAATAAAAAAGTAAAAACTCACGAAACCAATTATATAAACATTAAGTATATTTGCTATTGCCACTTTTTTATTTTTACGAAACTTTCATTATCAATATAATTCTATTTATAATTACCTTAAAAAACAGCAGTTTACATAACGTTTTTTTTGCGACTTTTATATTGTTTTTAATTGACTTTTGAAGATTGTAAAATTTAATCGCTGATTGAATTTAATATTATACGTTCTTTAAATACATCAAATATTAAGATTTTTTATATATCATTTAGTGCATAAAATAATTATCAGATTTTAACTGTTAATTTGAAAACAACTCAACCTTTCAATTCTTCAATTTTTTTTAAATTATTTAATTTTTCTTAAAAATTATACCATATTATTTTTAGATATAACGATTCTTAATGTATTAACCTAATGTACACATACATAAACACATAAATATTTACCTATGATAAACACAAAATTATTTATTACTACAAAAATATAAATTATTACGTATTTTTATTACAATTGAAAAAAAATTATGTTCTTACCACACGATTAACTAAGCACAATAAACACTTGAGAAGTGTTCTGAATCTCAACTTATCACCTTCTGAAACAGACAGACGACGAACGCTTACTGACGGTAACAGCTTAGATGATTCAGTAGTTTCAAATCTGCAAAGTGTCCCTAAATCTTAGAATTCCATCAAAATATTTATTTTAATTAGTTAGAATAGCATAGAATAACATTTGATTTGGAATGTACCGATAAGGTATATAAACTTAATATTTGTGTTAAGGTTGTGGTATAAATAATAACGCGTGTGTGAAATTTAATGTGTTTTTTTGTGTTTTTAATTCTTTCATTAATATAACATTTTGAAATCAAGTGTACGTCCTCTTGCGTTATATATATATATGCGTAATAATTAGTCAACCAAATAAATTTGCAAAGTTGACAATTGTTTATTTACAGAATTTCGAGCTATAAATACATTTTTCCCACCACACGCGCTCTTTCACACCAGCACTTGATGTATTGGTTATAACGTAACAATGCGTTAACATATAACACTACGCGCACCGTCAGAACATTAACAAAACAACAGTGATAACCGCGTGAATGTCGTAAATTATGAAAAAGGATCCGCAATTGTAAAACCGGCACGAGTTCGCAGAGCTACACGAACGTGGTTAAACTCGCGAAGCTCGAACGTAATAGTTAAATCGTTGGGTCGTCGGAGATGACGGAGGCGCCGCGCTCTTTATTCCTCGTCGTTCGTTTGAGCGTTTGGGGTCGTCGGCTCGTGTACGCGTGTAATGCCTACCGCGGTGAGAAAACCGCGCGCGAGCCCGACCGCGTAATCGAAAATATACGGGCTCTTCGGACACGAGTCGGCCTTGACCTTATACTCGTCTAACTTGCGCGCAAGATTGCGCTACTGCTGTGTAGCTGTACTTTGCTTCTCAACGTAACTATAATCTTTTCATCCGGATATCAAAGTACTATACTCTTCTATTTGCTATTATCTCTTTTCACGTGTATGTATATATAAATCTGTAAATTTGTCGATCACCCAAAAGATTAATTGCAAAAGTATTGGTAATATATATATATATATATATACTAACAATACTTTTGCAATTAATCTTTTGGGTGATCGACAAATTTACAGGTGTTTAGTAATTATCTAACTTACACTTCAATTATAGGAATGTTGCATTATAGATAATGATAAGGAAGATGTAGAAAATTACGACGCGACGTATAAGGATATATTTATAGTGATTTAAATCACGATTTATTGATTAAACAAAATCATCATTACAATTTTAAATATAGTAATGAAACAAGTGTTTAATTGAATAATTGCCATTGCACTTTTAAGACACGTATTTAATGATTTTTAGTAATTAAAGCACAATGATGTATATATATGTGGTGTTTTTAAACGTTTTTCCTTTTAATAACTTTTACTACTGCTACCTCCTTGTCCTCCTCCGCCATTCGAACGCTCAAGTCGTTTCTCGTAGCGTCTCGCTTGTGCTGCAGCTTTTCTTAATTCTGGGCATTTGTCGTCGAAATGACCCATTTTGTCGCAGATATGACACTTTTGAGTCAATTCTTTAAAAAACTCTTTTGACAGACACCTACTTGCAGCGTGGTCGTCGTCACCGCAAATAAAGCATGGTCTTCCTTTAGGAAAATCATACGACATCTTGATCAACTTTGTCTTTTCCTGCAATTCAAATAAATTAAAGAATATTAGAAACATTATATCAGACATTTTTTTACAGCTGTAATAACATTTATTAATAAAGAATAAACATTTACTTAATTACGATCATAAGCTTATCGATTATAGATTGTCAAATTATTCACATTTATACATTTCTTTTCTATTTAAAATAATTCCTTAATTTTCATATTTTTATGCTATATCTGCTTATTATTTCAATGCAATGTTGACTCAATTTTTTTTAAATAATTCTGTCTGTAATCATTATTATCATTGTTTATAAGATCCAAACGAAAATCTTTTACACGCTTTAAATTAAACATAAACTGTAAATTAAACACAAAAGAATAAAAAAGTAAAAACTCACGAAACCAATTATATAACATTAAGTATATTTGCTATTGCCACTTTTTTATTTTTACGAAACTTTCATTATCAATATAATTCTATTTATAATTACCTTAAAAAACAGCAGTTTACATAACGTTTTTTTTGCGACTTTTATATTGTTTTTAATTGACTTTTAAAGATTGTAAAATTTAATCGCCGATTGAATTTAATATTATACGTCTTTAAATACATCAAATATTAAGATTTTTTATATATCATTTAGTGCATAAAAGAATTATCAGATTTTAACTGTTAATTTGAAAAGAACTCAACTTTTCAATTCTTCAATTTTTTTTAAATTATTTAATTTTTCTTCAAAATTATACCATTATTTTTAGATATAACGATTCTTAATGTATTAACCTAATGTAGACATACATAAACACATAAATATTTACCTATGATAAACACAAAATTATTTATTACTACAAAAATATAAATTATTTCGTAATTTTATTACAATTGAAAGAAAATTATGTTCTTACCACACGATTAACTAAGCACAATAAACACTTGAGAAGTGTTCTGAATCTCAACTTATCACCTTCTGAAACAGACAGACGACGAACGCTTACTGACGGTAACAGCTTAGATGATTCAGTAGTTTCAAATCTGCAAAGTATCCCTAAATCTTAGAATTCCATCAAAATATTTATTTTAATTAGTTAGAATAGCATAGAATAACATTTGATTTGGAATGTATCGATAAGGTATATAAACTTAATATTTGTGTTAAGGTTGTGGTATAAATAATAACGCGTGTGTGAAATTTAATGTGTTTTTTTTTGTGTTTTTAATTCTTTCAATATAATATAATATTTTTAATATAAAAACAAGGTACACGGTTGTTGTTTCACGAGTACAAAAATGGAGTAAAATACGAATACAAAATTAGAGTAAATACGCGCTGTTTTACTTTACGCTGAGCTAAAGCTGCGATACGAAGTCTCTCGCTTGAAGGGAAAACGACCTGATGTTGATCGAACGTCAAAACGTAAGTGATGTGGTACAAAAGGACTAGTTGCCTTGCAACTCAAAAAATACCCCCTCTCGGTGGCTTCAATCCTTCCCACTGTACGGTGGACGTTGCAGGTAGCTTGGAAGCGGCCCGCCCACGCTTTCCCACACCTACAGACAAGAAGGGCAAAGGATTCGTTGGGCCTGACGTGCCTGGCGTCCGCCCGTCATACGCCTTCCGCTCTTCTAAGGTAGCCTAATACGACCTCGGTTCGGCCATGCGGCCTCCCCTAGCCGCTGAGTGATCTTCAACCCAGGAGTTACCTCCCTGTTGAGATCAAAGAACCTGGGACGGTCTGTACCGCCCCTGAACGAGGGTGGCTTCTTAGCCGCGGTCGACATTTGTCGGTCGCCGCGCTAAACAGAGATTGGTGGCGACCTTTGTTTTCCTTTTGGCCTAGCCGAGAGTATTGTTAATTAATTTAATTAATGGAGTCTATCATAATTAGTTTCATAATCTAAACAATAATTGCATAATGTCGTTTTTCGATAGGCAAGGAGACTCGCTTACAATATGGATTTTTTTTTATTTTAATCCGCTGGACGATTATAAATAACGGTGTGAATATTTTCTAGAGTATATATATTGAAACGGAGTACATGTATTCTCTATTTAATTTTAATATCTAAGGTTCGACCGGCGTACCCTGTGAGCGTTTGTACGAAGGGATTGAGGCGGGTGAGAGTTCTTTATGGCCTACCTTCTAAAACCCATGCGTCGCACGTTTTTTCCTTCGGCGGGAAGGCTTTAAAGTCTCGAAACAATTAGAAAATTCCGGGTTACTTATACGTATTCTCTGCGGCACTATTGAGGACATCTGCGTCAAATATGCTAGAGAAAACCCGCCGCGTCTTTCATGCGAAACAATTGCTTCTTTTATTTATTTATTTTGGTGAAGGAATCGCCGCGAGAGGTAACGTTTATGTTCGCCACGTGTTGAACCCTTGGTAAAAAAAAAAAAAGAAAGACAAAAACCCGAGTTCGTGAACGTGCAGATTTTTTAATTGTTAGGGCTTATTGTTTTTTAGACCACGCGCGTTTGAAACTGTCAAATTTACGTGAGCATGTGTTGACCGGAACAATTTGGTTCATTTCAAGGTGTAGATGTAATAAATTTGCGATTCAAAGTAAATAACTCAATTATGAACAAATTTATTTAAACTAATACGATGATTACACCAGTAAATTACCGAATAAAAAAAAATTTGTATAAGTTACAGCACGCATAAAATATTGCTGGAATAAGAGAAAAATTTTTAATATATATTTATCATCCTTTATTACATAGTACAAATAATATTTTGATTTCTTGTTATTATTTATGTTTGAAAAGTAAATATAGAAAATAAAAACACGACCGTGAACTCACAATGTAGTAAATGTACACACAGACATTTAAATTACTTTATAGGACGTCACAACATCAAATATATACATCTCATACAGGTTCATTGTCTGGTGTTGAAATTCCTTAATAAACCTTTTTTCACACCAACGGGTTATTCGTTTGCAATAATTTTTTCCGTATAAAGTCAAGAGAAAAAGGATTTGAATACAATAAAAAATAAGTAATATAAATTGTAAAATCTTGGCGCAACTAGTCGGTATGCACATCGCTACAATATAATACAATATTATACCAATTATTTATTTTTTAAACAAATATTGATTCACTGGCATCTTAGTAAAAATTATTAAACAACAGAGAAATTATTTTACGAATAATAATGTTATCAGACATAAATAAAAAAATCGTTTTTCTTCTAGTTTTCAATAATTATATATTAACCAAAAAACATTATACATACGCTAGATTTTAATTGAATCTTTGAATATTCAACTTACTTATCGAAAAAAAGAATAAATATGCGGCAGTTACAGATTAGATCTTTATCTTATTAGTAAAAAACATTGCACGTTTATTTTAATGCAATATTTGATGCAATAAAAAATGACTCAATTTATTAATAAATTTTGTAATATCAATAAAATACATTAAATATATTCTTTCCATTTTTTAACGATTTCCATTACATATAAGAAACATAAATAATTATGAGATATTAAGAGTTTTTGAAATTGTGTCTATATAAGTTGTTTGTAAAAAAGTAAGTTCGTTTATGAACTAAGAAAGCTAAAACCATTTTTCGTCATTAATTGCGGACTTATTGACCTTTTTTAATATTAATTTTAATAGACGGTTTTTAGTCCGAAAATATTACGCAGGTAAGGGTAACTGAACAAATTAGAAAAATCACCGGCGCATAAATATTTGTATAAAATGGGTAGAAAATAGATAATTACGACCTACAAAATAACTATTGGGAATAGGGACTAAAAGGAAATAAAAAGTCAGTGATATATTATCTGTAAAATAGTTAATTCTTCAATAAACCGACACGAGAAAAGCTAGGTCTTTACTTTTCGAGACGCTGTTCGCGATTAGACCGAGATTACTCTTACCAAGTTTTACACACAACTGACAAACATCGGTGTTTAGAACAGGAAAATCCCGAATATTCTACAACATATGCATGCATCTACAACATATGCACACATCTGGGTAAAAAGGGCTAGTTATAAAAAGTAGATGGTTAGACCGGTCAGTCATTGTATTGTCAGGCAATGTCATAAAAACCTTTCTTTTCACATATTGACTATGAAAAATATTTAGTCGTATTTTTATCAATAACTATTTCTAAACTCAAAACACCACAGATGAATGGAGATATTATTATTTTGTAACTTATAATCTCGCATAAAATATTGCTGGAATAAGAGAAAAATTTTTAATATATATTTATCATCCTTTATTACATACAAATAATATTTTGATTTCTTGTTATTATTTATGTTCGAAAAGTAAATATAGAAAATAAAAACACGACCGTGAACTCACAATGTAGTAAATGTACACACAAACATTTAAATTACTTTATAGGACGTCACAACATCAAATATATACATCTCATACAGGTTCATTGTCTGGTGTTGAAATTCTTTAATAAACCTTTTTTCACACCAACGGGTTATTCGTTTGCAATAATTTTTTCCGTATAATTCAAGAGAAAAAGGATTTGAATACAATAAAAAATAAGTAATATAAATTGTAAAATCTTGGCGCAACTAGTCGGTATGCACATCGCTACAATATAATACAATATTATACCAATTATTTATTTTTTAAACAAATATTGATTCACTGGCATCTTAGTAAAAATTATTAAACAACAGAGAAATTATTTTACGAATAATAATGTTATCAGACATAAATAAAAAAATCGTTTTTCTTCTAGTTTTCAATAATTATATATTAACCAAAAAAACATTATACATACGCTAGATTTTAATTGAATCTTTGAATATTCAAGCAACGTACTTATCGAAAAAAAGAATAAATATGCGGCAGTTACAGATTAGATCTTTATCTTATTAGTAAAAAACATTGCACGTTTATTTTAATGCAATATTTGATGCAATAAAAAATGACTCAATTTATTAATAAATTTTGTAATATCAATAAAATACATTAAATATATTCTTTCCATTTTTTAACGATTTCCATTACATATAAAGAAACGTAAATAATTATGAGATATTAAGAGTTTTTGAAATTGAGTCTATATAAGTTGTTTGTAAAAAAGTAAGTTCGTTTATGAACTAAGAAAGCTAAAACCATTTTTCGTCATTAATTGCGGACTTATTGACCTTTTTTAATATTAATTTTAATAGACGGTTTTTGGTCCGAAAACATTACGCAGGTAAGGGTAACTGAACAAATTAGAAAAATCACCGGCGAATAAATATTTGTATAAAATGGGTAGAAAATAGATAATTACGACCTACAAAATAACTATTGGGAATAGGGACTAAAAGGAAATAAAAAGTCAGTGATATATTATCTGTAAAATAGTTAACTCTTCAATAAACCGACACGAGAAAAGCTAGATCTTTACTTTTCGAGACGCTGTTCGCGATTAGACCGAGACTACTCTTACCAAGTTTTACACACAACTGACAAACATCGGTGTTTAGAAAGAGAAAAATCCCGAATTTTCTACAACATATGCATGCTGTACACATCTGGGTAAAAAGGGCTAGTTATAAAAAGTAGATGGTTAGACCGGTCACTCACTCTGTCATTGTATTGTCAGGCAATGTCATATAAAACCTTTCTTTCCACATATTGACTATGAAAAATATTTATGCTAGTCGTATTTTTATCAATAACTATTTCTAAACTCAAAACACCACAGTTGAATGGAGATATTATTATTTTGTAACTTATAATCTCGCTTATGATATGGCGACTAGTTACACCAACACTTTATAATTTACCGCTTATTTTAGTTTGTATATTACATTAATTTACACTTTTTTATGGATTTACAGGAAAATCTTTCAATATGGCAAGTCACCATGTTACCATAAAAATGTAAGTTTGTAATGGAAAATCGAATGAATGTGTATTATACGTATATTATATAATAAGAAAAAGAGGTTTTGACTATCCCATCAATGTAATCTAAATGCATATGTTCATTTATTGATATCGGTGTTCAATCACTGATTTTCGGTGATTTTATTTAATTTTAAATTAATAATAACAAGAAATTATAATATTATTATTTAAAGTAAGCAATACAAAATCATAAATTTTTAATGGAATGTTGAATTAAAATAATATTTATAAAATGTAGTATAGAATAATTACTTGACTAGCTTATATTTTTGTCTGAATAAATATAAGAAAAGAAAGGTTTCATGATACAGCCTGCGCATACATTGATAAATGCAATTTCTAACTGACCATTTTTTTATATCTAGCCTATTATTACATGATTGCAGTACTTATGCTTATAATGCAGCATATTTGAATACTTTTTTAGTTTTAGGCATTGATATTAGTGCACTGCCGATTCTCGTTAATTAATAACCTATAACGTTTATTCATGGATTATTGTTGTGTTTTATTTACCCCATATTTCCAATATTTTTTTCTTCAAATACTATTTTATATTGTTTTATATTGTTATATAAACTTCTATTACGATAATAGCTATTCAATTAAAAAGAAATTAAATTTTTTAATGATAATCTCTCACCATAGCTATCGATATTATTTCTAACGATATCTATAATTTATAACTAAACAAAAATGATTAAATTTGAATATTAAGATATTTTACTGCTTATATACAGTTAGAAAAAATATTGTAGATTTGTAACTAACAAGGAGAGCGTCAGGCCTTCGGGAAATGGATCTTTACCAAACTCTATTTTTATACTTATTAATAACTTTTGAATATATAAAGATATTTCAGCTTCTTTTTTTTATAAGGGGGTACCAAATCAAGATTTATCCTCCTTACCTTACCAGTCTCAAAAGTCATAGAAAGTGAATTATAACTAACAGTCCCCTTCCTTTATTAATAATCTACTTTAGTTCAAAATTTGAAGTAAAAATATCTATTGATTTTCAAGAAATCCCTTTTTAAAATTTACAATAATTTCATGCAATTTCAGGTTATACGCTCGTCTAATTAAAAGGCATGTCAAGATTTTTGGTAAGGGATCACTCGTAAACCAATTGATATTTTTGCTTCAAATTTTAAAGACAGATAGTTTATAAATGAAGAAAGGGGAATGTTCTCCTAGATTTACGTAAATTACCTTCCTTTTTCAATTATAATTCATTTTATGTAATTTTCGAGGTCGGTAAGGTAAAGAGATTAAAACTTGGCTTTGGCACCACGTTAATCTACTCCAATTAATCCAATCTACTTGATCTCAGCTTTTTTTTAAACTTAAGTTTGAGTGTAGAATCTCTTTTTGTTCAAGATTACTTTTTGCGACATCTTTCATTATTTCTCTTATCTGTAACTCCGGATTTCTTCGATCCGTTTCCCGAAGGCCTGATGCTCTCCTTGTAAATGGGGTAATAATATTAACCTTAAAATAATGTAATATATTTTTTTTCGCGGTCTACGAATATTATGTCTAGCCTTATCAAATTTGTTCAAAACATTTATTCTCGAAACTATGTACGTGAACACTTATATCTCGAGAATATCTGGCACTGTTTTGAGAATCAGTATATTATTATACTTAACCGGAAATGCTATTTTTTTTATACTTACAATCTTCAGTGCTGAATGAAGTAGATATTAATATAGATAAATCGCCATTTTTATTTATTGTTTTTTACCCGTGCAGATCATAATTAATTTGAGGTTACTTTGTTCCATCTTCTTTTATCTCATTTGATCTTAATCTGTTCTAACCCATAGTTTAACATTTTATTAATATTCGATTAAAGAACCATTTTTATTCATTAGTTTTCATTGCTATTACGCGCTGATAGTTTATCATTTGATGCAAAGAATTATTGGGGGCTCCAACCCTAGGAAGTTTTAAGGGAACAACAATTATCCGATTAATCAAGACGCAATGAGATGTAAAATATTTTATATTCGTATTGCCCGAATTAGTTTGAAAAAAATGACGAGATGAGTAATTAATGAATAATTATTTGTATAATAACTCACCTTCTGGCCCCTGCTGCCACTAGACTTCCGTTCACGCGAGCTTTCGAAGTTATACGTGCGACGACTGGATCCAGGAATGATATACTGAAAAAAAAGGATCAAGAACCGAACATAAGTACGGAGGTGGGGAGATCAACTAAAGTGTGCACTAGCAGATAATTTTTCAAGCATGATCATGCGAGCCATTTGAAGTCGAAACTATAAGAGATAGCACGCGTAACGTGATCCGATCACATTTAAGAATTATTTACCACATTATTTTAATTATTTATATATTGATATTGATTTCTCCGAAATACAACTTTGTAATTCTTATTTTATTTGTTTGATTTAAGAATAATTAAAAATAATCTACAATGCGTAGATTGCTCTTTTTTTTCTTTTTCTATATAGGAAAATAAATGAAAAGTTTTCAACCCAAAAATTATATCCAAAATACTGAATTGAAAATCTGAACAAAATTCATACGGATAATTTAAATTATAAGGAAGGGCTTAATATTTTGATTTTAATAATGTATGAGATTAAATTAATAGACTTTTATAGTTGATAATAATATATTTTAATGTCCAGAATAAGTTGGATCAGACAGCAGAACTTGGTAAATATGAGTTTGTATGTATGATAAAATAGGAAAAGATTCTCCAGTCTGCAGTGTAGCAAAGCTCAAGACAATTAATCTGCCTGTTGGGTAAAGATTTCCTCTGGCTTTACTCGAACACGAGGAACGTCAACAGACCATTCGTTGTTCTTCGTGTTTGGTTGTTTCTGGTTTAGGCAAAAACAAGGACCGCCATAAAGATCTTGATTGGTCGTGCCGTCTCACTCTCTCTCTCCCTCTTTCTCTCTCGTACTGTAACTATTATAGAAATGTTTCTTCAATAACATAAAGATGTAGAAATTGCACGAGGGGAAGAGGGCGGGGAGCGGGTCCAGGCCGCAGGCCCTGGTGGGGTCGAGGGCGAAGCCCCCGTGGGGGTTGGGGGGCGAAGCCCCCCCCTGTACTAAACAATTATGAAAAATCTTTTTAAAACCTTTAAAAAAACACTAAAAATAAGAAAAACTAACAATATCATAAAGAAAATTAAATATTTATTTAAAATACTTAATATATGCTAAAAGAAAATGAAATAAATTGATAATAATAAAATTGCGTAATCGAATTTAATAACAAAAATTTTTATTAATTTTTACTCTATTTTTGTCCAAATTTTGTATTTAAAAACTGTAATTATAATTTAAATAATTTTTATTTCGGGGCTCAAAATTACTTTTGTGCATCCGTGACCGAGAAATGAGCATTTTGCGCCCGCAAAACAAAGCGCAAAATACGCATTTTGCGCCTACTGCATCAAAAAAATCATTTTTAAATAATAATTGAGTAAAAAATTTATGGTCTGTAATTATTAGTCAAAAAAGGCATAAACTTTCAACCCAAACATCGTTATAAAATTATGGATTAAAAATTTGAAAAAATTTGGGTATATTATTTAAAATGTGCCTAAGGGTCTGACCTACAGTTTTTTTAAATTTATTAATTTGTTTATAAAAAACGTAAAAGACGATCATTTTCTGACTCCGACATCCCCTTAATGTAATAGAATTTTTAGCTTTCAATTAATTTTACACACGAAAAAAGTAGAAATTAATCATTTTCTGACTCCGATATGTAATAGAATTTTCAAATTTTTAGCTGTATTTCAATTAATTTTAGACACGCATTACCCACACACCCACACACATAGACACTCGTAGATATATGTATACATATAGATAATATATGGTGTAGATTTAAAGTTTTTAAAGAGAAGGAGAGAGAGAGAGAGAGATATTTGCTTTATTAGTACAAAAACGTAAAATATAGAATGCCAAGATTATTTTAATGTTTGTTATATGAAGAACTATTGAACAGGTGGTAAAAACTCGGGTAAAAAGCTCACTCGCCGAATGCCAAAAGTGAAGTTTCCATGTAAGAGTCCGTATAGATACTTCACTAACGCTTATAGTGCGATGCACTAACGAAGAAAAAGTAGCCCAATATATTTATTTATAGAAACTTTCCGTAATTGAAATAAAAAAATTATTCAGAAGAATTTTGGATGATCAATATCCACATTATTCTTTTCAATTCTCGGACATTTTACGGACTATTTTTGAGCTATTACGAGCGACTTCTTAGAACTGGTTAAATTTATATTCTTGTTCTTCTTTGAATGTCCTGATTTTCATGAAAATCTCATATATAAAAGATTTTATTATGCGATACCCTTCGCTAAATGCGTTTATTGCTGTACAATATTTAACTTTATTAATTTTTATACTCTATTTTTGTCCAAATTTGTATTTAAAAACTGTAATTATAATTTAAATAATTTTTATTTCGGGGCTCAAAATTACTTTTGTGCATCCGTGACCGAGAAATGAGCATTTTGCGCCCGCAAAACAAAGCGCAAAATACGCATTTTGCGCCTACTGCATCAAAAAAATCATTTTTAAATAATAATTGAGTAAAAAATTTATGGTCTGTAATTATTAGTCAAAAAAGGCATAAACTTTCAACCCAAACATCGTTATAAAATTATGGATTAAAAATTTGAAAAAATTTGGGTATATTATTTAAAATGTGCCTAAGGGTCTGACCTACAGTTTTTTAAATTTATATTTGTTTATAAAAAACGTACAAAAGTTCATTTTTTGGACCTCCGACATCCCCTTTAATGTAATAGAATTTTTAGCTTTTCAATTAATATAACACACGAAAAAAGTAGAATTGACCCATTTTCTGACTCCATATGTAATAGCATTTTCAAATTTTTAGCTGTACTTCAATAATTTTAACACGCATATTCACACTCCCACACACCACTCACACACATCAGACACTCGTAGATACTGTAACATACAGATAATAAAGGGTGTAGATTTTAAAGTTTAAAGAAGAAGGAAAGAGAAGATATTTGCTTTATTAGTACAAAAACGTAAAAATAGAATGCCAAGATTATTTAATGTTTGTTATATGAAGACCTGTTGAACAGGTGGTAAACACTCTGATAAAAAGCTCACTCGGCGAATGCCAAAAGTGAAGTTTCCATGTAAGAGTCCGTATAGATACTTCACTAATGCTTATACTGTGATGCACTAACGAAGAAAAAGTAGCCCAATATATTTATTTATAGAAACTTTCCGTAATTGAAATAAAAAAATCCAAAAAATCTTCGATTTTCAATGTCCACATTGTTCTTGTCATTTCACGAACATTTTACGGACTATTTTTGAGCTATTACGAGCGAATCGCTTAACATTTTCTTGAGCTTGTTATATTTTGAATGCAGTATTCATCCCGTTTATAAGTTTTTTTCTAGTGTCGAGATTCCTTTTTTTCAGAACAGGGATTTGTTTTTATACGTGTCTACAATACTTTTTTCTTCAAAATTGTCATTTAACATCATACATAATTGTTTATGCGTGCGTTTTACCGTGCATATTTCGGCGTAATACGTAAGATTTTATATTAACTGTTATTCACTCGCACTATTTTCGGGCGTCAAGTCGCAGAAAAGGGTATTGACAAACGAAAAGGCAAATGTTCGTTGATATTTCGCAAAACTGTACAATATTTAACTTTATTAATTTTATTTATTATTTTCGGATTAAGAAAGCAGGTGCGGCAATATTAAATAGAAAATGTGCTTAAGCAGGTAAAGATACTAGGTGATCTACTCGCAGATTTCGGCGGCTGAGATCGTTGGTTGGTGGACTATGGTAAGAGTCGGTCGAGTAATGACTGCAGTGCGTCCCGAATGGAATGAACTCGATGGATCCAGATATTACTGATTACTTTCGATTAAATTTATTCAAATAGGTCTACAGTTATTATTATTACACTACTTAAAAATTTTAAGCGTTTCGATAATCATCTATAGTAAATGATTAAATTAATAAAATTTTGATAGAAGTGTTCACTTCTCATACGTGACATTTTAGGTCAATAATTTTGTTAAGAATCAACTAATAAGGAGAGGCCATACCTTGTGAGTCTAGAATTTGGCTCTAAATATATGTTGGAGCTTTTGCCAATAATAGCATGTCAAATTTATATATTTATAATTTAGATATGTATATATATATATATATATATATATATATATATATATATATATATTACAGAGCGAAAAAAAGTTTGGACAAATTGACATAACTCAATATATAAAAATTATGTAATTATCAATTGAAATGAAAAAGAGCTTTAATTTCAATTTCATAGTTCAATAGAACCTATTATTTATGTGCAGATTAAGGGGATGTCGTACTCATTGCGTTTAATCATTCGAATTAATGACCATCTGAATATTATCTTTACAGTAATTATATTATTTTATAAAAATAATTAAGCGAAACAACAAAAACTGCCCCTTATCACGATGCATTAATACTTGATTTTGCAAAAAAAAAAAATAATACGACTCAAATTCTTTGGAATATTTTTTATAAATAAATGTACAATTTAATTAATCGTGGTATAATTTAAATTTTATTATTTGTTATCTCAAAAATAGTAAACTGTTTGATAGTTATCTCAAATAAATGTACTCATCAATTTTTAAATGAGTTTTAGGAAATAAAGTTTTATCTTATTTTTGTATAAATAAAGGATTCGTGTCAGTTTAAAAAACAATAGAACAAATTCTATACGATTACAAAACTCATTCCAATACTGCTACATTTGTCGATTTCTATCCAATGCCATTTTCTTTACCGATGACACATTAAATATTGTAACAATTTTTATTATTTATAATGATATTTATTATATGTTGTTTAAACAGCAAATTAGATAGAATGAATTTGGAATTGGCAGATTTTACTATTACTATTATAAATTATTATAAGATTAGAATTGTATTAATTGACGTTCTCTTGTATTTATTTATTTTTAACGTAATTCTTATGTACATAATACATATAGATATTTTTATTCAGTACATTATGTTTTCTTAAAAAGATCCTTCAAAGCATCAAATGTAATTAATATATATGAAGTTTTATTAAGTTTATTAAAGTTCTGCGAATGCAGCGACGTCGTAAACAGGTCATAACGTAGTTGAAATATTCTTTAATATTAAGATACTGCACGTAACTCCTGCTCGAATGGAATAGCGGTATGCATAATTTAGATTAAAAAATGAAGAAAAATTATATAACAATAATTATACGGAGAATATTAACCAAATGATGAAATCGTAATAAAAAAATATCTATATATAATGTAAGTCAAATTGCTTGTATCATTGACGAAGATGACGCGCCGTAGCCACGACAGTCAGCCTAATAATGTGTGTTTGTATAAATATGTGTGTGTACATGTATTTATGCATATGTATATATATATAATCGACGATGAATGTCATACTTAAAGATCGTTCGTTCAACTCGTGTTCGTATATATTCGTACATGTATATGTGTATATATATACATAATACATCTCATTTCTTACAATTGCCTTTTGGAAGATAACGAGGTATTTCATTTTTGTCGTAAAATATACTTAATTATTACAGATATACTATCCCTGAAATTTTTCAGAATTTTAAATAAATTATTTAAATACATTTTATGATTAGAAATGGTTGACAAAAAATTTATTTTTATTTGACATGGGCCAGGGGCAAATAGAAATAAAAAGGCATTATTCTTTATAAAATAACTATTTAATAAATCGTCTCGAGGAAGGTTATAGGTCTCTATTCTTATGAAGTTTTACGCACAACTAACAAACATCGGTGGTTAAAAAGAGGAAAATATTCTGCAGCATATGCATGCTGCACTCATCCGGGTAAAATGGGCTAGTTGTAAAAAGTAGATGGTTAGACAGTCGGTCATTCTCAGTCCGTCATTGTATTGGCAGGCAATGTCATATAAAACCTTTCTTTCCACATATTGACTATGAAAAATATTTATGCTAGTCGAGTGATTTTTGTGTACGCATTCTATCATTAATTCAACAATTTGTAGGGAACTAATTAAAAAGACTCTTTTATTTTTATAACGTATATTTTAATATGTATAAACTCGTAAGTGATAGTATAAAACGAATAAAATAGATCTTGATAAGTATTGCAAAAGAATAAGATAGGCTTTTGCCGACTTTACTCTAGCAAGGCTCAAGGCAATGTGCTCGTTGGGAAAAAGGATTCCTCTGGCTTTCCTCCACCAAGAGGAAAGCTAACAGGCCCTCCATTGTTTCTTCATATTATTCCTTTATAACTCAGGCAAAAAATAAGGACCGCCATAGGTCCCGATTGGAAAATAGTGCCCGGTTATATGACGTTCGCACATCTGGTCGAGCCGTCCCTTTTCTTGTAAAATGCCGTTATAGAAATATTTCCTTAAAATTTTTTCTAATTTGAAAAAAATTAACTGTTTTTAAAATGTCTTCACGTTTTGCAATGTTTTCCAAATTTATTTTGAGAAAATTTTCAAATGTTTACGTACTTATCTAAAATTTTATCAAGATTTTTGTATTGATAAAGAATCCTGTAATTTGGGTTCGACTTTCGCAACTGTACTCAATATAATGTCTAACTTTGAATAAACATATACATCTAGTCGAAATCTTTGAGATGCGATATATAAAAATAAGTATCTCTATTAATTTTTCATTAATAATAGGTTAACTTTATTTAATGAATCTTTTTGTAACTTTTAATTGGTTTCGAAGAACATCTACAATTTTTCCCATTAATTTTTATATCTCACCCACTAATATTTATAGGTAGCTAAAACCTCGATTTTCATAATCGTGGCCGATGAAAAGTAATTATTTATTATTAATTTAAAATTAATTATTTTAATACGTTTGCTCTGTAAGATTCCTCTACATCATTTTGTCGATACGTAAGAATTTTTTCTAGACTTTTAGTTTTATATTTTAGTAAGTATTTTAAGGTTTTAAAAGTACATTATTTGTCTACAACATCACCGATATATCATGTAAAAATTTAAGGTAAAGATAGACTTTTTCAAATAGGAATTTTAGTCGATATCCCCGAAACACAGTAATTTATATGTAAATCAGCATCCCTTTTCGCGAAACTTTATAGCACGTTCAACAGTAGCAGAAAACAAATCTTACAAAACATTTAGAAATTTCAATGAGAAAAACACCTTAGCACTGACAGATTTTTTTAATAATAATTTATTATATTACATTTTAGTAAAAACATACGATTTTAAATTGTACATCGACGCTCATTATTTACAGATTTTTCAAAATAGGGCGATTTATTTGTCACATTTTATAAATATCTAAGAAAATAGAAATACAAACATTATTATATACAGGGAAAAAAAAGTTTATCACATATAACTTAACAAATAAAATATACGTTTTATGTATTTTTATTTTTCTTTCTGTTTATCAAAATATGTAACACTATAAACAAAACGATAAAAATAAAACAATACAGTTTCAGTTACAGCTTACAGTTTCATCCACACAATCTCAGTCAAAATTTCTTAGTAAGCTTCATCAGTTTCATCTTCCAAGCACATTATTTCATCTGGAATTTCATATTCTTCTTTAATGACTGTTTCTTCGTATCCTCCTACTGTCATAAAGAAATAGCTATAGTTTAATATATAACCGTGATAGAAAAATTTTGGTTACAATTTGTTTTATAAGAAAATTGTAATTTTATTTGTAATTAATAAAGGTGTCGTTGTTTCATGGCAATTTTTATAATAATGTTAGTGCAATAATTATTATTACAAAATCTAATAAAGCTTTTTAATTTATTATAATGAGGATCATATACATAATATTTAATTTTACTACAATAATACTAATTTGTTTTTAAGTATATATGCATTTTAATTTACGACCTGAGCGATCGAATGTAAAAGAATATTTAATATTAGTAGGGATTTTATTGAGTTATTTAAGACTTAATTGTTTGGTCAATATTTAATCAGTGATTGATGCCTGTAATATTTTTGCTATTTACAAAAAAAAAATTATTAAAATTAAGCGTATTTATTATTTTTGTAATTACTTATCATTTTTAATTATTTTGGAATAATATTGCGATGTTTATGTACATTTCGCGAGAATACGTTAAGTATTTGTAACAGTATCATGGAAATAATATAGAATTCGTAAAAGAAATAAAATATTTAAAAATATGTAGTTATACACTATACCATCAATCGGATCAACCGAAATATCAATTGAGTCAATCGGTGTAATGTCATCTATCTGCGCTAGCCTGACTTTTTGTCGAAATCTTCGCATGCGCTCCCTGGCATTGGCCCTCAATAATTTCTGTTGCTCTTCCGTCAATATTCTTTTTTTCCGATTGCGCCCACCACTCGTCGAATGCTTGCGATTTGATTTGGACTTTTTCCCAGTAATTCCGGTAAGAGTGATGAGTTTGGGTTGACTAACATCGACGTTGCCGTTCGCAAGAGTAGTCGTTGGTACGAACGATGTCGGCGGGTGATTTCGGATAACCGGTGTTACGGCGGGCAGATGAGCTACCATCCTCTGCACAGTCGTTTGTACATTGTGCGACATTACCGACGTCGGATCGGTGACGGGTGTTACCGTACTACGCGGTATTACTACGAAAAGTCGAGGTGGCGGAGCTGCTGTCGTGACGGTCGGTATTGCAGCCGGTGCTGTTACTGGAGTGATAGACGTGGTAGTGGTCGTAGTAACACTAGTTACTAACTTGGGAACCATTTGGGTATTGGTGCCGTCGCTGTTGCCGTCGCGTTTGACACGCGCGAGTTCGCTTATCCCGTTCCATCGAAAAGGAGGCAAAGACCGTGCGCGACGTCGATTCCTAGGTTCGTTGCCGTTAGATTTATCTTCTTTTTCCTTAGCTTGATATTGCTTGACATTAGTTAATTTGTTAAACTTACATTCTGGACACCGGAACTCTGTCTCCGCGGGTGTAACTGTTACGCCACCCTCGTTCCTCGTGTTACACCCTCCTTTTAATCCGAATGGCGACGATAAATTGGAGTCGATGCTTCTCAACAAGATGCGATTAACCGAGGAGTACTCTGCGAACGCGTTGGCGTATTGTATTTCTGCTTGGCGCAGAGCTTTCGTGGCTTGTTCGACCGCGAGTTGCAACAGCGCTTGGTTACACGCGGCCATGCTGCCTGTACGGCTTGTACCGACCACTCCGGTGCTCACTTCTATCTGCACCGGTCTGTCCGTCCGCCAATCCATACACTCGAAAGAGGGTGGATCGGTGGCGTCACCTAGTCTCTCCAATCCAGTCTATTCTACGCAGGTACTGGTTACTCGCACCGTAACTCCACCGCTCTCTGCGTTTATACGATTACACCTTACAGCTGGCTGTTCGTTCGCACGTGCGCTTTACTCCGTCTTACCCCCCCTCCATTACGATGAGTAGCTTCTTTCAGCCTAGTGCTTTTTCCCACTTAACGTAAGCTCATTCTTACTTCTGCTTTCTAACTGTTCTGTAAATTCATCTTTTAATTATTGCACGAAAATGCTAACTTTAGCAATGCATTTTCACCTCACACGTGATTTCCATCCCCTTTTACTTACTTCTCGTTCTCTCATATACCAGATTGCCGACATCTGCGTGCACACCCAAACCAAATATATATATATATATATGCTTTTATGTTCCATAGATTCTTCTTGTAATGCGTCGCCATTTTTTGTACCACAAGCTCAATCTGCTGCGTTATAAATATCGAACCAAAGCTTCCCTCGTACTCTCATAGTTTTATGATCGTTTCATCAGAAAGTTGTTTTTAAGTTCATGGGGCTTTATCTTGTAGTTAACATTAGTACAACTTATGGATTGAAGTATTGTAACGTATTAGTCACTGTTTAGTATTAATATCTTTTAGTTCTATTATCTGATAGCGCGAATCAGTATAGTGTGTTAAAAAAGCAGTATTTTTACAGTTGCAAATAAAATTAAAATACAAAATTATGATGTTACAAACGTTAATACTGTACTTAAAACAAAGTTGTTATAAATTTATTTTTATTTTCATTGTATTTAAAAAAACAAAGGCTTTTATAAATAAATAAATTAAAAATGGCAAAATTTAATTGTTCAAAATTATCTTCACGTAAAAAAAAGTTTTATTATCAGAAAACGATTGCGTATAAATAAGATATATAAGTATTAATATTTTTTATATGAAAATATATCGAATATATAATAAATTGCTTGGTAACATTGTAATTTTTTTAAAAAGCTTTTTCTCCGTGTCGGTGTTTTATAAGTTTTCAATTTAATTATTTTAAAAATTAAATGTAGTGAGCATGTAGATACATGTTTTACAAGAAAAAGAAATTCGAGACTAGTAGTGATTATGGTATACTCAATACTTACCGTCCGAGTCAAAATAGAGATGAAAAAATTATTCTGGATAAATAAATTAAGTAAATTGTGCAAAATAAAGACATCATTGCCTTTTCTTTAACTACTATCTATCACTGTATGAAATTTCATACAAAAATACTGTTGCGTTAAAAATGGCATTGGAAGGAAATTTGACTATGTCTGCTTCGAATGATGCAAATCTGGTAAATTTCCTTCCAATGCCATTTTTTAACGCAACATTATTTTTATTTGAAATTTCATAGTGGTAAATAATAGTTAAAGGAAGAGCAATGACGTCTTCATTTTGCACAATTTGTTTTATTTATATATGCAGAACACTTTTTTCATCTCCATTGACTTGGTCGATAAATATTGAGTATCACATCCTCTGAGGACATCGAAGCTAGCGTTTTTATCGACATGTAGGAGTGACCGTTTATAATTTTTATCTATAACTAAACCAGTTTTTAGGCGATTTTGAGACCAGAGCCCAATTCTATGTACTAATATAAGTAATCTGTCAAATTTTGGTGCGAACTCATTAAGTATTTACGAAAAATAGTGCGAAACTGTAATTTTTATGCAACATAGCCTGATTATTGTAAATTACAGTTTCGCACTATTCTTCATAAATAGTCAATGAATTTGCACGAAAATTTGACAAGTTACTTGTAGTACTGTATAGAATGGGGCTCTTGGTCTCAAAATTCCTCAAAAACTGGTTTAGTTATTGATAAAAATTAAAAACGGTCATTCCTATATGTCGGTAATATTGCTAGCTTCGACGTCCTCAAAAATTTTATTTTGGGAAAGAAATATACTTCAAGTAAACGGTAGCTTTCTTATGTTACCTAGTAACTACTTTAATATAAAAATAGAAATATTAACTGCGTGGACTTAAAATTATATCCAGTACTCGTGCTTTAGAGTAATAAATAACCCTGCAGCGTTGGGTATAATTATTCGGTATATGAACCATTACGCTCTGATTTTCATCAGGGAACAACAATACATTCTACGGGTGAATTTGAAGAATACATACATACATTTTTGCGTAAATACTTCTTGATCAAAATAAAAATTGATACCGATACTTGTATTTGTACTTGAGATGTACCGCATTAAGTCAAGTCTTGTATTCGTTATTATTAACATTAAAACATTTCTAGGTAATGTTTAAGTCACGATTTTATACGAAAATGCTTTTCCAAGATTACCTGCCTCTTCATGCCATTACAAGTACTACCTTCAAGGTTTTAGAGGTGTCCAACTACTGCCGTCTTGTACATCGATTTTACAATTTAAACTGCAATTGTATTTATTTTTATATATGATTAAGTATCCCGGTCAATAGTGACGTTGAAATCAAGTTAAAAGATTTTCGTTTTATAGTTCGAAAAATACTGATAGTTATTCATAAATCTCTTTAAAATATGTCCAAGAACTGGATCTTTATCTTATTAACTAATATTTACTATTGTGTAAAATTGCATATATTCATAAAATACAAAAAAAAATTGAAATTAGAATTTAGGATACTGTGCGCAATAATGTCTAGTCAGACTACATTTTCCTTATTTCTTGTGTTAAATTATGTTGTTTTTTTAATTTCCTTTATTCATTTGAATTACTATAGTTGATCTTAAAACGACCAAATGGAGATGTTATAAAGCTATGGAAACGTTATTAATTAAATTATAGATTTTAGTTGAACATGAGTTGGACAATTCTTTTTAAATTAATTATTTATAAACTGACACCTACAAGCGAAAATAAATCGTGTTTTAGAGATACATAAAAAATGTACTGAATTTCGTTCTAACAAATTGATATTAATCAATTATTTTGTTTATTTATCGTTAAAAAATTGTTCGTTAAAATAATAAATTTGTATGTGTATATTTACAGATAAAAGAAGGAACAGAAAAACTGTAGAAATGTAGTCGCAGCTTAAAGCTCGTATCAACCAATCTCGAGATTAATCAAATGATAATATTCACGTTTCTGTACTTCAGAAATATTACTACCAGTCGTAGACTCATCTACGTGAATGCTGCAAGCTAAGAAAAATGCTGCTCGTACACGGAAATTAATTTTGTATTGGAATATTATTGCGCTTCCAAATATTATCTTATTTCACGATGAATCTCAACAAATTAGGTGATAAGGGTAAATAAAATTTGATAATTGCTGCAATTAAAAATTATTATTTTTTTTTAGTAAATCTTAATCGCTTTGCAAAATCAGTATAATTTTACTGTCAAAATAACTTTATCAATTTGCACTAATTCAGCTTTATAAATATTTCTACGGAATTGTGAAAAAATCGCACGATAGGCAAAAAAAGATTATACTAAAAATATATATGAATTAATATTCATAAATTTATCTATAATTCTTGTATTTAATCTTTTATCGTCGGACCCAGAAAATAGTCTTTTTGTACTTTTTTTATAAACAAATGAATAAAGTTTTTAAAAAACGCCGAACGTCAAGCTCTTAGGTATGTTTTAAATAATATACCCAAATTTTTCCAGATTTTTAAATCCATAATTTGATCACGATGTTTGGGTTGAAAGATTATGCTTTTTTTGACTAATAATTACCGACCAAACATTGTTTACTCAATTATTATTTAATAATGTTTTTTCATTAAAAAATCAAAACGTCAAGCTCTTCCTTATGTTTTCAGCTATCCGTATGAATTTTGTTTAGATTTTTAATGCAATATTTTAGATATAATTTTTGGGTTGAAAAGTGCAGATTCCTGTAATTTGGGTCCGACATCCCGTTAACATAGTTTGCCGAATTTATTAATATTCTAATGAATTAAACATGATTATTTTCCGTAATGGACATGGTGATTTTCAGATGCGTCCGTCGTTAAAGAACATTCGCGTGATTCATCTTCCTTAAATCAAAACAATTCTTGGCCGAACGATAATCCTCCATCGTATAATGAAGCTTTACAGAGTCCTCCGTTTCAGCAAGTCGATACGTATGCACACACACCGACAGCGCCACCGCCAGGAGTAATTAGTAAGCATATAAAAATTTAACGAACATTTTATATCTTATATTGTAATTTTATATGATAATAATTTTCAGTCAGTATAAATCGATAATTAATACTTCATACGGAGAACAAAATATCTAGCAAAAATTACTATGTTGTTTAGTAATGAATAGACAGACTTGACAAATGATAAGTTTTTTATAGGAAAATTTACGAGACTTATGGTAAGTATTAATAGGTATGTAGTAAATTTTCCTATAAAAAATAGTAATTTTTATCATTTGTTAATTCTTTCTCTCCGTTACTAATCAATATTATAATTTTTTTTGATTTGATAATTGTTATTATAATTATATTATATATTATATAATTATAATTTTTACTAGAAATTTTTTCTCTGTCTTAATGTAAAAAAATACACGCACATTTAAATAATTAATTTAAAAAAATTCGAAATATTTAATATAATAAATTGTATTTAATAACGATGTTTAATTCACAGATGATCCTAATGCTTATGCTCAAAATGACCCAAGATTCGTAAGATGGGATAACAATGCAACCAGAATTTTAATTGATAATCGTTTACAAATGCAGGATCAGTTTGCTAATGCGAGATCATCGTACGAAAGAGACATTTTATGGGCCTTGATTCAAACTAATCTGTTGGATCTAGGATATCATTTCACCATTCTTGAAATAATAAATTTTTGGGAATTCCAATTTTACATTTATAAAAGCATAATAAATAGTTTTACCTCGAGTAGTGAATCGACTAATTGGGAATATTTTGAACCGATGAATAATGTATTTAGTAACTCATCCAGTTCTCATTTGGTGGTAAGTTATTCTTATTTCGCTCTAAAAAATAATAAACAATATTTAATTAAATAAATTATGATAAAGATATAAAAATTATACTCCAATTAAAAATTCTATAAATACTTTTTTTATTTTTTTATAATTATATAAATGCATTTTGAGGGTGCATGCATAAATATTTAAGGATAATTTATACAGGATTCAGTATCTGGCATTTCAAGTGGATTAAATACCGAATCGTCGGTACATGCGATTTCAACAGCTACAGCGAATCAAAGCAATATACCGACGTCGGATTCGTCAATATTGACAGAATTACCGAAAGAGACGGTATCCTTATCGAACGATGCACCGGTTGACGATTTTCCGATAACTTCAGCCATAACATCAGATGACGTAACAAGTACTTTAATTAGCAAAGGTAACTATACAAATGCATACGATTATCAGTCATAAGCATAATTAACTTGTACAATCACTAAACTATCCTAATATTGCAATTAAGTTCCAGATGGCTCATCGATATTAAGTGATCAAGTAATAATGACTCAACCAGAAACATTTTCAACATCGGAAGTAATTAATAACGTGATAACCACTCAGCCATCTTATTCTTCGTTAAAACCATTTGATACCGATGCTTCCAATAATATTGAAATCGACAACGATAATGATTGTTGCGGTGATTGCGATGGCGATTGCGATTGCGATTGCGGTGATTGCGATTGTGATTGTGATTGTTAACTTACAGCTGAACTTGGAAATCAGTCTTATTTTTCACAAGTGTTTTCCTATTATATTGTACAAATTGTTAGCTTGTACGAAATAACATTGACGGTGCTTTTATGTATTTATAAGAGAGTATATTTTTATAATTTTTAAAAATATATTTGTAACGAACTTTGTGAACACAGTCTCAGCTAAGTAAATGCAAGTCATTAAACTTAATATTAAAATACTCTTACATTTTATTTATAGTTTTGCCAATTTTGATTGTTATTATTTCGAATCTTTGAGCTACCCATAAAATTTACTTTATATCTAAAAAAATAGAACAAATAGTATAAGGGTGTTGACAATTGCCGAGTGATTTTTACGGGATAAAAGTGATTAGACTGGTGCAGTTCGTGTGTGGGGGTGTGAGGTTTTTCTCCCACTACCTCAACGTCGGAGGGTGCAGCAGCACATCTCACGGACAGGAGAAAAGGAGGCTCGGCGAAGCCCACCTTCTCGACCGTAGAGAGAGAGAGAGACATATACGAGGACGAGCTCTCTCATAGCACAGCCTTTCCCGGCCGAAGCGAGATATTCAGATACGCGGTAAGTGGTGCACCACATTTAGACCCGCGTGTCTATCTAATTTCCGTGTCCGATTTACTGGTACGGTCCAGGTGAGGAAGCGTTCCTCCTTTCCCCCTCTCGTGACCAATACCCGCAACGGATAGAAAGGTCGGTGTTCGCGGGAACGTCAAGCTCTTAGGTATGTTTTAAATAATATACCCAAATTTTTCCAGATTTTTAAATCCATAATTTGATCACGATGTTTGGGTTGAAAGATTATGCTTTTTTTGACTAATAATTACCGACCAAACATTGTTTACTCAATTATTATTTAATAATGTTTTTTCATTAAAAAATCAAAACGTCAAGCTCTTCCTTATGTTTTTCAGCTATCCGTATGAATTTTGTTTAGATTTTTAATGCAATATTTTAGATATAATTTTTGGGTTGAAAAGTGCAGATTCCTGTAATTTGGGTCCGACATCCCGTTAACATAGTTTGCCGAATTTATTAATATTCTGATGAATTAAACATGATTATTTTCCGTAATGGACATGGTGATTTTCAGATGCGTCCGTCGTTAAAGAACATTCGCGTGATTCATCTTCCTTAAATCAAAACAATTCTTGGCCGAACGATAATCCTCCATCGTATAATGAAGCTTTACAGAGTCCTCCGTTTCAGCAAGTCGATACGTATGCACACACACCGACAGCGCCACCGCCAGGAGTAATTAGTAAGCATATACAAATTTAACGAACATTTTATATCTTATATTGTAATTTTATATGATAATAATTTTCAGTCAGTATAAATCGATAATTAATACTTCATACGGAGAACAAAATATCTAGCAAAAATTACTATGTTGTTTAGTAATGAATAGACAGACTTGACAAATGATAAGTTTTTTATAGGAAAATTTACGAGACTTATGGTAAGTATTAATAGGTATGTAGTAAATTTTCCTATAAAAATAGTAATTTTTATCATTTGTTAATTCTTTCTCTCCGTTACTAATCAATATTATAATTTTTTTTGATTTGATAATTGTTATTATAATTATATTATATATTATATAATTATAATTTTTACTAGAAATTTTTTCTCTGTCTTAATGTAAAAAATACACGCACATTTAAATAATTAATTTAAAAAATTCGAAATATTTAATATAATAAATTGTATTTAATAACGATGTTTAATTCACAGATGATCCTAATGCTTATGCTCAAAATGACCCAAGATTCGTAAGATGGGATAACAATGCAACCAGAATTTTAATTGATAATCGTTTACAAATGCAGGATCAGTTTGCTAATGCGAGATCATCGTACGAAAGAGACATTTTATGGGCCTTGATTCAAACTAATCTGTTGGATCTAGGATATCATTTCACCATTCTTGAAATAATAAATTTTTGGGAATTCCAATTTTACATTTATAAAAGCATAATAAATAGTTTTACCTCGAGTAGTGAATCGACTAATTGGGAATATTTTGAACCGATGAATAATGTATTTAGTAACTCATCCAGTTCTCATTTGGTGGTAAGTTATTCTTATTTCGCTCTAAAAAATAATAAACAATATTTAATTAAATAAATTATGATAAAGATATAAAAATTATACTCCAATTAAAAATTCTATAAATACTTTTTTTTATTTTTTTATAATTATATAAATGCATTTTGAGGGTGCATGCATAAATATTTAAGGATAATTTATACAGGATTCAGTATCTGGCATTTCAAGTGGATTAAATACCGAATCGTCGGTACATGCGATTTCAACAGCTACAGCGAATCAAAGCAATATACCGACGTCGGATTCGTCAATATTGACAGAATTACCGAAAGAGACGGTATCCTTATCGAACGATGCACCGGTTGACGATTTTCCGATAACTTCAGCCATAACATCAGATGACGTAACAAGTACTTTAATTAGCAAAGGTAACTATACAAATGCATACGATTATCAGTCATAAGCATAATTAACTTGTACAATCACTAAACTATCCTAATATTGCAATTAAGTTCCAGATGGCTCATCGATATTAAGTGATCAAGTAATAATGACTCAACCAGAAACATTTTCAACATCGGAAGTAATTAATAACGTGATAACCACTCAGCCATCTTATTCTTCGTTAAAACCATTTGATACCGATGCTTCCAATAATATTGAAATCGACAACGATAATGATTGTTGCGGTGATTGCGATTGCGATTGCGATTGCGATTGCGGTGATTGCGATTGTGATTGTGATTGTTAACTTACAGCTGAACTTGGAAATCAGTCTTATTTTTCACAAGTGTTTTCCTATTATATTGTACAAATTGTTAGCTTGTACGAAATAACATTGACGGTGCTTTTATTATTTATAAAGAGTATATTTTATAATTTTTTAAAAATATATTTTGTAACGAACTTTGTGAACACAGTCTGCAGCTAAGTAATGCAAGTCATTAAAAACTTAATATTAAAATACTCTTACATTTTATTTATAGTTTTGCCAATTTTGATTTATTATTTCGAATCTTTGAGCTACCCATAACATTTACTTTATATTCTAAAAAAAATAGAACTAAATAGTATTTTCCGTATCTGGGACAAAAAAATGTCATAGTACACTAATGTTATAATTAATTACTTCATACAGAAGTAATTATTGTTTAAACTTAAATTTAATGATTAACAAGGAGGTGACATGGCCATAAAAAACTGGCATCAATATGTATTACTTGAACTTTGGTTTTTTGAAATAGCATTAAATATTCAAAAGATACATTTGATCAGAGAAATAAGATGAAAAATCAATATAATAGTCTCTAAAAATAAACGTAAATTTGTAATTATATTTTAATTAAACATAATTTTTGAACATTTTATGCTATTCGAAGAAACTATAGTTAAAATAATAACTCTTGATGCCAGCTTCCTTCTCTGCATTTTTGGATAGTAGCCGTAGATTGAATAGAATTATCGTTATTTTAATTGGCGTAAAGTTCTTTTTCCCCAGATTTTAAAAAAATGTCGAATATCTTTATCCCAAGGGCCTATAGGACAAAACCCCGAGAAACGGGTCTTCTTGTTCGGGCCAAAGAATTATATTAATTAAATTTAAGTAAAAAGTATTACAATTATTTAAACCTAAGTTTAATTACTAACAAGGAGAGGCCACACCCTCTGGGAAACGGATCCTTACCAAACTCTAGGATATGATTTATACTATAAAAATATGAAGAAAGTAGATTCCAATGCTGATTGTTACGATATATATATAAGTAAATAATGAAAAATCTCGACAAAAAACCTCTTGACTTTGATCGCTTATAACTCGGAAACAATTAAAGGTATGCATTCAAATAAATTGTAATGCTAAATTTTCGATAAAAGTTCGTCTAAATCTTATTTCTTCCATAACTTTTGACCAAATTAAGATATTGAATTAAGATGTTCAAAGATCTTTAATTGTTTCCGAGTTATAAGAGATCAAAAAGTCAAGGGTTTTTTTTGCGAGATTTTTCATTATTTGCTTATATCTATCGTAAAAATATGCATTGGAATCTAAAACTCCGGCTTTCTTCATATTTTTATAGTATAAATCATATCCTAGAGTTTGGCAAGGATCCGTTTCTCAGAGGGTGTGGCCTCTCCTTGTAAGTACAAAAGTAATTATTAATTAAGTATAAGTTTAAAATGCAAGTACAAATGTAATTATTAATTACAAACGTAATTAAATATTTCCAACAGTGCTAAGAATTAATTGTATGTGTCAAATATAATAAAAAATGTAGTAAATAGTTACCTAAATAAAAATAATGCAAGTTTCAAATAAATACATGTACTAAATATTTAAGCGGATGACACAGTTCTATAATAAATTTGAATTTCCTACGCTTAAAGTTACCGACTAAGAAGTGCAACTTTACAAAAATTAATATGTTATATTCAAATTAAAGAAATCCACGAGATTATTGCCTTTCGCTATGATCCCGCGTAATAAAAAAAAGTTTGGCGCGTGTTTTGTCAAAGTTTGCTACTTCTAGTTTGGCAAAGTATTCCCAAACTTGGCCAATAGGATAATCCCAAACTTTATATTTTAATGCATAAAATTTGGATTAAGTTGGGCAACAGTTTTACATTAATTTTACAAAGCTTTGTTAAAGGTTTACTAAGCTTCGTATAGGTATTGTAAAATTTCTCAAAAGTTTTTGCTAACTTTGTGAAACCTGATCATAAATATCATATCTACAATTTTTTTAGTATAAATTACTATTTTAATGGTAAATGAAGGACACACTCACACAATTATAAATATTGCTATTAATAATGGTAAAAATTGCCATTATAAATAGTAATTTTTCCTAAATAGTGGCAATTTTTACCATTATTAATAGCAATTTTTTCAATTGTGTAAGTCTGTCCTCCGTTTACCATAAAAATAGTAATTTACACTAGCAAATTTTTCTTAGTGTAAGCTTTATGATAAGTTTCTGAAAAGTTTGGTCAAAGTTACATCTACTTTATGCTGAAAATTTTTACAAACTTTTACAAGCTTTGTTAAAGTTTTGTAAAACTTGTTAAATATTTATGTCAACTTTAAAGCTTCCGAAAGTTGACAAAAACTTTTGAGAAATTTACAAAACTTAAGTTTGGCACAGTCCTATTGGCCAAGTTTGGGAATAGATTTGCAAAGTTATATTATTTCCAAAAGTTTGGCAATACCTTTGCCAAACTTTATTTATTTACGCGGGATGCGATCTATAATTGTGCAAAGTTTCGAAGTGATTGATTAAGTATTTGCTAAGATCAATTGATTTAAAAATTGTCGATAATAGTAGATTTCAAAAAATATTTTTAAAACTCAGCATTACTTCACCAATCACCTTGAAACTTTGCACAAATATGTACACAAAATTAAAAAGATTATTTATATATGCATATAACGTAAAAATGGTTATTTTATTTATTTAAACTAAAAATCTACCTGGCCCTCAAAAAAATAAAAAACATTCTTTATAATTATGTAAATTAACATTAATGGAAAGTGAAATACAAGTATTATTCAACGTATATATTATCTTCGCACAAATATAGATTACGTTATAGCAAAGGGCAGTGTTTTCGCAGTAACTTTAAACTCCAGAAAAGCAAATTTGTTATTGACTTTGGCACCCTCTATGTATAAAATTTAAGGAACATTATAATTTAAATAAAATTGTCGATTAGAAATTTGTAACTTCACACTTTTTATATTTTACAAATAAGTGAATTAAATCTCGGTTAAGTTGACGTCGAGTCTTCGTAGTAAACAGACGTGTTTATGGTTGCTCCGAAGCGATTTTCTTGTGTTTATAAACATCTATATATCTAATAAGTTCTTTGATGGTCTCTCTCGCGAGTGATTGTTGATAGTTCATAAAGTATATTTTATATTTAATTCGCAATGGTCTCCGATAAGGTGAGCTAGCGAATTTACAGTGAAGTTCGATCCTTTTCCCCAAAAAGTTCAGCACTCTCTAGTTATGCTGCTGTTTCATACCCTAAAAGAGATCAAGGTCTCATTCTTGACCGCGAAGAAGGACTCAACCTTACAGATTATACTTGTGCTGTGGGAGATGTAGTTCTACCAAAAAATGTTATCTCGTCCTCAAAAATTTCAAATAACCGGATATGCATCTATCTTACCAGTAAAGAACATGGCAACGCCATAACCGACAAATTCGATCACTTAAAAATTGGTGATAAAAAAATCGCCATCAGACCTCTTACTGTCTAATAATAAAAAAGTAATTTTTTCTAACGTCCCATCAAACCTTCCAAACTGTGTTTTCGAGGACATTCTTGAAGAACTAAACGTAAGTCGAGTTTCTCAAATAACTATATTAAAAGCGGCCATTGCAAAAGAGGGATACAACCACGTAACAAGTTTTCGTCGACAAGTATATGTCAAACCCGAAAAAGTATGCAAAATTCCAGAAATTTTCACGATAGATTTTGAAGGTGCAAATTATTTTATTTACTCTAGTACAGACTGCTTCCAGGTATTAAACGTACTCATTCTGACATCAGTTCGTCACAGTCAACACACACACAAAAGCAACCTAACTTTGAAAATTTCAAGGCCCCTTCAACAAAAAAACACTCTCGAACTAAAAAGAAAACAAAAGAAGACCCTAATGAAGAATGTTAGAACCTATTAAGAATTGTTTAAAGACAATAATAACTATTCCCTTTCATATATTCAATTAAAAAGCCTATTAGAAAAAGTACAAGGGTCAATTAATCCTACCGAAATTGTATTGCAATATACTAGTAATATAAATATAATTATATCCTTACTTCAAAGTTTATATCCCTACCTAAATTATCGAACTATGAACAGACGTTTCATCGGCATCATAAATAAATTAAAAAAATAATGATATTACAGATGATAATTCAAGGCAAACTGATAAAGAGTCGTCTGCACAAGAACATTTATCTATATATGGAGATTCGTCTCCGCAAGAAGAATATTAATATACTAATTTTATTATAATTATAAGTAATATTATTTATTGGAATATAAATAGTTATAACACGCATACTGAGTTCTTAAAGAAATTATTACATTATAAAAATTACTTACAATTTGATCGCTTACAACTCGGAAACAAATAGAAATAGACACTCGAACCAAAAACCAGAAGAAAGTTGAGTTCAAGTAGATATTTTTTTAAAAAAATAAAGCTCAAATTGCTTAATTTGGATCAAAGTTATGAAGAAAATAAGAAATTAAAGATTATTAGGCCAAAAGAACCAATAAATTTCTCATATTAAATTTTGATTAAAATTTCTTTAATTTCTTATTTTCTTCATAACTTCTTTTTTTAAATCATATCTACTTGAACTCAACTTTCTTCTGGTTTTTGGTTTGAGTGCCTATTTTTATTTGTTTTCGAGTTATAAGCGATCAATTAGAAGTAATTTTTACTAATATTATTTTTAGATATCGAATAAATCCCGTAAATGTGGTCATTGGTAAGAGATAACTTGGCTTTCTTCATATTTTTATATTACAAAAGACTTACCAAAGTTAAGACAAGATCCGTTTCCCGGAAGTCAAGTACTTCCCTTGTTAGTCTAATTCAAAATCTTATTTTATATAGTACTTGCATCTTAGAGACGTGATAAGGTATCTAATTTAGCATGCATCAATAAATAAAGAACAAGAATTAAATTTTATTGGCCCTTGGCTCTTTTACTAATTTATTTATCAACTTATAAAAAATACAATATACCCAAGGATCACTCGCTGCATCCAAAACCCAAAACTGACAATAGCACAACCAAAATCACGCCAGCGCCAAGTATAATGGAACAGGAACCAATGGAGAACTATATCAGTCCACAGCTATACGTAGAAAATAACGAATGCGTTACGCCTTCCACCAGATTGCAATTTTGCAAGGACGTAGCAACCGAGCCCCCTGACAATTGCCTGTTCAATTCACTGATGAGAGCGGCAAACCTAGCAATAGATCCCCTCGAATTAAGAAGTAAGCGAGTAAAATCCGAAGCACTTCAGGACTGCGGATCGCCGGTAGAAACAACGCGTATTTTGTCATCTCAAAATGACTACGGAACACTGGATTGCATATACATCTTTACACGCAAATTCAACCTAAACGAAACTTCTTCAACGAAAAGAACCAACCATATACAGGAGCCGACCACAATTCGGATACAGACGAGACGATAGCGAATAATCCGAATCGGAGAATAACGATGACGGCTCCGAGGAGTCGGGAATCGAGGCATTAGCAGAAAGCAGCGAGGCGAATCAACATCATTCTAATAACGGTAATCAACTGGCGGACGCCAGCACTCAACCTCCACCCCTCAGTGATTCACTAATAAACTACCTTACTATCAACGTCAGGCCTCCGCGGGAAAAACCCCTATGGTCTATTCCCGACAGAAGAGAACCTACATCGTTCGTGACAATCAGCATTATAAATCGCCACCCTTTCAAATTCAAAGAAAATCTAGCGCACCGAGCAACAGCTGACGGATCCCTAAACTCGGAAATACAGGAAGCATTGATTGAGAGAGCGTACATAGACATGGACCAATTAACCGGAAAAACATTTGATGTAGGAGAGATCGACACATAAGGAAATGCATAAAAACCCTTTAAAACGTAGTAATAGCCATATCTATATTATTGTCGAATGGGCGAATGGGATTATTTTACAGAACAGTTCAATATTATATTTAAGGGGCTACCACTAATAAGAGTGCTGTATACGAATAATCTACCCGTACCCCCAACCGAGCAAAGGTACAGTTATCAGAGAATATCATGAAGCAGCCCTCGGAGGGCATCGCGGGGTAAACAAAACCTACGCGAAATCGGCAAACGATTACTATGTCGAAACATGCGTCCTGACGTACACCAATTCGTCCCAAGATGTGCCGAATGCCAAGGTAACAAGCTCATTCGACAGAAAACCAAACTCCCAATGGTTATAAGCAATACGCCACCCTTGCCACCCGGGAAAAATGGTTACTGATACATATTATCCGCACAAGACTGGCCGACGAAATACACAATACTAATACCCGTAAAAACCGCAACAGCAGAAGAAGTAGCCAGAAGTTTGACGGAACGGATAATTTGCTATTTTGGTACCCCAGCAGCCATAATAACTGACCAAGGCAGCCATTTCCAAAATAGACTATTAGAACACTTTGCAAAGATTTTCGGTATAAGTAAATATCGCACGACAGCATATCGGATGTTTCATACGCTAACTGAATATTTACGCAAGTATATAAGCAACGTTAATGATTGGGAAAAATGGACAGCATTATGCCAACACGCTTATAATTGCACCGAACACGAAGCAACTGGTTACTTACCACACGAATTACTATTCGGACAAAACCCGCGTACACCATCGAGCTTCCCACCAAAGGAAACCTTTCTAACCTACAATGACCACACAGCCGATCTCACTACCAACTTGACCCAATTACAAACAATGGCTGCAATGAATATGATACAAGCAAAATATAGGTCGAAGTATTACTATGATAAAAAATGGAATGTACAGCACTTTAGGGAAGGAGAAATTATAAGACTTGTAAAAAAACCCCAATAGGCAAATTCTACACGGAATACGAGGAACCTTACGAGATTATCTTACGACGTTATCTTAGAGCATCAACGAGAGGCATGAACTACAAAAATAGTACCGATAGCGATCGTTTTTGGTGGCTAGCAGACGCGCCATAACAGAACACATCCAACCCAGAAAAATACCAAAGATAACACATACCCACCATATAAAGCCGAATAAATTTATCATTAACTAAGAGGTATTTACTTTACCGGCAAAATGATAAATAAATTTCTGCGGACTCCCTGCAAAAGGGAAGAGAAGACAAGATTAAAATCTACCACACACACGCGCGCTGTGAAGCATAAGTTACCCGGCATTCGGCGCAACGCACAGCGACACACACCACCCTAGCCCGTACACACACTGCACGAAGTAAAAAGTCGCAATGGTACGAGCGCAGTCCACACGCACACGCCCCGAGGCAAACCACTCAGCAGTCGGCGTATCACACAACGACGCACACCACCAAAGCACAACCACAAGAGCTTACAAAGCCATATCGTAGTAGTGTCCGTAGAATCGCTCCGCAGCGCACACTAGCGCAATGCTTACTCACGAGCTTCCAACGTAGCGCACGCTATACTTATACGATAACATGCGGTTCATAATAGTATACGATAAAGAGGGAAAGAGGGTAATAATAATAAGAATAAACACAAATTAAATATAAATAATTTAATAATAATAATAATAATAACAATTAAGGTTAAACAACAACAAAATAAGTGACGAGTAACAACAAAATCATAACAAGAATCGACGCATCATGAATGGCCGGGAGGAACTTCCACACAGGTGCGCCTATGGCGCCTGAGGGCCTCCGGCCCGAACCCGCGACCGCAACGATCGCAGAGTTGAAGCGTACCGTGCTTCTCACGCACGTGACGCATGAGAGCGCTCCGCATCTTATACGATCTCTCGCAAAATGCGCAGACCAAAGCGTCGAAACCAGGACGTCGGTGTCGCGCCGCATGATAAAGTGCCGCCGCCTTCGTCGCCGATGTATGGTGACAACCCGCTTCCGGACACTCATATGACTGGGAACGCCGCGACGTCACAACTTCGTACGCGTCAGCGTTCCGGGGAATCCAAGAAATTGCACCCCCCGGACACTTACACGTAACGAACATGGGCGCCGAACTGTTCCAGTAGGTTCCACCGACGTTCACAGCCTCACTGAGAGTGACCCCCAAATTAACCACCTGGTGATAGACAAATTCACGTACATACACTAGGGTACCGGGTCGTTGGACCACGATCTCGAAGCGTATGTTGTGCAGGCGCAGGAATTCGGGTGTCACAATCAAGTTCTTGTGATGGTGAGGCGTAGAACAACCATGCAACCAGGCGTCGGCAGCGTCCCCAGCCGCCCGCATTTCACGAACGGCATTGGCGAAAGTTTCGCACAAATCCCAACCACAGTCTGGGTGCACGAACAACCATAACTTGCATGCACCTTCTAAACCCCAGTGCAGCAAGTTACAGGAGTCCAGGAACCCGTCCTCTGGATGAATTTCCGAAAAAGACTCGTGTCCAGCCAAATAGAATGTCGGCACGTTGATACCAACCGAGGGTTCTATATGGCGGTTATGCCGCCAGTGAATATGATGCGGAACAGCCTCGAGATACGAGTGTTCGCAGCCAGGCATCTCCTCGAAATTCATCCCGTAAGCCCGGACCTGCCCCGGGGTACACACCCGCGCAATCGCGTCGGCGAAAGCCTTTTCAGCAGCATCCACACTCACCGGAATCCTCCGAGGTCCCGATATCTGGAAACGAAAGAAAATATCCGATTGAATATGACACACCCAATAGATCAACAATTATAAACCAAATAACGGCTATATACTTACCATCAACGAAGGGACGATGCTTGTATGGCCACCTCGCCACGTCGGCAGAACCTTGTCATTCACAAGCAGCCCTTCGACGCTAGTGGGTCGCAACTCAAGTAGAGAAAACTCCACCCGTTCGTCGCGGACCAGGGTGTCAAAGGACCGTCCGACGTCCACAGCCGCCGCCACCGGAAGAACATCAGGGAACTGAAAAGAATAAATCAAGTCAAGTACAGTATAGAATATGCAAATGAAACACAAATAATACAATAGTATATCTTCTATACCCACAGCAACTAAACAAAACTATAATTTTCGTACAAGTTTCGCAGGGATTTTAACGGACGACCAAAAACACAAACGAAAGTCATCATACGTGAAACAATCCACAAAAAATAAGAAAAAAACATATAACAGCCATTTTAGACCGGCGCCAATAATTAAAATATATTTGATAAACATATATTTTGCAATAGAAGCGTTGTAGTTTAGTTGCTTATATATATATATATATATATATATATATATATATATATATATATATATATATATATATATATATATATATATGGGCTATTACACGTCAAGTGGTACGATGAAAATTTTAAATCGCTCCAAATTTTGAGAACAGACTGGAAATATCTTCCAAAAAATAGAAAAAAAATTTTAGGTGTCAAAAATAATTTGCCTGAAAGTTTTTTTTTTTTTTTTTTTTTTTTTTTTTTTTATTTAACGTCGCTCTATTTATGCTGCCAGGGCTAATCAGCGACGGAGGTGAACGGTGTGTCTGTAAACAAAGCACATGTAGTTGAAACAGTGGTGCTTGTGTCCATCGGAAGATATCATCGGTCACTGTAATTAGTTTAATAATTACAGTTTCCTGTCCTCCCGCTGGAACCACCGCGATCCTCTTTACAACTTCGCGTCCCTAACGTTCCCTATAGTTCAGATGCCCGTGCCTCTCATGCACTGACAAGTGCACGAAACGCACGCGCACCCGAACTGGCATCACATTATAGTGACACGCCGGGCCACTGAGTCGCGGTGTTCGAAAAATGCACATGAAAAAATTTTCAGAGGTACACGTCTGGGATCGAACCCACGACCCTCGGTGTGAGAGTCGGGAGCTCTACCCAAGAGCCACCGAAAGTTATTCCACCATGAAAAATGGAAATTTTTCAGTTTTTTAGAAAAATTGATATTTTCAAAGCTATTTATCTCAAAATCTATTAATTTTTTTGAAAAAACATTACAAACAACTTTTGTTCAAAATAATCTTTAGAACTTATCTACCTGGGTTACAATTCTTAATTTTAAAATCTCGAAGAGATAAGGCACTCGAAAATATTGAATATCAAAAAAAGGCGACCACGCCACAATCAATTTTGATCTAACACCGCTCAAAAGATCACATTTTTTGAGAGCTTTCGAATGGCGGCGGTTAGATTATTGGCCGCTGGTGTAAGTTATGCCTCATAAACCTCATAAAATCACTAATTTTCATGTATTTTAGGGCATAACTTACACCAGCGGTCTTGGCCAATAATCTAACCACCGCCATTCGAAAGCTCTCAAAAAATGTGATCTTTTGAGCGGTGTTAGATCAAAATCGATTGTGGCGTGGTCGCCTTTTTTTGATATTCAATATTTCCAAGTGCCCTATCTCTTCGAGATTTTAAAATTAAGAATTGTAACCCAGGTAGATAAGTTCTAAAGATTATTTTGAACAAAAGTTGTTTGTAATGTTTTTTCAAAAAAATTAATAGATTTTGAGATAAATGGCTTTGAAAATATCAATTTTTCTAAAAAACTGAAAAATTTCCATTTTTCATGGTGGAATAACTTTCAGGCAAATTATTTTTGTCACCTAAAATGTTTTTACTATTTTCTGGGAGATATTTCTAGCCTGTTCTCAAAATTTGGAGCGATTTAAAATTTTCATCGTACCACTTGACGTGAAATAGCCCATATATATATATATATTTATTATATGCTCACTTTTGTATCCGGTTTTATAAATTCTCAAACCGAAAATTTTATATTAAAACAAATATTCCAAATTGAAAAATTACCTTATTACTTTTATATTATTGACTAACACACATGCACAATTAAACTAAACAATACCACAAAGCAAAACACGTCACTTACCACGTGAACAAAACGCTGACCCGAACAACTAACTGGTCCACGAAGAGCTTCCAGGGCCTGAGGTAGCGTCAACGACTTGTGAAAAGAAACGAAGTTTTGATGCTCCGCACCCAAAACGTGATCCGCTGCCATGAGCGCACTGAACACCGTGGCGCGAGCCCTAGCAAACGACATCGGAAACCATCGAATCAGCAGATCCTTATCTGCATTCCAAAAACATCTAATAAAAACCATACAATACATACATTTATGCGTTTAAAACGATAGTTAAAATAATAAACTGCAAGTAAAGTAATCATCTTACCTATAAAGATACCAATACAAGAATTAGACAAGGCACGTATAATAATTGAATCTAACTTATTATCATTCATTTTAAAAATTTTAATTATAGTGTGAACTGAAATAATTATAACACGAACATTTCAATAAACCTAACAAAGCCAAAAACCCGACATAAAAATAGTTTTAATCCAACACCCATTTATTATTATATATACAATATTATGTGAAATATCGAAAACGCAGGAATGCCAAACTAAATATATTCATAGGTCGTACATGGATTCGAATAATAAGTAATATTAACCAAAAAGAATAAGTAACATGATGCGTTCCAAACACCTTAGATAATATACTCTCTCCTTATCTACGTCTAAATCGAATGAATTAACGAAACTATATTAAACGACTTAAATACACCTAAATTAAATTAAATAATTTAAATTAAGTTTAGAAATATATACAATGTATAACCAAAGGTATTGCACCAATTAAATTAATTCCTTAACATTAAGTCATACTTTATTTAACTAATCTTCATAGAAGATTGCTCCATAAATAACGTTAATTTACTCGATCACGGGCATACTTATATTAATACAGTAAACTTAATATCGAATGTAATCCGTACAGTAAGTATAAATGATCATATGAATTCATCAAACACCTAAATTTAATACCTATCAAGCGTTTAATCCAGCGAAAATATTCAGAATATCAGCACACATGCATGCGCTCCGAACCGCGAGCTACTCGATAGGCAGCGCGTCGCACGAACAGGCACACTGACGCGGCCCATGCACATACGCCGACGAGTAGGAGTCGCGGTAGTGTACGTGATGTCGCATAGGTACGCACACTAGCAGAGCACATATGCATGCGCTCCGAGCCGCGAGAACACGCACACTAGCGCAAACCATGCACATGCGCCGGCGAGTAGGAGCAGGGTTGCCAGATGGCGATTTACTCTTCATTGCTCTCGTGTAATAAACATCAAAATACGTTAGAGAGAAAAGAACAGAAAATCGCCAACTGGTTATTCTGAGTAGGAGCCGCAGTGGTTTACGTGATGTTGCATCGACGCGCATACTTGCACCTAGCGCACATGCATGCGCTCCGAGCCGCGAGCTACTCGATTGCTAGCAAATAGATTCCAAATTTATTGATAAATAATTTTTTAAATCTATAGTAATATGTCTGATAAAAGTAATAAATTGTAAATTTATTTAGAGAATAATATTCTTATTACTAAATAACATTTATATGATATTATATATATATGGGATGTTCCACACGAAGTGGTCCGAACAAATTTTTACAATGCACCAAATTGTGGGTACACATTGCAAATGTTTTTCAGAATACAGAAAAAAATTTTTAGGTACTGGAATCTATTTGTTCAAAAATTATTCTAACCTCAAAAAGTGGATTTTTCCAAGTTTTTTTCAACACCAGCTAGGTTTACCACATTTAACTCAAAATCTATCAACTTTTACTATAGAACATTATATGTAACATTCGTTGCTAATTGTGTCTAAAACTTATTCTTCTGGGTTAGAATTTCTAATTTCAAGGTGAATGTTATATAAACTACATGTTAATATTAAACTTAAAAAAAGTGCAAGTGCGCCACAATTGATTTTTTTAACCAAAAGTCTAAAAGAAAGCTTGGAGCAATACCTTTAATATGGTCTGTAGCATTTTTATGGCCTTCAATTCTGTAAAAAGTTATGATAATTTAAAGAAACACGAAAATTTTTTTTAAATTTTAATGGGAATTACCATGTTAATTTTTGTGAATTTTATCTCTTTCTTTAAATTATCTTAACTTTTTACAGAATTGAAGACCATAAAAATGCTACAGACCATTTGAAAGGTATTGCTCCAAGGTTTCTTTTAGACTTTTGGATAAAAAAATCAATTGTGGCGCACTTGCACTTTTTTCAAGTTGAATATTGATATGTAGTTTATATAACATTCACCTTGAAATTAGAAATTCTAACCCAGAAGAATAAGTTTTAGACACAATTAGGAACGAATGTTACATATAATGTTCTATAGTAAAAGTTGATAGATTTTGAGTTAAATAGCGGTAAACTCAGCTGGTGTTGAAAAAAACTTGGAAAAATTCACTTTTTGAGGTTAGAATAACTTATGAGCAAATAAATTCCAGTATCTAAAATTTTTTTTCTGTATTCTGAGAAATATTTGCAATGTGTACCCAAAATTTGGTGCATATTAAAATTTTGATCGGACCACTTCGTGTAGAATACCCCATATATATATGGGTGGTTCTCTGTGACATCGAAGATGAAAAAAATAAATATTGCTATAACTGTGGGAATATGTTTTAGAGGTATCCAGGAGTTCTCCTGAATTTTTTCAGATTTTTTCTGGGCCATTATTTTAAGTTACAGAGAGTCAAAGTTGACATTTTAGCACTTTTTTGCATTATATGCCCATTTTTATGAATTTTTAGCTCCCAGGGGATGCATTTTTCACTAAAAACATAAGTATGACTTTTTTTGTAAAATTTTCCGAACTTTTCATAAAAAATACTTTTAAAGACATAAATGTATGCTGTCGCACTCTTGTAAGCCATTTAAACCTTAAATAGTGAAAATCAGCAATTCTGCTCCGGACTCTGGTAACTTAATACTGTCTAAAAGATGTCTTTTTATAGTCAGAAACTGCCTAAAAATTTCCAGAGTGGGTCTAAATCATTAAGATCACTTATGGTCAAAATATCCGGGAAAAGTGCCCGAAATATTAATAGAAGTGTATATTTGTTGCCTTATAACGATGAATCTAGTAGCATGATCATTGTAAAAAAATTTATGCACTTACGATTCATCGTTATAAGGCAACAAATATACATTTCTATTAATATTTCGGGCACTTTTCACGGATATTTTGACCATAAGTGATCTTAATGATTTAGACCCACTCTGGAAATTTTTAGGCAGTTTCTGACTATAAAAAGACATCTTTTAGACAGTATTAGGTTACCAGAGTCCGGAGCAGAATTGCTGATTTTCACTATTTAAGGTTTAAATGGCTTACAAGAGTGTGACAGCATAGATTTATGTCTTTAAAAGTATTTTTTATGAAAAGTTCGGAAAATTTTACAAAAAAAGTCATACTTATGTTTTTAGTGAAAAATGCATCCCCTGGGAGCTAAAAATTCATAAAAATGGGCATATAATGCAAAAAAGTGCTAAAATGTCAACTTTGACTCTCTGTAACTTAAAATAATGGCCCAGAAAAAATCTGAAAAAATTCAGGAGAACTACTGGATACCTCTAAAACATGTTCCCACAGTTATAGCAATATTTATTTTTTTCATCTTCGATGTCACAGAGAACCACCCATATATATATGGGAGATTCCATGTGAAGTGATCCAGTTAAAAAATAGAATTTTGTTTTAATGTATGGAATCAGTAAAAAACTACTTGAATAGAGTGTAGCTAAATTTTTAGACCTGAATTTCAATTAGTACCAGAGTTGTAGCTAATCAAAAAATCGAATTTTTTGAAAAAATTCACTTTTTGGCCATGTTTATCACTTAATAACTCAAAATCTAACAATTTTTTCTTATATACATTAAATTTGAAAAAGTTTATTAATTTCAAGAAGAATCAGTTCAAATATTTCATTTATTTTATTTTAAAACTTTGAATATAGTTATAATCAATAAAAACCTTTATAGTAAAAAAAAGGGTTGTACAATCAAAAATATTTTATCCATCCAAAAATCTAATTCATCGATGATTAATTACCTTCAAAATAATGCAAAGTTTGAGTGCGGCAGAGCATTTCAGACAAAGTTATGGTGTTTTTAGTCAAATTTCATAAAAAAAGAGAGCGAATGCATTTTATGAAGAAAACAGACTAACCGTATACTTGCATTCAAACAATATGGCACTATTATTCCTCAATATTACTAAAATATACTATTTATTGTTAGTCACTGATACATTTTAATCTCTAAGTTGCTTACAAACACAAAACAGTAGGTATAAGCAGTTATACCTGTTATATAATTGGATAAATACCTGAAACTTTTTAAAATTCCAAAAAATCCAATTATATAACAGTATAAATAAAAGTATCAGACTTAAATAACAACTAAATAAAAGTATCAATAACTAACATAAAATAGTATATTTTAGTATTATTGAAGAATAATAGTGTTGTTTGAATGCAAGTATAGGGTTAGTCTGTTTTCTTCCTAAAATGCATTCGCTCTCTTTTTTTATGAAATTTGCATAAAAACACCATAACTTTGTCAGAAATGATCTGCCGCACTCAAACTTTGCATTATTTTGAAGGTAATTAATCATCGATGAATTAGATTTTTGGATGGATAAAATATTTTTGATCGTACAACCCTTTTTTTTACTATAAAGGTTTTTATTGATTATAACTATATTCAAAGTTTTAAAATAAAATAAATGAAATATTTGAACTGATTCTTCTTGAAATTAATAAACTTTTTCAAATTTAATGTATATAAGAAAAAATTGTTAGATTTTGAGTTATTAAGTGATAAACATGGCCAAAAAGTGAATTTTTTCAAAAAATTCGATTTTTTGATTGGCTACAACTCTGGTACTAATTGAAATTCAGGTCTAAAAATTTAGCTACACTCTATTCAAGTAGTTTTTTAATGATTCCATACATTAAAACAAAATTCTATTTTTTAACTGGATCACTTCACATGGAATCTCCCATATATTAAACTTTGAAGGTTTATAGTTTAACCTTTAAAGGACAGGAATTTTGTGGTCAAAAAAGCTTCTTTTTTCAATAAATGATTTGGGTTTACTGTTTTGCTCTCACTTTTCTATAGAAATCGAGTTTTTGTGATGTCTCACATCTCAAAACTAACACATGCAAAGGGTCGATCATGGGCATGGCCCCTATAGGGGCCATCGCGTCCTCTAAAGGTTAATTAACTTAAAATTTTATTAAATTATTTCGTATAATGATAGTATAGTAATTAATATAAAGTTAATATAAATAATTAAAAAATTATTTTTAATATTATTAATTAATAATTTAAATTTGAATTTAATTGAATTAAAATAATTTAAAATTAAAGGGAACCGACGCGTTGGCGGAGTGGCGGAGACGCACCTCGGCCGGTCACGGAAGTTAAGCAGTATTGAGCGCGGTACCCAAGTAGATGGGTGACGTTCTCGGTCGCTTGGCTTTCGTGGCGGGTTAGGTGTGTTTTCACACTTCACAACGTGAGCGGGAGGTGTGAAACATTCGGTTTCGGTGTCAAGGCCTACGCAATGTGACTTTGACACTGTAACGTCCGTTGAAATTTTTATATTATTAGAATAGAAAATAGTAGTTTTGCACGAGTAAAATGCGTACGTGACAAAATTCATGCGTTTAGGCTTAAGAACATTCGAGAAGAAGCGAAGGAAAATTTTACATAATTGCATTTTTATGACCCACGCTAGGCAAGCATGGTCAAGTACACCAACCAATACATACATACTCCGTCTGGATTTTTGGGTTTTTACGCAGACTAATTAGCCCTATACTCTCTCTTTCCATACCGAATATTCTCGAAATCAATGCGCAGTTGCCAATTTTTGCATCGAAACTTCTCGAATGAATATATGTGATATATTTTTATATAAACTCAATTCTAATTTAACGAGTTGATTTTTACATTTATATTATATTATTCATTTTTATTATAAAACTTGTAGATGAATAATTTTTTTTGTTTATTTAATAATTGATAAAATAATCATGAAAATAACTGAAAATATATATAAATTTGTAACACATATGTTTAAATATATGATTGCGTAAATAGTTTAATATAGTAGTAGTATTAGTTAGTTAGAATAGCGACAGTTAATGTTTAAATATTATTGACAAAATAAATGATTATTCACAATTAAATACGTGAGATATTTATGCGTATTTTAATTATCTTTTTAGAAATTGAACTCATATATAAAATAAAATATAAATAAAGATTAACATTCAATTATTGCAATAAACTATAATAAGTCAACAAATTAGAATCTAATAAATTTTCATCTATATAATTTTAATTGATAGATATTTATTTATATTTTATATTATGATAAATAGTTATTTTAGTTCAGAATAATTGAATCAAAATTTTTTTTAAATCAATTATTGATTTTAAAAGGGTATATAAACGAAGTTTTAATAGCAAAAATAAATAATTGAAATAAATAATAGTATTAATTTAAAATCAGTAAATATGCAGTACAAATTTTTACATGAAATGATATAAAAAAAGGTTATTAAAAATTCGCATATATGCACCAAAATATTTTTCGTTTAGATATTTATTTATAACAAATTGCTAGTAAACTGATTAAACTGAATTTATAAGCATTATTATAATAAAATGTAAAATTTAGATAGTATGAAAGATTATTTGTAATTGAATAGTTAATCTTTAAAAATTATTACAATTAGAATTTGCGAAAATAAGTGTAAATGTTATAGTTATAAATAAATAATTTTAGAATAAGCATAGTATAGTATACAGCGGAAAATTCGAGAAAAATTGTACAGGGAAGGTGAGGAGGGATACCCCTACCAAACCATCCTCACTAATTGCATGGGCCCATGTATAAAAGGGAGTGCTCGGAGGGCCAGAGTACCATTCATAACCACTCGCTCCCTTAGTATAGTACAATATATATATACATTTAAACTTTGCTCAAACTTATTTTTTCGATATTCACCAAAGTAAGTAACATTCGTATTCCATATTTCTGTCCCTCAGAGAAGAAAAGGAGAACATTGAATTTCGATGTATATCCTATCTCTGAGTTTTATAAACACGTTAAGCAACAAATGGGACTGAAGTAAAGATCACTTAAGTTTATAGCTTAAGGATTTTTACTATACAGAAACCTTAGCTTGTGTTTATCGCGTCTTCATTTAAAATAAAACATATCTTCTTTTACTATACATACCAAATATTAATAAGCCAAAGGTTACTTCACCGAAGAAGTACAACCTAGCTTTGTATTTGAGTCTTTCGGGTAGGAACAAATTTTTATTTTATTAATTTTTCTTTCCCTTATTTAAATAAAATTAAAAGTTTATAATAAATATTTCTTTAAACAATAAATATCTCTTCAAGGAAAAATATACTTAAGCTCGCCCTAGCTATTAGATTTATTTCTAGGCTAAAAAGTAGTTGCGAAAATATATTCACACAAGCTATTAGATTAATTTCTAGGCTTTGAATACTCGCTTTATTATTAAAGACGTAACATACGTATATTATTTTTGGAGGCCCCGGGGGGATACTTGATATTTGATTTGAAGGGATAATTTAGAAACAAATTCATAAAAAATTAATAATGGGGTACGCGAGAAGGAAGTTTTGACGATTGATTTTGCATAAAAAAATATATACAAAGTTTACTTTAGTGCTTAAAGCAAATCAAATTAAATCAAGCAGTTTTATAAAAGATTTATATAAATTATAAATAAATACTCTAAATAATCAAAACATTTTTATAAAAAATTACCAGTATATCGGTATAAACATTAAACTAAAATAAACAGAAGTATCAGTATAGCGGTAAATAACAAGATAATATTGAAATACTTGAAAAAGAAATTTAAATTTAATAAAAAAAATCTTAATAAATATTATATATAAACAAACAAATTAAATACCAGTATATCAGTATAATATATATAAAGATTAACAAATATCAATTCGCGTTAAAAATATTTCACGTGTAAAAGGGTTAAAAATAACCTAAAAATAACGATATATGTATTGAAAAATTTATCGTATAAAACGGTAATAAAAATATAAATTTTACGAAAACAAATCTTGAAAATATATGCAATTTAAATATAATTATTATAGAAAATTAAACTTGATAAAAATTTAATAATTACAAAGAAAAAAAATTAATTAGAATGGTTAAAAATTCTAAAGTATTCTATGACTTGTTTTAGTGGAAGGGTACTTTACTAAAGAGTACTATAAAAAATTAAAAGTTCAGCAACGACGTTTGAAGCAACGTGAGAAGAGGAAGCAAGAAAGGATAAAGAGCAGACTTATATTTGAAGATGAAAATCGAGGAAAGAAGTTGAAATTTGAAGATTCAAGGACAGCACTGGCAATAATTAGAGAAAGTAGAAAATTTTGGGCGAAACTACAGAAAGAAAGAAGAAAAGATAAAAATTGTCAAGAGAAACAGCAATTGGATTTAGAATTACCAAAGTTCACAGTGGACCTAAATAGTACTCGAGATTTATTCATTTTAAATACACCTAAACCAAGCAAAAAATTAGAAGCAACTAAAGCAGAAGTAAATCTAAAAGAGAGTGGTAATAATAATAACAATATTTATGTATCGCGAGAAAATTGTAAAAATATAGTTTTTAACTGTTTTGTACGTAAACCTACTCGACCCAGAAAAATATCTTTTGTGCAAAAATTTAATAACACAATGTAATTTTATTTTGTTTATTTCTTGTAATAAAATGTTTATTTAATTTAAAATGAATTTTCTTTTTTTCTCTTTATATATCTACCAAGAAATTTAGGAAAGGGGAATAACGTATTTATATTATAATATTTATGAATAACAAAGGGGTTACAACTCGTTTACAGGCTAAAAATAAAATTCTAGAGCAGTTAAAAACCGAAGAAAAATTTGATTCTAGTTCTGATTTTGATGATTATAAGAGTGCAGTAAGTTCATCTGATTCTGAGACCGATAATTCTGATAATACAAAAGATTCTACTCAAATATCAATTAAAGGTTTAATGTTAGACGATACTGTTAAAATTGAAGAAAAAAATTGTTCTATTGATCAGAATAAAGTAAAAAAAAAGCATAGTAAAATGACATTGCAGACAAAAGTGACGGCATTTTCAATTAAAGATGCATTACTTATGATTCCTGAATTTGATGGATCAAGTATTACAATAAGTCAATTTGAAGATTGCTGTAAAGATGCATTAGATTTAGTAGGAGCAGAAAATGAAAAATTTTTAACAAAATTACTTTTTACAAAGTTAAGTAGCGAGATTAAAAGTAAAATATATAGTTCTGATATAGAAAATGTAGCAACTTTAATTGAAAAATTAAAATTATTATTTTCTTCCTCAAAATCTATATTGCAATTACAAGGCGAATTAGGTAGAGAGTATCAAAGAGACGATGAAAAAGTTATTGAATTTGCCACTAGAATTAAAAATATTAGCCAAAAAATGATTGAAATTTACAAGTCCAATAATAAAGGGGTTTTAAGTAATGAGAAAAAACAAAGTTTAATGAAAGATATTTCTGAGAGTTTCAAAAACGGTTTAAAAGATGATATTTTACAAAAAATTGAGGATAAAGATAATATTGATGATTTAGTAAAAGAAGCAATCATAGCTGAAAATTTAATTGAAACGCGTAGAGCTTTGCGTAATCAAAATACTCAAAATTTTGATAAATTTAAAAACCGCAATATTAATTTATGTTTAATTTGCAAAAAAGAAGGGCATTTATCGAGTGAATGTAGAGCACAAAAATGTCAAGTTTGCGATAAAATTGGTCACATAGCCAAGAATTGTAATTTTTTAATTTCATGTAAAAAATGTAACAAAAATGGTCATAAAACAGAAGAATGTAGAGCAGTAAAATGTCAATTATGTGATAAATTTGGCCATGTTGCTAATCAGTGTAGATCAAACACAACTCAAGTTAAATGTCAATTTTGTGATAGACCGGGACATGACGCAAAAAAATGTTTCAAATTAAACAATCAATTTAGTAGTAATAATGATAAACGCGAAGAAATAAAATGTCAAACGTGTGGGCGAAATGGACATACTTCAGCCATGTGCTACAGAAATAGATTTTGTGAATATTGTAAAATTAAAGGTCATAATACCATAGATTGTAGGCAAAGGAATTCGGGAAACGAGAAAAGAGCTTCGAATCAGGACGCGAATTTGGAAGCTCTCAAATCGAACGATCGCGTCGCGAAAACGATGTTTGTGGAAAACGAGATATCGGATTTTTTCAACATCCAGTAAAAAAACCACTTAAAAGTGTACCGTATATTTGTTTATTAGGAAAGGAAAAAAAATATAAGTTTTTAATCGACTCGGGATCACAGACTAACATTGTTAAAGCTAATATTTTACCAAGTTCAGCTAAAATAACGCATAATAATATATCTATTAAAGGAATAACTAATGAAGATCAAAAAACTTTAGGTCAAGTAAATATGAAAATTTTTGATCATGTAGCAAATTTTTATGTTGTAAATGAAGATTTTCAAATACCTTATGATGGCATTTTAGGTGCACAATTTTTTATTGATACTAACTGCAAAATGGATTTTGAAAAGCAATGTGTTACTTTTAAGGGAGAAGATTTTGAATTTAAACAAGATAATAATTATGATTATGATAATAAACATTTAGTTAATATTAATTCTGATCAAAAGAATAATTTTTTATATTTAAATATGTTAAATGAGCATGGAAATATAAGGGGGCAGTTGTTAATTGATACAGGATCCGAGGCTAATATTATTAAAGAAACTTTAATTGATAATGAATTAGATATTGATAGAGATGTAAATATTTGTTTAAAAGGCATAAGTAGTGGAAGTTTAAAGGCTTTGGGTAAAGTAAATATAGACGTTTTGGGTCAAGAAACTGAATTTGTAGTTATTGATGATATTATTGATTTTCCTTTTGAGGGTATTTTAGGCGCGAATTTTTTCAATAAAACAGGCGCAATAATTAAATTTAATACTAAAGTTATTATAGTTAAAGGTAAAACAGCTCCATTAAGCTCTAGAGTAAAAGATTTATTTAATGATTTGTATGTACATAGTCAGATACCTGAAGAATATAGTAGTATTAATGATTTTAATGAATTAGATTTTAATGATTTTGATTCTAATAATAGTCAAGCAGAATTAAATAATTATTTTATTAACAAATGTGAAACTTTTAATGAATTAGGTTTAGATCTCAATGATGTAAATATAGGCTCAAATTTTTTCTTTGTAGATAAATGCGCTAAACAAGAAATATCGATGGGTTCGAGGTTAAGTAGACTTAAGGAAAAAATATCTTTAAATCATTTAGATAATGACGAACGACAACAAATTAATAATCTAATTGAAAAATATGCTGATTGTTTTCATTTAGAAGGAGAAAATTTAACAGCTACGACAGCAGGGGTTAGTAAAATAACAACAATTGATTCTATACCTATTTATACGAAACAGTATCGTTTGCCACATATTTTAAAAAGTGAAGTCGAAAAACAAGTTCAAGAACTTTTAGACCAAGATATTATTCAACATTCTAGATCACCATATAATACAAGTTTATGGGTCGTTCCAAAAAAAATTGGACCTAATGGTGAAGAAAGATGGAGAATGGTTTTAGATTTTAGGCCATTAAATGAAAAGACAATACAAATGAGATATCCGTTACCAAATATTGTCGAAATATTCGATCAAATCGGTCGTGCAAAATATTTTACCGTTATGGACTGTAAATCAGGGTTTCATCAATTACCTTTACATCCAGATGATAGACATAAAACAGCTTTTTCTACACCAAACGGGCATTTTGAATTTAAACGTTTACCTTTCGGTTTAAAAAATGCTGCTGCAGAATATCAGCATGCGATGCAAACTACTTTAGACGGTTTAATATCGAAAGGAGTATTTGTATTTATTGATGATATAGTGATATACGCAAATACACTTGAACAGCACAATGAAATATTTGAAAAGGTAATGGATAGATTAAAAAAATATAACTGGAAATTAGAACCAACGAAATGCGAATTTTTAAAAAGAAAAGTTGCATATCTTGGGCACATACTCAGTGAAGATGGTATTAGTCCAGATGAGAATAAAATAATAGCAGTAAAAAAATTTCCGGTTCCTAAAAATGTAAAAAATATTCGACAATTTTTGGGTTTAGCTGGATATTACAGAAAATTCATAAAAGATTTTGCAAAAATAGCAAAACCATTATCTAAGCTTTTAGAAAAGGATCAACCGTTTATTTGGAATGATGAAACAAATACAGCTTTTGAAATGTTAAGAAATGCATTGTGTACTGCACCAGTTTTACAGTATCCAGATTTTACTAAAGACTTTATTATTACCGTAGATGCTTCGGGATACGCAATTGGCGGGATTCTTTCTCAAGGAGAGGTCGGTAAGGATAGACCTATTTCATACATGTCAAGAGTTTTAAGAAAAGCAGAATTAAACTATGCAGTTTACGAAAAGGAGGCTCTAGCCGTAGTAGAATCAGTTCTTTATTTTAGAAATTACGTGCTAGGTCACAAGATATTAATTCTGACAGATCACATGCCATTAGTGTGGTATAGCACAGCAGATAAAAGTATACGGGTTCAAAAATGGCGATGTATTTTAGGAGCCTATGATTACAAAATAGTATATAAACCTGGAAAGTTGAATGTAAATGCTGACGCTTTGTCCAGGAATCCAGTACAAGTAAATGTGACAACAAGAGCTCAGAAGCAAAAACAGGACATAAATATTTCTAATAATAATAATAAAAATAATAACGATCAAGTAGATATCAATAACGATAAAAATATTTCTCAACAATCGATTAAAAATACTCATCAAAAAAATAATTCTAAAAATGATCCAAATTTTTCTGACAATGTAATTAAAGACACTCAACTGCCAATTAATACAAAACCAGTTAGAAAGGTTCGCGAAAAACAAATTAATTATAAAGAAAGTGATATTAATAGTGATATTGAAGTAGAGATAAGCCATCAAAAAAATAATGTAAATAAATCTGATATAAATTGTGATTTAAATAATTCATCTAGCGATGAAAGTTTATTGAATGATAATATTAATCATAATAATAAAACTGAAGATGAAACTAACCTTAAAAATTTCGACGTAAATTCACAAATTGGTACAAAATCAAATAAAACTTCATATACTGATAGTAGTGATAATATTTCGATTGAAAGTAATGATACTAAAGTTTCAAATAAAAAGATAGTTGAAACTAATGAACATTTACACTATCGAACTGATAATATTGCTTATTTTGTTTCTACGAATGGAAATCCTTGTGATATTGGAGCTAAAAATTTAATTGAAATAAATAAAATTGCCACAAACCAAATATATGAGTTAAATTCTGTTAACGTTAAAAAGAGATTTGATAATAAATTTTACTTTGCTTTAGTTATTCGAGAACAAGAACAAATATCACAACTTTTAATTAAACAAAATATTTTTGAAACTTTGAATAAATTGAAAAATATTGCTGAAGAAAAAAATATAAAAGAGATTAGTATTGCAAAATCACAGTTTATTGAAAATTTATCATGGAATGAAATTTTAGATTTGATTTATATAGTTTTTGAGAAATCAAAGGTAAAAATAATTATTTGTAAAGGTACAGTAAAATATGTAAATGTTGAAGATCGAGATAATATTTTCTATGAGCTTCATAGTTCACCTATAGGCGGTCATAGGGGTGTATCAAAAACTTTCAATCGTATACGTAGAAACTATTATTGGGAAAATTTAAAGCATGATATTCAACGTAGAATCCAACAATGTATTGAGTGTCAATTAAAGAAAATTGTTAGATTAAAAACAAAACAACCAATGATTTTGACAGATACACCGGGTACAACAATGGATAAAATTGCGTTAGACATTGTAGGGCCATTACCTAAAACAAAAAAAGGTAATGAATATATATTAACTATGCAGGATCAGTTGTCTAAATTTTGTCTCGCAGTACCTTTAACGAATGCAACTGCATCTACAATCGCTGATGCTTTTATAAAACGGTTTATATGTATTTTTGGAGCACCACGCGTCATTTTGACCGATAGGGCCAGTAATTTTCTTAGTAAACTTTTAGAAAGGGTTGCAAAAAGATTTAAAATTAAAAAGATTAAAACTACCGCGTATCACCCGCAATCAAATGGTTCTTTAGAAAGGTCACACGCAACTTTGGGTGAATTTTTGAGGCAATATGCAAGTAAAGATAGTGAATGGGATGAGTGGGTGGAAATCGCAGTTCTTAATTATAATACATGTGTACAAGAGAGTACGAAACATACTCCATTCGAAGTTATTTTTGGAAAACTTGCAAGATTACCATCTAGTGAACCATTACGCGAAAATGATATGTTACCGACATATCAGGGTTATATTAAAGATTTAATTGTGCGACTTACGGGAATAAGATCTCTAGTTTATGAAAATTTAGTAAATAGTAAATTGAGATCAAAAAAATATTACGATAGAAATTTAAATCAGAAAAATTTTAAAATAGGGGATTATGTATTTTTAGCTAAGGGAATGAAAACGGGCAAGCTTTGTAATACTTATACTGGGCCTCATAAAATTCTTGAGATTATTGGTAAAAGTAATGTTAAAATTTTGATTAATAAAACGCCAAAAATCGTACACGCTAATCGTCTTAGAATTTCATATATAAATCACGAAATATTTTTAAATAAAAGGAAAAAACGAAAGAATGAAAAAAGTATTAATGAGTAAATATTATTGTTATTTTTCAGATGCTTTCAATAATCATTTATTTTGCAATAATAACAAGAGTTAACGCCATAATAGGTTACGATTGTACAGCTAGATCAATGAATGTCACGACGGTATCATTATTGGACGTCGGAGATTGTAATTTACCAGAAGCAACTTTAAACATAACGAAAACTTACATTCAATTGTTACAAATCAATGACTTTACCGAGACTAAAGTAATACAGTGTAAATTGTCAATTGAAAGAACTGTTTATAATTGCGGAATGTTTTCACATACAACTATTGTAAAACACGGAAAAATGCGATATTTATATGATATTTCAAAACAATCTTGTGAACAATTGTATAATACAGGAACTATTAATTTTGCAAATCATGTAATTACCGGGGTAAAGGTTAATCAGACGACAGTATATCCGATGGTTTTAGCCGGTTTTGTTAACAGTGATGGCCGATGCGGTAATGCAGCCTATGCTGATCCTTATGGTGCATGGGAATCAGTAGTCGTTCAAGCAGTAATTGAAGTTACAGTACAAGAAGAATCAGCTCGCGTAGATATAAATGAAAATAAATTAATTCTGAAATCCGGGACAGTTTGCTCTCTTATGGAAGGCAGCTGTGCAGATTCGATTCATGGGTATACATTTTGGAACACAATTCCTTCAGACAACTGTCAGTTTAAGAAATATGGTATTTTATTCGAGGGATATGCTAATAAGATTTTAGATTCTGAAAATAACGAAATTGTTTATTCTTTAACAACAGAAGATACAGTTTTTGCGCTAACGAAAAAAACAGCTCAATCAATTTGCGGTTATTACGTTATAAAAACTGAGCATCCGAAACTTATTATTTTTGAAACTGTAAGAGGAGAATCTTTCGCAGATAAAATTAAAATTTCAGTCAATAATTTAGATTTATTTACATACGTAAATTCAAAGTTTGTTTATGTTGAAAAGCACATTAGAACACAGATTAAAAGTTTATATCACGATGCTTTAAAACAACGCTGTCAATTAGAACAACAAAATTTAAGAAACGCTTTAGCTATTGCTGTACAAGCTCCGGATCAGTTTGCATATAATCTTATGAAAGGACCAGGATATATGGCAGTTGCAGCTGGAGAAATAATTCACGTAATTAAGTGTGTACCAGTCGAAGTAATAGTCGATAGTACAGTAAAAGAATGTTATATGGAATTAAAGGTTAAAAGAGGAAATGAAACTTTATTTTTGACACCAAGGACTCATATTTTAAAAAATCAAGGAACGCAAATTACATGTAGTAAGGTTTTACCTGCATATTATCAGATAGGAGAAAAATGGTATAAAATGACGCCAGAACCATCACAACACGATCCACCAGCAAAGTTAACACCAAAAAGGGAATCTACTTGGGAATATATCAGTCCTGCAGATTTAGCTAGATCTGGAATTTATACTGAAAAAGAAATAGAAAAGCTTAAAAATAGAATTATGTTTCCAATAGAAAGATCAGCTTATTTGAATGAAGTTGCCAGAGATCTTCAGGGAGATGAAAATGAAGAAAATGGAAGTACGATGAGTAAACTGTTAAACAAAAATGCTTTAGATAAAATAGTAGATTCAACGTGGAATAAAATGTGGGGAAGATTTGTAGCATTTGGAAATATAAGTGCAGCTGTAATAGCCATTTTCATGGTTTTACACACAATAAAGTTTTTCATTCAAGCATTAATAAATGGATACATACTTCACAAAACTTTTGGATTGACATTGCATCTTTTGGGAGCAATATGGCACACTTTAACTAATTTTTTACTGTTCGTACGTCAACAAAAAACAGCACCAAGGAATTCAGAAAATGTGGAATTAGAAAAGGTTAAAATTGATGAAAATAAGCAAGAACCAATTTATCCGAAATTAAACGAAAATGAGCAAAATAAAAATGAAATAGCTTCAGCACCACAATCAAAATATTTTGGAATTAATTAATTAACTATTTGATTATTTAATTTTATCTCTGAAACATTCTCTTTAAAAATGATTTTATTATTAGCGATTTCCAGTCAATCAAGGATAGACTAGCAACCGTTTTTAGGAAAGGGGTGTAACGTCCGTTGAAATTTTATATTATTAGAATAGAAAATAGTAGTTTTGCACGAGTAAAATGCGTACGTGACAAAATTCATGCGTTTAGGCTTAAGAACATTCGAGAAGAAGCGAAGGAAAATTTTACATAATTGCATTTTTATGACCCACGCTAGGCAAGCATGGTCAAGTACACCAACCAATACATACATACTCCGTCTGGATTTTTGGGTTTTTACGCAGACTAATTAGCCCTATACTCTCTCTTTCCATACCGAATATTCTCGAAATCAATGCGCAGTTGCCAATTTTTGCATCGAAACTTCTCGAATGAATATATGTGATATATTTTTATATAAACTCAATTCTAATTTAACGAGTTGATTTTTACATTTATATTATATTATTCATTTTTATTATAAAACTTGTAGATGAATAATTTTTTTTGTTTATTTAATAATTGATAAAATAATCATGAAAATAACTGAAAATATATATAAATTTGTAACACATATGTTTAAATATATGATTGCGTAAATAGTTTAAAATAGTAGTAGTATTAGTTAGTTAGAATAGCGACAGTTAATGTTTAAATATTATTGACAAAATAAATGATTATTCACAATTAAATACGTGAGATATTTATGCGTATTTTAATTATCTTTTTAGAAATTGAACTCATATATAAAATAAAATATAAATAAAGATTAACATTCAATTATTGCAATAAACTATAATAAGTCAACAAATTAGAATCTAATAAATTTTCATCTATATAATTTTAATTGATAGATATTTATTTATATTTTATATTATGATAAATAGTTATTTTAGTTCAGAATAATTGAATCAAAATTTTTTTTAAATCAATTATTGATTTTAAAAGGGTATATAAACGAAGTTTTAATAGCAAAAATAAATAATTGAAATAAATAATAGTATTAATTTAAAATCAGTAAATATGCAGTACAAATTTTTACATGAAATGATATAAAAAAAGGTTATTAAAAATTCGCATATATGCACCAAAATATTTTTCGTTTAGATATTTATTTATAACAAATTGCTAGTAAACTGATTAAACTGAATTTATAAGCATTATTATAATAAAATGTAAAATTTAGATAGTATGAAAGATTATTTGTAATTGAATAGTTAATCTTTAAAAATTATTACAATTAGAATTTGCGAAAATAAGTGTAAATGTTATAGTTATAAATAAATAATTTTAGAATAAGCATAGTATAGTATACAGCGGAAAATTCGAGAAAAATTGTACAGGGAAGGTGAGGAGGGATACCCCTACCAAACCATCCTCACTAATTGCATGGGCCCATGTATAAAAGGGAGTGCTCGGAGGGCCAGAGTACCATTCATAACCACTCGCTCCCTTAGTATAGTACAATATATATATACATTTAAACTTTGCTCAAACTTATTTTTTCGATATTCACCAAAGTAAGTAACATTCGTATTCCATATTTCTGTCCCTCAGAGAAGAAAAGGAGAACATTGAATTTCGATGTATATCCTATCTCTGAGTTTTATAAACACGTTAAGCAACAAATGGGACTGAAGTAAAGATCACTTAAGTTTATAGCTTAAGGATTTTTACTATACAGAAACCTTAGCTTGTGTTTATCGCGTCTTCATTTAAAATAAAACATATCTTCTTTTACTATACATACCAAATATTAATAAGCCAAAGGTTACTTCACCGAAGAAGTACAACCTAGCTTTGTATTTGAGTCTTTCGGGTAGGAACAAATTTTTATTTTATTAATTTTTCTTTCCCTTATTTAAATAAAATTAAAAGTTTATAATAAATATTTCTTTAAACAATAAATATCTCTTCAAGGAAAAATATACTTAAGCTCGCCCTAGCTATTAGATTTATTTCTAGGCTAAAAAGTAGTTGCGAAAATATATTCACACAAGCTATTAGATTAATTTCTAGGCTTTGAATACTCGCTTTATTATTAAAGACGTAACAACACCCAAAAAGAATGTTTCGAATACACCGGCCATCTCGGATGAGGTTTTCCCTGCTTCACAGGTTTCCCTCATCCACGGGCATAACCCCGGGCGAATGCGAGATGGTGGGGTTTTAAGGGAGGGATAAAGCACCCACACATAGGTGGTAGGTGGACACCGTTAAAGTCCCCCAGGGGATAAACGGTAGGAAGTGCCAGGAAAAAAGAGGGCACAAAATCAAGAATAAAAAAAAAAAAATAATTTAAAATTAAAGGAAAAATTAATTGTAAATAAAAAAAATTGAAATTAGTGAATTTAAAATAAATACAATTAAATAAATTAAATGAAAATTTACCCTAGTAGAAATTGAGCATTTTAAGGTTAGACAAAATTTGAAATTTGATCATATTAGGATCATATTTTGAGCATTTTTTGCTAATTCGTCATTTTCTGGCTTAAAAACCGTTTCAATTATGTTCAAAATTCTACTAGGGTAAATATAACGATTGAATAAATAATCATTTTATTAAAAATCCAAATACAAAGGGAAACCTCTGGAAGTAGTAAATAGCTACAAGTATTTAGGATTTTGGTTTACAGCACAAGAAAATTACACGGAGCACATAAAAAAATAGCAGGAAAGTGTCAGAAAACAATCAACGCAACATGGGTACTGACGAAAAGAGCAAGAATGGACCAACTTGGAAGAAGACTATACTTAATGGAAATATTGGCAAGATCAGGAGGACTATACGGAGCAGAAATCTGGGGCTGGAAGAGATATGAAATAATGGAAAGGATCCAGGCACGAATATGTAAAATGGCACTAGGGGTAAATAACAATACACCACCGTATATTTGAAGGATGGAAGCAGGAGCAAAAAGCATAGAAATAGAATCGATTAGGAGAGCCGAGAATTACATTAAAAAAGTACTTATGATAGAAGATACGAGATGGCCCAAAATGTGCCTAAAAGGAACTAAGAAACATAAGAAACAAGAACCCGTCAAAGTGGGGAAAACAAATGGAAAAAGCTTTACAAATAGTAGGAGATGGAGAAACACTAAAATTAATGGAGAAAGAAAGGTTGGATAATGAAATCTACGAAAAACTGGAACGTAATGACACAAGAAAGAGAGAACAAGAAATACAAACAGACTGGTCAAAAATAGACAAATCGAAGTAATGGACTTACTATAAACAAATTAAAAAAACAATTGGAAGAGAGAAGTACTGGGAACAAGACATCACCAACGGAACACTCAAGGAACAATGGGCAAGACTAAGATGTGGAAGCATGAGTAAGGAAGGCAAGAAGGGATACGCGAACACCATGTGTAGAGTGTGTGAAGAAGAAGAGGAAAATTTAGCACACATATGGAAATGCAATAAAGCAACAGAAGAGATTAATCAGGAATGGACAGGAAGAATCAAGGAATGGTTAGGAGAGAACAAAGAAGACGCAGAAATAATAACCAAGGTGATACAAGCACTGAAAGGGAATATAAACGAAGCAATCTGCCTTTACGCCAAAGAATTAGAAAGATTCAGTAATAAGAAAAATAGGAGTAAGTAATAATAATATTATAATAATAGGCCCGGAAAGGAGAAAATAAGAGACTGAAAGGAAAAGTTACTAATAGTAGTAAGAAGAGAGAAGAGAGAAGAGCTAGCAAGACAGTATTCATTAAACAAAAAGACTATGATATAGAAAAAGATTTAATATTTAAATACTATATTTTTGTAAAATATTTTATAACTTATTATATATACTGTTGTAAAAAGGAGTGTAAATAATACAAACAAGTTTAGCATTATATGTATAGAAACAACAGAAAGGAAAAACATGTAAAAAGCTGTACATGGAAATAAAACATTCTATTCTATTCTATTCTATTAAAAATCCAAATGATGGTGCAATTCTTGATAATGATAAAATATTAATAATTAATGTTAAAAATTGACTTTTATTAATTAATTTTATTATTATAATTTGATTAATATAATTTAAATTTATTTTATACAATAAAATAAAGAGATTTGTGTTAATAATTCTATAAATTAATAAATAATTGAATATTATTTCTTCGTTAATAGTTATTAAATTAATAATTCATGAAATTTGAATTATTGAAGAAAATCTTATATGTATATATCTATATACTTATATAGGTACTGGTATCTGGAGCGAAAGGAAGGGGGGGGGGGGGATCGAGTAAAGCGATCAGCAATCTCCACTGTCACACAGCTGATCAGCTGATCATCATTATGTTTTTATATAGTGATTTACGCACATTGAAATCGAGAGTTTAAATCTTAATATCTTATAAATAATGGATTACGATTATGGAACACAAGGTAAATTAACAGTTTTATAATTGCAAAAATTTAACTGTTTAAAAGGAAACTATAAGATTTATAACAAAAATAAATTTGCACTTGTTCTATGAACAAATATCCATTAAGTAAATAAAATGGTGAATGTACTAATAAGCGCTTGCGTATAATATGAATTCTAGAAAAAATAATATTAATTTTATCAATTATGTAAAAAGGTTAGGACACGTTTTTATATACAAGCATTATTATTTGTTTTGCAGACGAATCAAGCTTTAGAAATACTTACGAATCAGATTCATTTTCGTATACCACTACAGATCAAGTAGATACATTGTTTCAAGCTGATAGTGCACATTATTATACAAAGGTAATAAATATGATATAAGTATATTGTATAGGAAGTTTCACTTTATTGTCTAATTTATATGTACTTTATCAATTCGTGATTGTCAATGTATATAGGTATATGTAAATAAATAATTTATGTAAGTTTAATATAATTTTAGGATGATGACAGATGTACAACACCGGAACCAATAAATTCAGATACTAATATAATTCCTTCTTACGAGAATAATGAAAAATTAGAAGATGTTTCGAATGATTGTCTTCCTCTTGAAACTCAAGAATTAAATATGCAAGATGAGGTTGATCGATCTCAGGATTTAACTGGAGATAATTTAAATACAACTGATACAAATCCTCAGTATTCTTATGATGAATATAAAGAGGATAAGACAAAAGAAGACGATAATGGTTGTTGTGGTTGCAGTAATGATTCCTGGATGTGTTTCGCTATAATCTGTGATTGTTTTGGTTTGTAAGGATAATCATTATCAACATTATCAAATTTTGTTACCAAGGTATGTACACTATAAAGTATCTATTTATCTTATGCTTTTATTATTAAATATATGTTTGGATTAACATAATATTGTGTTTTAGATATGCTAAAAACATGTGATAGTAGTATGAGTTAAAGTAATTTGACAAAGCATAATAGAAGATATATATATATATTTTATATGTATTTATACAAAATGTTTTATTACTTTTATATAGTATTGATGCCAAAGATATTTGAAGTATTAAAATATAATTATATAAATAAATGTATTATTTTTACATGAAACAAATAAATAAATGTTATAAATTTATATATAAATAGCATATTTTAATTATCATAAAAATTGTGACAAGGCACTTTAGTCAATTTTAGTTTGAAATGTATATTTAATATTATGAAATAATTAATGTATTTTATTGATATTTCAAGTGTTTTTTAATAGAAAACAAATTTTATTTGAAGTTAAATAAAAGACGAAATTTTTGAAATTAGGCAAATAAGTACCTATTTACAACTTAAATGATGATTTATTAAAATTCTATAATGAATTTCGTAAGGAATGCAATTGATGTTAAAAAGAATGAGTATAATGAAATTTTTTTGTTAAATTATAATTTAGTATTGAACAGAAATTGAAAAAATTATCTTTTAAAAGGTGAAAGAATATAAATTTTTTATTTAACCTGATATTATAATATTAACTGATTTTAATTTTATATATGTTTACGCTATTATTTAAATTTAATTATTCCATGCTGTGATATATTAATTATAATTAATATTGACGTTTTCTAAAAATTACTAATTTAAATTATTTGTAAAATATATGTTTATACATAAATAATTAAATAAAATAATGTAAATAATAAAATAATTATTATGATTATCTTTAAACAATAATCATAGTAGGAAGGTATGGGTAGTATGGGAGAAATGTACAAAATAATTAAATGCTTATATACAAAAACATTGATTATATATTTGACCGAATGTATACAAAGTTTGTAAGTTAAATACTCAATATAAATTACGGTATAAATCTACAGTTTTTATTCGTGTTGACAATCTCTTGAGATAATACCGCAATTAACAAATCAATATAATAAAGTAAATTATCTCAAGTAGTTGTCAATTGTAAAAAATCATCTGCATTTGCTTAAATTATGATAAAATTATCGCATACAATTTCATGTATCGAAAATATTCTAAAGTTTATTTTACGACAATTACCATAGATATATATTTTCTTATAGTAATGTAATTGTAGTCAGAAATTTGTATGCGATGAAAATTTTAAAAAGGTGGAGATCTATCCGTATATGTATATATATATATATATAATCAATATAAAATAACATATAAGTATTCAGTCAACCGCATACCTGTACATACAAAGGTAGGTTTCTTTTATAGTTATCGTCATATAATTGATAATAAATTTCTATATTTAGAGCCAAGCTCAAAAATTATTTCTTGTCCACACTTATCTAACTCGCATATTCACATATATTTTATATATATATATATATATATCTTCATATATTATATATATATAAACTAATTATAAAAATTACCATACACGCTTTTTTTAATTACACGAATTATATTATTTATTATATTGTTTCATTTTCTCGTTACATAACGTGTTTTCATGAGATTAAATTACTTTACTACATCATTGCAGGCAAATATGAGAATTTATTCATATATTATAAAATAATAAAGTAGGTCTGCAAGTAAAAACATTTTCAAATATTTAGAAAACAAGTCAATTTTCATATTTGCTTGTTTATGTAGATATCTTATTTTATAACCTTTGTACATCCAACGTACGAAAATGTATGATAATTACATGTATACGCTGACATTGTTTTTATAGTGATACTAATAATTTTGGATAACATTAAAACATCAAAATTTAATAAATAAAACTTAAATTTTGATCATTAACGTTAATCCTTTAAACTAGTTTTAATCTAACCTCTAAATAAAAAAATAATGAATAAATTATCATTGCAATTATCACACTACAATCGCTTAACTGTAGACAGTCCATTGTTTCTGCATGTATATATTAATACCAAACGATGAAGTTATTGAAAATACTTTAGATCTATTTATTTTCAGTACAGCTTTAAATGACAAAATCATAATATTGCTTGTAATAATAATTGTTAAGATGTATACTTTATTGCATCTGAAGTGACTTATTTATATAAACACAAAACTTTTGATTAAAGTAATTGAATTATTTATATAAGTAAATTATTGTACTTTATTAATTGATTGCAGATTTCTTAATATTATGATTTTGACTTCAAATTGTGCATTATTCTAAATATGTCTTAGGAAAACATGTTTTAAAAATATCTTGCAACTGACTTGAATCATTGTTTAATACATGAAATTAACAATTACATCCACAATAATTATAAAATTGTAGTTCATCGATTCAGTAATGTAATTTTTAATAAATTATTTATTTTTTAATTTCCTATATTTAGCATTAATTTATTTAGAATAAATGGCACTTTTTTTAAAATTATATATGTAAATGTAAACTTTAAATCTATAAGTACTACTATAGACAACAAAACATTAATAAATAAAGTCAGTTTCAAGATTTAATATAATTTAAATGTTCTCAAAACAATAAATCAATTGTGTAAAATGAAACTATATGTAACTGCGATGCATTCGTTGCTGTACAATATATTTTGTAGTTATTGTTGAATACAAATGCAAATCAATAAGATATAAATCCAGTCTATTTTAACGTTTGAATGAATCGAACATTCTTTTGGGTTTCCGAACAAATTACTTACGATTTTCGTAAATAATAAAATATAAGCATAAGCATATTTGGTCTACAGTATAAAATTGCATTCTGTAAAATCATCATTAATATATAGGCATTTCAGATAGTAATTTCGCTAATAAAAGAAGTATCAAATACTTGTACATAATGAAAAACATTTTTTAAAAACATATTTGGTAAAACACATTTTGAGATACATCCATTTTATAAGGTTTTAAAATAATTTAGTTTATAATCTACAATTTATTCCGTTTAACTACTTTATCTAAAGAAGTTAAATTTCATTATTTCTCTTTTAAAAGAGAAATAGTTCAAGTAAAATATTTAGCTATGTTTATAATTGAAAGTAGTGTGTATAAAAAGTTAAGGCTATTCTAATAGATTTTAAAAAGTCTCAAGATTGTTTCAAAATGATTTTTTATACATATGTACTTTGATTACGCATTTTCTTACAGCAAAAACAAATTTAATTTTTTTTAGTTCTCTTATCCAGGAATGAAAATATTGTTTGTGAATTTTTGTTTTTAACAAGATTATAATTATTTATATATGTATATATTTATATATATATTCTCACGTTGGGTAATGCATCATTGTGTATATACATGACCGTACATTGTAAAAAAATCATCAAAAAAGTTAAATAAGTATTTACAGAATAAAATTAAATAAATTGTCTTTTTGAACTTCCTTTTGATGCATTCACGATATTCAAGACACAACTTAAGAAACTAAGACGCAGTAACTTAAAAAGAATTTCGTATGTATAATTAATTCACAAAGCACTTTCTTTCCGAGATAATGCGAATTCGTTAAAATATGAAGAAAAAGCGTACTGCGAGTTCCATACCAATTATTGCTTTGAAAGCCTCGTCTCGGTAAGGACTTTACTGGGATCCGGTAACCTGACTACAAGTTGCGCACCATTTTGCATGGGTCTTGTGCCATTTGGAGGAGGAACGTTGCCTTTAAGCACCGATACGGGCAATACCTTTTTCGCTCCACTGAGCTTTGGCGAGCAACATTGCTTCTCTTCCGTGTACTCGGTTACTAGAGCTGGATTCGCAGAATGGTTGTGGAAGCTATACTTCATGGGTGTTCCTTGTTCGTAAGGACCACCGTTCACAAAGCTTTGTTGTTGCTGTTGCTGTTGTTGTTGATGTTGATGTTGCTGCTGTTGCTGCGTGATAGCGCCGTGATGATTAGGTGAGAGGATCATCGGTTGCGTTTGTTGATGGTTCCTGGTTAGAGAATCGCTTTTATACACTGGCGCGGAAAGTTGCGTCGAATTTGTTTTGTTGGTGCTTTTGTGACTGCTGCCCGAGTAACTGGTTATCGACTCGTTGCAAAAGTCATTGAGGTATGTTTGATTAACGTACCAATTGTGCAGACGGTGGTGAATTTCAGGAAACTGCGGTCGCCGATTTGCCACCTCGTGCCAGCACTCGATCATCAGACTATAGATCATCGTCGGACAGTCCTCTGGACAAGGGAGGAGCTGTCGCGAACGAATCATGTCCATTACCTCTTGATTACTGTACCCGTAGTATGGCTGAAATAAACACGACAATATATAAATGTTAAAAATTAATTAAATACAAGCCTCTTTTATTAACAGCAATTAATAAAAAAATTACAATAGCTTTGAAAGATTTTGACATTGAAGAAAAGTTAATTAAAATTTTAATTCAAGTTTTATAATTATGTAACATTATGATTTTAAGCAAAATGTTGTAACAAGCTAAATCAAATAGTTAAAGCATTAAATTTAAGTACCTGTAGTCCATAACTGTAAATCTCCCATAAAACAACTCCAAAACTCCATACGTCAGATTCTGTTGTAAATTTTCCATAAAATATTGACTCCGGCGGCATCCACCTGACTGGAAGCAAACTTTTTGATTGTACTCTGTAGTAATCACTGCTGTAGATATCCCGAGAAAGGCCAAAATCAGAAATTTTGACTGTTAAATTATCGCCAACTAAACAATTTCGAGCTGCCAGATCTCTGTGAACGTAGTGATGGCTAGCCAAGTATTCCATCCCTGTAATATCCACAAAACATTAGTGATTATTTAAATAATATATTGATAGGCTTTAATTCCGTGAATGAACTTTATCAGTCAAATTTACCCGAAGCAATTTGAAGAGCGATGTGCAGAAATTCAGGCTGCTCTAATATTTTTCCACTCGTATTGTTAAGGGGAACGTCAGATCTTGGTGAATGACAAATTAAAAACTCATGTAAGTCACCCTGAGTCATATATTCGAACAGCATGCACATAGGTTCTCCATTAAGTATTACGCCGAGTAAACAGATTATATTTGGATGTCTAAGATCTGTCATAAGATCAACTTCTCGTTTGAAATCACTCTGAGTTTTTGGACTTGCATTTTCTTTCAAAGTTTTAACAGCTACATAAATTACTTCATCAGACTTATTTCCAGTTTGTAATTCTCCTTTATAAACTTTACCTAATAATCAAAATAAACAAGATATTAATACTTTGTTAAATAAAGTATTAGTAATATTCAGATAAATAATAAATATATTGTACCAAATGCTCCTTCCCCTAATTCTTGTAACAACATGACATTATTTATTGTAAATTGTGGCACTCGATTATTTGAAGTTCTACTACTACCGCTACTTAATGTTCCAGTTCCAGGAGTCGTATTTCCTGGACCAGCTAAAAGCGAACTCATCTCCATAGGTTGCGTTGCATTACGTCTTCCGTCATATATATTTTTATCGCATTGTAATCCAGTTAACATCTGAAAAAATTAAATATTAATTATTAAATTTAGCGTGAAATAAGAGAAAAATATGCTCTATACAATTGAAGAAAAAAACAAAAATAAAATTTAAATAATTACTTTATTTGTTGGCAAATGGTTAGTCTGTCTCCTAGATTTTCTGCTTCTATAGCAACAACAATAACAAATTAATATAATTACAAATCCTCCAATGAGTACAAATCCAACAACAGCATAAACCCATTCTTCATCTGAAAATTAATGTATTTTCGATATATTATTTACTTAAAATATAAATAGACATTTGATATTTATTTTTGTTTAGCAATTAAAATACATACCACATTTAGGTACATTGCAAATTTCTTTTTGAGTGCGATTATTCACATCGACATAACACCATGGTTGTAATTCAGCACCTCCAGGATTTCGACAAAAGGAGTGATATCCAGCAAGTTCAGGATAATCAGAAATTTGAATGTTAAATTCATTTATCCACCTTGAACATTGACGGCCAGATATACTTGTTTTTGTTTTCCCACGATATGATCGTCCGTTTCCTCGGTAGCACTTTTCGTCTATGATTTACACGTTTCAATTAATTATAATTTTTTAAATTTAATTTCAAATATAAAAGCTTATTTAAAAAGATAATTACTTTCTTGAACAAGCTCAATAGAAATATCCATGGCAATGCAATCAGCAGCTTCGGGCGTCCCTTTCTCAGGTAAATCCGAACATTGAACGAGGGACAACTGACCACCGATTTCTGGGTGCCTTTTGGCAATTGCGTATTCCTTTCTACATAAGTCATCTTCCAGCATTATGCATTCCCGTCGACAAATTCGTCTTAATCTTTTGTTTAAACTATCTCTTTTGCCAGAACGTGAATCACCATATGCTGTACTTATGATTTTACGAGTTGATGCGCCTGTAAAAATTACAATCAAGCCAAATTAATAAGGTCAGTGATTTTTTAATATTATAAAATTTTATATTATATACTTGATATTTAGATGTGTACTAAAAAAAATAATGATATCAGTAAGATATTTTATTGAATTCATTAAATTTCTTTTTCAGTATATCATTAGAATATAATATTTGTTAAGATTTTGTATACATGATTATAAGAAGATTTTTACTATTATTTTGCTATTATTTTATTAAATTATTGTTAAAGTATAAAACAATTTCATTATTTACTAATCTAATTATTTAATACAAATATAATGTCGGTAAGATAGTAGTCACTTCATCATCTTATACTTTCATCATTCAGTTTTTTATAATTTAGCATTATAATGAGTTTTTGTATATTACCTCTCTCTTTATTGTTATCTAAAGTGAAGTCAAATGTAGATCGGTATTTGGCACCTCGTTTATGTGGCTTTCCATGCTGCACTCGCGAGAAATCATCAAGAGTATCCTCACCATCTGTTTCTTCATATGAGTCCTGCTGATTTGAGTTCAGTAGTTTGAACAGCTGCGTGCTTGGTTTTTGATTTTTGGGGAATTCCCGGCAGATGGGAAATGTCGAATAGCATAAGGACGGCCGAGCATATCGTTGACAATTTAACGATATATCTCTGTAAAAATTTTAATATTTACATTTAAGTTTCGTTTTAATTATTACTAACATAATATAAACTATACTTTTTAACGTGTTTATTTAAATGAATTTAAATTAGAATATTTAGCAACCAGTTCTGCACGCAGTAATTATGAAGATTAAAAAGTCAATAATAAATGTGTGCAAGAAAAATTTAGTTATATTGAACAGAATATTTTATATTTAACCAATAGTGTTAAATGACAATGTACAATAAAATAACACTTACTTTGATTGGTCGATAACTTGAAAGGCTTTTGTCAATTTTTCTTCTATCATGGTCTGCGTAAAAGGGTGAGGAATGTATACAGATTGGTTAGCAACATACTCTGCACAAATTTTACCCACATAAAGCTGAAAAAAATAACATTATTTTTTATTATTATTACGTTAAAGATTATGAATAAATAAATTGTTAAATAATATTGACTAAAAACTGTAGAATCTATTGAACCTTTATTAAAAAAACAAATAAGCAAGAACTTTATCATTTACAAGTATCATTAATAAAATGTAAAATAAAATTGCATACCTCGCAAATTCCTTCACGATTGTCCTTGCGCCCTGGAACACCTATTTGCATATTGACATTTTTAAGGCCGCTGAGTTCGGTAAGATCTACAGTGCTGGTTTGTGAACTAGTTGGCTGAGGACTAGAAGGTATTTTTCCAAATGTATTTGTTGTCCCTATCTGAAACGGAGTCGACAGTCCACCAGATGAATCGAATTTATCTCCATCCTCGCTGCTACAAAAATATACATTTTTTTTACCATATAATTGTAACATTGTTAAAAATAAGAATAAAATTTATTCATTTCAGAGGAAGCTACTGCTGCAGATTGAATTTGTGCAGTTAAAATTTAATTTACAAAAATAATTAAAACAGTTCAATTATTTAAATTATACATATATTGTTAAATATGCTAAATTAAGTCTATATAATATTACTGTCCAATCAAAAAATAGTTAAAACACACTTAATTTTTTTTAAGTTAAATAACATTGTCAAAGAATAGGTAAAATTCCGAAATTCTCAAGAGATTAAGAATCAAAACAAACGGAATATCGCGAAAATGTACAACGTCCAATAGAATCGGTAAACATGAAAAGTAAACAAATTTTTGTTTACACAAATAAAAATATAACCTCTCCATGTAAACAAGTACCGAATAAAATGTTGGTAAGATCAAATGAAAGAAAAAAAAAAGAACATTTAACGCATAACGGAGATGTAAATGTAAAAAGAAAGTTAGAGCCGATATTAAATAAAAATGAGAAAAGAAAAGCGTGTGTACAAGTCCGTGTATTTAAGACGTCGATGTATATAAGTAGGTAGAGAGCGAGGGAGAGAGAGAGAGAGAGAGAAAGACACGAACCTTATATCAAAATCCTCGGCGAGAGAGAAATTCCTGAGATTCGAACGAGCTCTTATAAAAATACAGGAATTTAGAAACAACAGTAGGTACACGAGTAGATTCATAATTGTAATAAAAAGCAACAAAATATTAAATATAATAACGGAGCTTGTGTCATTTCACTGAACACTTGGCGGCCATTTCTGATTTCTGAAATCTGATTTGAGCGCCACCACGTGATCGTAGTAAAGAGAAAGAGGGAGAGAGACCGTGGGGTCGAAAAACTTTGATCTCAAACGTGCAGCCTACTGCATACACAAGGTATATATGTATATATAGGTATACTGTACAATAGACACGCGTTTTTACGTTTCGTCTCTCTCGTGTGCGAGTGTGGATTATTATAAGAGTTACGGGCGGCTATTGTAAATGCACATATGCCTATAGACGGATCATAGGTTTTATAGTCAGCTGTATTTATCGATTCGTAATAAATAGAACGATTCCACGTGCACGTAATTAAATAAATTATGAGATTAGCTATTTTCCAAATATTAATATTATTATATTGTAATTAATTAAATGCTTATCCTGCACTGTTTAATGTGTTGTTGCATAATTTTAATTATCTGTACAATTGTACAAATTGTATGTAATTTTTACATCTTCCAAAGTTTTTTCAAGTTATTCAATAAATAATGTAATTTTTTTTATCGATACTAATAGAGTTAACGTGTCGAATTTGGTTTTTCTGTGTTATTACATCGAAGGTGTAAAATATCTTATATAGCGAAAATATAAAAGAGTATTTTAAAATTCCAATTGTTCAAGTTTGCGCAATTGCATATTGTACATTCAAACTAAACGTATATCGAAACGACATAATATACTTACTCGCCGAGTAAATCCGGCAAATGTGGTGAAATCGGGGAGAAACTGCCGATATCGAGAGATGGATTTCCACCGGGCAAACCTAAACGGAAAAAGAGAAAAATATTAACAAAGTATATAAGTGTATATCAAAATATTAAGTAATTTATCTCTATAAAAATATCTTAAACTTAATATTTTTATTATATATGTATGTACATCAAATACTATAATATTTTGTCTTGTACTAAGTTATTTGTTCGACGCTTTTTTTGGGTTTTGGTTTGAAGAAACTTAGAAACATACTTATGCTGCGATTTATATGTGTATAAATAGTCACTGTACTATTTAACAGGCTATACAAATATTATAAAATTGGTTCTTCAGTACGTGATCGATTACCATTGATATATATTTACTGATATACCAAAATATAACGTAATTTATTAGAATATTCTATATAAAAATGTTATGTGAAATCAAATATCACAGAGTATTTGATACATTTGTTCCATATAAACATTCGGCTGTCAAAATGATATATTTTCTTTGAGTTATTTCTCGTATTATTACGCCGAAGACAAAATAAAATAAGTTGATACAATAAGTGAGAAATCATATACGGTTGACAACCTGCCAATTTTTTCCTGATCACCCCGAGACTCGATTTTGCGCGTCTCTCTTATATACAAAACGAGACCCAAACCCTTATTTTCTTTTTTTACGCATAACCAACGCACGATGTCGTTACATCGCTCCAAGTTTTTTGGCGTCAGCTCGAAGGCGAAACAAAGTTTCAACGAGTGAGGGTGGAAAATCCATATGCAGTTGCTATCTTTATGAACGTAAATATATAATTTCTTTGTACGTAAGTATAGGTATGTAAGAATCGTAAAAACGCACTCTCGACAGCTTGACAATCTTCTTTTCTCTTTCTCTCTCGTTCGTGCGTTCTGTATAACGTGAAATGTCATTGGACATGAACCATATTTTTTAGATATTAGGTAAAATGTGTTGAATTACTTTAATATTCTCTTGTATGAAACTTATATGGCATACTACCAATTTGAAGGTTAAAGGTTTAATAAAAACCGATTTTATCCTGGTGAAATGAATATACGAATATTTGTTAAACTTCATTTATTAATTTTATATATAAATTATTAATTCAAGTCATTTTTTACTATTTTTAATTGAAAACGCATATAGACGGTGTATATATAACAGTGCATCAGACAACATCTATTTTCTAAATTTTGCTGCCTTTGCGCGTCGTCGCTAAATTGTCATTCAGAATTTGTTTTACATATCAATTATATATGACAAAGTGTCTTATTTGTATTAGATTTTTTTAAATAATTCTATTAGCCACCTTTTGCCTATACGCACACTGTCGAAATTCTAGAGTGTACGTATCAATTTAATCCCAAGAAAGATTTTGCTTTCCGGAAGTATATTCAAGCATATTCATATTTATTTACTTCAAAAATTTAGATCATTAACATCAGTTCACGTATAGTTTCAGTATAAATATAATTTAAACACCGATATCTAATTATTTACTTTTTTGATGAAGAAGAAAAAATATGATTATTCGTATGCTTGTTGACTCATTGGTTAATATACAGACAAATCGTTTCCTTCTTTGATAAGCGTCACACATGTATACGTAAAAGTCAACTTTTAGATTTAGTTGCGAAGACAGGAATATCTAGTATAACAACTACTTTGGTCTTAATGTTTGGTGAAACAGTTGAGTTCACTCCACTCGAATCTTTTTTTGCCCAGTAATTATATCCAAGTAATTTAACAGGATATTGCACCCAAATTACTGCAGGAATCTGTACATTTCAACCCAACAATCATATCTAAAATATTGTATTAAATATTTGAACAAAATCATATACGAATAGCTTAAAACATAAAAAAGGGCTTGACGTTTCAATTTTTAAAGAAAAAATAATATTATTAATAATAATTGAATAAACATATTATGATAGGTAATGTTTACTTTAAAAAGGCATAATTTTTCAACCTAAACATCGTAATACAATTATCGATTTAAAAATCTGGAAAAATTTGGGTATATTATTCAAAACATGCATAGGGGTCTAACGTTCAGGGTTTTAAAAAAAATGTATTCATTTGTTTTTTAAAAAAATAGTAAAATCTGATCATGTTCTGTGTCCGAGATCCCCTTAATGTAGATATCATCTTTGATTACAAAAGGAGATAAAAAGAATATTGTAATAAAATCGTGCAAATAAATGTAAGTGGATTAATTATAAGACGTTATAAATTATTCAAAATATTGTCCCACCTTGACCCGTTCACGAAGATTACGCGAGAAGCGAACCGGTGGTTAATAGCTTTAGCAATAGCTTATAGTTTGTTGTATTACATTCATTCGTACTAATTGGTGTCGAAGTAGCATCCATCCGTTTGTTTAGCAATGCACAGGCAAACAAAACGTTAACGCTTGCATTGCCTTCGACGCGCGGTATACCATGATATACCTATAGATATTTCCCGAGAGTACAATCCAGCTACGTAAATTGCGCGCATCACTTTAACAGTTAAAAATACAAATTTTTCTTTGTGAATACCTCGAAAAATCGAGATCGCGCATGATTTAGTTTGAATAACTTCCGATTATCAAGTGAAATTGCTTTTCTTCGGCTAGCTATATAGTATAGCATAATCTAGACGTATATACGTATATATATATATATATATACTTATATATGTACGTAGGTACGAGTGTCAGTGTAGCTCGTTTTAGCTACCTTTGATGTCGAGTTTGCTTTCGGATTCCAGCTCAAGGGATGAGGGTTGCTAGCGTATTTTGATAACTTTTCCTGTGGCTCTCGAGGGTTCTACGGTTCGTTCGTTCGTTCGTTCGTTCTCTCCTTTTTTTCCTTCATTCTTCATATTTTATATACGCCGGTGCTTATTACGGGCTTAGTCGAAGAATCGGGTACTTTTCTATTGGCTCTTTGTCGAGGGCTGCACCAACGGACCTCCCGTACTATTGCGTTTGGCGTCTTTCGAGAGTTTATTTGCCGAATTTAACTTTTTTCTGTTACATGGGAATGGAAGTGATAGCATTATTGAAATATAGATATATTTACGAATCTTCTTTACCCTCACCTTTTGGGATTTCACATTTTTTTTCCTTTGGACATCTTATATACATCTGCGCGACTGGATCTCAAGCTTTCCGTTCTCAAGAAACGAGATTTTCGTTTTTGTGCAAATTTAATTCTAACAAATTTTTATTCTTCGTTCTCACGGTGTGTTCATACGAACTCGATAATTTTCGATAATGTCCACACTGCAAAAAAATAGATTCTTCATCTAAACGAAATTCTTTTAAATTATTTTTTACGTAGAATTTTATTTTTGTAATAATAAGGTAGTATAAATAAAAAAATTAATATTCTAAAATCAAACAAATTCCGCCTAGATTAAAAATCTATTTTTTCAGTGTACCGCAATGTGATTCTAAGAAATTGGAGAGAATTAAAGAAAATTAATATTTCTTTTTCACTTCTTCAAATTTACACTACTACTTCCTTTCGAAAAGAACTTAGTAAAAAAGCACCATAAGTATAATAAAATAATGAAATCTAATGCAAACTTAGAAAATACCCATTGAAAAAAATTATTTTTACAGTGAGAATAAACAACTTATTAACAATGAAGTCTCTAATGAAATAGTTACGCAGCGAAAACTTGGAATAATTAATGCAAGAATTTATTTATATATATATATACGTTGGTCGTATACGAATAATGTGTGGGATCCAACTTTTTTAAATGCTCATTCAAATGTTGTATAATGTTTTGAATGTTAACAGTTGGACTTATTGTTAAATGTAGTATATGTTATATTAAGGAATATTATAATGATCTTTATTTCGAATGCAATAAATTCTTCGATATGAATGTATTTGGTCCAATATTTGGGATTCCAAATTGCAGATGAACAATACATTTTTAAAATATGTCTGATACTAGATAAATGTAAAATACAATGTTATAGAAAATTATTGGAATCTACCATTTGAAATTCGAAATATTGAATCAAATACCTAAAATAGAAGAACATATTACTTTTTAAATATAATGCTCATTCTATATTTATTATAAAAATAGAAAAATGTTAAGTTAATTCTTGAAAATCGAAACTTTCCACAAAATTTGAATGAGTATTCGACAAATCGGATCCCACCTGTTCGTAAGGTACTAAAATGAGCACACATTTGCAAACCTAACGCAATTAGGTCTTTAATAAATTTAAAAGAATCAAACAAGTCTTCAAAAGCTATTGCGTCTTAGTAGACAATTAACTTGAACAAATTGAATTGAATCATCCTAGGCCTCTAATTCCAGAAAATTTATAGTCAAAATTCACGAGAAGGAAAGGAGAGAGCGGTATCTTATCTTGTATCAGATTCGTGAAATCAAAAGCGAATATACAGGTGTATACGTATATATAACTCACGCATAGAGTTAGCCCAAGAAGACTCGTCACGGATGCGTCTTATCCGATAAGTTTTTAGCGTGTGAATAATCGGTGGGCTCGGTGCACCTAGCACGGATTTCCGAGGTAAAGACTTCCGCTGTAGGCTCGAAACCGAGTGTTTTAAAACCCGCGGGGTTCCGATGATAAATCAAAGACAGCCGCGTGAGGTACATTCGCTCTAACCGAGATAAGAACGCGCACTCGTTAATAACGTGTTGCCCCTTATACTTGCTTCGCACTCCACTAGATTCCTCGGCGACAGGGCTATACTTTCGATCTTTTGTTTCCTGGACAAAAACTGATTGATGGTTTCAACCTTTTTTTTTATCCTATACCTAAGAAACGTTCGATTTTTGTGTGCGATTTTGTTTGACCAAGCTTGTCTACAGATTTCGCGTAATATATTGTTTCGTTGCTTTTTTCCTATGGTGTTTCTATTCGATACCTATATTAAAGATCGATCAATATACGATATCGATTGTCCACTGCTTGTAACCCATCGCATATCATGGAATTTTATTTTTGTACAGCGAACTAGAGCATTATCGCGTGTAAATTTAACAAAACGTTTGTTATAAACGTTGTCCGAGTATTGTAAAAACGGTGAAAATGAAAAAAAGGATAAAGAGAATCTTTCGAAGGTAAACCGCAATATGCATTGAACAAACCAATGAAGGCAGAGATAAAAGGACGACAGCAGCAGCAGGAGGATCACCTTTTTCCACGACAATCAGCCTGTTCCCAGTCAATTCGAATCGAGGTAGCATCCTACATGCTCCCATAGTCCGAGAGCCAGGAGAGATAGAGAGCGGGATTGATTGATTGATTGATTGTTTATTGGGCCTTTAAGGGGTAGAAACCCCATAGGCACTAAATGCGAACAAATACAATTGATAAAACATTAACTAAATACTAAATAACAATATAAAATTCAATTATAAAGTAAGCTAAACTGCGCAGATTGGACGGAATAGTAATAATAACAATAAAATGTGATGAAGAATAATAAAAAGTGAAATAAATAACGTATAATAATACAGATAAAATAAAATAAAAATAAAATAAAAATAAAATAAAGTACAATATATATACAATTCGATGAAAATGAATAATAAATAGATAAAATGGATGAATTAAAACTTAGAAATAGATAACAAAAAAGAAAAAATAAAAATAACAAATAATAAAATATAGTGCGTTGTCCAATGATCGCAATAAGTCGCAGTATACAAGAAATAACTTTCAGGCGTTCGCATTAACCGTAGTAAAAAGAAAAAATATAAATATAAACAAAATTCACAAATTGATAATTAAATAAATAAATACACAATCACAGATCTAGATCTAGACGAGGGATGGCCCGTTGTGGTATGCCTTCATTCGCGACCCGCGTAGACCAGGCTGCCTGGTCGAGCCCTAACAGATGATTGAACAAAATGACCTTGAAATTGTTAGAAAATGAAGGATCGAAGGAAAGTGTTGGAAATTGATTTAGGATGCGAGTAGAGGTGATGACAAAAGATCTATTTAAGGCTTCAGTGCGTGGAGGAAGGTACATGAGTGGCCTAGGTGGATGGCGGGAGGAGGAACGAGGAAAATGACCAGGGGTGTTAAGTAAGATAAAATGATCTGCTAGGTATGATGGTGATTTATGAGCAATGATGTTGAATGCCAGGGAACCGATGAGGTATGAACGTCTAGACTCGACCGACAGCCACTTCAAACTCAGTCTATACGGGGTTATGTGATCACGTCTCATCAAGTTGCCCCATACAAATCTCACACAGGCATTTAGTAGCCTATTTAATTTTAAATTTCTTGTCTGATCCACATCATTGTAGGCCGCACACGCGTAGTCGAAGTGGGGAAAAATTAGAGCTTCCACCAGATTCTTACGAAGTTTCATTGAAAGTGCCTTATTATAATATCTTAGTGAATGTAACACTCCGTGAACACGTCTGGAGATTGACATGACTTGTTTTGACCAGTCGAGGGTGGGTGTGATCAAAAGGCCCAACGATTTTACCACATTTTCATAATCAAGAAAGTTATCACACAATTTAACTCTCGGAGCAGTGTTCAGGTTAATACGAGATATAAATGCCTGACTACCCAGGATCATAACCTTCGTCTTTTTTACATTAAGTGAGAGGCCGTTGTCTGATGCCCATTTGGCTATCGCATTAGCATCTTGAGATATACGTTGAACACCATTTTCAATATCCGCTGGGAAGAACGAATGATAGACCTGGGCGTCATCGGCAAATAACATATAATTACTAAACTTAAGAACCTTAGGTAGGTCATTAATAAAGATGGAGAACAAGACCGGTCCTAGAACACTGCCCTGAGGCACTCCTGCGTTTACCTCGAGCCAGTCAGACAGCATGCCAACCTCATCCACAACGGCCTGCGTGCGACCCACAAGATATCTGTAGAACCAATTGAGAACGATATCCGAACAGCCGATGTCACCCAACTTTCGAATAAGCTGATCATGAGGGACTGTGTCAAAGGCCTTGGAGAAATCAAACAAGATTAGGATCGTAACCATTCTAGAATCGATTGCTCGTCTTACATCATCCAAAACCCCCAGGAGAGCTGATTGGGTACTATGACCTCTTCTAAAACCAGCTTGTCTGATCGATAACAAATTATTACATTCAAGGTACTTAACCAGCTGGTCGTGCACCAATCTCTCCAACACCTTTGACATCTCACAGAGCTTGGCGATCGGTCTCGTATCAGAGCATGTAACCATCTTACCCGACTTCGCCAACGGGAAAAGAATAACCCTCTTCCAGCAGTCAGGGAACCATCCAGTTGAAAGCATTCCATTAAAGAGTTCAGTTAATGGTAGTGTAATTTGCGGTTCTAATAGTTTTAACATTCTGATAGAAATGTCATCCACACCCGATGCCTTGGAAGAAGATCTAGCCAATACCCGCTGTACTTCTTTGGCCGACACCGGTGAAAAAGCGAAAGAAGGAGATGATGAGAGATGACATAAATTAGAAAGGATAGACGCAAAAGAGTGAATAGTGATTGGTGGTTTTTGGTTAGAGATGGAAGCATAATAAGTGTTAAGTTGATGAGCCGAAAAATGTTTTAATGGCGATGAATTAGGTTTTGAGCCAAGACCCATGTTTCTAAGGAATTTCCAGGCTTCAACAGGATTCTTCTCATTAGTAAGCTTAGAATGTAGATAATTAAATTTGCTAGAATTAATAGTATTTTTAACCTGACTTCTCAAAACTTTATAAGCATTGTAATCCGTAGGAGATTTCGAACTACGAAACAGCCTGAATGCCGCATTTCTGGCCTTGATGTCAGATCTAATCTCCCGCGTGACCCAAGGTTTATGTTTATTCCTTACTGTGATAAGTTTAACTGGAGCGATGTCATTAAATGTCGAGGTAATGGCGCTACATAAAAAAGATAATGAGGATGAAAGTGTATCAAAAGGATTTGATGGAAATGAGTTTGATGAAAGTGATCCCATAAAGACAGGCTGGTCAGGCCGAGCAGGTGAAGATGAATCAATGAAAGGCGGAGATGTTATTAATGACGAAATCGTTAATTTATCCAAATGTGAGGTGAATGTGGTTGCAAGGTGATGAAGGTTGATCTTCTCCCAGTCCCTTCTCCAGAACTTTTTAACACCCACTTGCGGTTTATCGATCTTAAGGGAGATGTTAATAGCGTCATGGCCCGCCGCGAAGGGTGCGCTGGACTTGTTATAAACAAATTCCGGCACCGGCTCACGGACTAGGAAAAGATCCAACCAGGTATGAGATGATCCCGTCGACGTCACCGCATGGTGTGTCGCTTCAGATGGAACAAGGAAGAGGCCTAATGCCTCTATACTTCCTTTTAGCATACATGCTGCAGCACTGTTAGAATTCATATCTATGTTAAAATCTCCCGTTACAATGACAAAGTTAAAGTTAGGAAGTATATCAGCTATAATATCAAACAATTCCGTTGGATACGCTGCAGAAGGCCTACGGTATACCACCGCCACCGCGAGTGCCATCGTTTTATTCACTAGTCTTAGAACAATGTACTCGGGGGCATTCGAGTAAACAGGGTCCGAGTGTGCCAAGATAGTAACAGCAAACTCATCACGAACATAAGCCGCCACACCACCACCCTCCTTACCTACACGATCCAAACGATGAAGAGTATAACCAGGCAACTTAAGAATTTCGGAAGAATCGCTTTCAGCAAGAAAGGTTTCAGTGATAGCAATGACGTCGTGAGATTCTGGGAGGACCAATGCTTCAATTGATGAAAAGTGTGTTTTTAAACGATTTATGTTGCAATGAAAAATGGAAAATGAATTAGATGAGTTAGACGAATTGATATTTCCGACCTGACCAAGCCTGTCTCATGTGGTACGAGGTGAGAGAGGAGGGAGATGATTAATGTCAGCCTCAGAAGTAACCCGAATAAGAGGGCCATCCCTCGCCTTGCGCACGAATACAATTAAATTAATTACGGTGGGCCTCGCGTAGCCCAGTTCTTTACATTTCCGGATCGCCGCCTGCCATAGGTTGAAGACAGCCTTAGGCCAAAGCGGCCGAATAAAGAGGGAGAGAGAGAGAGAGAGATAGAGAGAGAGAGACAGACCAAGCTAGTAAAAGGGATCGAAATCCATTCACGAGAGGGCTCGGCTAATGCCCTCCTGCGACGTTTAGGTGAATGGACCGCGCGATAGATCGGATAGTATATATACGTGTATATATCTATACGTATCCGGTCAGAGGGAGGAAGGTAGCTCGATCGCATAATACTCTAGGAGTTCGCGTACGGGATTGCCAAATGACGATCGGATGGAACCTTTCAGATCACTTTGATCGCGCTCGACTGCTGAATACTCGATGGATATACTCTTTTTCTGCAACCCTTTATTTTACGCGTCGCAATTTTTATTTCATTTTCATTGGATACGAAAATCTTTATATTTTCATGTATTAAGGGAATAATATTTTGAAAAAACAAAATTGTGTAAAAGTACGCGTGTACTTTTATGTTGGAGAAAATCCATAGAAAAGTTAACTCGTGGCTTTCATTAATAAAAATTAAGTTGATTCGCAGAATGCGAGAAAGAAAAAGTTTCGGATAAAAACAGCGGTAGCCTCTTTGAATATGCATATCCCTTGTATTCGCAAAATAGTTTGAGAGAAACTTTTACATGTTTAAAGTCACCCCAGTTTTATTACATTCTGCACTCCGATACAGAGCGATATGCTTGTATTTTTTAAAAAAACTAAACAAAAACAGACTATTCGAACTATTTTAGTTTATAGAAAACGTAAATGCAAAAAATTCTAATAAATTATGGATAGAATTTTTTTAAAATAATTTGTACTTTTTTACATAACTGAGAATAAATAAATAGCTTTCTTTAAATAGAAATAAGTATCCATGACATTTATCAAATTACAAGACAGTTCTAAGCTTCCAAAAGTGTCTTACATTAGTAAGTCGAAACTAAAAGAATTTCCTATTCTTCTAGCTCCTATTATATCAATTTCATTTTCCTTATATATTTATACTTTTTATAGATTTTGCTTTATATTAATGTTGTTGAGAGGGGGGAGCGTAAGCAATACCGGAAGTGACCCAGATGTGATACCGGAAGTGATCTGGAAGGAACCGGAAGTAATCCGAAAGTGACCCGAAAGTAATACATATAGTAATAGTCACTAACAAGCCCTTAGTCAAGTTAGTTAAAAGTAATAAAATGGATAATTCGTTAGAAAATATTTATTTTTTTTAATTATTTTCTATACATATTATATATTATATTTACAAGTTTTTACCAGAAATGAAGCCTTGTCGGGACATTTCAGCAGACAATTTCGGATCACTTCCGATATTATTTTCAGGTTACTTTTGGACTTTTGGAATCGCTTGAAAAATCTTTTCTTCAAAAGACAATACATCATTTATATAATTAATTCACTCAATTTTTATTTTATGATAAAAAATGAGTGCAAATATTACTATTTGCAGATTTAATAATTGTAATAAAAAATATTACAATTACTAAATCTTTAGATAAATAATTTACCATCTGAGTGTGCCTTATTAAGCGAGGAACAAAGTTAAATGTTTTTGGTAAATTGATTACGATATTATAAAATCGTGCAAATCTTTTAGAAAATTGTTTCAAAAACGGAGATAATTAATAATTTACGTTAATACTTGATAAAAAGTTTATTTAAAATAAATTCGGTATTATATTTATCTTATAAAATAAGAGATCACAATGAAAGAACTATTTTATTTAACCTAATAATAGGCTATTTTTCATATTGTCAATTTCTAAAAAAGTGGTCCATTTTACACAGACATATTTCTGCTAGGGTTACAATAGTGTACACTGGCCCTATATACAAAGTATAGATGTAATTAATACATCTAAATCATAAAAATCAATGCTTATAATTATTATTAAATAAACTCATAAAAATGTAGAAATTTCAATTTTGTAGCAATTATAGACAATTTATAAAGTTATATAGAGTATTTATCATAAAAGTATTTATTAAATATTTATATTATATTTATATTTATATTTATATATTTATTTTGATGCAAATAAATAACAATAGTTTACATTTACATAAAAATAGATATATTAAAAAATATAGTAATTTACGACTATAGAATGATTAAATTTTTACTATTGTACATCAGCACACGTTTAACGAAAGTCTCAATATCGACCATTTACCGCAAAAAATAGGAAGAAATCAATATAAGTAGAGAACATTTAATCAGGTAAGAAATCGTTGGTATTATCAAGTAAATTCAGGCACTCTCGGAATTTGAAGGGTGAAACAAAACGGTCGAGTCTAAATAAATTCCGCGTAGAAAATCCCAACGATTAATCAACGAAACGTACGAGAGAGACGATCCAACGTTTAAAATAAATTTGAGTTAAAATCCTAAGACCGACTAAGCGAGAGAAAGCGAGAAAGTGAAAAAAAGTGGAAGAATAACCCGGTCGATCAGCCCAAAGTTGGCGATATTCTCGGCACAAACAATCGAGCTCGGCTAGACAAACAAAAATCACCCTCTGAAGGTTAATACTGTAGGGAAAAGAGGGGTCTAGCGAAGGGCACGTGCCTTATCTCGAAACGGACTCGCGAGAATTTCGCACACGTGGGTATACCTAACGCTGACGGACGTGGCGCATCGATCAGACTCGACTCGCGGTTCCCGGCCTACGGGCTAGACAGAGAGAAAGAGAGAGAGGGAGAGAGAGTGCTTGAATTATGCATGAACGGGATTCGTGATAAGTGCTGTCCCTAAATTCAATCGCGAGCTTGCTCGGATGACCGGATTTTCGAGCGTGTCGAGAGAAAACCGTCGAGGATATGTTTTATAGCGAGGGAACTGTATTAACGAGATCTCGCGGGTATTGTCAGCTTTCCTATGTATACCTAGAGATAACGTGCCTGCCTGCGTGTACGAGTTCAAAATTTCAATCGTTGTCAATCGAGTAGACGCACGACAACGTTTATTACTTTGTTCAACTAATATGCTTCTTAATATTTAATATAATTTCTTTTCGTAGAATTTGCTATATGCATCTTCTAATGTTAATGTAAAGTTTAATCGAAAAAATAAGTATACCATTAGTTTTTCTTGTAACGTAGCAATTCATGTGTACGAAATAGAATATTCTCCATTTTGAATATTTGCAATTGAATAAAATACGATAAGATTTTTATCGGGATTATACTTAATTAAAGTTCGTTTCGTTTTCAACTTTGCGTGTAAAAATTTGAAAACAAGGTTGAACCGTGCAATATTTAATTTTAGTTTCAGAAAATTTCAAGGTCTGTTCGTGTACTCCAACCAACATTGGACGCTCCATGCAGTCACGCAAAAGCTGGAAGCGATTCGAAGGTATAGCCGAAATTTCGTCGATCGGTCAAACTCTCGGAATTGCTTGTTCGCTTGTACATCCGCACACGTACTTTTCTACACGCGCGAAAAAAAAAGCTTCCCTCGAGGGAGATTGATATATACATATATGTATGTATACACGTAGATGAGAAGAGAAAAATCGCGGTTCATTCTTTTCTCTCGGGTGGTCCCTTTTTTTTGCGCAACGGCGCACCGAAAAAACTTGGTGCTAACGCACTTTTTACGAATTTTTACGAGGAACACGCTTGTCCGTATAAAACATATTTATATCCGCTTTATACTCTCCCTCCCCTCGACTTTGAGAGCTTACCACAATTTTTTTTTAACTTTACACGTACGCGCTTTATTTCTCTCTCGCGCACTGTCTCTCTGTCTCTCACTAGCCGGGTGTGTTTTATGCACCGGGTTATTTCATCGTATTTCTTCGTGTACCGTTGCCCGAATCGCTTCGTTATTTGATATTTCGGCCGTTTTGTTTGATCGATGAGTATATGCGACCCGCGAGAAAAATTTATTGCGTCCACTGGAAAAAAAATAATAATAAGTTATACGATGTATACCCTACGCTTTCGAAGGACAGTTGTGGTTCGTAAAAATTTCGATGAACGCTCTGTATTCGACGTACGCGCGCATTATGAGTTTTCCAAAATATTCCGATTTATCTCGACGCATGAAAAATTATTACACGTTTTTTGTTAATTTATTGACACGGAACGGTAATAAATTAATATTTCCAATGGAAATGATTGAATATGAATGTGTACCAATGAATGATTATTTATTAAAAACGCTTTGTGGAAATTTTATTGAATACGTGTAGGTAAATCTAGAGTTCAAATTTTAATTTGTATGATTTAATATAGGTGTATAATTTATCATATATAATTAATAAAGATTTAAATTATATAAGTGTTGATGTTTAATTTTCACTTGATCAATATGTTAATTAAGCGAAGATAAAATTCTGAATTAAGTCTGAATTTTTCTGATTTGTATTCAAACGTCTGATGTAATCTTGATTTTCTTCACTTGATGGTTAATTCGTTCGTTTGCACAACACTGTTAGAAATTTTAGCTTCGTTAATTGATAAACATAAATAAATTATGCTCCAAAATTGAATAATTAATATAATCATAAAGAATATTAAAATATTCAATTATAATTTAAAAAGAAATATTCACAAAATACAGGGGTCACGAAGGTACCAGCATAAAATCACTTTTTTCAAATGCATACAATATATGTAATATTTTTAGTAAATAATTAAAACTGAACGTTCGTTTACTCGTCAAAGTTTGAATAGTATGAAAATTAAATGTTTTTTTTTTCAGTTTTGTTATTAATACAAAATTATTTGCAATGTGAGTTAAAAGAGAAAAAGAAAATTTAATATAAAAATTTACAACCATTTTCAAAAAATATAATACATAGTCGGATTATTTTATTGAACATCACTGCATGTAAAATGTCTACAATCTCGGTACAAAATTTTTAAAGAAAGTAATTTAGTTAGATGAAATTTTTTCTGGTTCAATGGACGCTAGTATCACGAGATATAACATGAAACTTCACTTTTTAGCGTCATCGTAAAAAAAAGAGAAATCACTCCCATTTGAATTTTTGTATATTTATGAAATATGGATCTTTGTAATTATTTTCAATGATGTTTAAAATAACAAATTTAAATAATAAATTATGTTTTCTATTAATGATTTTATTAACAAACAGACTATACTTAATAAAAATTTAATTATACTTTATTATATAAATGGTAGTATTATAAAGTTGAATTTTTTCAAATTATAAAATGAATACGCAGTATGAAACTAAATTAAACTTATTCAAAAGATATCTTTGTCAATTTTTTAACAAATTAAAATTAAATAATTTTCGACTCCGCACCCTCCGTTGTAAAACAAAAAATTCGTTTATCACTTCCACAGTAAAATCCAGTAATTGTTTTGAAAAACGAAAACTTTAATTCGATGTTTGAGTGAAAAAATAAATTTGGATGCCTTATCACGCCAATAAAATGAGATATTAACAGTTACCTAAAAATTAACATATAAATAGGAGAACACCGCGTGTACGATTGAGTAATATATAAAATAGATTTAAATTCAATTTAAAGTAAAAAGATAAACGGTTATAGTTTAAAGCAGAAATATCTTTTCGAGTCGTTGTAAAAAAAAAGAAGGAAAAATACTGTAAAATATATTCGGTTCTTATTTCAGGAGAAGCTCCCCTTGCGCTCGCGCTCGCGCAGTATTACTCGTCGCGGTGACTTTACGAGAAGAAATTTCCCTTGGTTTCGGTGCTGCAAAACAGTTCCGCGGGGGAACACTTGAAACTCGGCGAGTTTCGGCTTGGCGTCGTAAAAGAAAAAAGGTCGAGAAGAGAGCAAAAAACGGAAAGATGTGGTGGAGTAAGACGCTCGATATACGTATATAGATGTACATATATATATATGTATATATATGTATATGGGAAGGGATCTGCAGAGTCAGAGCCATAAGCCCACGGGACGCTTTAGGTTTTTGCTATAATTTGCGCGTAATGCGCGCTAATGGAGATTAGGTAGCCGGGCGCGGGCATAAAATAATATTAAGGGAAACACGAGCGGCTAGGCGGTTACGCGGGCTCAGGTCTTGATCCGCCTTAATTCGCCCTGGGATTATTTTCACCGACTTGCGCGGTGCGCTTGTCGGCGCCCATTGCGCTCTTTTCCAAAAACTTTTTCCGACTTTTTATATCAACTACCTATAAACCATCGGCGCGTTTTTCACATTTCTCCCCGCGTTATGTAAATGTCGAAGTTTACGCTCTACATTTAGTTGAGTAACGGTATACCTGCATCTCTGCTAAGAGGGATTATTTTTATATATTACGAAATTACGATTAAGTTTTATGCGGGAAAATATGGAAACATTTGCACTGTATACTATGGTAAAAAAAGTACGTATATTTTATAATTTGAAAAAGAATCTAAGAATTCGAAAAATATGTATATTATATTTATTTTCATTTGTTGTTCAGTGCATTATATTTATTTACAGCGAAGACTTTCATAAAAATTAATTGCTGTGTAACCGAGAATGGGCATGTTTTTATTTTGTACGACGGAGCAATACGATATAATGTCAAGTGTGGAAGTAAATCGGTAAGATAGTAAATATTTGGAGGGAAAGGTAGAATCGTGGGAACAAACTGTTGTTTTATAAATCCGAAATTCCAGAGAGGGCTCGGTCACACCGTATCGGCGCGAAATTTCATCGCGGACGTGGCCCTTTATTATAGCGCATAGGTGGGAGTGCGCATTCTTCCCCTCGCAGCAGAATCGTCAGAAATGCACGACGAGTTGCATTTTGCAGCCTAAGCATTAGCGTGCCGGTGGAAAATTTAATTACAAAATCCCTCCGGCCGGCGTCCCTTCAACGCCGCGAATAATTCGCGATCTCTGCGCGGTTATACGCCTGAGTAATGTATATGAATCGCCACCGGACCGCTTCCTGTTATACCTACGTGTGCACACGCTTTCGGAAATTTTGTACGTTGCTTCTCGACCGACCTAACTACACCGAGGCCGAGGATTCGTTAAATCAGTTTTAACCAATTTTTTTTTATTTCTTTCTACAGCTCTGGCTGATTATGTAGTATGTTTGAATAACGCGTAATAAATGTAATTTCAGAGAGTAAAACATTATTTAGTATAATCGCGTTACACGTGTATGCGCTCTCTCTCTTTTTTTACTCGCTATATGCACATTTTTAAATATCACGCATATACATTCGTATTTAATTCATTATAAATTAATATAGCTCGCTGATTTTAAATCAAATGAACCATAAATGTTAAATTTATTATTTTTTGAGTTTTCCTTAAAAAGAAAATTGTAATAAATGTTTCATGTTTACTCGTGTATTAATCAGTATTTTTTAAACTCGAAGGTTTTTTTATATAAATACATGCAATGTAGAATAATTATTATTAATATTTTTAATTATACATAACAGTTAGAGTATAAATGTAAATATTACTTTATAATCAAAATTGAATAATATTAAACTGTTTACAGTAGAGTAAGTCGAAAAAATTTTTTTTGTTTTTCATCATAATGATGTAAAATTTTTGTGATATTATTTATGATAAAAATATGAATCCTTCTAGAAAATTTCAAATTTAGTGTTTAGTGCAAAATGCTCCTTACGTTGCATCAATTTTTGGATATATTTGAAATTTTTTATAACTATTCTTTCAAGTAATTGAACAGTTTGAACAATTTTTTGTTTATTAGAAATAAAATTATTTAAAAATAAAAATGGTTCAAAACGTTGATATTTTCGCATAAAAAATAATTTTTTAATATTATACTTATTATCTAATAAACAAACAAAAATTAAATAAAAAAAGCTTGTGTAAAGTTTAAACAATTACTTAAGGGGGTTCCATACTCAATTTTTGATGATTAATTAATAAAAAAGTAGAACAGTATGTGAAAAAATAAGAGAAGGGGCGCCTTCGTTTATTGACACTCTAACTGTGTGCTGAATTTTAGATTAAAATATTATTGCGTTTTTGAGAAAAGTCTTACCAAAAATATTAAATCTTTTCACCTCGTTGAGGTTAGGTTCACATTTTTGGTAAGACTTTTCTCAAAAACGCAATATAATTTTAATCTGAAATTCAGCACACAGTTAGATTATTAATAAACGAAGGCGCCTCTTCTCTTATTTTTTCACATACTGTTTTATTCACAAATTTATTACTAATAATCGTGATTGCCGATAAGGTAGGGAGGATAAATATTGACTATGGCACCCCGTTAAAAGAATACTTATAAAAAATTTCAAATGATTTAAAAAATTGATGAGATGCAAGGATTATTTGGTATCGAATACTAATTAAAAGGATTCTTTCTTTTTGAAATTTCCCAAAAATATTTATATTTTAACCAAAAATATGCTACAAAAGTAAGTTAAAAAACAAAAAAATTTTTTTTCTTACTTTTTCTAAACATATACCCTTAAGAGAATGGCATACCTTTAGGAAACGACACACCTGATTATTACTGACCGAGCAATTAAGACTCATTATTACATTTATTTAAAAAAATGTACCATTTTATGAAAAACCTTAGGACAAAAGCATTGCATTATTGAACAAATTAACTTTTTATAAAGTTCCACATGTATATTTCATTTATACTTTTAAAAATATTTGCACCATCAATATCTAATTTTTCGTAGAAACTTGTTTAAAGGTATATGTTTCATCTACTGACTTGCATGAGGACGTATAATTATTCAATTAATTAATGCTTCTGAATTTAGCTTTTGATTAAATTACTATATATCGTTACAATGTACAACTAGATTAGTTAAATCTTATCAGACTCAAAAATCTGGAATAATATAATTGTTAAACTGTATACACTTAAACAATGATACGATAAGTGGCGAAAGTTAAAAAGAAGTAAGAGTAGTAGAATATATATAGGCAATCAGGAATTGCAATGCTCAAGTATCTTGAACAGTAATCGAATACTATTTACCGACAGGTCAACGCGTAACGTGTGTTGCCCGATGTTCTTTAGAATTGTAGCGGTAAACCTCTCTTTGTATCTCGGAAGTTGCAATACAAGTCGAGCGTCCTCTTTTCGGTGGGTTGGTTGGACCCGTGTGGATCAGCCAGTGGAATTATTCAAGGTTAGTACACTATATGGTTTAGACCTACTTGCTTTTAGATCGGAAGGGATCTGCTAACCCTTGAATCCAGTTCAACGAGACCCTATTAATGTTGGACTACACGTTTTCTGGTTTATTTTTAAAACCTCAAATTTTCCTTACCATAAACTTCAGACTGAAAATAAAGAATTAACTTTATCTAATTTGGTAATTCTACAACATTACGATCTCTGCACAATTTTTGGTAGAATATTCCAACTAGCCGTGAAACATTTGCGTCACAATAATACCGCTTGGCTTATGCAGTTATTATTATTCATCAACATCGCGGTATGTTTTCAAGACTATTACGCAAACATTTCATTGCCGTAATTGTGTTTAAAAGTTGTTCTGGTAGAAAGCAAACATTTGGATTTAAAGTTGAGTACGTACGTAATATTTCGATATTTGCGCCGTTGTTACAATTAAAAAGTCGCACAAGACGGACGTCTGATTAGACGAAGAAAACAAAGTTGAGTAAAATTACGTTTTAATTAAAATTGCGTTGTAGCGCAATTATTTTGGAAACGAAATACAGTTTACAAAGGTCTACGCTCGAGAGCTCAAACTCAGCTATATGTGTTTTCTGGTCAATAAAAATAGAATAATTTTAATCTATATAGAAATCAGTACACACTCTTACATATTATAATAACCCATTTCACAATACTGTTTAATTACATAAAATTAACATTAACCTTTTTATTAACTTTCTGGTAAATGTTTGATAATTAGGAATAATTAAACAAAATATATGCGCGAAATGTAAAATTTGCATAATTTTATATAAAACAAGTGACTAAAGTAATGAGACTTTAATACACGAATTCTATTATATTATAATAAAGGATGCGCAATTACTCATCAAAAGCTTTTTAGATGCCGCGACCTCGGGTTTCATTATAACTCCCTGCGCATATACGTATATACACATATATATATATATAAATATATAGGTGTACACACACATACACACGTACAGACATATACGCGTATACATATATACTTTAGTAATAATGTTACAGAGTAAACTTGCATAATAATTACTCGTTATAGCTCACTCGAAATATGGATTATGATTATCCAGGAGAATCGGAATAATCTACGATTCGCGTAGTACCCATAGGGCCGCAGGTGGATGTGCGCGTGTGCACACGTACGCCGCGTCCGCGTGGGTGTTGCTACACGTAAGAGGAGAAAGACGCTGTCAAAGTAATTAATAACTAAATACAAATAAGTTATTAATATTCAGGTGTAATTTTCGTGTGAACGGCCGAAACGAACCTGAAGCTGAGCGCGTATATACGTGAAAATTTAAATTTAATTAAATCCCGTGCACTCCGCGCACACGATATCCACGTTAATTCGACATGTAAAATTCAATAATGAAATTTAAAACAACCATAAGGTGAATTGTTGGGTGCGTTCTGCGTATGCGATACGTGTATTATTATACACCCTCGACATACCCATCGCGTACGTGCTTTACTGTCATGGATATTGTAAACAAACCGTATACACATACGTATGTGTGTGTGTATATGTATGTGTGGATATATATTCTATCAATGAATTATTATATTGTTAAATTTCAACCTACACAAATTAGTTGAATTTCGATTTCGGGGCATTTTGTGTGTACACCCCGTACCGTACCCACGCGTGTATGTGCATCGTACATTCGAAAATAATAATGAATTATTGTGTATTAACTTGTAACAAGGGTGTAGCCACCTAATAATACGCTCAAATTCATTTTAAAATAATCTAATGAATGCTAACGATTCTCACGAAAATTTATGTGTTTGGAATAACAAGTTGTGGGGACAATTTTACATTAAAATGCATGTAAGCTTATTCTTATTCGTTATTCAATATAACCAAGCCAAATACGAATATAATAGTAAACATCGACGAATTGAAATTCTTTTAAAAATCGAAAATTGTATAATTAGTGTAATATAATTAGTAATTGATAAATTATATTCATGATAAGTTTAGAAATTGATGTATTCGTCACACGTATTATTATTATAACATTATTTGCATTTAGGCTAAACCAGCATTTTATTAAATCTATGCGTGATGTTGTGTCCTTCCAGTGATCAATCTGAATTTAAACAAATTTTAAGTATAAACAGAGATGAATGCTTTGCTTTTTCATAATATATACTTTTAATTAAAAAAATTCTTATTCATTTGATCCAAATAGAGATCCTTACAACCATACGGCGCAAACTTTTATTCGTAACATTATAATTTACTTTTATGAATTTTAATCTGATTATACCCGAAAATCAACAATAATTTTGATTATAATTAAACGAAATTATTAAAATGTAAAAATTATTGTCTTAAATGTAATTTATAGTAATTTCGATACCTTTTTAATCAAATTTATATCTACGTCATCTTGTTAGCAGTGTCTCCTTTAGGAAAATATTGAACTTTATCGATAGTGGAAACGTATATAAGAATCATTACTCGACAAATTCAAAGATTTCCTTTTGAATAAGTTTACGCCCGCGAACGGATTTCCGATACACGCTCACATAAAACTCGACCGTAAAAAGATGAATCGGATACGACATAGTCCCGAAGGATGCAAAAAAAAACGTTTCCTTTTGACACAGAGAAATTCGCGTGACATCGATTTCCCGGCAGACGACGACAACGACGACGACGACGACGACGACGAGGAGGAGGACGACGAGGGAGAAGTCTATACGATGGGATCGAGAACAACGGGACACAATTAAAAAAGTTGAATAACAATATCAGCGGTGTTGTCAGAGCGGATCAAATTCGTCGCGCGGCCACGTCGTTAATTGGAAACGCGAGCAACCGTCGAAACTTGCGTTCGGTCGCGCTCGGCCATAAGCCCTCGTTAACTTTACGGATTACGGGAATTAATTGCGTCCGAGAGTTGAAACTTTTTCTATCAATCCCTTTAACGAGCCGCTGAGCAGCTTTCTTTTTCTTTCGTTGTTTTCCTTCGCGCGCCGCTACATTTTTTTTTCTTTCCTTTTTTCTTTCCGCATTATATCGAGTCGATTCGATGCTGTTCCTTTTGCGATAATCTCTGACTCGTATTTCTTGCACCGTGAACGATTTATCTTTGATGGATTTTTCTATCAAATTCTTGGTCTGTACATGGCTTTTTTCATTATCTTTCACACATATATACTATAATAAAAAAATGCTTGTTAATCGATTATTGAATAATTAAATACATGATGTACATATGTGTACTATTTTATTAATAGACAAAGCATCGGCATATGCAGGACAAATTACTTATCGTTGCCTATTTAACGTACACCACTAAAAATTAACTTGCGGAAAATAATTTATGTATGTATATAGAATCGACGAGTTCGTGCTGTAATAAGTAAACGAAATAAATTAATGAAAACGATTTTATTTAGAGGTAAAAATATTATACGCGAAATGAATACCTTATTATAGCTTTATTATATTGTTCTGTATAATTGGTACAATGTTGATATTGTAATTGATTTCATTGATTGCATAATAGAATTGTAATATATATGTATATAATTAATTTTTTTATTTATATTTATACCAGGTACAAAACGGAATGTTTTAAAAGACAAGAATAATTATAAAATTTATTCAAAATAACGTAATTTTTCTGACATTTACGTCAAGTGTAGCCTCATAATATTTCATATTTAGTATATGATTTATGTTAAAATACGACATCGAAATCATACACATCGATAATTTAACTTTATCATTTACATATCCATAATCATTGCGGAAAAATGTAAAAATCAGGCAACAATCGAACAAACGATAAGTTCGATTTACGAGGGTACTGTATAACTGTTAACTATTGCATTAAAAGCCCGAAAAAAGACGAGAAAAAATTAAAAAAGATATGAGCTTTTCTTTTATCTGCACGGAAATCCAGATAGATGGACCAATATGGATGTTTGCCTGTGGCGATCAGCGCGACAGGACGAAGTGAAATTTACGCCAAGGCAAACTGCCACGGGCATTTGACTGCGGGGCCGATAAAACTTTAGCGTTCGGTAGGAGCGAGTGGGCGGTTGAAAGCCGGAGAGAGAGAGAGAGAGAGAGAGAGGGAGAGAGAGAAAGAGAAAGGGTATGTATATATCGAGTCTCGACGAATAAACGACGGATTAAAACGATAGTACGCGTGGACGATAATAATTCAGCGGCGTGCGAACCGACTCGTTTACTGCTTCGTTTTATGAACTTTGGTATAGTTGTACGTATATACATATATATAGATGTATACGCGCGAAATTCGCGAGACACTTTCTCGATTGTCCGCGTTTATTGAATAAACCGGGGTACGCGTTTCCGCGAACGATAGTGTGGCTCTGCTTTGCGGGAAACCCCCGTAATAGTGGGCCTTTTTCACTTGGCTAACCGTTACGACGCGCTACGATTATGGAAATTTTATCGATACACCCGATACGCGATCTTCCGTGATCATGCTGAGATTTTAACCTGCATTACCTTTGTTCCCTATACGTCCTCCTCTACCTCTATATATTTTCATTTGAAAGTCAATTTTAATCGGCGTTTATGCGCAAATATTATTCCTTCTATCAAATTTTATAAATATTATTGTAGTACTTCTATACATATATGTTCCTTATCGCACTGTAAAAATAAATTTATGATCTAAGCAGAATTCTTCTTAAGTATCCCTCGAAAAGAAACTCTGGTTGATCTAATGTGATTATTTTATAATTAAGCGGAATGATCTGTTTGTAAAATATGTGTGTGTGTAACTCAAAAAGATTAATATTCTAAAACCATGTAGATTCTTCTCTTGATTCTAAAGGAATTCTTTTCGAGTTTTTGTATATTATTAATATTTTGCAAAAGGAACGAAATTTAAAACAAAATCTCTAATATTAAGAATGTGACCCCCTTGTTATTCCCTAGTTTATTCCCTTTGAGTAATTTTTCACTCTTAGAAATTACTTGTCACTGACTAAACATTTAGAGAGAAGTTTTATAGCTGAGTAATAGTTTTTATTTGTTTATTTATTTTTTTATTTATTTATTTATAACCATAAATATACTACATTGTGCTATTAAAATGAGAATATTTAAGTATAATATTCTATCCAACAGACATTCTATAAAGGTACAAACATCGCGTGTATACCTGTATATAGGTTCGGTAGTTAATATACAATATCTATTATAAAAGAAAAATATAACTCTTAAATTTAATAAAATTTTATAAATTTAACCAAGTATTGAGATCATCTCCAAAATATGTTTGAATTTACAACTTTTCCGTTTAATAAATTTTTTTCACAATTGGTAGTGGTAGTATTAATAACTTCATTTTCTTTTGTAACATAATTTTAATTATTCGTCTTTGCAATGATTCGAACGGCGAGAGCATATTATTGTATACTCCACCCCATTGTGAATCTTCTTTATTGCTGCAATTATTATACTATACTTATTTTTAGGTTATCTAATATACTATTAATCTGTTTTTTAGGTATAAACTACATTTTTTAAAAAAATGTGCAAAAGTACCTAATGCAAGCTATATAAAGTAGTAATATTTAACCTCAAACCATTAGAAAAGAAAAAATTTCTACTAGGGCAGTGTACATTCCCAAAACTAATATATGCAGTTTTAGATACATTTAAAAATAATTCATTGTTCGTTATCCGATTTTATACTTAATTACTAATCAGGGAGCTATTCATGATTTACTCCGAGAGTTTGCAGGTTAAACCTGAAATTAGCATTACTGTATCATCAGCACAAGCTGATATACTATAATACTATTATCTCGTTGTATGTCCAAAATATATCATTAATATAAGTTAAAAAACGTATAATTATTTCGATATCCGAAATCTTTTTTATAACCTAATCTATTTTCCGTAAACTACGTACATTAATTAAATTTTCGTACGAAATGTAAATTAAATATTGTGGATAATTTATCTACAAATTCGTAATATTCGATTTTATGGACGGTTAAGAGTATTTAAAACGCCAATATGATACACTATTGTAGGATCGATAACATCAATCATCAGTACTGTATAAACTCGATCAATTAAAAAAGAGCTTGCACAGAACAAAAATGATTGGAATATTTAAAACTTTTGATAAAACTTTTATATTGATGTACGGTATGCAATGCTTTGTCCCGTGACAATGTTTGTTTAAATTATTAATTTTCGAAGGAATTTTGATATGCTTTCGGATGAACCAATATTTAATTTCAAACCTTTCAAAATTTTTTCATTTACGCAGAGTTACAGTCGCATTCAATTGAGAACATCTAACGGGTGTAACGAAAATCGATGTGACCCAGAAAACATTTTATACTCGGATGAATATCAATAATAAAATGTATTCGAGTAGAAAATGCGTCGCACTCATCTTGATAAAAGGTGCCTACAAACAGAAAATAGAATTAGATTAGAAACAATTGTCGGACTCGATGAAAGAAGAAGAAGAAGAAGATGAGAGGCCGGTAACTCGATTTTAGTTTGGAGTTGATTATAAATTGGTAAAACTTGATTAACCAAACCCCCTCGGTAATTACGAAATTATGCAGTTGGGTAAGCAGTAGCCGATAGGTAATCAGAGTACGCTAACAGGACCGCGATACCGCAATCCCATCAATTCCACAGGTCCAAACATCGAGCAACAGATCGCAGGATCGAACGCGAGATTCGTCAATTTCGCGTCTGCCTTACCAAAGTGCGATCTCCCGTCGACAATTACGAAAGCGTCATCGAATGCACCCGCGCGTATCCGAACACATCCGTTATACATAGACCGCGCGAGAGCATTTGTTAAAGACGGCAGGAGCCTCGCATCGGATCGCAGCGGATCTCCCCCTCCCCTCGTTTAACCAGCCGCGCAGACCCTCGCCAAGTCGCAGGAGGCGAGCGGGCGCGCGAACCCACGATAATGCTCGATTGTGTATATGCATAACCACTTGGGAGCGCGGGGGCGTGTGCATTTGGGGTTGCAGGAGCACAGGTGCCGATGTACGTCGCGAGGGGAGTCGCCCGCTCGAATTTGAGTCCCGAATCGTGCTCGAACGAAATAACTCGGCGGTGGGTTCGGTCGTAGTTCCATCTCGCTCTATCCCGCGTGATCCTCTCGATCGTGGATTGACTGTAAATCCCGTTAAGCGAGCCCGAGGGCATGCACCCTCCGCGTAGATTAGAAATACCTTCGGATCCTCGGGGTCCATGTGTTTGTGCGATTATTCCGCGTTTCCCTGTAAATTTGTGCTATTGCGCTTACGGTCTCCCTCTGCCCGGGTCTGCTCTACCTAGCGTGTGTACACGCTCGCACACATTTCCGCGGTGGGTAGGAGAGTGATCGACAGGAGGCTCCGCGTCTGCGACTGCGTGAGGAATCGTTGCTAGCCTGCGGTGCGGTGTGTAGTTGTGTGCACCTGACGGGTGATCCTAGTGCTCCTGCGTGCAGTGTAAGGGGCTTGATAAGCGCAGATTGCTTCATTATCATGTAAACGGGATTTGCATCTTCCTGTTTGCGGGGCAATGGAGTTACGCGCTAACGCCCGTGCTTTCGATACTGTCTTTGCTCTTTCTCTTCCTACATGCTTCTGATCCTGGTGCTCTCGGATATGCTTCTCCACCTCTACAGATGCACGCGCGCACATACTTTTAAATTCGCAACTCGCGGAATATTCATTTTTCATTGTTCCTAATACTCTCTATAAATAAATTTATGTTAATTCCATTAATTTGCTTAGATAATAACTAATTTCTGGATTTTTTCCTATTCAATTAGTGAATTAAGTTTATCCCATTAATCAATTAGTGAATGATTACTAATTAATTAGAGATAATTATTGATTCATTTATTTGTTTTACTAAATGATGAGTAAATTTTTCACCGATTAATAAATTAGTTATTTCTTTTGATATGCATCAGTAATCATTCAAGTGAATAATTACAGTGAATATTCACTAACTCATTACAATCCCGTTATTATATGAATTACTGATAATTCACTAATTGCTACAGCATATTACTATTTGTTGTTTAGTGAGCACACTCTGCTTCTCAGTTTTTTAATTAGTGATTGTTCACTAATGAAGTAGTCGATAGAAATTCGAACTAATTTATATTTTTAGAGAGTACCACATTTAATAGAAAAAATGAATAAACGAATCTAATATTATAATCTGTAATTTGACATTTTTTAGAAATATATGTATATCTACAACGTTTGTGTAATGACACGTTACAAATTTAAGGAACAGTCATTTTCAAGATAAGGGCGATAAAGTTGATGCTCGACGAGGGTAAATATTGTCGTCCAAGCGATGGGAGACCTGCTTTTTTACACCGATTGAAAAACATATAACTTTAATAAATTTAGTAAAATAAGCTAAAGTAATTTTTAATGTATAAGCTACAATTATTTTGAATTCTGACGTTTAACCTGTAAAATATGTATGTATTGTAGAAACATAATAATTTTAAATGTTTTGAGGTTAAAAATAGCTATTTTAACTAGTTATTTCCTACCATGTTTTTTAAAAATGGCTAATTTAAGAATCTACCGTATAAAAAGCTTACTTATAATCTACATGAATAAGTTATTTCTAACCTCAAAAGATTAAAAAAAAACAATTGTCTATATAGTCATTCAAAATATTTCTTGATTTAATAATAGAAGTGTAAATAATAAACCGTAAACATTAAGGTTTGTACAGACATGTATTTCCTTTCTCTCAGCTTTTGTTCTTGGAAACAATTTCATCGCCAGTTTATCTGCTAAATTATCGGGGAAAACTAGTTTTCAAAAATGGTGATAACCTAGTTTCTAGACTAGAGGAACTTATCAATTTTTCACCAGAGTATTAACAATAAGTATTTGTTTAACCATCATGTATCACGATAACTATATTTCTTTCTTTTAGTCGTGATAATTAATGTCTATTTTATCCTCGTGATAACATATTTAATCAGTGTCAATATCTGTTATTAATTATTATTTATTTGAAAATAATCGTTTCAATAATAAAATTACAAATTTCATACATATTTTACAAATCGAAACATATTACGGTTAAAAAAAATAACATCGAACTTAATAACGTGATAATCCTTTTAATACGCACAATGCTTTATATTTTTCAAGTAAAAGCATTAAGTGGAAACTCTAACAAATTTTCACGTTTTATGACTCGTCAACCAGAAAAACCAATTTCCGGATAGCGAGGTGCGTTGCGCTTTGTTTTCCCGATGAGACTGGAAAATACGTAGTAAAAATTGAGAGAAACAAGGAGAGACGTGAACAAAGATATTTTCGACAAATATATAAATCTTGAGCTACTATTTTCCAACGTACATTTTTTTAGAAATATTCTCTACTGTATTTTACTACTAGATTTATAATTTGCACTTTTTACACTAACATTTGTATTATCTTACTTTTTTTTCATTTATTTTGTGCATTTAAACAAAATATAAAATTATTATACACATACAATTGTGGCTTTATTGTGTAAGTTACTGTTTATAATAAAAAAAAATATACGTTTAAATTGTGGGGACAACGAGAAACGTAAACAAAAAAAATAGATACGATTCAAGCATAAAATTTATAGGTCATTTTTATTGATACCTTTATGATATACTTTATGGAGGTTTTTGTTTCGTACCAATATTTTCTGACCTCCGTAATCGATATTTCGAGATGATTATGCCGCGTTTAAAATGTCTGATACTTTTGTGGATTTTGTGCCGTTGTTTTATTATGTAACATCAGTAAAATACGCGACCGTAATACATTTTTATATCTTAATAAAGTAATAAAAATTCATTTCGATGAATATAGCAGTTTGCTGAAAAATAATCAATAACATACTGTACTTTTTATGTTGAAATGTAAAAAGTAAGATAAAAATACGAGCAATGCAGAAATTGATATATAGGAAAATATATGATATTATTTTAATTTTGATAAATTGTTTTAAAATAAAATGAATATAATAACTTTTTAATTATAATAAAAATATTACAAATTTGTGAGCAAAATTAATTATACTGAGCTTTATATACGGAGATTTTATATATACTAAACGGCGTCTTTTCTAGAATATGCGGAAAAATCATTATGTAATCTGAAATGTGGACTGTTGTTATTACGTTGCTAAATTAAATATAAATATAATGAAAAAGAAAATGAATAATTTGCGTTACATCCGAATATTTGGTAAAATAAAAGGAGATAATTAATAACATTATGTTTTTACGTGAAAATACATTTTTCAACGAAACTCCTGGTAATAAAAAAAATTTTTTTTGTTTAACTTTCAAACAAATCCTAAAGCATATTTGCAATGTAAAGCATTTCATTTTTTGTAACAAAGTAATATTTCGAAGACAAAAGAAATGTAAAATAATGTATTAACACTATTGGAGCTATATACGAGGATATTCGTTTGAAATTATATGGGTATATATATCGGAAATACATATATAGGTAACCAAATACAAATCGAGTACAAAGAAGGGTTTATTGGACCGCTCATGAATACTAGTCGCAATCGAATAATCTTGAAACTCGTTGGTGGGTGAATTCGGCGCATGTTCAGGTATTTTCCGCGAACGAGCAGCTTATACACACGTGTATAATCGTACGAAACGCTCCGGTGGTCTAAAGAGCGAGTTCGACGCTAATGGCCCGAGAGTCACTCGATGAACGATGCGAACTCGCGCGGTCTACTTGCCCATGCATTTTCTACGCTGCTTTACTCTCCTCGGTCTTTAAATGTCTATTTATTACGATGGTTCAATTAACTACCTAATTAGACGCCCGATCGATTTATATACGCGGTTCTGTAATTCGAAGATAATTCGCTTTTAGATTAATATTCACCGTAAATACTTTCAAGATTTAATAACGTTTTTAAGATCGCTCGACTACTATTTTACAGTAATTGCAATAATATATCCTTACAATTTACGGATACACGTATACTAAATAAAATTTTTGGTGTAATATTACGCGAGGAACGTTGTAAATTCATTTAGTAATATTTATCAATTTATGGAGGCGGAAATATTTTGCATGACTAAAAAGGATTTAGATTGCACAGTAAGGATTAAAAAGCACGATGTATATGTAAATTTCATTATTATAATTATACAAGCTTAAAAATTCATAATTTCTGGGCGATTTTAATTTTTATATACTTATTTATTTACAAGTAACCGAATAAAAGTTAGAACAGAATAAAATAAAATAATATTACACTTTGCGAAAAGCAAATAATTTTAATAATATATTGAAATCTGCAATATTGCTCGTTTACAAAATGTACATTTTAAATACGCATATTTATACATTCGATGCAAATGGTAAATATAATTTGGATGAAAAATCAAATAATATCATAATGAATTTTAGTTTATATTTAAAAACATACATTTATACAGGTACCGTCGTATTACAAAGATAATATTAATTAAGCTATATATATATATCAAATGATTCTTTTATATTTTTATTTATTATTTTGTATGTATGCATCTATTAAAAAAATGTTTTATTTCATAATTAACAATTTGTTTTAGTAAATATTAATTCGAGCATATCGATGCGATATTAGATATTTATTGAATGTTTTTCAAAATGTTTTATTTACTCATTTTTTTTATTACGAGCGCACTGTTCTTTTGTAACGTGATAAAAGTGCACGAAATTATGAATACATGTGTTCAAACACAAGCATTAAAATTAAAATAAAAAAAAAGGAAAAAAAAAATGTATCATTATATTGAGTTTTGTGCGCGTTATTCATAGGAAACAAAATTCTATTTGTTATTCGCATACCGGAAAAAATCACTAAACTCTCACGCGTGTGCTCTAAAAGTTCCGAACAAAATTCATCATACGTAGAGTGGAAATTAAAATTCACCCTTTGTATGCCTATCAAACGCGTAGCCAATTTCCGAAACCGTGGCGAAACATCCGAAAAATTATTCATGGAAAATCGCGCATAAATGCACCGCGGCAAACTGTACAAATCCACAGTTCGAAAAGACAGAGAGCATATAGTTAAAATAAAAAGGAAGAAATTAACGGATCGTACACTGTATAATCTATACCTATATATGAAAGCGATTCAAAATTGTAAATCCAGCAGTCGCGCGATATTCATTTTGATAAATAGGCGAGTCTTTCCGCAACGATGAATTTAAACGTCCGAGTAAATATCAATGCATAATTAAGCACCTTAATGACCGGATTAACGGGTGGGGAGACCCTTTTGCGAGAGTGCGAAAGAGAAAGAGAAAGAGAGGTGGAGAGGTAGAGAGACGCGGGGGAGGGATCGAAGATGCAAATAATGCACGCGCCGTAGATACGCGGCACGCGAGCGAAAGCGCCAGGGAGATTATTTCGGATGCGGCCTCGGCCCTTTAATCCGGGCTTTTAGGGGACTCGGAAAACTGTGCGCGCTACGAGTGTGTGGGTGCTGGCGTCGATGCTACGCTCGGATTACGCCCTGGTATTGCCTTGGTTCTTTGCATCGACTCGTCTCCGCACTCCGCGTGCGAACGAATGAAACTCGAGAACGGTTCTCGATGCGGTGTGGAAATTGAGGTGTTCGCGATGTTGCCCATTTTATCTTTATTCTTTTTACACTATTTTTGCCTTTTTTAATTATTACACTTACATACATATATATATCTTCGCAATTCCAGGTAGTTTCACAATATTCGTAAAAATGAGACATATATCAAAAACTCTATGTCATTGTTTAAAAAGTGAACTACTTAAAAAAATGTTTTTTTATATGAGCAAAATATTATTAATGATTCTTATATGTTAGTTTTTAAATATGCTAATGCAAGTCATACTGTTGGTCATATGTTAGACACAACTATAAATGTTCGCCATTATTAATATGGAAGTTTAAAAAATTAAAAATAGGCTTATAAAGATAAAATTCTGTTATTTTAAGCAAGCAACAAAAATATGTATGTGAAATTTGATTGGCGGCAAATATTATTTAAAAGTAAATAAAATAATTTACAAATTTAGTCTAACTTACTAAACAGTATTAAAAAATTTTAGTTTCTTAATCACTACATTGACTTAAGGTAAAATTTGTTGTAGACGAGGAATTATTTATTATACAAGCATGTTCTTAAGTGTTTCATATGCTGCTTGATTTTATTTAATAGGTTTTGTTACTAAGGTTCACTGTTACATATCAGGGCTGATTACGTGTTCAACTGATTATCGGGTCCAACTACTGACTAATTTTGTACAATTACACTGAGAGCATCTAAGTTATTCTCCGAATAGCAAACGTTTCAAAAAAATATTTCTATAATGCAGACTGCAGTACTAGATTCAAGCCTAAATTTATTATTTTTATATTTAATTTAGTACTCACGTGACATAGCTTATTTAAGAAGAAAAGACCATTATTCCAACTCACCTGAAACAGAAAAAGGTAATTATGTAAATAATGAAATTATACTTAATGTTCAAAGTAAAGTGTATAATATTTTTCATCGTCTACGAGTAAATAGTATACTTTATTTTAATCTACCTTACGCTACAAGAAATATTGTACTTTTCGTATGAAATTTAAAAAAAAAATTCTCTTCCGGGTTACCTATACACACGTTTTGTTTGCGTTCTCTTTTGTTGTCTCGATATACAAGGGCTTCGTCTGCTTCTTTAAGAACACCTCGCTACCCTCGCTATAGGGCTTATCTAATGTTCTTAAGACACGTAGTTCCTCTCTCTCGCTCTCTCTCTTACTCTCTCTTACTCTCTCTTACTCTTTCATTTTATCCGCTTATCTAATCCTCCGTCTGTTTCTTGCATATTTTTACTTTACAGTTTTAACTTACAGTACGGTAGTAAAATTTTTTTCTCTAGCTTAATGTGCTCTTAAGAGGCAACTTTATCCAGATAATAATTACGCGATCCATCTATTAAATTATATTTTTCTTCCATTAAATTAGTAACAAATTCGATTTTTAAATAAAAATTAATAAAATAAGATTAATAATCGTAAGATTTCCATTACATAAATATAACTCTATCGAAATAGTAATCGTACCTTCTTTGGTTAATATGTATATAATGTGTAACCTGATGAGAATGGAAGACATGCATCGAAACTTGGAAAAAATAATTTAATGGCGTCAACAAGTCAAATTTTTGTCAACCGAGTGTATAGAGACGAAAAAACTATTTTTATCAAATAAATGTGATAAATTATAAAAAAAACTAAATATTATTGGCCTTAGTTTCAATATTATCTATTACTGTGTATTAAATTGTATATCCAAAAATATTAATGCAGCACAAAATGGCATTGAAAGGAAATTAAGAATCGAATTTCCTTCTTTCCATATTTGAAGACATTAATATTTTTATATAAAATTTAGCCCAGTGCTAGTTAATATTGAAACAAAGGCTAATGATGTCTTATTTTTTCACAATTTACCATGTATTTATTCAGTTAGAATAGTTTTTTCGTCTCCATCGGTCGATGAAACTTGCTTACCTAATACGTAATAAAATAAAAACAATGAAATATTTATTAGTTAAAGTGGTTAACATTAAAAAATGAGATACAACTATTAGTTTAGATGTACTATTTCAGATTACGAGGTGGGGTAAAGCGACTGAAGCGTCGCATATACAAGTTTCACGTTTATGGTTCTTCGAAAGGAGCGACGAGATCCGGTATGTTTTTGGACCCTTTTTGCACGTCCTCGACCTTTCTCCTTTGAGCGTGTCTTTGCACAGTAAGAGAAAGAAAGACAATGACCCAGCAGGGGAACTCGGATCGTTTCAACCTTTAGATAAGAACCCGTGATTTCGCTCCTCTCCTTAACTAACGCGTCGGTTGCTTCTCGACTATTTCTACAACGATCAGCTCTGTTTCCCTTGTATCTCTACAACTGCATACACGCGGGCCTCTTTCCCCCTTTCTCTCAGTTTCTCGATATCGGTGCGAGATCCCCCGCCGAGATTTTTTTCCCTCCAAGACTCCTTCGCAACTGTGCATCGGGTATTACGCCTATAGCTTACGTCTACTTTATTTAACATTTGCACACACGTTTTTTCGTTTGTTGAATCGAATCGTCAAAAATTGTTCAAATATAAACTTACTTTTAGGTTGAAATGGTACGACATTTAAATGATTAAAACGTCGCCACCTGCGCTTAAATAAATATATTACATTAGACAAATTAGTTTGAAATCCATAGAATGATCAACTCTTTTCAATTCGCTAAATCTAAAATTTATCAAAGGTGAATTAAATGCATGGATTTGTAGTACTTTAGTTCAACACGGAATAATTGATAGTTATGTATATATATACGTAAGTACAGAGAGACCGATAGTCGCGCATGGGTAGCGTAAACGAAAAACGTGACTACGCTTCTCGATCGTTTCGCTTAGACAAAGAAGTGAGCGTGTGCACCGACAACAAAGACCGAGCGAGAAAGAAGAAGAAGAAGAAGAAGAAGCAGAAGAGGACAAAAAAAGAGAGACGACTGTGGCCGCACTGAGGTGCGAACGTTGCATTTTCTCTATATATTCTACGACTGGCACTCGGCTCTTATTCCACCGGGGAAAATTTTAAATTTTCAGTCCTGGACGGCCTGGACCGCTCCAGCTGGACTGAGCTGCAACTGCTGCCACGAGTCTACACCGGGAATTATTTTATGGCTCGGGTTTAAATGGAAAAATCGACGAAATCCAGAAACTCCAATGGGTTTCTACCTCGGTTTCGTTCGTCTCGCCACGGTCCCACGGTCCCCTTTACCGCACAATTTTACTACGAATTGTTCCACTTTTTCTTTTTCCACATTCGACAGTCATTGGATCTAGAAAATGGATCTACTAGTTTTACGAGCCATATTCTTACAGTTTAAGGAAATATCTACAATTCAAGAATTACGTTTTATTTGAAACGTTTGCCAAATGTGAATATTTCGGTGTACACAATTACAAAATTTTGTTTTTTTTTATACATTTTTCTATATTTTACAGTATAACATTTATAATTCGTGGATATATTAATTAATTTTATTTCCAATGCTGCTAGTAATTATAAATAGACAAATGAACGTAACTCTTGAGAAGTATATTTAAATTGAAAACTGTCACACACGCACGTGTTCAACTTTAACACTACGATTTATTAATTTCTTTAACGACAAGTATTAAAATGTACAAAAAGATAATTTAAAAAAATAAGAAAATTACTTTAAGCGAGCGTAAGGTCGTGAAAGAGAGAAAAAAAGATAGTTGTCAGAAAACAAAGTCAGGGTAAAGATGAAACTAAACCTGCCTCGTAAATTATGCAAATTGATTCAAAAGGGCTGGTAGTGTGTGCGCGCGCGAGAACCACCAAATTATCGCGTTTGTCGGAACGCCCAGTAGACACGCGCTCGTACGAACCTTGACGTAGGTGCGAGCCTGATACCTTCTTGGATGTCCCTGTCGGGCACTCGGGCCAATTCATTAAAAACATCCTTCCTCTCGGTGTTGCCCTTTAATTTATTGCGAATATAATACTATCTTTTTATCTCTAATGAATTTACAATCTACTTCTAAGTAAATATTATTGTTTAAGTTCGTTTAAAAACATAAATTATACCATTTATTCGTGTTTTAAATTAAGAAATTATCGATAATTATTGAGTATTGCAATTAATAAATACATATACATACGTAAAATACTGTATTACAATGATATTATTTGGATTTTATATTTATCGAAAATAAATAGATAAAAAAAACAAAATCCTTTTATTCAGAGTAAAAAATGGAAAAGTTCATATTGGTATAAAAGATTGATTAAATTGAATAAAATTTTAGGTAAAACAGTTAAGAATTCAATAGAGTTTAAGGCACTCTAGTAGATTCCTCTAAAATATGTAGTATATGTGCCGCCGTTGTTATAGTCTTCTTTAGTGTTTCGTTCGAATATAGGGGCACGATACTTACGGTAATATGGTATATACGTACATGGGGATTCTACAAGATACTAAAAAATATGCACTCGGTTGTCATCATGTACCCTCTATAAAAATCTCACTACATTTTATTAGAAATTTTGTAGCTTAGCTTACCAGTGAACGCGTGTTCTTATGAATAATACTTTTTTCACTACTTCTTATCTTCTTAATATTTAATTTTACTTGTACTATATTTCAACCAAAGTGTATTAAATTCAACAAAATGCTGTTGGCGAATTGAAAATTAACACATTATTAAATATTTGTTATAATGAAACCTGCGTTTCATAATACCTAATTGAATTATGTTTTTATACACTTCTTTATTACTGTTTAAATATTGGTTATTTAATCGACTTAAATACTTTAAGAAAAAATAATTCGGTCAAAATAAACAATTTGTGTTTTATGTATACAACTCTATTAAATGTTGATAATCAAATCTTTACACACGAGGTAAAGCCGAGCTTTCCTCGAAATTTGTTTGAATGGTGTTGACAAGTGGTCACTAACTGGTGTATTTAGGTCTGCATTCAAGTTGAATATATATTCCACCGCAACATTTTCGCACTGTCTATGCGTGATATGAATTCTAAAACGTTTACACGAGGACGGCAATTATCTTTTCGCAACCCCATACAAGAGAATATTGTATTTTTAGAATGTAAAATTCAATAAAAAAACTTCTATAAAATTATGTCGAATCCTTACTATACGCGTATTTATATTTTACATAACTGAGTTAAAACATAAATATTTTCAAATGAAAAGCATAAGAGCTCGATGACGATTACTATAAAACTAGCGCGTAAATTAATTATTTATTTAAAAGTGTACTCGTTGAAATGAGACAACGATGAATGTGAGTTCGTACGATAAAATATTATCGTAAAGAAATATTTGACATTATAGTGATTCATGTATTTTTCCTTATCATTTAAAATCGAAGCATACTTGAAAAGCTCTGTCAGGGCCCTTCAAGATTTGCCACGACGGGTATCTCGAGTTTCGTAATAATTTATTCGCGCGTGCACGAATATATATACGGAGTTGGATAAAAGCCCCTGTAGGCTCGACTCGAAGGCGAAGGCAAGGAGAAGGCGTCAGAGGTATTAAGGAGCCTGCTTAGAGATCAGCGGTGTGTAATTTCATAGGCAGCTCGACGAGGTCGGTGGGGAGTCGAGCCAGTCGACTCGAGTTTGGATGTGGCGAAAACCTCCGAGAGTACGTTCGAACCAACTCGTCCTCGTTCTTGCATCGGGTTTCCGCGGTTACAGCGCGTGTGCAACCGTTGCACAAAAAATATAAAACGTTACAACCGTCTGATTTAAGGGACATTCAGCTGACTAAGATTTATTACAGTCTATCTTATTTTTTTCTTTAAATTACCCTCGCGGTATTACCCTCCTCCTGTCTTACCCGGTATTTCTAATGAAAATTAGTGACTCGGTTATATATACTTTCCCTTCCTTTTTCAGAAATTTAAGCTTTATCAGAGACTGACACACTTTGAAATTTTCCTCTACCCGCTCGTGTATTTCATTGTGTTAATTTAAATAGAAACTACGTGGAAAAGGTAAATTTTAGCGAAGCACTGAATTAATTTACATGATAAGTCTTGTAATCTTATATTACTCGTAATCTTTTATTTTTCTTATATTTCTTCTCGGACGAAATTTCGGGATGGTGAAATATTTTTTTTACACTTGATATTACAAACACACTTTTACGTATTTTCAGTCACTCTCGTAACAAGCAATGTGCAAATAAATAAACTTGAAAAATATAGCATTGACTTAAAAAATATCCGTTGATTAAATTAAAATATCCGTGCGTTGCTTATTTACATAAAATTACAATAGAGTTTAAAAAGGTTTTTGTTCTCATATTTTTGTTACACTTTTCCCTTTTTTTTTTGTTTATAATTTTTCACTAAATTTATGTAGTATTTAAGAATACTATGTCAATAAACGATATGCCATTATTTTATACGTATATTTTTTATGTTTATAAATAAATAAATAAATCATCGGAAAATGCACAAATAGAGCGACGGTAAACATTATATAAACGACTCCTTCTTTATTTAAACGTTCTTAGGTTGTAATTCAGCAATTCTTTTTTCTAAAACTGTTCTGACAATATGACCAATGAAATATTTTCTCGTCTAGACGAAATATCGATCAGAATGATTTCTTACGAATTAATAACTTTATTCTGTATATAAAAGTCATATATTAACCAAGTATTTGAATTTTGGTTTGCATCGTATCAGATTTGTAAAGTTGGTTAGACTATTGATAGCGCAATTGAATTCTTAAGAAAGACTTACTGAATAAATTATTTGAAAAATTGATTGCGAAATTTCAAGACACCGCGATTTATTATAGAACTGTTACATTTTTAGATGAATGTGCAAATTAAAGAATTATTTGAATACTTAACTATTTTTAGATTGTACAGGTTCGAAACAGTCATGCTGCAGCAAGACATAAAAAATATAACTCGATAAAAATCGGTCTATGTCTACTACGCGATCATCGACTATACTTTCCGTCTCACCAAATTTTTTTCACGCAAGAGAGAGCAGAGAGACGAACTGCGCAACTCTTGTGGTTTGTCATACGAGACTGTGTAGCATAAGAGAGCTTTTTTATTCTTTGCGCTTTCGATATACATAGGTCCATACGTCTCTTTGCGTTTGTGCATCATGTCAAATGAACTGTTAATTGTGACGTAAACGCGCGACAACGCTGCACAAAATTATTGCAAGATATTCTATCATTTTTGAAATACCAAGTTGTATTATAATTTAAACGTTTTAATATGATAGTACTTTTAATTACTTTTTTTTAAATATATCATTTGTAAACCGTTCTGAATATTTATTTAATTTTTAATGAAATAAATGATATTTGATTGATGACAAAATAAAAATTCTTGGAAAATTGATCAGTTTACGGTTATTTAACATTTATTCAACTTTGCCAGAATAAGAGTGTTATTCGATAAAAAAATATAAACATAATTCTCGAAGGAAATAAAAGAAAGCGCGGTAATTTGAATAATTAAAATAAACACACGGAGAAACGAAGCGCATTATCAAATCCTAATCGGTATGATCTAAGGCATAATGCGCAGAGAAAAGGTTAGCCATAAATAAGTGTAATTGTTAGTCAAAGGCACATCGGAAATAATCCGATGAAATTAGACGGTCTAGCTCCACCCAGTTTGGTCGTAAGGCGCCTTTTCATATTACAGGGTTCTCGAGTGAGGACGCGCGCGCGCGGGCGCGTGGCTGAAGTGGCGTGGCGTGACTCTGCCACCTCAAGATTGGGATCCAGCTCGCGTGCCGAGCTAATTGTCCTAATAAACGGCCGAAGAAACGAATGGAAATAGACCGTGGCACGCCATTCGCGAAGAAAATCTGTTATCGCTCGCGCGTCTCTCGATCGCTGGTGCTCGAGCCACGTCATGCGATAGGGTTGTTTGTATAGCGGTAAAACTGAAAGATATACCGACTCTCACGATTCTCTAAATATTAGAACATTATTTCGAGGATTCGTTCTCAAATTTTCAAAGAAAGACCAAATTATTTTTTAGACATTCAGCTTCACAGTATGGATATCGTGTCTTTTTTAAATAATCAAATAATTATGAATTTTTTAATGCACGAAAAAAATATTTAATTTACAATTTTTTTATTCATGTTTCCAAGACGTGTATTCATATATTTCTGTAGATAATTAATTGAAATTTTAATATAAAAATATTGTAAAACCATTGTGATGCCATTCAACTGTTTGAATAGAGGGGGAGCATAGAATTTGATCTTCTCGTAGGTAATTGCACAAGACTTGGCTTGTTACGTTGTGGGCTGTGGAACCACCAACACCGCGCAATTAAAGCACGATTCCCACAAGGATGTACCTGGCTATCGACACGTGTTGCTATAATAAGCAATAATATTGCTTCATCAACATTACGATCGACCACTCGGTGTCCCATGACAAATTGTTGGAGCCTCTTGATTAAGACGCTTTGTTATCAAATAATGAAGTACTATCGTGAGTTAATAAAAAATACGACCTTATATTAAGAGAAGAATAAAAAAATTGCGATTAAAAAACGGTTAAGGAATTATTTATCTGTATGATATTTAAACAGTCTAAAGTCAGGAAAAAAAGTTATATAGTAGAATAAGTACTAAATAAAAAATGAATTAAAATGTTTGAAGATACAGAAACTACTAATTTTCTTAAGGGATTTATTAGCTCTTGGTAGCGTTTTCGTCGTAGTGGGCTGTGCAGTTGCATAAATTTACCGAGAGCGAAGCATAGAGGGGAACAGGCGTACGAATGGTCATCCAAAATTATCTCGAAGGCGTGGGTTGTCGCGTAAGCGCACGTCGGTCAGCGTTTACGTGGCCGACTTAATTGCTACGATAAGGTTGGAATATGCTCGCGGGTTCAGTGCCGCTCTCCAACTCGAACGATGCCATAAAGAATTGAGTCGAACGGCTGGGTGCGCGCTTGCGAACCTCAAACTCATGGACAATGATGGATTTAGAGGGTATTAAGTGATACCCTTGCACATGCCTTTCCTACTCTCTCCCTCTCTCGCACTCTCATCCCATTGTATCATACAAGTGCTATTTTTAGTACGGTAATTCAATACGGAATATGAGATTTTTATAATAACATTAGCTGCACTAACAACTTTATATTCAGAAGTGTAAAAATTAAGGTATACGAAAATACATAAGGATGGATTATTTTTAAATCAACATTTAATAATAATCTAACATAAAGTAGGGTTACAAAATTATTTACTATCTACTTAAACAGATGTAAACACACATTATTTTGTAAAGAAAATTATTTTGGGTTAATATTTTTGCTGTATTTTAGATTTATAAATTGGTAATTTAAATATAATGTTCGGGCTATCGTTTATGTACAGACAGAATTTTATGTTTTTTTTAATAGAACGAATTGCTTTTCTTAAAATATTCTTAAATACAATTTTTATATTAGAAATGGAAGCGTGTTCTATTAATCAAAACCTATTCGAGATACGACAATATTTCCATGTACGTAAACTCATCGTCTGACCCTACTGAATTCTCTTCTACTTATGTTAACGTACTTTTTATTAAAAGAAGCAACATAATGCATTATTGTAGAACACTTCACGCAAGTTTTTGCTATTGTAAGACACACTAAGAACGATTTAGTGCACTGTTTCAAATGTGGATAATAACTCGAAAGGTGATAAAACTGGATAATTTAGCATAATACGCAATAGTAAGTTATATCGTTCACTCAAGGGGTGCAGAAATTCGAATTTCACTAATACTTGAATAAAATACGCTTTTCAATCACACAAAGTTGTAACATTAATACAAATGATATTTTTTACAAATATTTTGACAAATTAGTAAAATGCGTACAATGCGAGTTATTATATTGTATCAAAAAATATAAATTAACAAATTTAATTTACTAAATAATAAAATTTATGTAAACGCTAGATTTACAATAATTTTACGAAATCATGGAGTTTACTGAATACATAGATAATATATGAAAATGTGGTTCATATAAACGAAATAACAAGCTACAGTAATCCATGAGAATTGATCACCCGACTAACCGAATCCAAATAATAAAAGGAACTGTCCAAGTGATCGGACCAGATAAACGTGAAACGCCAGCCCAAGATTTGTGCGTGTGTATGTACGTACGTACATATTCCCAATCGAAATTCGTCCGGGTGATTGGATCGACAAGCCGGTCTGTGCTCAGGAAATGCCAGTCCACATAAATCTCAGTGGCTTTTACTGCCGGGTTCTTGTGCGTCCTCCTTTGCCGATGGTCCGCGTACAACTTGTCTCGAAACGATTCCCGATAACGACGCGAATGACCTCAACCACGTCGCAAAAGTCTATCGCCACTTTCGCACTTCCCGACAAAACGAATTCAATATTATTCGACTTTGAAAGTAATTTAAAGTACCTATCATTTACTTATCGATCAGATGTGTAATATAAATTTTATTATTTATATTATTTTGTTTATCCATATTTTCAATAATTGTAAAGCAATACCCTGGTAATTATTGAAGATTTTGAGGATAATTTCAATCATTTGTTGATCATTAATTATGGATTTGTTAAAAAACCTTTTTAATTTCTATATAGGTTTATAATTAATCAATTTTGAATGCAAGTATTGTTTCTCAATAATTGAAATTAATTATGCTGTCTAATGATGTGTACTGCTGGTATAACCGAATGCGATAATGCCAAAAAATTTAATCATTTAAAAAAAATTGTAATAACAGATTTCATTGTAATACGAGTAACATCAGGTCCAATAATTTAATATTAAAAATCGATAATTTTTTTTATTATTTGCTTTCTTGAAATTTGTTAAAATAAAAACGACAGAAAAATATTGAATTAACATATATTAATTGTCTGTGGTAAGTCGGAAGTACAAACCAACGCGCAGAATCTGGAGAGGATTTGAAAGGTACATTCCCGGAAATAGAAAGAAGATATTTTCCGTAACACTATGGAGGATTTGATGCACTCAGTAAAATGTTATGTACAATTTAGTTGAATAGTAAAATCCTAGAAGAGATGCTCTCGGTTAGAGGTGTAGGCAAGTCCTCCGGTTAATCTGTGGGAGCGTGAGCGGGAGCAGCCTTCAAACGTAGCAGCTGCGTCCTTTCGATCCACGTACGAGTATATACGCGTACCTCCGCGCTTCGACACATCCGATAAGCTCGTGCAGGTTCTCCGTATCCCTCGAATTATCGCGCGAGTGCCGCCGTTTAGCTGCCCGCAGTTATTTCGCCCTAGGAAATTTACGCAAACCCACCCCGGTAACACGGATCGCCCAGCTCAAATGGGACGTTTCAGATAAGGCCGAGGTGCTTATGAACAGGACAATACTTTTTTTTCCTTCTCCTCTTCTCCTTCTCCTTCTTGTTATTGTACGTTGTTCGTCACAGATCTAAATGGATTAATTTTACGAGAACGTTTTATTCTTTCCGGTGTTTCCCCCGGGTTTATTGCGTGAGATTATACGTCTAATATAAACGAGTTTTCATTGTATAAATATTACATCCTCAACGGATTATTACTTGGGTTTTAACGTTACACATTTATTGCTTTACGCGAAGAGAGCTTAAAGCCTTTGAGTCGTGGATTTTGATAAAATATACGATATAAAGTATACGTTTTACAAAAAATAATTTAATTACCTGTAGTAAATATTTAAGTACCTCTAATAAATAGGAAACGAACTATCTTTATTGCCTATTCTATTAATAATTCCCCATAAATAATTTTTTAGTCTTCATCGACATCCGCTAACCTCTTTTGTTTATAAAAAATTATATTTCAATTGTTTTAGTTTAATCACCAACGCTTGTACGAGTGTAACAAATCCATGAATAGTCTTATGTTAGTGTCGCATAAAAGAGCAGCATTCTAATTTTCATCCGAGATTCAACGAAGCTATTCATTCGGTATTCGACTCTTTGATCAGCACAAACGATTGTAAACTCCCAAGGATTCAACTGCAATGGGACATCATCTTCCCAATTGCAACCTGAATGCATCCGTAATAAACCCGTTTGAGTACTTGAGCAAATAGAGCTATTGTTCCAAACTCTCACGTAATACGGCTGCAAGTGTTGCTTCAATAGCGTAATATGCTACCGTTTCTATCATATATTACAAAGTTATGCTCGCGTTCAAGCATATATTACGTTCATTAATTAATAATTTACAACGTCGTATTTTCCATGTATTACGGAAAATTAAAACGTTTAAGGGGGTTTCAAAACATCAATCATTACATTTTTTATAGAGAAGTACTGTTTGTTGAAAAATTAATATTTCGTGTGCAAAACTATAACAAGACTGTAGATTCCTTTGTTTTCGATGTGATTTACGATTGTGCAAATTTTCAAGGCGACTGGTACAATGATTAACGAGATTAATTGCTTTAATCTCTTTTTTTTAGTCACATTACGATGCTGCATAATTATATCCATTTATTATTACATTCTCATAGTTCATAATTTTATTTTAAATAGTTGATTGTAGGGTTTATTATTTCTTTCAGAATTCATGTTAAATACCTGTTTATTTCAGAATGAAAAGTGATAACCTTTTTCAATCACTGAAAGATAATTAACGAACTTTAGATTATCTCGTTTATTACACGATAAACATTATTAAAAAAAGGGTTTTGAAGAATTTTTAAGGTAATGGTAGTAAAACAGAGACAAGTATCAAACCGAATCGGCGCGTGAGTTAAAAGGTTGTCGAGTTAAAACCAAAGAGCGCAAACTCCCGAAGGACTCTCGAAGCTCGTTGCTTTACGATAAGAGTAGGAACATTTTTCTTCCGATTTCGTCGAAGCGGTCGATCTCACGTCAGCGATTACCCTACCGATTAGCCGAATTCACTCGAAGATGCGGCTGCCACTAGCTCCTTAGTTCACTGTTATTCTCTCGTTGCGATTCCTCGAGGGGATTTCGGATTCGGACAAGATGAATCTGACGATTTAGAACAGCTGGGATTTTCTCTTTTGCTGGCTCGACGAAAAAGCTTCTTCTTATTTCCCTTACTGTCTCGTAGGGGAAGAAAAGGAATTTTCGGGTCAATTTACAAGATTAAAACTCGACTCACTGAACTCGATATCAATGTCTTTTCTCTTCGCAATAGAGTTACTTTCGCCAAAATGTTTTCCTTACCCAATCAAATTACCTATCTTTTCGTTACGCTACTGAAATTATATTATTTACTTCTAAAGTTTTATACATACTTAGTTCAAAAGTTTAACAAGTTTAACAACTACATAAAATATTTAATAATACCGCATGTTCTTTTAATTATAAATAGATGATTTTACGAAATTCTAATTTATGATTATATCCCGATTACTAATTATTTCATGAGTTTAGTCTACGTAGAGATTTTAAATTTACTTTTTTACTATATATCAATAATCGTAATTTTTTTAAGTAAATACATACGGATAAACGAATTTCTTATCAATGAAATATATAGGCATATTCAGATTAAGCACCGCAAATATTAGGACAATACATATACTAATTAAAAACATTTTGTTACTAAACAAGTTAACGTAATTTAAATTTTATGCGTATTCAACGCGTTACAATATTTATATTAATCTGAACAGGAAAGTATCTTTTGATTCACATTTAAAAAAAATAAGTAGTATTTCCACTAAAAGTTTATCTTAGCGAAATAAACATGATGAATAATAATCGTGGTAACACAATTATTAAAAAGTTTTCATTGTTACATTATTTGTTTTAACAATGTTTATTGCCATGAAAAATGTAAACAGTTTGAAGAAACATTACCGTTTTCCTTAGTATCAATAAATGAAAAGTAAAATATACTTTAAGATTACAAATTATAAAAATGTATAATCAGGTGTTGAAAGTACTAGTTTCTCGACATCTTTCAAACATAATGTTGGCAACACGGTTCTTAATTCTTTTCGGCATCATCGCCATCATTTCCATCGCATTTGTTGCTGGAGAAGAAAAAATCGAAAAACGTCAGGTAGCAATAACATCTATCTTTTTTTAACTGTTTCAGTAAACAACGTTATAAACATTTCAATTTTTGAACATTTGTTTCCCATTTCTCTTAATTTTCTAGCTACTTTGAAAGCTTTAATACCTAATTCTAGATCTTGATATAAATAGTGTATAAAATTTTAAATAAAACGTCTGTATTGAATGAATGGATTGATTTACTTTCAAATGTACTATATTTTGTATAACAATAGAAAGTTATTAATTAACTTTGTTTAAATTTATAGGTAGGGGTACCAATTCTCACTAAACCGATCAGAGAATGCATTCGTGGTTTTCTCGGAAAGTGTATTCAATTTAAGAAAGACTCACCAAAACTGCTGAAATGCATCGTTAGTATAATTTTAACTAAAGATATTACTTACAAGGAGAGGCCACACCCTTGGGAAACGGATCCTTACCAAACTCTGGGATATGATTTACACTCTAAAAATATGAAGAAAGCCGGAATTTTAAAGTCCAATGCTCTTTGTTACGATAGATATAAGCAAATAACAAAAAATCTCGCAAAAAAAACCCTTAACTTTGATTGCTTATAACTCGGAAACAATTAAAGATGTCCATTCAACACAAAGAAGATCAAATATCTTAATTTGGTAAAAAGTTATGGAAGAAATAAAAATTAAACGAACTTTTATCGAAAATTTAGTATTACTATTTGATGATTTCTTTAGACCAAAATTTCGACTAATTCTTATTTCTTCCATAACCAAATCAAGATATTCGAGCTTCTTTTTTTTTCAAAATGTATCTACTTGATCTCAAGGTTTTTTTTGGTGAGAATATTTGCTATTTGCTTACATGTATCGTAAAAAAGGGCATTGAACAATAAAACACCGGGTTTCTTCATATTTTTATATTAGAAATCACATCCTAGAGTTTGGTAAGGATCCATTTCCCAGAAAGTGTGGCCTCTCCTTGTTAGTGTCAACAGAGTTCATCATGCATATTTATATATTTTCCTTTTTGATTTTACAGGCCGATTACATTCAAGCCCATCAAGATATTTGCCGTATTAAGTTTTAATCCGAATTGTAACTTGTAGAGCTCAGTCACAAAATTATTACAATAAAATACGTTAAAATATCAGAAATTAAATACATTTTTACGATTATACCATTCAACAACTGTAAAAATGCATTAAACAAAGTTTTATTATCTACTTGCAATAATTAAATAATATGCAATTACTATTCAATTAACTAATTAAAAATTAAAAATTATTTAGAGCGAAGGATATTAATGAAAATACTGGTATATTAATAATAATTAAAGTTGTATGTTTAATAATTGAATTATAAGTATTTATTATATTTGTTATTAAATAAATAACGAAGCTGACAATTATTAATTAGCTAGATTTAATTAGATTATTCTGTAAGTAATTGCAACACGCAGCCAAGTGTAAAGTTTAATTACACACTAATGCATTCAAAGTTTATTGATTGCACTTATCTCGTTAATTCTAAAGATATTAAAATTGAAGCATAAGTATTTTTCATCAAAGATACTACGATATTATAGAACGAACGTTAAAGTCTCGTTAAAACATTAATTTCTCGTGTAACAAGGGTCGAATTAGGTTAGAATTAAACAGCTTTGATTAGCCTAAAAAATATAAAGACTGGGTGTACGCTTAGCATAAACGCAAGTAAACAATGCACGGAAAGTAGTTTGAAAAAGTATAAGTGAAAAAATGTGTCCAAGTTGGAAGAATTTTCTTGAACGATTACTCGGCGCAACTTTTCTAAGAATTTATTAGCCGGTAGAACTAGCTCGACGGTTCTGGAGAAGTGTCAAAATTAGCCAGACGCGAGAAAACGACGGAAGACGCAAGAGAGAGGCAGTGATAGAGGGAGAGGGATGGAGGACTGAAAGTTCCAAAGGGTGAGTAACCACCACCGCGAGTCAGTCACGCCCAACCAGTTATACGCACGTTTTTCTCCGTCCCCTCGTGTCCGCCGGTTTACCCAGAAATCTTTCTCTCTCCTCTCTCTCTCTCTCTCTCTCTCACTCTCACGGTTTCGCGACTGCGTGAAAACTGCCCGTGGAAAGTTCTTTTAATTTTTCGTCACCGAGTAACCGGCAGTTTGACTTGCAGAGTGCTAATATTCGGGGTCTGCCACACCCACGTCATTAAAACCCTTGAATGGGAAATTTGAGGCTGTTTTGGGTGGGGCTTGATGAATCATGTGTCTTTTGCTTTAAAGGTCTCTTTCAATTTTTTTTCTCAGTTATACGAAAATAGTTAAACGTTATTTCGAGAAAAATCTCTATAAATAGTTATTTATTTTAAATTGTTTATTTATTATGTTTATTTATCCGTTATTCATTACGAAAACTAGCAAAGTTTACTCAATTTTATCGGCTAATCATCTTTATATTAAGAATGGTATTTTTGTAGAGTTTAATTAATTATTAATCGATATTTTTATGGACATCCTCTATTTCGCCAATTATAGCAAAATATGCGATTATCGTCAAAACAAGATTGACTGAAAAGAATGGAAGGAATTTATCGAAAGGTTGTCTATGATATACGTAATAAGTGATATAAGTGATTTTAATATCACTTAATTTCTACAATTAATAGTCAGTGAAGAAGAAAACGTATAAATTTTAAAGAAAGTACTTGTCAAAGAAAGATTTGCAGCAAAGCACCTCATACCAATCAATCTAATTACTGTATAAGAAAAACAAAAAAGGAAATAATATTATATTATCATCTCTTAAAATAAAAAATGTACAAATAAACATTATTTATTTTAAATTATATTACCTTGAAGTTTTTACTCGGACTGTACAAAAAGCTTACGGTTGCCTAACTCTTGGAGAGAAATAAATTGTTTTCTTGAGCATAATTCACATAGTTAAGGCTCATAACGACTCTCTCCCTTTCTCTCTCTCTTTCTCTCTCTGTCTGCTCGAAAGAAATAATTATTTTTAAAGGACTTTAATTTTGTATGTACGAAAGAAGTGGGAAAATACGGGAAAAGTAAGTTTGCGAGAGGAGACTTTACTTCTACTTCCAGACTACTGCGAGATCTCTCTGCTTCTGATGCTAGACTCAGACAACTTTATTCTTCTACAAGTGTTTTTTAATAAACTACATAATATTCCGTAAATAATGATCTCTAGTGTTCTTTTAGGTTCTAATTTAACGTAATTAATTATTACAAGGTGTCATTCCGTTCGAAAGTTATTGTTCATTACGGTACTATCTTTTGTATTAAGTTATGATTCGAATTCGATATAAATTTTGAAATAGTATGCATTGTAGATATTTTCACGCGAACAAAAGAAATTTTATAAAAAGTATCTAAATGTTCTGGATACAAATTGTAGTGGCAGCGTGGTGAACATTTTTAAACAAACCACATTTACAACATTTTAATCTGATTCTCAATTTTTTATTCCACAATTCTGTCCTGATATATGTATAAGATCTTTTCTAATTAACGGGATGTCGGACCTAAATTACAGGAATTTGCACCTTTCAACCCAAAAATTATATCTAAAATATTGCATTAAAAATCTGAACAAAATTCATACGGACAGCTGAAAACATAAGGAAGGGCTTGACGTAAAAAGCATTTTTTAAATAATAATTGAGTAAACAATGTTTGTTCGGTAATTATTAGTCCAAAAAAGCATAATCTTTTAACTCAAACATCGTGATCAAATTATGGATTTAAAAATCTGGAAAAATTTGGGTATATTATTTAAAACATACCTGAGGGCTTCACGTTCAGCGTTTTTTAAATACTTTATTCATTTATTTATAAAAAAAAGTACAAAATGACCATTTTCTGGGTCCAACATCCCCATAACGTTGATTTTTTATGCATCCAAACTCGGTGCTATAAACAACGACGGAGGCATGATGTGTCTGTGAGTAAGGTAGCTGATGGAAGTAAATTCAACAGTGGTACTCGTATCAATCGATAGAATGTAAGATTTATAATTCTTTGGATTTTTTTTTATTAAGGTTCACTTGTAAATAAATAACAAATTCAATTTTTAATTATTCTAAAATAAAAATGAGTTATTTTTTAAAATAAAAATCAGTTTAAAGGTATAAACTTTAGTAAGAAATTTTTTAAATTAAAATTGTCAAGCAGGATTTGACTAATGTTTTATTTATTAAAAATTATTATTTATTAAACACTTAAGTTTAATACTAATTGACGGAACATATCTGAAATCTTTAAACATATACACATTGTTGCGTTTGCCAGAATTTTAAAAATATTAATCAATGACACTGTTTAGAGCAATCTGAATATTGAAAGTTTATTAATGTAATTTTGGAAATTAATTGTTTCCTTATAATGGAAATTTATTCATACCACAGTTACTCGTGCAAAAGAAATTGTATCTTGCAATTATTGTAATTCAGTAATAACAAAACAAGTCGTGTTTTTATTTACAAAGTAAATTATCCATTTCGAAAATTAATTCCTGATATAGTTTTCGAACGATCTATAAACCTACTGATAAACCTGTTCATTACCCATGAAAATGATTAAATTGAACGATATATAATAAAAATTTACAATCATCTCGATCAACATTAATGTTTGGCAAGTGCAATTCCTTCTGCTGAAATTTAAAATCGTCTTTGCACGAATATAATACATTTGCATTGTGTAATCAACAATGAACATTTAAACAAATCGTTACCGGATACATAAAAATGAAATACGCGTGAGTCTGGTATTTTTAACCAAAGTATGTGAATATTAATTACATGTAATCTTAATTAAATCTTAATTAGATGCAGCTAGTTAGTATAATTACAATCCAAATAAAAGAGTATGCACATACTCTCGGTAGTATTGTATCTTGAATTCTCTCGTAAAATTGACTACATTTTTGCAAGTGGCATTCTTCGAATAGTCATAGGATAGAACCTTCGAGTACGAACAAATATAAATTGACAAAGTAGCGAATTCCCGAGTAAAAAACGGAAACTCCAGACTGGCAGTGACAATAAAATAGACGTTGAAAGTCTATATACGTACGCAAAGTAGTATAGATGTATCGAAAAGTTGGAGCGAGCAGGGTTCGAAGAGCAAGAGGAGGCGTCGCCACCTTTACCGCCTATCCGTCCTCCCTTCCGCAGGGCCGTGCATTAGTCGCCAGGATTAGATTAGATTTTATTGGGGAGGCGTTGCGCGACTTCCTTCGTGCACGCTCCGAGATAACAACTTGAGGAGCCCCTTCGCAACTCCCTCTACTTTCTTTGCCGAGTTCCGCTGAATTTTGGATTACCTACTTGTTTACGACGATGCGCTAAGGGGACAGATGACTTCGCGATGATAACGTCCTTTCACCTTTCTCGAATCTTATTTTTATGTGCGGCCTATTTTTTTAAATACCTCACTTCTCGTATCACTAATTCAGCTCTTACAAACATTTTACACGTTTCATCAAATTTTTATAAGAAATTAACAAGATTTTAAATAAGATTTTAAGTAAGATTTTCAATTCGGTTGATTTAATCATTCATTTGGTTACTTCCAACTGTCGTTTATTGTTACTTCGTAGTTGTTAATAAAAATTAATTACATTATAATCCAAACAGGAAAACAATTCTACGTAGCGTGTTTTTTGTACATTATTCTCCATATTTAGTATATAAATATTATAATAAGTAACAAAAGCTTCTTGTATATACTATAACATAATACAAATAATATTAAACAAGAACGTATAAAATTGTGATAATACGTGGTAAAATTTTCAGTAAATGAAAGTTTTACTTGCTCAGCAATTATTGTTAATCATGGTGACATCACGGTTTTCGATACTTTTTGGTATCATTGCTTTAATTATTTTTACAACCGTCGGTGCAGAAGATAGTGCGGTAATTATCTTTTTACGATTATAGCTAAATTATTTAATAAAATAAAATATACACAATTTTTTAACATATTTTCTTTAACATATCTCTATTTTATGCTCCCAATGTAATGCTAAAGAAGAACGCAGGCATACGATATTTTTTTGAAAAAAGAATGTCCATTTTTTGAGTTTGACATCTACTTAACATTACAGATTAATTAATAGAATAATCAATTATAATTAATAATTCGTTTAAAATTCAACATCTTTTTATTTTAATAAATACATTTAATATTTCGAAAGAAAAGTAGCTTTTTAATTCAATAAATGTATTAATCTGAATAGTTTCTAGATGAAAATAGCATTAGACATTCTTAGGAAAAAATTCGTTGGGGTGTCTAGACGATGTTATTTTGAAGCTGCCAACAAGTGCAAACAATTTGTCAATAATCGTGCTGAAGTGTCAAAGTGTGGTGTAAGTATTTAAAGTTTTGCATTTCATTAAAAGCTACCCTACAAACAAAATTAAATCTTTTTTTTCTTTCACAGAAAGAGTTTTTAATCGCTAATGGTGCTCGCTGCTAAGAATTCGTGATCCACAGTAATACCTATGATATTTGTATAATCAAAATTTGCTTTTTCTTTCGCAAATTCTATCTTAAATATTAATAACTTTAGGTTGAATCTCGCGGTACAAGCCCGAACCGAAGCTGTTTTTTTATTGTAATTTTTAAATGTTTTTTAAGATTTATTTCTGTTATTGTAAAACGTATTAGAAAGTTTTGCGATAAGGGATTCCGAATTACCATACATAAATACGAAAATGCTATGTTTCGGAGATATAAACTAAAATTGTTATTTGAATTAATATCTTTTATTTGATACTGCTAAATTCAATATTGTTTCTATTTTTATTATTGATAAAGAATAAAAAAATAAATCCTTTACATTAATATATGTAATACGAATACAAATGTAATATGTGTACAAATCAATGATAGTCATTTATCATTTATGAATGATCCAGAAACATCATTCCTCAAACTTTGCAACTGAATGTATGACGAGTGATATATTGCATTTGATTATCATGCCAGAGACACATGTAGCTTAATTATTTACTAAACGTTATCAACTAATCATTAAACTATCTCTAATAATTTTGGGTTTCGGTAAACTATCTCTAGCAATTGGACGGTTAAAAATTTAATAGTGGTCCTCAAAGTGAAAATTTCGCCCTATGCAAATGAATAGGTTACTCACCTCCAATGACGTTTAAATTTTGCTTGTAGCTTTTTGCACAGAGATATACTAATGAGTACTAAATATACACTATAATATACTTGAAATTAAAATAATTTTTTTTTGCGAACAAAAGTATAAATAATTTATCTAGTACAAGGTACTTTTCATACTATTAGAATACAAAAAAATATCTCTTATTAATAACGCTAGATACATTAAACCTTTACGTTTAGTACGGGGAATGATAATCTATCATTCTAGGGGTTTTCATGAATATATCAAAACATAGAGATTTATTTTTACAGCAAGAAGTGAAAAGAGTAGGTAATTATTTACAGAATATTATGTAGTTTATTAAAAAACACTTGTGGAAGAATAAAGTTGTCCGAGTCTAGCATCAGAAGCAGAGAGATCTCGCAGTAGTCTGGAAGTGGAAGTAAAGTCTCCTCTCGCAAACTTACTTTTCCCGTATTTTCCCACTTCTTTCGTACATACAAAATTAAAGTCCTTTAAAAATAATTATTTCTTTCGAGCAGACAGAGAGAGAAAGAGAGAGAGAAAGGGAGAGAGTCGTTATGAGCCTTAACTATGTGAATTATGCTCAAGAAAACAATTTATTTCTCTCCAAGAGTTAGGCAACCGTAAGCTTTTTGTACAGTCTGAGTAAAAAGTGTAAATTTAAATTTAAAAGTATAAAACACACTTAATGATTCAATAGATCTATTGCAATAATTCGCTTGGTATATATAATGCAACAAAGTTCCGAAATAATCGAAAAATTACTTAAAATAATGTAAGATGCACATACTAAATTATAACGTAAGTTGTACCATTTTACCATGCTCTCGTCTATTCCTTTTTCTTTCACGTGGGAGACTAGGTTTTTTTTCTCCGTTCCGATATTCCACGGAGACGTCGCGGTTTTACGGCCTCTTAAATCGAGCGAGGTTCGTGACGAGCTTGCGATGTCGTAGTCGCGTGCTTGGGGACGATCTCTGTCGGCGCTCGACGCTGTTTGGCTCTTAAACTGCGTGATTTACGCGTCAAGGGGGAGCTGGCAATTTTTTTCTGCGCGTCGTCCGTGTCTTAATCAGTGGACGATAACGTTTCCCATCGTCTGCTGACGTCACTTTCTTTTCCGCTTACTACGAATCTAACTGTATGTATGTATATGTACGCGTGTGCGCTGCTTTTCTTTGGATAGTATTTTACCCTTTTTTCTCGATTAATTTATGCAGCAGGAATATTTTCATTAGATTTCGTTTTAATAAATGACTATTCAGGGATCTACTATATCTACGTGAATTGCTATAGATCTTTACAGTTTTATTCATTTTTCTAACTATTTTCTACTTGGTATAAAATGTGTGTAGTAAACATTGTAATAAGGTTCATGTGAACCTCCCTAAATTTGACGTGACTAGACTTTTTTTTGGATCTTCACCTCTACGTAAGAAAAATTACTAAAACGCTCAGGGAAATTTATAGTAGACCTCCGGTAAATTTTAGGATTTACCAAAATTTATACATTTCATAAATTTATTTAATGTAGTGTGAGCTACTGCTATAATTTTTAGATATACGGAGATTTTCAAATTGAGGTTGCTCGCGTGTATAAAATTCTTAATTCTTTCTTCTCTTGCAAGCTCAGAAATATACCGAATATTAAACTGTTCAAAAGTGTATACTTACAAGTAGATTTATCGCTTTTTGAAGAAATATTACATTAAAATAGTAGGTTTTATAATTTTACAATTCATTAGAATAACGTTTCGAAAAGCTGATTTTTAGATTAAAATATTTAATAAGAAAATGAAAGTAAACTTTACTTACCATGATGCGACATCCTGATCTGTAAAGTGCCTTCGCTCTGAATGAAATCCTTGCCGTTGGTGGCGCGGCATGAATAAAATCCTCGATCGCTCACATCGAGCTGTGTAATTTTTAGACGACTACCAACAAGATTTGTCGCAGCGTGCTCGTGATTCTAAAGAAGGACATTGTAACAACACGAATATTAATTTTAACTAACTATACCTGTGTAATACTTAAGAATTAAAGTCTCTTTTTAAAAAAATGTGTTTCTATGCTTACTTTATTATTTAGTTCTTTCTTATTTTATACAATACAATAAATGCATGCGTTTTGATTTAATTCATAATTTAAATATTTTCTTTACAAGGATAAAATATGTGATTGTTAATAAAGACGTGAAATAGGTTACTTATGCACTGAGAAAAATTTTTTAGTAAAAATTACTATTTTAATGGTAAACGGAGGACAAACTTGCACAATTATAAAAATTGCTATTAATAATGGTAAAAAATGCCACCATTTTGGAAAAATTACCATTAGTAATGGCAATTTTTATCATATCATTAGTAATAGCAATTTTTATAATTGTGCAAGTTTGTACTCTTTTTACCATTAAAATAGTAATTTTTACTAGCAAATTTTTGTCGGTGTAATGGTTATAAATAAATTGTAAATATTTTAAATGATAAATAATTACTATTTTACCTGTCGATTAATCTTCTTTACTATGACTCTATCTGGCTCCTCGTTCACCGGTGCCTCATTTTTGAACCAACGAATTTTAGTTGGAGGTGGATCTCCAACAATCTCGCATCTCATGTTTACAGTGCTTCCAGCCTCTTTGGTCAAGTTCTTTAATGCGCTAATGAATTTTAAAGTACCTCCTTTATCGCCAGTAGGTGCATCTACGTCGGTTCTAAAATAAGAAAAAACAATGATTTTAATAAAAATGTTTATTTAATCAGGAAAAATATAATTCTTTTGAAGTAATAAGTTTAATAAAGTGTCATAATGCTAATGTTAAAAATATTCTATAAAATTATGTGATTCTAGTTACGTTTCTAGGTAATCTACGAATTGATGACAAAATTTCTTAATTAAATTCAATTACATTTAATGCATTTGCATTATCTTATATCTTATCAACCAGGAAAACTATATATTACGTTTCTTATTCGGACACGCGTTGAAACGTATGCGTTACCAAAATGGAAAATACGAATTGCGCATTGCAGAATCTTTCGTTTCTTTTGGACTGTCAATTCCTTTTACTCGCATTATTTTCTTATAATATTTTGAAGTATTGTACTTTCAATTTAAAGATCTACGAAGTACATATCTTCCTTCGATTTATATAGATTTTAAATCACTATCCATCATTATTAATTTAATCTTGGTAACTTTTTTTTCAAAAGTATAAATTTCATGTTTAGTCGTATTTCAACTGTAATTCCGATAGTCCGTAAATCTGACTATTCAATGTAATTTTCCAGTTGAAACTAATAAAACTGAAATTTACGTAATTTAAGCCAGTATACATTACCAAGTGTAACATGAGATCAAACTACCGTAAATCGTAGTGAAAAATGTGCAGCGTTATTTGGTAACACAGTATTTAATTACCTTGTGGACCGCAAACACGAACATTTAAAGATTAAATTAGCTTAGTAAATCAAGGATTTTATCTGTAAATAAGTAGAACATTTGTTCCACATAAACTAAGAAATAAAATTAAGCGTATGTTTGCCAAATCGAATGGTCGCAGGTATTGAAAAATTATTCAAAAATAAGAATTATAGTAAATCGAGCAAAATCGAAAGTATGCTACAAAAGACTCAGAAATTATAAAATGTTATCTCTCCTTAAAAAGATGATGTAACGTCTTTTAAATCTTGATAAATTAGTCGATTAGAAGTGACGTGATTAGTGAATGGTAATCGGACGCAATAAATACGCGAAAAGTGTATGATCGCGTGTATTGTAGAAACGAGACATAACAAAAGTTTTTGAAAAGAAGCCTGTTTTGAAAAGATCATAACCTGCCATTTTTCTTCTCGCTGTTTTGCTTTTAATATTTAAAAAAAAACATTTAAAAAAATATGAATAAGAATAAAAAAAATTAGTCAAGCAGAAAAACAAAATGCACGCTTGCGCGGGAGATGACCCCTAGTTAATGTTAAAATTCTTTATCTCTCACTTTATCAGTTCAGACAAATCCCGTACGTTCATAGAATAATTTTATGTTAATAAAGGCTAATAATTCTATATATTTTGATGCGTACAGAAAGTATAAGTAATAAACTTTCTTTTACCGATCTCAGAAAAATAAAATAACTGCTATTTTTAAAGTAAGCAACAATCTAAGAAAAAAAGAGGGAAGTACCAATGTCTGATTAGTAAATTTTCGGTAGGTATACCAATTCCCAGTTAAGACTACTAACCAATTATCGATTATTTAATCTTTAAATAATATGTAGCAACGATTAGATTTATGTAAATCTAATTTATTTAGTAAAATAATAATATACTAATCAAAAATTGGTTCATGAACAACAATACTTTGCAATAAAAATTACAATAAACATTCGTAACTCTAGTAATTAGTATACGAAATTGAAAGTGACACATAGCTTTATTTGAAATGAGTTGAATTAAAAAATAGTTTGAATTATTGTTGCATAGGGTCTTATTGTGGAAAATGTACGAAAGGGGAGATGAGACGACTAGACCGCATGTTTACGCTCGACTTGCACCGATGCACCACCAGTCCAGTTTAGCTCCGGGGAAGAGGGAGCGGGATAGATAGATGGAGAGAGAGAGAGAGAGAGAGATAGAGGTGACTAGTACAGGAGTAGACGCATGTTGGGGAGGCGCGAGCAATATAATCATATACCGAAAGGAGGGAAGGAGCGTGGTCTACCGGTAACTAATCTCGCGTTTACCACTACAGTTATTGAATGTAAATCAAGAGACTTGAATAAGAGCGTGTTCGAGTATATCGCCGCCGTACAGCCCATCCAATAACACCCTCCACTAATCAAAATCATTATTATTTTTGATAATATATTTCAGACAAATTAGTTACAACTAATTATTAACTATATTTAAAATACTTTAATTGTACACCGCATTTTTTGTGTATAGATATGCAAGCGAAATTGGGCAAAATTGGCGAAGTTTCTATCAGCATACGGATTACTCAATATCATAACTTCAAATTTAGATAATATATATGCAGAGAAAATTTTTTTGATGAAAAGTATGTAAATATTTTAGATAAATATTGTAGTATCAGCATGGTAAAAATTCTAAAACAAAATATATACTTTACATCAAATTTTGGAAAAATAACGTCAGCATTTTACCCAAAACATATTTAGATAATTTTAATTCAACTTCTCTCTCGGTGTACAGTATTTTTTATAATTTTTTATTATATTTATTTAAGTTAATTTAAAATAACTTAAAATTTACAAACCACAAAATGAAAATAAAACAATTTTAAAAAATCGTGTAAATCGTTAAGCACATACGTATATAATAGAAGTCTTACAGTCAATTTAAATATTAAAAAAAAAGTCGTAACTAAAGCATACGAATTAACTCGGACATTCAGCATTTTTCCGACAACCCACCGCTAAAAAAAAAGAACGAATGTAGCAATTTCTCTTTGCAACATCGTCTGTAAGGTGGAAAAAAATTTAATTACCGTCACCTCTTCCGCAGAGGGTCCCGTCGCAATTAGACTTTGGCTCTTTTTTTTAAACCAGCTATGCCCCTGTCCTCTCTTGTGAATTTTACCGGTGACTATATACACACGCGAACCCGGATGTATAAACGAGTGGATAAGTGGCGCGAAGAAGATGCGTACCGCTGGAAAATGTCGTGGTTCGAAAAACGAAGGGTTGAGCGGTGGAATGTTAGCGACAGAAGCGACCAGGGATACGGCAACTTGTTCAATTATTTAAATCACGCATGGCTCCGGAACTTGCGATTCTTTTGGTTGCGTTATTTTATTCTCCTTTTTTTTACCGCGCACCAGAAAAACAGGAAAGGGTTGCCGATGAAAACTGATGCAGCTTTATATATGACTATTATCTCCGAGTAATAAATATAAAGGATTTATTTTTAATTACTTAAAATTTTTTTTAATGAAATCAAACAAATTAATGAATAAACTCTATGGCGCAGCGTTATAAAAGTTAATATGTATGAAATGAAAGAGAATCTCGGAATTCTACAACTTTAATAAATACAGTTATAAAGGAGAATTATAATATTATACGCGGCTTTATAATATAATGCATATAAATTTACTGCACTGGTGCACTAAAATTTTTATAATTCTTAATAAACTTTTATGCCTCTGAAAGAATATTATGATTTTATTTTAGTATCTTTTTACATTTATAAGGTTATGAATTACTGTTACGTATGAAAAATTCTGCCCGAGACAGAGGATAAGTCGATAAGACAATTCGTTTTCTTTTTACAATTGAAAATAATTGTCAAATTCTACGAAAATACCGTAAATGGTAAATGTTTGTGAACAGACATAATCGAACGAAATAAATGTTTCGGGTTAATTAAATGAAGAGAAGGTTTTTCCTATCTTTTTACTTAAACATTATTCTCCGAGCTTTTAAAAAAGCAGCTCACGAAATATTTCGTGGAAAAAAGTAATAGAATGTTGAAATTGAATGTCGAATAGCTTGGATCGAACTAGGCACGTATACGGTACGTGATTGATAAAATTTTCATTGGTGTTGCAATCGATTTGGTGGGTATTCCAGTGTACGATTTCGCGAATCCTTTTTATTATTCCGGCTATTAATAGATAGAGCTTCCAATGAAATGTCGGATGGCTAAGCGAAAGTGCTCCGATCGTGTCGATAAAAGTACCGTAATTAAATTACTCAGTCGTTTCAAGTTCATTGGTTGCTTTGGCATATCAAATTCTATAACGCAAACTAAAACGTCCAGAATAACGTTTAATATAAATAAATTTTAATTATTATCAGAATATGTGAAATCCAGCCGAGTTACTTGAAAAACAAATAATTAAAGTTTTGGGAAATATTAATTTAATTACATAAGCGATTTGGTTTTTAATTTGCACAATTAATAATCTACGCTTGTAAATATTTATTACTTATTTCTTACATTAAAACATAAAAAAGCATTTAATATAAATCAGTATTTATGACGTTTGTCAACAACTGATAATAATTTATTGACAAAATCAAAAATAATATTTTTTTTGGAAAAAATATGTAAATAAAAATAGTGTTTAAATTATAATTACTTATTTATTCTATGCAAACTACATTCCTTAAACTATTTAATTGAAATGAGTGATCAGTTTTACGAGAAAAAAAATGAAACTGTCGACACATTTTTGGCCTTTCGTGACCAAGCGTGATTAATAAGCGAAGGCGTGTTGTAAATTTATGGAGCTCAAATGTACCGTAAAAACTTGATTTGTTTAATTTGTTCCAAGTGGTGTAGAATTGCACCATTTGTGAATCCATTATCAAATTATACACCGGTAGTATTTACCGAAAAATGATGAAAATAGCTTTTTGCTAATTGAGGCTAATTATTTTTTTAAATTATAATAAAAAGTTCGCGGAATTTAAATTAGTAAAATTACAAAATAAATGTTATATTGCTTATTTCGTACGTGGTTTTGTTCTTCGTATATACAAACGGGTTAAACTTTCACTTTTGGTGTCAAGTTAAGTGGGGATAGTTTGCTAAGATAAGAAGACAATAAGTATTTATCTATAGTCTCTCTTGACTTGACTTGAGTAGAGTTTATAGAGAGATATAAATGGCTTTATGGTACGAATTTAAGTTTCAACTTTCATTGATCGTTTCGTACAAACAAGGAGGAAATAATCAGGGTTCTCGGGCTTGGATTGTAAATTAATTTTGAAAAACGCTTTTAAAGATGAGAACATAAAGAAATACTAATTATTTGTATCTAATAGGTTTTATCACTTTATAAATAAACTTTATAGATAATTAAAATAGTATATATACGAGGTAATTTCACCCAACATAGTAAACGAAGAGTACATAAGACGTCTCTAATGTAAAAATAGATCAGTTTGGATAGACCGATAAATATATAACTTTATTACATATACATATCACCAAGCCGTAAATACATCTGTTTTGAAATTATATATACATACGTTTGTATAGCAAAATCTTGGAATTGACTGTAATACAAGAATTGAAAAAAGTAAGTATTTTACAACTTAGCAAACTAAAAATTTATACTTAATGGTTTAGATAAATAACGGAAGGTACACGAAGCACTATATTTTATTAATAAGGATATTTAAACAATATTGAAAAATAAAGATAGGAATATTAAATGTACGTCATACGCTACTGATTGATAGATAATAACGAAAGGAATTAAACTAAAAGCAACCGAGTCTCATTGAAGATTCGGCAACAGGAGCAGCGTTCAAATTCAGTACGTAGACACGTGTGACAATGTACCTAAGTAACCGAGAGAGAGAGGGAGAGAGAGGAAGAGGCAGAGGTAAAGGAAGAGGGAGAGGAGAGGAGACAATAGTAATAATTAGGAAAAGACCCTCCGAGCCCTCGAAAGGACTCATCAAAAGGGCTTCTCCTCGCAAGTTGATCGCACTTAGCGTCACGTCAGTCGTTCGTCCGACAGGCTCCGCGGGTGACTCCTTACGCCAAATCGAAAGCCGCTCCGGTGTGCTCTCGTATCTCGTCTGAGACGCTCGGGATTAGTAGGCGTTCGCGGAGCTTTCCATATAAATAATGCATCGCTCGTGGAGGCAAAGTGGTTTTCTCGTAACGGTACCGGATTAACAGCCAGCGAGGGTAAAAGAGAAAAAAAAACGATAAGGAACCCCGGAGAACTCTCGTGCAGACTAAAAGGCGTTTTTTGCCGCCCTCGCGCCCTTCGTCGCATTACACAGGCACGCTGCTCCGCGTATTCTTTAAATATTTAAGAACCTACGGTCGAGAGTAGCTGGCAACTTCTTGACGCGCCATGAATGAAGGGACTCGACTTTGACTTCGAGACGCGGTCTTTAAACCTGAATTTGACTGAGTTGTCGACTGTTGGGTGAAACGGAATACTTTTCCTGGTTTAGCTCTTTACACCAGCTTTCGAATCGCAATATCATTATCTTGATGTACTACCGTCTCTCGTATGCCCCCTCTATCTTTCAGTATTCACCTTTATTCTGGCACTGCCGCTCACGTCACTAATACGTTTCGGAGCTTTCCGTTAATTAGATTATTTAATTATTCTAAATATTTTTACTCTTGCGATAATTTATATACAATATTAATCAAGATATTTTTTTTTCATTTTTACTCTGTCACATTGTACGTAATTTTGATCACAGCAAATATAATATTACAGACTTTATCAACTAAAAATGAATATATAATTTATGCTCGTACTATTTATTACTGAAGAGGGATCAAACTTGATATTTTCGCTCCACTCATAAATATTCATGCAAACGTTATATTTATATTCTTTATAAATGCTAAAGAATATAATTAAGATATTAAAAATGTCTCAACTTTATTAAAATTAGTACAAAATATTCAATGTATATTTATAATATAGGGAATTTAACGATCTTTTAAATTTACTATTTTATTTATTAATCTTAATCTTTATACAAAACAGAAATCATTTTCCCTTCTACATTTAAAAGGATTTTCTCTGATGTAAATCAATTACATTATGATATAATTTGTATATATGCAAAGTAATACCCCGACGAAATTTGAACACAAATTTTACATTTGGGCAAATAAAACATAATAATACATTAAAGAGAAGACTAACTTGGCATCATATTTTGTGGTATTTGTAGGTTCGAACACATCCAATTCATCGGTGTAATTGATTTTTGTCGATATTCCAGGTAGAATGATAGTTCGTGGAATGTGATACAAAACCGCAAAATGTAAAAAGAGATAAACAATCAGTTTTTAGGCTTACTAAGAGAGTATCAGTATGCTGCACTGTAACGGTCTGTAAATCTGGATTCTGTAATTTACGATTCTTTCCTTTACCGAATATTTATCTAGTCTTTAAACGTTTCATATGTTATTGTAACTTTTAAAGTTACATCGTTTCAATATAGTACTGATTTTTCTTATACTACTATGCCGAAATGTAAGATGTATAATTTATCATATGCTAAAAAGCGCATCGGGTAACAATATGAAGACGATTCGTAAAGAATTGTGCATAGGCATCGGTAGCTCAGTGGACAGAGCACGCGTCACGAAAACGGAAGGTCTCGGGTTCAAGTCCCGTCGAGTACGCCGTGCCGTTTTTATCCGTCTCGTCCTCCTCGAATAAATATTTAATTGTAATTATTATTATGACACGTAAAAATCGTAACAGAATCATCTATAAAATTTTGTATATAATGTTTTGATCGCTTAAGTTCATAATTATTTTCTTCAAGAGAGACATTAGCTGCTGCAAAAATTTAATATCGATACCTTTGTGACGAATAAGTTTTAAAATCATGTATGACAATCTCGAATAATGCATTTTCGATGTATATAGATTGAGAAAAGTTTGCAAAAGAGTCTTCGGAGTTTTCCTCTTTAAGTCGCAAGTTTCGGTTTAAAGGGAAGTCTCGAACATTTTCCTCGCTCGCCGTCAAAGTAGGGCATCACAGGGCAAACACCAGTCGCGCGTACAGATGGTATTGCAAGCGAGACGCGGTTCGAAACTCTTGGGCGCCCACGAGACTGTAGGCGTTGAATAGGCGGGCACACTGTACAACCCGAAGCAGACTCCGTCGTCGGCGGCTTCCTCGAGCAGAAGCATCAATATTAATGGGAGGCCCCCATTGCATTTAGGGAGGAATAATGCATGCATGTGCATTGGCTGGGGTAACTCTTGACTTTCTACCTATACCGCTTGTGATCGAACCTGCATCTATCTATCCTTCTCCTTCTCCATCTGCTTCTTCACCGCCATCACGGAAAACTCTTTCTTTACATCTGTTTATCTTGTAACTTGCGACAATCTAAATGTGGTATACGATCAACTGATATACCTACATTTCGGTAGATTTATGATAGATCAAAAGTGTGAAAAATTAAATACTGCCTTAAATTCGTAATTTATTACATATTATATAAGTACTCTTTATAAAGTCAAGTTTTGTAATTAAAACCTAGAGTAAATTACTAAATTAGTAAATTTGATTCATGATCAATTCTAAGTGCCTAACTATGATATAACATATAATATTTGTAATAAAAAATAATTAATTAATGAAATACGGGATATAAATTTATACGATGTTTTGTATAGAACCATATGAAAAATAATAAAATTGAATATTAATTTAGAAAAATACGTCTTTATGCATTATATGATCCATTATAGGTGGTCGCGTCGTGCATGGCACCAGTTATTATGACGAGCTTTGACGCGTTGATAGGTTTTGGGAGATCACGTTAGTCAACTTCGTTATAGCGCTTCGTTACTGTTATAATTACATTTCCGCATGAGCTTTCGCTAAGATAATTGTTACCTTTTTATATCAGATTTACGTTTTTTAAACTATTTTGCGATATACTTTATTCCTTATTGTGAAATATACAGTGATATAATTAACAATTAATGTTCGACCAACTATTAAATTTACATTTAAATAAATTTAGATCAAGTGTGATGAATCCGATTTGGTCTATACCTTCTAAATGGTATTTTTCGCAAGATATCTTGTCAAAAACTTATTCTTGCCAAAAGAGATTACCATGGTTTATGCGAGATAAACGAGTCAAATATCGGTTTATCACGACATCAAAATTTATATAAAAAAATTTTGTACGAAAAGTAACATTTTTAAATATTGTAACGTCTATTGATCGATTGATGATAAAATGTTAACAATAATTTAACCCAGTAGTTTCAAAATAATATCAAAAAAATGTATAAAATGAATATAAATGAAGTAATATATTAAAATTATTATAAATAAAGTAATATTTAAAAAATGTATGATGTCGTTAGTGATAGTAGTAATATTATTAACACATATATTAGAAGAAAGGAGGTATAAAAGGAGGTATGAAAGAAGGTATGAAAGAAGGCGGGTCATCGATTGAAATTCTGGGTGTTACGCAGGACCAATCGAACGTGAATTTTAATGTTTATTCGTGCTCGTACAATTACATTGAATATACCGAAGTGAAGTTACGTGCAGTACATTTGTATTTACTGCAGTTGGAAGGAAACCGAAAAATTTATAAGAATATATATACATATATACGTGTAGCTATACACATATATACAATGGAACATCGTTCGATTGGCTTATTCTTGCTCTTTTTCTATTTTCCTTGTTTCATTTTCTCTGTTTCGCCCCGTCCGTTTAAATTAGCTTTTCTTCTATCTCTCCGTAATGCAGGACAGAGGCAAAAAAAATTCAATTTTAATCACGCGACCGCGCGATGGTTACGGTCTGGGCTACTGTACAATCCAGGGGATGAAGCGTAAGGGAGGAGAAAATAATGAAAGAGATAAAGAGGACGAGCGTGTGATCGTACACTTGTGAAAGTGTGAACAGGAGAATTGGAGAAAGTGGAAAAGAGATTTTGTACCGAGATATACAGACGTAAAATCAGGATTCTATTAAAATCATCTTAGAGAATTAAAATAATTTAGATCATCATGAAGGTATTATTAGTATATTATATCACAAGGCAGGAAAGTGGCTCGTTTCGCTCGTGTCTAAACGTTTTCCTCGGGAATAATCAACTTTCCTCCATTGTAACATATAGCATTTATTTTCTCCTACGCCCCTCTCCATTTCTTCCTGTGGCTACTTTAATGGTTAAAATTTACGAATTATATTTTTTTATGAATGAATATACCATTTATAAGAAATTTAAATTGCGCTATTTTAGAAGAAATAATTTTCATTCATCAAAATTAAACCTACTTCTCAGTATTTGACGTATAGTGTCAGAGTTTCAACAAATACCTATGACTGGAAAAAACAACCCCAAAATTGCTTTTCAACACGCAGAGGGCATTAATAATACATTAGAATGCCTGAAGAATTAAAAAGCGCATATGCAACCTACCAACGACTAATAGACACAATGTTACGAGGGCTCATAGATAAGGTAGACTTCTTTAAAAAAAAAGTCGTATTTTTAAGACACATAATAAAGACAAGTGGCATTCAACCGGAAAAGATATCAGCTGTAAATAGTTTTTTAGACTTAAAAACCAAAAAAAAGTGAGATTATTAAAAAAAAAGGACGGATTCGATAACCCAGTAGCTTACTTATCAAGAATTCTCTTACCAAACCAGATAGAAATTACAGCACAACAGAGAAAGAGTGCATTGTAGCAATATACGCGATGCATTATTTTAGACTCTACCTACTATGTAATCAATTTGTTTCACAAGCAGACTACGAGCTTCTGTCTCGGATGCCCAATCGGAAGTACCCAGGCTGTATATTAATCAGATAGATGTTTACATTTACCGACTATCACTACATATTTAACCACAAACCAGGGAAGCTGAATGTTAATGCTGATGCATAGGGTGCCTCTTACCTTTACTAAGGAGGACCAGTTGATCCGTCTTCCAAAGCTAGGTATAGACACCCTGTGCCAGCCACATGTGCCGGTCCTTTGTTATCTGTTTTGGGACATAGAAAATACTCGGGCGTATTTTAGCACACCCATGTGTCGTGTCCTTCATGACCACATCACTAGCAGTATGTATGTTTATCAGGTTCCTTGCAGTCCTTTTTATAGTGCCTGAAACCAAAACACTTAAAACACCTAGGTACGCGTAATCTAAGCCTCCTGCGACAATTAGTCTATCCGAATTCCGACTTTAATTCTGCCTTTTCAAAGCAGTGCGTTTGAGTCTTTTACGTTCAGTTCACACAGTGCAAGTGCCAGGTCACGAGCATTTGCCTGAAGACATGTATACTGTGTTTGTACTTGTACGTCTCCAAGTGCGTCTTGTAAAGATTTTTGAAGTTCCTGTCGCTTCTATTTGAAGAAAACGTCCGTGTACGTCTCTCCCTATTTCGGTTTAATCAAGATCGTACATCTCCCTTGTTGTGGGATAGGTCGATCTGATCTCTGTTGTTGCGGAGCGGTAGGTAACCTCGGTCCCGTCGATTCAGTCAGTCCTAAACGTGGTCATAACTGGCAAGTTTAATATTAACTTCAACTGAACTGATGCCAGTAAGAACTACATGTTTTCGCATTTGAACGAACTTAATCGCTTTCTAATCCCTTCCGACAATGTACATCATCCACACTGTTCTGGTTACTTGACGCACACTTGGCTGGATCTTTTTATTTTACGTGACAGTACTTTGCACTTTAATTATACGATGTTCAATACTCAATTTCTGGCAGACTTGAGACATGATTCCATTTTACTTCAAATCAATTTAACTAAGCTAAAGAATAGAGTGCCACGGGTTAGCACACGCAGGCGTATAAGGAGAGTCCACAACCTTTGGAGTCCACAACAAAACGTATCCTTACCAAACTCTAGGATATGATTTCTATTATAAAAATATGAAGAAACCCGAAGTTTTAGATTCCAATGCTCTTTTTTATGATAGATATATGCAAATAACGAAAAATCTTGCCAAAAAATTCTTAACTTTGATTCCTTATAACTCGGAAATAAGTAAAGATACATAGTCATACCAAATTTTAAAAGATAACCGAGATTAAGGGGGTTCCATACTCAATTTTTGATGATTAATTAATAAAAAAGTAGAACAGTATGTGAAAAAATAAGAGAAGAGGCGCCTTCGTTTATTGACAATCTAACTGTGTGCTGAATTTTAGATCAAAAGATAATTGCGTTTTCGAGAAAAGTCTTACCAAAAATATCAAATATTTTCACCTCGTTGAGGTTAGGTTCAGATTTTTGGTAAGAGTTTTCTCAAAAACGCAATATAATTTTAATCTGAAATTCAGCACACAGTTAGATTATTCATAAACGAAGGCGCCTCTTCTCTTATTTTTTCACATACTGTTTTATTTACAAATTTATTACTAATAATCACGTATGCCGATAAGGTAGGGAGGATAAATATTGACTATGGCACCCCGTTAAGTAAATATGTTTCGAAAAAAGGTGCTTCAATATCTTAATTTGGTCAAAAGTTATGGAAGAAATAAAAATTAGACGAAATTTTGGCCTAATAAAATCATCAGATTTTAATGCTAAATTTTCGATAAAATTTTGTCTAATTTTTATTTTTTCAATAACTTTTGACCAAATTAAGTTTTTAGAGCTTCTTGTTTCAAAACATATCTACTCAATCTCAGTTTTCTTTTAAAATTTGGTTTTAATGTATATCTTTACTTGTTTCCTAGTTATAAGATTTTTCGTTATTTGCATATATTTATCATAAAAAAGGGCATTGGAATCTAAAACTCCGGGTTTCTTCTTATTTTTATAGTAGAAATCATATCCTAGAGTTTGGTAAGGATCCGTTTCCCAAAGGTTGGGGACTCTCCTTGTTAATGCAATCCAAACGTGTTATGCTGGAGCTTTTAATTTCTCCTTCTTCGGGTACTCAATCACTGCGCCGCTCGTAATACTCCTGTATGATAACGACCCTACCCAATCATAGTATGTTCCAACTCCTATAGTTGCCACCATGACCTCTGAGCTATCCGCATCGTTGCTATACATCTTTGATCAGGTTGCCCCGGTAGTGCTCCTTACTCTCAATGCCACACGTAAGTCGTGGATTACGTCTGACATAGAACCACCAAATTCACCAATAATCCCGACGATTTCCGTCAATATAAGCGTTTGCGTAGTGCGGCCTCTAATATGCTTGAATCGACAAAATTCAGGTGCACTATCGAGGAACTGAAGGCGTCGCATGACCTTAGATCGCGGTGGTGTGTTCTTAGGAGTTATGGTGTATCAGTACGACTTTAACCCTCTCCATCCACTCTATTTCGTTTAGACTAGTTTAACCTTTACAGGATGGGGATTTGGGTTTACTGTTTTCTCTCACTTTTCTATAGAAATCGAGTTTTTGTGATGTCTCACATCTCAAAACTAACACATGTAAAGGGTCGATCATGGGCATGGCCCGTATAGGGGCCATCCCGTCCTCTAAAAGTTAAGGAGTCCGTAGAGTATAGTTTAACATATCACCACCCGAAAATTGTGGGAGCAGAAATGGCGCTGCCATCAGATAGGCTGAGTTCATATTCGACAATAATTATGGACATTTAAAGAAAATAGAGTTTTTACCACACAAAATCAGATTTGAGCGCCATAGTTATTGATGTAATGATTAATTTCATATTGCTTACCTGATTGAAATATAAGTATTTTCGACGAATAGTGATAAGTTATAACACATAACGAAGTCACCTGGTACTTATCACTATTCGCCGAAAATATTGACTTTTCGATGAGCTAAGTAACATATAATTAGTCATAATATCAATGGCTATGGTACTCAACTTTGATTTTGTCTAATAGAAACTCTATTTTCTTTAAGAGTGCTCTATTCCCCGTCAGCGCCCTCTAGTCTAAGAAAAATTTTCTTTGCAATCATTACATTATTTAAGATAGTCAATTTAAGAAAATTAAGTTTCTGTCGAATTTTATGCTATTTAATGCAAGCAACTGTTTTTTAATGTTAATCCATGCGTATAAATATTGAGGTAAAAGCTCATTCCACCCAACACTGCAATGCCATAAGTTTTGCATCAAAATTTTAGATAACACGATTACTGTACCCAATAACCGCTTGGTGATTTTTTAATTGAATTGTTTGATCACTTGATATGTGATTTTATCATTTACTTTATCCCATTGTACATCCAATGCTTTGATTTCGCTGTCATTATTAAGAAACAAATTTACAATGTTTCGCAAATTTGATAAAGATTCTATAACCCCTTCAGTATTTGAAATCCATTTTCTTAAGGTAAATCCAGCTGATTTAATTATTTCTTTTAGTTCATTGCGTAATTTTATTGAGTCTTGAACACTATCTATAACTATCATGTTATCATCGACGTAACCGTCACGTTTGATAATTTTACTCGCGATTGGATAATTATGTTGTTTATCTTTGGCTAATTGATTAAGAACGCACGTAGCTAATCGTAATGCTGATTCACTAACCGAATAAAACGACAGAAATCAAATATTTTTATTTTTTCTTTCCCATTTTCACGCCATAAAATAAATTGATATCTAATCTAGGATCTCCTTGTGCTCGATGATATTCATAACCCGAGGACATAGTTCCCTTTGAGATCGTAATCTGTTTGTCACCTTAATGACTCGGCAGTGACCAACGCTCGTGCGGATCATGTTGCAAATTCGCGAATTACAAATCAGCACATTGAAGCTATGCTCTGGCGAGTCATGAGAGGAAGGAATTCCGTAATTACAAAACTAGTCACACGCTCCCTCTTGAATTCGTCGTCTTTGCAATAAGTTACTAATAACGCAATCGCGCAAACAACATTTTTAAACAAAAAAATCAATTCGTTTGCTAACACTAACTTTAAAAGTCAGATGCTATGTATGTGTATTTATTTTATTTTTAGCTGAAGAATTCCCCACTACTAGCAAGTCACTTGCAATATCTAGTATTATTTGGAATTTCGAATAAGAATTTAGAATTGAATTATTGCACTTACATTAATAGTATTATCTTAATACAAAAAAGTAAGTGAAACGGTGACTTTGTTTATAAATGTTTGCATTATTGTGCAAGTACTCATTTATAAGTAATTATAAAACTAATTATCTGTAAACGCTCTAAATAATTAAAATTATAATAATATTGATGTATTCAAGTAAGCATTAAAAAAAGAATGAAATATGCAAGTTAATATGCGAGTATATAAAGTGCATGTATGTAACCTGCAATGCTATATAATGTATAAATTAAATTTTAAATAGTGCATATTGTTACAGATGTTTAAATAACTCTAAGCCTTTGTTGGAATGAATGCTCGTACAAGTGAGTCTTCTTTTCTAACATACACTGAGAAAAAAGTTATAGTAAAAATTACAATGTTGTCTAGTAATGCGGAGATAGACTGACACAATCCAAAAATTTACCATAGTGTATAATAAATTTTAACTGAAGTTGTAGTAAATATTACCAGAATTGTAGTAAAAATTAATAACTTTCTAGTAAATTTTATTATATTATACTACACTATGGTAAATTATTGGATTTCGTCAGTCTGTCTCGCATTAAACATACAAGCAGCTGAAATGGCTTGTAACCTACAGTTCCGTCTACAAATATAAAATTAAACAAGAAGACTACATCAAACTAATAGATATAAAAATAAAAAAACTATGGAACAAAATATGGAGAAGAGAATGAAAAACACACATTTATACAAAATTAAATCTATTGACGATAGCAACTATAAAACACACAACCTTAAAAGAAAAGAACAAGTCATAATTAACAGACTCCGAATAGGTCACACTCAAATAACCCATCAACACCTAATGAGTAAAACACCGGCCAACGAATGCAACCATTGCTACACTAATTTTAAAAGTCAGAGCTATGTATGTGTATTTATTTTATTTTTAGCTGAAGAATTCCCCACTACTAGCAAGTCACTTGCAATATCTAGTATTATTTGGAATTTCGAATAAGAATTTAGAATTGAATTATTGCACTTACATTAATAGTATTATCTTAATACAAAAAAGTAAGTGAAACGGTGACTTTGTTTATAAATGTTTGCATTATTGTGCAAGTACTCATTTATAAGTAATTATAAAACTAATTATCTGTAAACGCTCTAAATAATTAAAATTATAATAATATTGATGTATTCAAGTAAGCATTAAAAAAGAATGAAATATGCAAGTTAATATGCGAGTATATAAAGTGCATGTATGTAACCTGCAATGCTATATAATGTATAAATTAAATTTTAAATAGTGCATATTGTTACAGATGTTTAAATAACTCTAAGCCTTTGTTGGAATGAATGCTCGTACAAGTGAGTCTTCTTTTCTAACATACACTGAGAAAAAAGTTATAGTAAAAATTACAATGTTGTCTAGTAATGCGGAGATAGACTGACACAATCCAAAAATTTACCATAGTGTATAATAAATTTTACTGAAGTTGTAGTAAATATTACCAGAATTGTAGTAAAAATTAATAACTTTCTAGTAAATTTTATTATATTATACTACACTATGGTAAATTATTGGATTTCGTCAGTCTGTCTCCGCATTACTAGACAACATTGTAATTTTTACTTCAACTTTTTTCTCCGTGTATAAACAGATTCTCCGGAGCCAGACTATTCGGTGACGCAAAGAAAACGGACTCTTCTTGCCAGTATATTTTAGAATTTAACTTTGATTAATCAATGTAAAAAGTATGTATTATTTATTTGGAAATCGTCAAGTATAGCTGAAAGATACATAAAAGAAAGGCTTCTCTTCAAATATCTATATTGTTATTGCTTGTACACTATTGAAAAACGTCACAATAAAATTAGAAAAAACTAAATTACATACATCAATAATTGTTTGTGTTTTAGTAACCAAAAATATTGACCAATTACGCGTTATTAAAATTGTAGTGACTTTAATATACATTTTAACAAATAACATTTGAATTTAGATGTCAGTGTATTACATTTTATTTTATCAGTTAATAAATACATATTAAATACTATTTTAATTAATTAATCGAAATGTATGATATTGTTATGCATAAAACTGTAGCTCCTTTAGTTTATTCGAACCGTTCGCTATTTTTTCAGGAATATCACTTGATGTACAAAGTGAATTTACGCAGCATGCGGTGCAGGTGCACGTGCATCATAACTGCTGATTGTCCCTGTTGCCCATTCATCGTTCGCCCGCAGTATATTTACAGGCGATATTTGTAGTTTTTATTTTAATTAAGTTACTGCGAATGATGGATTGATGGAGAGATTCGTTAGTCAACATGAACTGTCGACATGTTTGAATATAAAGAATTCAGATATTTTTAATTTTCTTCTATTTATGTGGCATCAAGCTGTGTCGATATTTTGTTTTAGGTTATAGGTTCCCGGTTTACATATCCCTAAGTCCGAATATTGTTGAGGATCTCATAGGTAAATCATAATAATGACAATGATGCGTATCATCATACATTCTTAGATAAAATTAGCACTATATATTTGTAAGAGTACGATTGAGATATATATATATATATATGGGCTATTTCACGTCAAGTGGTATGATGAATATCGCACCAAATTTAAACAGGCTGGAAATATCTTCCATAAAATAGAAAAAAAATTTTAGGTGTTAAAAATAATTCGACTAAGTGTTATTCCACCATAAAAATGGAAATTTTTCAATTTTTAAAAAAAATTGCTATTTTCAAAGTCATTTATCTCAAAATCTATTAATTTTTTTGAAAAAACAGTACACACAACTTTTGTCCAAAGTAATCTTTAGGACTTATCTACCCAGGTTACGATTCTTAATTTTAAAATCTCATAGAGATAGAACACCTGGATTTTTTTATTTTGATCTAACACCGCTCAAAAGATCACATTTTTCAAGAGCTTTCGAATGGCGGTGGTTAGATTATTAGCCAAGTCCACTGGTGAAAGTTATGCCTTAAAATACATGAAAATTAGTGATTTTATGAGGTTTATGAGGCATAACTTTCACCAACGGTGAAATTACATATATACACATATAATCGAGTAAGAAACTATTATTTTGTCTTATTAAATAATGCGAGGAAAAAGAAGCGAAATCATTTTGATTTGTGTTGAGAAATGGAAGTCCATAAAGTTATCTCCACGAATTTGCGAGCATTAGTGGCGTTATCGTCAAATGGGCTGAGTGTATGGTGAACAATAATTATGAGTAATTAAAGCATGGCTTGATTGATGTAATGATTAATTACATATTACTCAATTGATCGAATAATGATAATTTTCAATGAAAAATGTTACGTACGGAGTGATTTTGGAGTATTTTCTCCGCATCAATAGCTGTGGCGCTCAACTTCGATTTCGTTTGGAAGAAATCTATTTTTATTTTTGTTATCCATAATGATTGTTGAATATGAACTTAGCCCACCTGACGACAGCGCCACGAATGCTCGAAAATTTTCGGGTGGTGAATTAATTTTAAACAACATTATTAATGTGAATAATTAATTAATGTGAATAATTAATTAATGTAAATAATTAATGTGAAAAAGGTGGTAATGATCATCGAAATGAACACAATGATTAATTCATTCTTCTTACAATATGTAACTATCGAATAATAAAACCATTAAGAGGACATCGATGCTAGCGATTTTATCAACATATAGGAGTGATGGTTTTTAATTTTTATTTTTAACTATAACAGTTTATGAGGAATTCTATACGGTAATTTAAATAATCTGTCAAATTTTGGTACAAATTCATTGCGTATTTACGAAGAATAGTGCGAAACTGTAATTATGATGCAAAATAACCTGATTATAGTGAATTACAGTTTCGCACTATTTTCTTTTTTTTTCTTCTTATTTTAACATCGCTCTTTTTATGCTCCCATATCGGCCGCTAATCAGCGACGGAGGTCATACGATGTCTTGGTGAAGAAAACACTTGTTGAAAATACATTCCCCAGTGGTGCTTGTATTAATCGGCCGGGGTCGGGAGTCGAACCTGGGACTTCCAGATTACGAGCCCGACGCCCTATTTCGCACTATTCTTCGTAAAAACTCAATGAATTTGCACCAAAATTTGACAGATTAGTTATATTAGTACATAGAATAGGGCTCTGGTCTCATGCCTTAAAAACTGGTTTAGTTATTGATGAAAATTAAAAACGGTGACTCCATATATGTCGCTAAAATCGCTAGCTTCGACAACCTCTTAAAAACATGAATAATTGAACTGATTCATACAAATGTATTTCTAAAATATGTAATAAAAATCATCCAATTAATTGAAAAAAAATAGTTGCTATTTCTACAATGAAATAAAATGTAATAGAAACCGTAGCAACAAGAAGAAAACGAATGAAAGATTATAAAAGGACGTACAGTATAATATTGTATACAAGTGTAGAAATGATATTACAACAAGAGGTACAAATAAAGAAAAAAAAGGAGATAAAATGATCAAAAAGGATGAAAGAGAACACGTGAATAGGGAGGCTTTGGAAAGTGGCATTATTAGCTTCGAATCGAACCAATCATGGTGCTTCCTTATTAAGCCCTGCGGCACCCTTGACTTTGTTGCTCATAGGCTCATAGGATATAGTCATTCAATCTTCCAGTCAAACTAAACTTATATTTTCTTCTATTTGAAATAATTTATATAGAAAAAATAGAGACCCACGTTATATCTAAAAAAATGTAAATAACATTTATTACTAATTTAATATTGAATGATGATAATATCTTTCACCCTCTATTGCTGATTTAAAAATAAAAAGGATTATAAATCAATTTCTTAAGAGCCAAGTAGATTTTTTAATTCATAAGAAATTGATATATAATCCTTATGGCGTTTAAATTATTTTAATGTCATTGGTAAAAACAAAAACTAAACTTACTGTATTTAATATTTTTTAAATTAACAATAATAATATTTAATAGATAACTAGATGAAATAAAAAATAGTACCTCAGCAGAAATCTTATTCCAATTAATAAATAATAAATAATTCAATTAAAATATTTTAACAGAATCATAAAGATGGATGGATTCACTTTCAATTTCATATTTGTAACCATTCTAGTACGTACTTATAAAAATTCTATAAATTTGCCAAGGTAAAATATGGTAAAAATGCGTTTATTTTTGTAAATATTGCAATTGTGACAAAAATCAGTAGTTGTAAATCACATGGAATCTTTAATAAGCCATTCAAATGTATAGAAATTTTAAGTTTGATCCTGTGGAAAGCTGAAAACATAATTTAGATTTTTTGAAGTTATGATCATTCCATTGCTATGGAAATAGGCCAAAAGCGGTTTCAACAGATAATATTTACTAGCGATTTTCACTATGTAGTTCTGAAGTTGAAATTACTATCAGGGTATTAATGTCTACAGTGTCAAAACAGTGTAATATAAACATAACGTTTATATTATTTCATAACATAGTAAAATAATATAGTGTTTTAAATAAGAATGATAATTAAAATTGAGAATTGGAAACTTATTAATACAACATGAGAAGTATGTGTTGTAATGAAATAAGAAAAAGTATATCTTCCAATTAAATAAAAATAATACTGCGGAAACATCGGCGTTGATTTTTAATAAAATATTGATGCTCTTTCAATATTGAATGAAGAGTAGGCGACACGTTTGAAGGAATGAAAATAAAGGAAATATACGTCGATCTTTATGACGCAGTAGGAAGAGTTTATGAAGAAATCTGACCTGAAGGAGAAGGAAATCTTGGCGAAAGAAAGAGGGAGCGTCAACGTCGATGGAGCGCCAAAACTTCACTCGGAGCGAGTTCTCTTTAATTTCACGGAATTCGTAAAATGCGCCGTCGCGGGAGGTATGACGCCAGGGTGAAGGGTACAACATTATAGTTGCGAGACCTGGGTGACAAGTATCCTCGGTGGGGTGGGTATCAATTTGAATATCTGCGCGAGCAAGCCAATATTCAATATCCAGACCCTCTTACCGAATTCCAGAATAAACTAATTGTCCCTTGCTCGCTCGCGACAACGCGTATCGAGGGGCCTTTTACCTCCAACGTCTATCACTCTACATTATTAATTGCTAGTTTTTTCCTTATTATCAACAATCCCTACAATCACGTATATCAATATTACATCGTTTACATCGATCGATAAGAATTTTATCCTTTCCGAAGTCAAAATTGCCTCTGATTTTGTAACGAGGTATCTGACCTGTGAATATTTAGATCCTTTGAAAATATATATCAAAAAGTTAAATCAGATTATATTAATTTTTTGGTATTAAAATCTCTTATATAGACAGTTCGTAATAAATAAGCAACAAATTTGGTTTTATAGCTTTGAAAAATGATCTTGCAGTCAACTTTATCTACGTAATGCCTATAACTTATGATAATTTATAGATTTTTAGTTTTTATTAACTAATTAATATACATATATAAAATATAGAAAATATTTTTTAAAGATATAAACTATTACCGATACAATGTCATACATTTTAACTTAAGTTTCAATGACACTAAATGCTGAGAAATTTAAGTTAAGAAATTTCTAATTAAAGTTCGTTAACTAACAGTGCAAGTGTATCTACGTAGGATTTCAAGCAGATAAGTAACGAGCATAGTTAGACAAGATATCTACATGTACAATACTAATGTTAGTTTAGTTTCACCGCTTCGTTGTATTTTTATACATTATTATATTAGAAATTATATATGATCATTCGATGTTTATTTATTATTCCAACAATTTTTTTTTGTAAAAAATATTTTTAATTTAAAACTAATTAAAAATATGCAATAACAAACACAACTTTTAGGTATTGCGTGGAAATTGTATTTACATAATCAACGTGATAAATTAAAAAAAATATTATATTATAAAAATTATTTATATTTTCTCCATAAATAACAAACTATATTATCGAAATAATTATATTTAGGAGAATTATAAAAAAAATAAGCCGTTTTCTTTTATTTTTAGAGAATGCGTAATTCTTGTTTTACCAACGTGTATTTCAGGACCAATTAGCGAGTAACCGATTAATCGTCTTTCTCATACCCGTTGCTAAAATAGTTTGTAAGGGAGACCAATTCGTAAAACGAAAATTAAAATTTTATGACTCAATTATTCAAACTATTTTGAGAGAGAAACAAAAGATAGTTATCAGTATTAATTGGTGTATCATAAACAATATATTTTTAAGTAAATATTTAATATTCAACTATCCATTCACAATCAAGTCGAATCAATTTACAGTCGGTTTATCTTTATAAAATTTGAATATGAATATTAACTACTATTGGGTAAGAGAGAGAGAGAGAGAGAGAAGGGACCTTAAAAAAACAAAACAAAACGAAGACCGAGAAAGAAAATATAAACGGGGAGTCTGAGTAAATCAAGGCAAATTTAATTTTGTGGATTCTCAAGTCTGTATATTCATACCTACCGCCATTCTTGTTCTCAGATAGCACAAGCGATTGGGGAACAAAACGTTCATTAAAGTCTTTAATTGTTCAAGTATTTCAACCAAGGATCATCTTTCTTTCATTACAACAGAGCAGTTATTGACTTTTCTATAATATAACACGATTATTTGAATAAAACCTTGATATCTTAAAATATGTGTTAAAATAGTCAATTGTACGTGTTTCTTTGAAACATATCTTCTTTCTTAAATAATTATTATAAGTAAACTTTCAATTTTATTTTAAATAATAAACAAATATTGTGCAGTAATGTTATGAAAATATTTTACTTTCATAAGTTACGAAAAATTGATGAGAAAAATTGTGATTGTACAATATTAAACTATGTAATAAGTAAACTTTTACTGTTTCATCTATTAATGTAGATTATTTTAGTTAATAATCAAACTATTACTTACCCGTTTGAAGTAGTGTCGAAAACATCGTTGTAATCTTCGTCAGTGTAATCTTGGACGCTCGGATCCAAATCTTCCACATCTTCAAGGACACCGGTAGCTGAAAAAAACGAAAGAAAAATATACAATTATACAAATTATCAAAATTGCAAAGAGAAGAAACAATTACTTTTTTGTCGAAAAACAATGTTCGTACGCTCACTTGGAAAAATGTATAATATACGAGACGATATTTATAAAATAAGTCGTTAAGAAAGAAAAAAGTAAGAAAGTGTAAAGATAAATCGTGTAATCACAGTAGCATTAAGCCGCACAAGCGCGCAAATTGAGTTAAAAAATTACCGTCGCTTTCTTCCCCGTTAGGGGGAGCTAAAGCTATAGCCCGGGAAGGATGTAGCGCCACCTATAGGCGGGCTTGTCGAATTGAATAAAATTGTAATAAATCGTAGGCTCTTTGTCAAGGTGCCCGGGCGAGAAACGAGCTCCCATTAAACTGCCTCGTAACCTTGTATCTCTGTATACCTATGCACACACGTGACCATACCCTGCCGCCGAAGCAGAATCCACCTTTTACGAGATCGTCGCCATCCTCGTCCTAAAGTCGCACTCGTATTTCCGTTCGCGTGGTTCCTCGGACTCTTCGTTGTATACACCTTTACAGTAGTTGTATTATTTACATCTTTTCAAAATCGAGAACATATAAAATATTTTGTGAATTCTACACTGGTATTTTAATATAATAAGTGTTGATTCTTTTAAAGTGTAAAGCCTAGGTTAAAATTGAAAAAAAGATAATCAACTTTATTAATTTAATTAAGATAATCAACAATTATTAATTTTTTTAAGACAATTAAAAAGTTTCTTAATTTTTTAAATAAATTATATTATTATTAACTTTTATTTGAAATTTGATGATCAATTTATATGTCACATAACTATTTTAATTAATTATGAGACTTCGTACTCTGATTTTTTCCATAATAGACTTACCGCAAATATCTCAGAAATCACTTTATCGAATAGGCTGAAATTTTAACAGTAACTTTTAAATATGATTTTAATCCACTTGAGTGGAACTGACAGTGTTAAAATTGTAATAAAAAATGATTCATACCAAATTATTTTAAAAATTCAAAAATTGTGTAAAAACATTTAAATTATTTGTTTTAATAAATATTTAGACTTTTATTGAAATTCTGTTCCATTCAAGTGGATTCAAATCGTATTTAAATGTTATACTGTTAAAATACTTAAAATTTCAGCCTATTCGATAAAGTGATTCCTGAGATATCTGCGGTAAGTCCACTATGGAAAAAAATCAGAGTATGGAGTCTCATAATTAATTAAAATAGTTATGTATATATCAATTGTCCAACAGATTTTAAATAAAAGTTAATAAAAATATAATTTGTTCAAAAAATTAAGAAATGTTTTCTATTGTTATAAAAAAAATTATTAATTGTTAAAATTGAACATTTTTTTAAAATTTTAACACAGGCTTGTCCTCTTAATCAAAAGTTTAAAAAATACGACCCTTGTTCGATAATTAATAGTATTGATACAGTTATTGTCAACGCTCCCCATAGTCATAATTTAAGTGGTTAATATTTGTTTGTGGATCTGAAGAAGTACAAAAATTTGAAAAGGTGAAAAAAATCAGCTTGGTATGCAGCCTCTTCGAGCTAATTTATTAAATAAAATTAACGATAATACTGCAAGAATGGTACGTAAAGAATGTAAATTAAACGAAGACATTAAAAACAAAATTTTGAAATATAATGTAAATGGTTGGTGGTTCATTCATCTCCTTAAATGCTATAGAAATGGACCAAGAAGCGTTTTATCTTAGGCAATTTATTACTCATCTTTACTATCTATTTTCGAAATTGAAATTTCTACCAAAGGAAAAGTGAAAGTTATAGCTTTCAAGGGTCTATTATCTTTCTCGAACTAATAAACTTTGAAATTTTTTATTCTCCATAAGAGAAAATAGTCTAATAGAAAAGAAAACAATTAAAATTTTCGAACTTTGACAATTTAAGCGAAACGACGTTTTTGAAGTAAGAGCTTTTTAAATTATCCGAATATTTATGGTCAAAGTTTAACAATCGAGCAGATGCTTCTAGACCAAACTTTTACAAACATTCAAACTATTCGATTAAAAAGTTAATTTAATCCTAGATTTTTCCATTAAATTCGGTATAATTCGAATTATAATCATAGATAATTTTATCTAAGATTGCGCGTTACAATTGAAGATAAGTTTTACCGAAAATGTTTCCGTTGCAGACTAATTTTCACGTCGCTTAGTAGTAGCCGCCCCCAAAATTAATCATACTTGCAGAATCCCACATGTCCTTTCGTTCGTTTATAATAATCCAGAAGGATCTTGAGGGCCTTTTGATTTATATGCGCGAACGTGAGCCCTTTCACGCGAGAAAGGGACTTAGGTGTTTCGCTAACGTTGTTTACTCGTTACATATGAATTATAATACGAAATTCCCTCTGAGAAAGCGGAGGAGCGAGCTGAATAAACAAAAAAAAAGTGTACCTGTTTGCAACGCACGAGTGTAATTAAGGATCCTCCGGAACAATCTGTCTTGAGTTGAAGAAAACAAATAGAAAAAAAATGGAAGACATTTACGCGCCTATGTCGTTTTTATAACATTTACCTTGTTTTCTCTTTCATTAGATAACATGCATATTAAAGTTATTGTGCAAAAATAATACCGGTAGCTAATAGTTTTAACGATCGAAACGTTTGTCATATAAACTTAACAAATTTACGACAAACAAATAAACATTTTTGTCATGCAGCACGGAGAAAAGTGTTCCTATCGGATGCTAAGTGCAATGAAACTCGATACTTTTAAGCCGATGAGCCATACTTATCCATGAACGACGGAAGGAAAAAGCTAAGAAATATAATCTTGCGTCAGCCGGTATTATTCTTCAAAAAGCTTTTTTCCCTCCTTTTCCCTCGTAAAAAGTCTTGTAAAAAGTGTACACTACTATTTTGCGTTTGCATAAAATATCGCTAAATTTATATCGAGATGCTTAAAACATTTTCGCTTGGTTAATGTAGCAGGTTTAATAAAAGAACATTGTCAATATACAGCACGGTTTCCGAACTTTGGTGTATGGGCGCGATAAAGAAAAAGCGTTGAAAATATATACAAAAAAACGCCAAAGAGCCGAGGGATCTATAGCGTATAGGAGGAAAAGTTAGTAAACTCACTTTCTTTAGTCGACTTATATTTATAAAGTGCTCGAGAATTTTCAAGTTCTTTAATATAATATGTTAAGCTTGGGAAATCTTTTTCATATAATTTTCTAGGGTTCTGAGATGTGGTCTAGCATCTTTCAATCTTAATTGTCTTTAATTATTCGATCAACTATGTTAAGAAATCGATAATGCGTGCAAAGAAAAAGGTTATACAAATCTGATTAAAATGTGAAATCTATATTTGGATCCTCGTATTCTTTTAATCTGCAACAGTTATATAGAACTGTGAAAAATGATTTCAAGGGAGTTACGCAAGTGAAATACTCTTTGCTCGGATTTCCTCACTTATACGTTCTTTAGAATGATTCTTTCAGTTTCCAATTTCACGTATATAGAGAGTAGAATTAAGTTTTTGTAATATTAAAATTCAAAAATTTTTGCAACGTTTATAACTCATCTACTTCTTTCATGAAAAGTAAATTGAAAAAAATGATTATACAAATTAAGACAGATATATTAATTTTTACATTATATTTGAAAAAATGATTACAACAATAATTCTATAAACAATAGTCGCAATACATTTTTTGTTATTTATCCAATTTTTTATTAGATGGGCTTAATTATATGTTTTAATATTTTAAATTATCACTGCTTTACACAACGCGTTCCTAATATAAATCTTTAGCTTTCTTAATTATAAATATTGAAAAATAGAGTAAATTTTCATACGCATTTTACTAAGTATCGAATAACTAAAATATATAAAAGGCCCGGTTCTCGGGTTTCCCGTTTCGTATATATGCAGACTCCAGCGGAAAGGCGTTTAATAAAAGTAGACCGCCGAAAGCGCGAGGCTCACCTTTACCTTCCTCTGGTTTTACCCAACTTTTCTTCTACATAGATATACGTATATGTATACGTTTGTGTGCGTGTGTGTGTATATATATATATATATATATATATATATATGTACGTACATCTAAGGCAGAGTCAGCCGATCGACTGCCAAAACGAAATTCTGGAAGGAGCGCCGTTGAAAAGTTCTTATTACGTAAGAGAGACGGATATATGTCGGTTCATAAGCTCACCGGCGAAAACGGTGAAGTAGGAAAATGTAGAAGAATGTGGAATGCTTGTATATATATGTGTGTGTGTGTGTGTGTGTGTGTGTATGAGGTAACTATTTTACTTTACGAAGGTTAATAAAACACACGAATTTTTTTCCTCTGATTTCGTAAAAAAGAAATCGCTCGATAATTCTCATGTGTAAAAATGTATTATAATTATACGGTATTTTATTCATAAAACGTATTTAATTAGCAATTTCCAGATGAGCGCTTTATTAAATTTTTTAAAATTAATATTAAACAAATAAATCTATACGGGGCATATTACTTTGAATGATTAACGAAAATTCTTTTTGTATCGTCCGATGTATAAATATATATTTGTGTATGTTATATAAATGGTATGTATTAAAATTTTCATATTTTCCGTCACGAAGCTTTGATGTGAAATTATAATAATTCCTAACGCTTTATTTATTTTCATCCGAAACCAAAGTAATTATTAAAATTATTTAAACGGATTAACGGCACAGTTAGCGTCGCACATTATTATCGTCATACGTGCAATATTAGATTCTTCACTTTGAGCCCCGACTGCACGTTAATGGAAAAAGGTTTTTGATATAATAGAATGGCTCTTGAAAAAAGGATAAAATAGCAAAAGAATGGTACGAGAAAAGAGACAGGTGACGCCTTTTTGTGTTATGTGACTCGACGCGAAGGTTCGCCGCCAAACGTTGCGAAATTTGAGATCCTCTTCAGGCGCAACCAACGTCTCACTTTGACTTCACCAAGGAGGCTGCGTTTCATAAAGCTCGCGAGCTCCTTGTTTACCCTTTTCCATGGTGAAAACGTGGATAAAATATAAGTATAATTACCGACAAAGTACGATATTCAACTTCTCTTTGATGCCAGTGTCTTTTACACTTTTTCACGATAAAATTTTTTTAATTTTTACATTATTCTCCTATTTCATTTATTTTATTCGCGGATACTTTAGTAATATTTTTTTTAGACTTAATTAGCAAATCGCGGTGTAATATTTGACGTCTCAATGTTGGCTCAGCTGTTGGAATTACACAAATTATTTCAGGATTTTGCGTCGGTAGTTATAATTTGCTTATCAATATATTATAGCTCTCTGACCGTAATCTAATGTATGGTCAAACTTTGTATTCATAGAAACGACTGTTCAATAATTAGCCCTTGCTTAACGATCTCAAAGATGCACTTTGCCTTCTAACTTTGGCCGTTTTCCCGGCTTCTCTCGTTTATACAACTTTACAAGATTAACAGCTTCCATTACAAGTGAAGTCGAATTCGGTTGAACCTATATTATGAATATAGGATTTAATGGTCTCAACATTCACCGGAATTAAACTCAACCTTGCGTTTATTATTTTAATTTATTAATATTTCATTTTGCACATTTTGACGCGTACCTCTCGTTATTACTACACTTCAATGAAAATTATTTATAAACCGTTTTAACATTTGAAAACGTCATTTTGTTTTATTTATACAATTTTCAAATTTACATAAAATAAAAAAAACTCTAATTATACCAAATTACTAAAGAGTGTGCCTGATTTTGCAAGCCTAAAAGTTACACAAATCAAAAAACATATAATTATTTATCATAATTGTTGGAATATATTTACAACCTACTTGACGGAACCATTATAATTAAAAATGAATAAATCATTTTGAACAATAAAGAAGAGGTTGTTTACATATTCCAGTGTATCCGGTAGCAGAGCGATGCGAGCGATGCGAGCGTGTTTTTATTTTCTATTCGAATTGTATATACATATCCTCGTCCCTTTTCCGGGTGAGATTTTCATTATCGGATACCCAGGTTGAAAATTTCCCCGAAACACGAAAGCTGACGCATTTTTAAAGAGGCATCGGCGCGCACTCGTCGAGTGTGGATGAGTGGAGTGAACACGCGGGCTCGGCTTTTCCGACAAGTGGCTGCTGCACGTATACACGTATATATGCGCGCGTGAGTGTCCGCGTCCGCGCGCTTCTCCGCGTGTGTTGCGAATCGGAGTACTTTTCAGGTATATACATATAAATATACATATACATATAAAATACGTCGAGATGAACGCCAACTTTTAATGTAATCCCCGTGTAAAAGGGGTAACTCGACCTCGGAAATTTGCTCTGTGTTAGTGGGATATTTACGAGGAGTCGCTTTGCATTTCGTATTATTCGATACGCGCATCCGTAATACGCGTACGTGGCTTCTAGCTATATTAGTCCATAATGTTAATGCTCCCGACCGATCGGATATTATTTTTTTTATTTTTCTTTTTAATTTGTCTATCTGTTACATGGCAATTGGTTGCGAAAGTTAATCGACGAAATCTGATTTATGTTCCCGTAAATTCATGTAATCTGTACAATGTGTACATCCATATAAAGCAGATTAAACATTCACTCGATCGTTTGCAGATTTCCTTGAGTTAATAATTATTTATTCAATCCGTTCATTTGTTTTCGTTTAAACTTCGATTTGATGGAAAGATTAATCGATAACTAATTTGTGATATCTTTTAGACTTATTAAATATTCGATTCACTTGCGCGTGTGTGCACATCTTGGTTAAAAACGAATGTTACGTATAAGTGTGATTTTCTTATAAATAAAATAACGTATCAGAATTTTCATTGAGTGTACAATTAATTCCCTGATAGTCATTAATTATTTTTAAAATATTTTTTATTTTGAAAGTAATTTTTGTTTGCTTTATAATTCGCAATTAAAATAACAATAAATAAATTCCGAAAATGTTATATTAATTGATGATTTTTAATATAAAATAAGTTTTAAATGTATTCAATTCACTTAATTAATTACAAATAAAACGATTCTTATTTTACATTGAGTAACGGTAATACAACGGTTTATACAATGAAGGTATAAATACCGAAAATAAATACTATTGCGCGTATGATGATTCAACTGCAAACAATAAAACAGACATGATAAATGTACGATGACCTTTATCAATTAAAGTGCCGAAATGTTCGTTCGGTGATCACGAATTCATCTGTCAAAGTATAGGCATTGAATGTGAAGCTAATCATATAAACTTTACAGTTTACTGTTTATTTTATTATGCGAATTCACTAACTAAAATCAAAATTACTGACAATTTAGATTGATAAATATTTAAATACAAAGTATATAAAGTTCGAACAATGGAAATATCGACTAGAGCATTTGAGACATTAATAATAATTAAACTTAATTATATGTCGTCCATTCGCCATTAAAACTTTGTAATTATCCAAAACTTGTAAACTGCAGAATGTTGTGTGCAATAAACTAAAAGTTATTTATTTTTACTACAAGTTTACGTTATATTGTAGCTTGACATAAATTTAATTTAAAGTATATACACATATATGCACACATGCATGAATATAATAATTATACGTAAGTAATAATAAACAAAATGAATTATTTAACGAAATATACGATGGTGTATAAATAATAATTGAATATATAATGTATATTTAATGAACAATACATTATTATAATACAAATAATACCTGAGAGATAAATTAAATGAAATATTTTTATTAATTATAATTTTGCTTTTCCAAGTTCCTGGCCAATATGAAACTCCACGTGCAAACAGTATTGGCTTTATCAATATAATTAAAAATATTCTCCGTACTCGTTTAAAATTCAATTAACTTAATTAAATTTCCCGACGATACGAGCGTACCCGAATCTATAATCATACAAATTATCAAGGAAATAGAGACTAATATCAATATTGATAAAAAAAGATAATGCTAAATACTTATTTAGAACTTGGTCTGACTCGGCACTTCACTTTAGTTTTTAAACTAGAACTCCCGTAAAACTTTTATATTTTGTTTTCGCTTTGTGCAGGAACTTAGTAAATTATTCTAATCAATTTTTAATAAATAATTTAATTATTTATAATAAATAATATAGCTATTATAGGTATCTACTTCCTATGAAATCTATTTAACCTTTGGTAATGAATTCACATGAATTGATTTTTGTAAAATAAAGATAAATTATAGTAGTTACAATAACATTTATTATAAATAGTTCTAATTCTACCTACTAATTGTTCCCTTACTACGTAAAATATTGTATATCGTCGACTGCAAATTCTCATGTTCAGGTATAAAAACTCATCGTCGTCATCGTTAACAAATTTCTAATTTAAAATAATAAGGAATTTCCGGTTTTAATTTTTTATTTTTCCGCTTAGCATTACACTGTATTTTTCTTATTCGTATTTATATTTACCAAGCTGATTCATTTATCAAAAGAAGGAAGAAACGGAGAATCGAATGCAGAAATATCGTAGATTTAATTTTTTCAAATTCGCGAGAAAACGCATTAAAGAGTGAAGGTGCGCGTCGTGCATATAGCGAGCGTGACCGCGAAATGAAGCGTCGTCGGGAACATATTCCCGCGCTTTTGTCGGACCCTTTTACGAGGTAAAATGCATTGGAGACCGAAGACTGGGAGAGTCGAATGGATATACGTAAATGCGACAGCCTACCGTATAGCGCGAGATTTTATTGAGAAATTTCGGCCTTTACGATCCCGTCGAGGGCGAGACAGCGGTAGAGAAAGAGAGCGAGCGGTCCGAGTGCGCACCGTCCAGAAACAGGATTACCCACTCAGCTACCCGACTCTACGTATATACACCTCTCTCCACCAGTTTCCCACTTTCTCTCGATGACCTTTACCCTTTCTCCATTTGCACCCGGTTATGTACTTCTCTTATTTCATCCGAAATATGAATTTCTCTGGCGACAACACCGTACAATACGGTTTGCATATACTAAATTTGTCTCGAGTCTATGCTTTCGAACCTATCAATTTCAATGAAACTTCATAATACCATGGTAACGGGGTTGGAAATGTATATACGGTATCGTGAGAGAGTAAACTCGTCGATTAAATTAAGATTAATAAACATCGTTATGAATAACTGTGCGCGTGATTGAATGTCATCAATTTTATTTAGGCATAAATTATTGAATATGCTTTAACAAATGAAAATGCATTAGAATGATTCAAGTTATTGGAGCTATTGTTAAAGAATCCCTGAATAACTGTATCAATTCATAGTATTGCATGGAATACTTAAAACGGTATGTCGCAAAAAAATAGTTGTTTACTAATTGTATAGAATAATACCCGAAAACTTCATGAAATTTTAACCAATTTCATCCTTACGTTTCTGGACGCGTATATTGGAAAAGCCGAGGAAGAGGAAAAAAGGTAAAAATAAAGAAAATGAGTAATAAAAGAGCAAGGGAGTATTAGAAACAAGCGAAAGAATAGATAGTATATCGGAAAGTGTAGAAGCGAGGGTGGAACAGTCGGGTTGGCGTCTCTGGTCAGAAGAGGTCGGGAGCTTGCAGCCACCATAAAGAGTGCCATGGAGACGCGCGAATGTCGCCCCTGGTAACGTCCCTCGTAAAAGCATCTCTGTTCTCGCTGGTCTGTCCTGTCACCCAGGCGTTTTCGAGAGGGTACTCGTATCTGCCACTCATATCTCGATGCGTCCACACATACTCGCACACACGGACACATGGACATATAGATATGCGATGCTCGTTCTGTCCAGTGGTCAAGTTCGACGCGCACGTGCGTCCATTGGTATTTTCCAAAGCGCCACAACGAATGCAGGAGGGCTTTGTGCATGGATTTCGAAGAGATCTGCAATACTGCTGTTGCTGCTGCTGCTGCTGCTGCTGTTCGAGTGTTACGGTTTATTTTGCGGGATACCCTTTGGAATTAATGACTGCTTTGGGATTTATGAGCCCATTCATTTGAATTTTATTTTCTGTTTATGCGCCAATGAATTTCGCAAAATCTTTCGGCATTTACAAGTGTCGTCGAGCGCTCGATTCAAAATGAATCTGTTGGATTCCCCGTGGTAAGCGAATACCAGATTTTTTTTTATACCCTTTGAAATTTTAGCGATTTCACCAACCGCGAGACTAATATATTCAAATAAATTCTCTTTCGCTTTTTTTATCAATTATATCAACCGATATGATTTATTTTAACAGTTCGTTAATAAACTTGATAATTTTCTGTACAATAATGAAACATTGAGGTAAAATGGGTTCTAAAAGGGTGACTGTCGGAAGGGTCTTTCTTGAACCGAGACATCTCCTAATGAGTCTGGTATTCGGTGGAATCGCCTGAAAATATCTGACCATTAGGAAATTATAAAGCAACTCCGGTAGAAACACATACATTTTTTAAGGGGATGTCAAACTTGTTATGTTACCATCCAAGTCATTTACCAACTGAGAAATGCTGATTGTGCACTAATTAACACTTTATGTTGCAATTTAAATAAAATTATTAGTACATTGCTCTTTGTTATCACACAATCTATGATTGTGCCTAGTTTCATAAATAGTTACATTAATCAACAAGAGTAATTGTTTGTAAAAACTTTATTCAAACTGTATTTTAAAATAAATTAAAATAATTAATTTGATAAAATTGATAGATTAGAGTGCCATATAAGACTTGAAAACTTAATAAAATAAAGTTAACTATCGTTTAATAGATTATTTTCATACCAATTTCCGACACGTCAAAAATTGCAATAATACAACACGAATAATCGAATTAATAAACAAATCCCGAACGAATGAACTCGTTATTCAAAACAATTAATGTATTTTGTAAGCCTAAAAAATGTAGCGAACGTAATCGGGAGTAGGTGTAATGATTTCATTAGAATGTAATTGTTAAAAGGAGTAGCGGAATTAGAGGGAAAGTCTGGGTGGATTCATTTTAAAATGCCGAAAGTCTTAATGCAGAAGAAAGGAGGAGCGGAAGACAAAGTACAAAGTAAACGGTAAAAGTGCGGAAGTAAAGTAAGTATAAGAGTCGCATCTGTCGCGGAAAAAAGGCGCGCGATTGCCCAACAACGAGCCGTAACAAATTGTTATGGGTGCTCGGTGCGCGGGCGCGCCGTCAAGTAGCTCGGTCTTTATAAGAGAGTAAAATCTTAACGACTACGAGACCTTAGAAGCTCATATATATATAAAAGTCGCAAGACTCGAGAGAAAACGACTCCATCGAGGGCCAATAAACAACGGTCAGACGAGAGAACTATACACGAGTGGCTTCATCTTGACTCTCAACGTACGAAACGTCCAGTTGTATCCTTCTTTATGTGGGACACTTTTATGTCAACTCAAGGACACTACAATTTCATAGTTCAGGGATTATTTAGTGTCATCTTCTTTCTCTTATACACATATAAATTTATCGGTTTATTACTGAAAAAAATGTTGGTTATTAGTTGCTTCAATATACTTTCACGGATGCTACTGTTAAAATTAAAAGTATATAATTAAGACAGTGTTAGTGAATCCAATAATGAATATTTACTACTTCATTAATTAAATCGACAAATCTTCATTAATTTTATAACTGAATATTACAAAAATATATTATGAAATTATTCTTATGATACCAAACTCGTTTACATTTAACTTTTACACAACTATTAGGTATAAATTTTGAAAATTAATTAATGCAGAATCAATCAAAAATACACGGAGAAAAATTTCTGATAAATTTTACCCTGCTGTTCTAGTAAAACTGGGACGAACAGAGGGACAGCTGGGTAAAAAATACCCAGTTTTCAAATAAATTTTATCATGCTGCTCGGTTATAAACGTTACAATGTAATCGACTTAATTTAAATATCGCGCTCACATTACTTTTAATTTAGGATCTACTATACTACTCGTTTAAAGGCAGCAGTTCTTTAAAGTCAAAGAAGAATTGTTGTACAACACTTTAATGAATCTTTCAAAGTTTTTTGTGTACTTATACATAATGTAACTTTAAAACGTGTAATTTAGATTGTAGAAAGGATTTATTTTATGGCTTCTTGTAAACCTAATAATGTAATAATTTATTAAAATATTAATTTTTAAAGATTATACTTTCGATAAATTAAAATTTTATTCAAGTACGTAGACTTAAGAGTAAGAACGTCCATTTACTCGCAATATATAAATGTATTTTTTGAATTGTAAGAAAATTTAACGATACAACCGTAAGCTTGTAAATTAATAACATATTTTATATTATACGCGCAGATCGATTAATAGTAGATTGCAGAATTTCATCATCCTTACAGAGAAAGCTATAGCTTTATAGAGCTTCACTCTACAGAGTGACGACAGTATAAAATGTTGTTAAAAACTTATTGTAAGCGTGCTTCGACGTGTTAAGCTTTTTTATCTAGTCGAAGCAGGTAGTTTTCAGTTATTCTAGTTCGACGATGTACCTGACTATTTTACGACTAATTTGACGTCTTCATCGTGTCTCATAAACTTTGATGTAAAAGACAGTGTTTTAAAGGGACGGAGTAGGGCACAAAGTACGTTCCGTTAATAGTAATGAAAATTTCATTTGATATACTACAAAACAAAGTCGACCTATATTATTATATCTTATAATTTCATAAATTGAATTAGAACTTTATTTAAAATACTTTTTTATTTATACAATTTTTAGTTTATATGTAAACTAATATAGATATGCGTAAGATAGATCGAATTTGTTAAACGAGATAATTTTAAAATACAGTATAAATTTTATTTATCTAATTTATTAAAATGTAATACTGTACTGACGGATAAAAATTAATTTTAGATTATATATTATTAAATAAAAAAAGGCTGATTATATGTAATGTATAATATGTAGTTGGGTCTATAATATATGTTGTCTCCAAGAGATAACATATAATAGATTGTATCACGTGGAGAACGTGCGCGATTGCGTCATCATCCTTTTTCAGCACCCGCGAATCTAACCAAATTCCGGTATGAAGAGCAGAGTGGCGCAGTGGAAGCGTGCTGGGCCCATAACCCAGAGGTCCGTGGATCGAAACCATGCTCTGCTAGTGGTCAATTTTTTTTTTAAACTTTTTTTAAATAATATAATTACGCATAATAGAAGCGTAAATTAATTAATGTAAGGTATTATTGTGTTTAAAAAATGGTTAATATATTTTATAATTATATAATAAAATTAAAAAAAAATTTTTAGTATAATTTTATATTGTTTAGATAGATTTAAATAAATAATTTATTCATGTGTTTTTTTAAATCAAACTTATACGTATATGTATATAGGTGAAGGTATAAAGTGTTATCCTGGGAGAGGAGGGCCAGGAGTAAAAGCCCGGAAAGGTAAGTATAACTAACTATAAAGTAGAAACAACAACAAACATCAGCCAGAAGAGGTAGAGATAAAATCCATAATTAACGTTAACTCTCGACACTTGATTAAACCTGTACCATTTCGTTTATACCGGGCGTCCGCGAATTAGCGCGTCTCAACAACGCGGAACGACGACGAGTTACCTTTCCGCTCTCCGGTAATTGTTTTGGGTTAGAACTGTTATGAGCATTGTCGGGCTCGTCCACTGTATACTCGACCAACTCGCCCGTCGCTCGAAACCAGCTGTCCAAACGAAATTTCAATTCGGCGCACAGACGCACACACACATACACACACAACCAACCAGGGACGTACAAAGCGGCTCGCGCGTCACCAGCACGCGCGACCTTTCTCGGCTTTGGACCCCTGCATCCTCTTTACAGTTATAATACCTGCATCTGCGATTGCATATTTATTCCTCGAGTGATTATATTTCTTCTTTCGATATTGTTTAAAAATGTTAATATTAATATATTAATCTTTGATTTCTGTAATTTATTCAATTTTATATTTACACTATGCGCGTATTTGCTTTATGAATTTTATACGCTTGTCAAATGCACAATTTGACAGTAGTGTACGTTACTTTAGAATGTTGGATAGAATAAATTATTTCGTATCAATTATAAATAATAAACTTTTAATTAAATTTTTTTCGCGCTCGCATAATTGTTGTGGAACTCGCGAAACCGGACTTGTATGTGCAGTGATTGCCGGTCGATCGAAAAAAAGTTGTTTACAGAGAATAGTGGAAATCGATGACTAGTATACAAAGTGAATTTTGTTCAATCAGTTGTAGTACATATGGAAGTCTAAATCAAGTGCATTTATAAATATACGTATTTATAACAGAAATTGTTCTTAAGAAAAATTATGTAATAAAATATTTATGCAAAAATTGTACTTATAGCAGTCTATATTTTAGTCTATAATTTTTATTTACAGCAGCAAAATTTTGTTTAAACGGTGAGATAAAAATTTTATAAAATTAAATTATTTGTGGAAATGTTCGGTTAGATATATATGTACCTATCGCGTAGTTCGGCTTTACGGCCAAGATACGCGTGTAAAAGTCATCGAGACTACTGGCAATTAAAAGTTGTCTCCTCGTGGGCAGTGCGCACGGTACCACCGAAATTTCGTCGGAGGATCTCCGGCAAGGAGGGTTTAAGGAAGGCATATCGATGGACGCAGGAGAGACGGTGGAGAGACGGTGGAGAGACGGTGGAGAGACGGTGGAGGGACGAGATTCCGGCGCCACGAGCAAGGTCGTCGACGACCCCCACGGCAAGTTGATTGTCCACGCGAGGTCGGGAAAGACGACGTCGCCTCTCGACATCCTTCGAGACCGGGTATACTGGATGAGTTCGGGCTCTTGCGAAGCCACAACAGCGCTCTGTTGTAAAGTTTATCAGGCTGTATATACCGCAACCTTCGCTACCATTCCCTACGAATTCTCCCTCACACTCTCTCCATACTTATCCTTCCGCAAAGTCCGTTAGTACCCTCTACGTATATATGTTTACCTTCCACTTGCACGGGCTCTATCAATTTTTTGATCAATTATTTTTCACCACTTCGCCTGATTCGTTGTGTGCATTACGTTTTTCATTTTCCTCTAGTTTTATATATAAAACTATATATATATATATATATATATATATATATATATATATTGATATTGAAGATAAGTGGAACAGTATGCATGTAAATATTAGCACTAATACGATAAAACACATTTTATCGAAACGTTCCAGATGAGAGTAAGTTTGATCGATATACGTTTACTTAACGGGGTGCCATAGTCAATATTTATCCTCGCTACCTTACCGACAATCGCGATTATTAGTAATAAATTTGTAAATAAAACAGTATGTGAAAAAATAAGAGAAGAGGCGCCTTCGTTTATTAATAATCTAACTGTGTGCTGAATTTCAGATGAAAATTATATTGCGTTTTTGAGAAAAGTCTTACCAAAAATGTGAACCTAACCTCAACGAGGTGAAAAGATTTGATATTTTTGGTAAGACTTTTCTCGAAAACGCAATAATATTTTAATCTAAAATTCAGCACACAGTTAGAATGTCAATAAACGAAGGCGCCTCTTCTCTTATTTTTTCACATACTGTTCTACTTTTTTATTAATTAAACATCAAAAATTGAGTATGGAACCCCCTTAAGCAGCATCAATTACAATTGTAAATCAAATATTTTAAATAATCGCATCCCTCGGTGTAACTAATGTACTTTGCACAACTCGAATAAACAAATGTAAAATCATCAGGCTGCCGTCTGCAGCTCGGTTTACCATGAGAGATCTTGGACGCGTCGGTCACTCTTGGTGTATATATACCGGTAAAACAAGAAACAGAGGGCAAGTTCGCGGAGAGAGAGGAAGTTACCGAATATCCGACGTCCAGTCCCGTAGAGACGACTAGACCAGGTGACAAGAACAGAGTCTTCTCCCGTGCTGTTGCTACTGTTGCTGCTGCTGCTGCTGCTGCCTGGGGACTGCACAAATCTACCGTGTGCTCAACGAGAATTTGCGAGCATGTACTTGTTAAGACGACATAACCGCAGTTACAGTATTCTACACTATAATATTATTTATCTCGCTGCTATTCAGAATTCTCTGATGTACGGTTTTGTTACTTATGATTTACTATTAATGCAATCCTAACCGAATTTACTTCATACGAGTAATTTCTGTAACGAGTTTTACGGAAACTTAGCCTTTTAAATGCTTTGACGTTGACCGCAAATTTAAATAAGTGATCCTCTTAGTTCTTTTTGTACTATTTGGTAGCAATAAGAACGTGGAAATTATAAGTTTCTCTATTGGTACCGTAATATTTTATCAAAGGAGAATGTCAACAATATATTGATAGTGTGTAGATATATATATATATATATATATATATATATATGTGTGTGTGTGTGTGTGTGTGTGTGTGTGTGTGTGTGTGTGTGTGTGTGTGTGTGTGTGTGTGTGTGTGTGTAAATATAAATAAAATATATGTGTCGAAAATTTTTATAGATTTACATTTAATACTTAAATTGAAACTCTAATAGTTGATTGTGGTTTTTCGGTTCATTTCCAATAACTTTTTTTTAATGAAGATGAAATGTCATCACTCAAAGAAAACGATAAACTTCGATTATTTTGTTTATTTACAATATTATCCTTTTGACCATAATTGCATAAAAGTTACCGACAATTCCATTGTAAGAAAATATACATATTTTAGCATCTTATATTATTTTATCTACAAAAAAAACGATTATTTATCCACGAGTTTCGCGTGATATAGTAGTAATTTTCTACCAATTCATAAGAATAATGTATCAATTTCAAATTTAATTTCTTTAATCTTGATCTGACTGTTAGTAAAATTTCATAGCAAAAGACCCTGGACGATAAAAAAATTGTAATTTAACGAAGGAGCATCCAGGTAAAGAGAATTTTTCAATTTATGCACTTCTATTAAAGTGATGTCACCGGTATATAAACTGAATCCTGCATGCTAGCGAAAAATTCCGTTCAACCACGTGGTCTCCTCGTATAGACACCCGTATATAACCGTATTCTCTTCCCTTAATTTTTCTACTGGCTTTCTATCCCATCCCCCCTCTCTCAGTCGCTCTCTTCATCTCCTCCTCTCCTCCTCTCTTACCCCTGCTCATTCTGATTTTCCCTGGCAGCGCCGTAGAGCCGCATTAAATTTTCATTTACCGCATGAGACATCTAAATGATTTCACGGTGGAACTGGCAAACGTTCACGTGCAACTGTCTAAGTATTTGCACGGATATTCTCAATTAAATTTTAATTTCGTCGAATCAAAGTTTGATGTTACTATACCCAGTTGCAGTTGTCGAAAATTCGCTCCTTTTAAAAGTATACCTTGAAACGGTACGAAAGTATCCTCAAATCATCGTATTTGCACGAAAATTCGCCGAAATATAAAAGGCTTATTTCAAATCGGCAAAGTCATGTAGCTTTGCCGGAGTAAAGGCTAAATTGGGAAGACACTTGCGCTCTGGCTGAGCTTAGATCGTTTCCTAGGACTAATTTATCCTAAAGTCCTGGAGGAGAAAATCGAGGCAACAATCCACGCCGGAGACGTCCGAGGTTACAAATATGTCGACCGATTGGGATTTTTTTATATGTGAGAGTGTAACGATTGAGTGTAAATTTTTTGTAACAAACGCGAGAATATAATTCATGGTTATATAAATCAATTAAGATATATATATTTTTATTAAAGAGAAATTCGTATCATTTAAATAGCGTATTAATTATAATAATTTATAATCAAACCCAAATCATTACAACCTATACAAAATGACAGATGGGTACTGACTAGCAGTCACGAAGACAGAACAGACTGATAAAAGAACTAGACGTAAGACATGTAATAAAGAAACAAAATATAAACAATATACTGTATTGTACGTTATCTAAAGTTTTATAAATTAGAGTAAAGGTATAGACACCCGAAAATGACGAAAACACTTTACTTCAGGCGTTCTATCGGTTATTTTGATTACCTGCGAATCCGCATAAATTTTATCAATATTTTCAAAGTTCTTATTGGTAAATTGCCATTGAGTGAAAACTGAGAGAATGAGAATAAAGGAGGGAATGAAAATAAGAGAGAAAGAGAGGATGGAGTGATTTTGCAAATGTTTCGGCGCCTTAACCTTCTAAGTGATTCTTTGTAATGAATTAAACGTCAGGAGTGTAATTACTTTTCCGGCACTCCCGCACTTTAGTTGTTTCTCTTTCTTTCTCCGCATCTCTCTACTCTCGCTATTCCGTCCAACGTTTTCGAAATCTTTTTACTGCTACCTTATTACCTGACTCACCTTTGTACCGAAAGACTTTTACATTATAGCTATCATTTTATGATGTGATAAATAATAACCTTATACTAGTTGTATTTATCAATTTTTATAATAATACTATTTAAACACTGAATAATAAAACCATTGAAAATGCGTTTGGATTCAATTCAAATTGCCATTTTAAATAAATATCAAACGTTTTTAATTGTGCTTGTGATTAAACAATTTTAGAAGATTTATAAATTAAAATTTTTTTATTTGGTAAAGGACATGATTTTTTCTTGAATAAAGTCGTGTTGTATTTTAAGGAAGTTTTACTCGAATTGTAATAAAGAAACCGATTTTGACAAATCATAACGCATCGAGCAATTGGATGAATTCGTTGAATTATAATAATATATATTAAACGAATTAATATGACTATTTTATCGAGTAATTTAAAGACGGACTTGACAATTATTGTAAAAATTACTATATTAATATTTACTATTTATCTGATTAACTGTCCTATAAAAATTAGTAATGTTTATAATTTGTCAAGTCGTCTTTCGATTACTCAATAAAATATTAATTTTTACTAGAACTTTTTTTTCGCATGGGTGTATAATATAAAACGAAAACAAAATGAAATACACTATTTACAAAATTAAAATTTCGTTAAAATAAATATAGATGATAAAAAGGTAGGATTGCAAAAAAGGTTTGATGAACTTTATCCTCTTCAATATTTTACAATAGTATAATTGATATACAGTACTACATTGGAAACGGAATTCACTTTTTAATTTTAAACAGAGATTTCAAATAAAAATAGTTATTCGATAGAATAACGATTAAGAAAATCAAACATTTATATTTTATTTAATATTCAATAAAAACTATACTCTGCGCATTACGTTTGAAATTACATCAATAAAGTCATGCGCGAATAACTTTTGAAAAAACATGGGCACAGAAATCAAATCGAACGTTCTTCCGATTTTAAAGTGCTTATAACTTCAAAGTCATGGTTTATTACACTCGAAGGTATATTCATTGAATTACATGTATTAAAAATCCATCATCAATTGAAAACACACAAATGCGATCGATAAAGAGAGAGATCAAAGATTTTTGTGCCAAGTAAAATTGAGAACGGCATTATATCATTAACGGTTAAATCGTCGAGCAAAACGCACTTAGCCATAGCGGAGAGAAATGTGTCATTCATCACGCGACATCCGATATATAGATATATATATTAAATTTAGTGCAGTATTTACTGAAGCGTTTTAGTATCTCCCTACCGAGTGTCGATGTACACATGTTCGAATGTAAAGGGTTCGGGAGACGCAAGGACGCAAACACACGAGAGACCGATGTATGTAGAGCAGTGCATCCGTCAGTTAAGTGCATTAGCTCCTTGTCTGCGTGAGCGAGCCAGATGTTCCGACGAAACCGCGCACCGTTTACCACCCTGTAGCTGCCTTCGTTGCAAACAAACCTTACATTCGCTGTACCATCCAAAACAAAAGTTAATTGACACGATATCGTGTATACACGCTTTTATATCTATCATTCATTTTTCGTAACAAACTATAATTGAACGTATCAGATTCTTTTTTTAACTTCTTCAATTTACAATTCATATATTTCTATATTTAAATTTAATACATTAATTTGATTTGTACTATCTATTTGTATTATGTGAAACGATATTATAAAGTATAATTACCATTTTAACTTTTTATAAGTTATATTAAATAACTTATACTCTGTTACTTATTTAAAACTAATTTATATAATAATTCCAGATTTATAAAATCAGGTTTATAGAAGTCATCGAGATTAATTATTACTGTATAAAACAGTAATTATAGATAAGTAAAAAATTATTTATATTCAATTGATAACGTTATATTTGAATTAAAAAAATCACTTTTAGTCTTTATGAATTTTATTAATTTTAAAATAAGAGATTGTGTAACGTATATCAACAGTGTATATTAAAAATGCATTTTCACCGGCGATTGTACATCAAGAGTCAAATCCGTCCAAAGAGAAGAGTAAAAATAAAATGAATATAAGTTGAAAGAATCCAAGCTACGTGTTTCTATGTACGATTCAGGGTGAAAAAAGGCGCAAAAATAAGAGTAACGAATAGGAAGATTGCCTTTCTATTTTCGTTTCGCAAATCACCGTCTTGCACACACATGCCAAGGAAACACGTGTTTCTGACAGCTCAGACGGTGCGCTTGTGTTTGTGTTTGTGTTTGGGTGTGCGCGCGGTGTGTGTTCGTGTGTGAGCATAGAGGCACATCGGAGCCCCGCGCGAACGGCATGAGAAACCCGTGCAAAGGCCAGAAGAAGAGAAATTGAAAGTGAGATTCGGAGACACTACCGAACGTAAAAGATGAAAGGAAATCATTTATGCTGTTTTATACGAATTTCGGGTAACAACTGTTTCGAGATTTTATGAAATTGAGTAAGATAATATATTTAGCATATTAGAGTGAAGCTATTTGATTATATAAAATATATATTAATCGTATTGATACGTAATTCAATAAAATGCTTTAAATTCATTGCGAATTAAAAACAATTCTAAACGTTTTCCGATCGTTTGCACTTTTTATTGGCATTCTGATGATTTGAAAGCAAAATAATATACTAGTAAATTAAATTCACATATTTTATTTGCAGTAAAATTATACGATAATAAAATGCTTGTTTATCAGATTATGTTTTCTCTAATTCATTTACATATGTTTGAGAAATTGATTCTCCAAAATCTGACGATTGTATCATATCCGAAAAAAATATTGTTAATAAAACGTATTTTTGTCTGTAACTTTTTGATTAACAATTTTTGTATAAATATAGTTAGTTAAATATTTGACTATCTATATTATTGATAGATGCATAGTGCTCTATGCATAATATTATTTGGTATAAAATTTTTTTCAAATAAAAAGGTTTTCATACAAGTAATAAAATAAAAAATTACTTTGTCATTAATTAGTTCTTGACATTTATTTAAAGATGTATACTAATTTCCTTTCGCAGTGTTATAAAATCTTCTGTTTTTATTTCGAAGCAAAAAATGGAAAATAATATGTAAATATCTGACTATAGTAGAAGTCATATCGTCGTACGACGCCATTTGACGTATCGGTAAAATCGAAATGCAATCGTATAAACGCAGCCAACAATCAACACCGTGTTTCCTCCGTATTTCTGTCAAAGAATTCGCATTTTTATTGGAATAAAGAAGTCGTAGTACGCCGTTATTTCAAAGCCCGGTAACAATAAGACCCCAGCATTACGAGGCCATACACATACTCGAGATGCGTTGAGCGAGAACAAAACAGGGGAAGGAGGGAGAGAGAGAGAGAGAGAGAGAGAGAGAGAGAGAGAGAGAGAGAGAGAGAGAGAGAAAGAGAGAAGGAAACAATGCAAGGCGACAGTCTTGTTGCAGAATCCCGCAGCATCCAGTAGCCATTGGCAGAAAATCGGTAGGCAAGGCACGCGCTATCAATCGTTTTTCTGTAGGTTCTCCCTCCCTCTCACCCTTTCTCATCCTTTCATACGTGCTTCGGATGACTGGCAATTCCGCGGAGATCACGAACGGCGATTCTTCTTAAACGAGCTATACAGGGTAGCTGCCGGTAGCTGCACCTCGCCTCCCCGATGCATAATAATCGCGGATGCAGGAGGTGGTGGGCCGGAGGAGGTGGAGCTGGTACAGGGGGGGGGGTGGGGGGAATTGTCGACGTCGGCGCGATTTCCTCACCCGTAAGGGATATACGCAGAAAGTGGTGCGAGGGTGTTTGTTTTGATTCGACGGAGCTGGCTAAGCTTTTCCTTTTTCTTTCTGTCTTATCTACCTACACCTTCCTCTTCTATCTTTTTTCTCTTTCTCGTCTTCTCCTTTGCCTCTTTTTTTTTGCTTCTCGCTTTTACTGTTATGGCGCGTCGGGAGCACGTTTTGCAGATGGTGCAGACGCTTTCCAACGAAAAATAAGGGGAAAACCCAGAGGTGGGAGATGTTTTATGATGGAGGTGCGCTCTTTATTGCTTTCAAATCATTTTACGAGATGTTGCCTTTCCTTTTTTATCGTGCTTTACGCACAAAACGTTTTTATACTGATGGATTGCTTTTTCACGCACTGCTTATATCTCAATCAGGATAATGAACTGTGAACTCTCTGGAACTTACTTGTGCCTCCCACGAGCACAACTAATAAACTGTCTATTACGTTCCGGAATATTTTTATTCAATATTTTTACTTTAAAGCTTTGCAATTCATTTAGAACGCTTTCACTTTTCGAAATGTAAATTATAAATATAATTATGAAAATTAATATTTGTCAAGTGGTTAGGTTATTGACAAGTTGATTAAAATACGTATGTGTTTTTTTATGACTGCACTATTATATTCCACACCAAAATTTTACGAATCGATGACGTATATATTTGATTTCCATAAAACATTATTGAACTTTGGTTTAATTAATGGATAAATTATTCAAAGTACATAAATATGTCTGTATGTAAATAACATCAATTTTATAAATTAAAACGATCGATAGTAGTTATTTTTTTACACAAAAAGTCTAACTGAAACACTTTATTGTTAACCATAGTTACACATTGATATTCCAGTTTAACAATGGATTCTTCGTTCATGTTATTACAGATTTTGCTTTGCATTCGTATAGAAATACATTCTAGTAATACACGTTAAATACAGTGTAATGGAAGAATATTTTTAATGATCTACTTAAGCTTTCTCTAATCAAAACTTTTCGCGAATAACAATGAAACTTTGTCAATAAAATTTATAAATGATATTGGAGCAGGTGTTATTAACACTCAGATAATTTAATAAATATATACATATGTATATATGTATATATGTATATATGTATATATGTATAGATGGTCGTAGCGAGTGAAATCGTTTACAAATTGAGTCTATTACTCGACTGCATGATCCTAACGCGAAAATTTGCCTAATGAGAAAACCGTCGGAAATAAGTTTAGTTGTAATTTAATAGATTTGACGTGCGTGTATTTCATGGGCGAGGAAACGCCGTGGCCAGTGAGCGCCGCAACCCCTCCATGTATACGCAGCGAGCGCACCTAAAAACTCGAGCAACGAATGACAAGATTGAATTTGAAATTCGCCATGTACACGCGTGCTCACTCGGTGAGAAGGGCTGGAGACGACAACCCTTTTCGTTCTCGCGTTTCTAACCCCTTCCCCTTCCCCTTCTCCTACCTCGTACCCACCCCTTTCCCCCTTCCCGTGCCCTTCCCCTTCCCCTTCCCCGACCAGTCAAAGTGAATTTCGCATTTGAATTAATTTTGGTCTGTTGCAAAAATTCACGTGATTTTAATGTTAACCGTAGATTTGATAAGTCTCTTGAAGCGTCCTCCGCATGTGCATGGAATTGTTTATGAATTATTTACACACGTATACGCCGAAAATGTGTATCTTGCTTCTATTTTAAATAAATTGGTAGGTACAGGCTTTGGTAAATTAAATTAACGTAACGAAAGAGCAAAATTTTTTAATATTGTAAACAAAATATGTAAATTATTTACTGTAACATATCTCAGCTCAAGGTACTAGTATATGTGTGCGAGTTTATTTTGAAGAATAAATGCAATCGAAAAAATTAATTAGTTAATTAATATGAATGTTAATCATGATATATATAAGTGGTATTTTTCAACATAATACAATTCAAATATAATTATATATTAAATTAATTTTTATTTTATTTATTATTACGTTAAATCGTAATTGTTACTTTAATTGAGTATAGTTAGTACTTAATTTTTTATACCTTTGTATTTAAAAAATATTGGCTTGCTGTAATTCTTTTGTATTATAAGTGCACTATTGAATTATTAGTAACACTATATTTCTGATTACTCCCTTTGTAAAATAATATACAAAAATCCGTGTTCGTGTTTTTAGAAAAATAAAAACTTACTCACAAATCACCAAACGATTGTTAAGCACACTCTGTTACCTACAACAAAAAATAGCACACATAAGCAAATAGTCCTCATAAAAGCAGATTTATATAAATATAAAATTATTCGAAATGTTGAAGAATCATGAGTAATAAAATATTGTATCGAAAAGAAAATACGAAAATGTCTAAGAGGAAACAAAAAGCGATGATAAGGCTGGTTTATTTAAAATAAATGTTTTTTATCCTCGAGTAGTATTTATGAAGCAGTTAAAAAGTTTCTCATACGTTTCCCCGATAAGCAATATTCCCAAGCCGAAAAAATAACAAAACTGCTATATTAAAGAGCAAGAGTCTGATTTCCATGTAAAATTTCCTTTTTGCCAGAGGCTGAGTACGCGTAAGCCCAAGCGAATATAATCCCCCGTGGAGAGCGGCGTGTCGTGTATACACATACGCACGCACCGATCGTGTCTTTTATGATCCTACTCCCATCGACGTATTTCTCTCTTTTTCCCATCAAAGGGCGCGCAACGCGTTTCCGGCACTTAGCATCGTACACAACGTAGTGCGTATACACACTTCGCCACGCCGTTTCGCTCGGAATACTCGGGTGATGAAAAAGAAAAAAAATATATAGGCTTATACGCCAGTCCCGCGAGTCACCTCATAAAACTTCGATTGTGTGGGTGTACAATGTCCGTATATTCGTTCTTGGTAATGAAGCGTAATCGATGGGGATCCCGCGTCTATGTAAGCCACGGATTACCAAATAATGTTCGAGGAAGACAATACTCAAAAGCGTATCGATGGAAATAAGGGAGCTTTTAGCAAATAGTTTTCCTGAGGGTTGAAAAATTAAATGTTTTGTTAAAAATTATTTTCTATACCTGGAACTTTTCATTCATTCTCTCGAGTATATTAATATTTATTATTATTTTCGATTAGTATTCTATTAGTATTATAATTTTATATTATAATCTCTTCTGTATACTCTTGATCTATCATTGTCGTTTTAATAATTTATGCAATTTCGTATTTGAATAATTGTTAGTATAAAAAGAAGTTATTATTTAGTACAATATGTTAATAATTGAAAGATTCTTTATAAAATAGTCAATATCTAATAATGTGAATGTTTACCACGAGGAATCAATGTAAAATTCTCATCTTTGATAACGATGACGGAGACAACAATTTATATACGAACGACATATTGACACATGCACAGACAAGAATATACGTTTCATTATAACTGTTTGAAATATGCAAGTACTTTAAATAGTAAAATCGCTTCAAATCTATTTATGTAAAGCAGGTAAAACAATCTTTCATTAAATAACACGTTATATGCAAATGGAATAGTATATAGTCTTCCATAAATTCGTAATCACTAATTGTCTGCAGCTACATAATTCTGCAGGATTCTGCGCATGATTTATAATACAATATTGAAATGGGTTAAACGATTTACATGTAATAATTTAGTTAGATTATATTGCGAATGCAAACTTAATAATAAGAATGCAAATATAGGTAGATCCTAAAATTATATATACATATATATGTATGTGTGTGTGTGCAGTGTGTAAACCATAGGTTGGCAATATTGTATTAGTTTAGAACAAAATTTATTCATTACATTGGTGAAATTATTGATTTTATATTAGAAAATCATTTATCATCGACATCGTATATATAATAAAATATAATTTAAGGTAAAATAAAATGTTTATTTGTAATCAAAAAGTTATATGAAAAGAGTGGTTTAAGCATTTTTTCTGTAAGGGATGTTTTTGCGGCAGGTGTCTAGAATAACATTTTCTTTGATAAAGAGACCAAACTGGCGAAATCATCAACATTTTTTTTAATTTTTAATACCGAGCATTTCAATTTCTTAATTTAAACGTAATTTATACAAATCTTAAAATGTTATATTCCTCAAATTTCAATCCAATTCAAAAGTAAGATTAAGAAAGATCAAGATCTGTTTCTTAAAGTCAACTCAATAAATTAAAAATTATCTTAAAAATTAATAACTTTTGAATAATGATGAGTTCTTCGCAATAGCCATAGCAATAAAAAGTTGGAAAGCAATAAATATATTTATTTACAAGGTGATTCCTCGGAGTACCAGAGAAGTTTGTAAATAAATTTGAAAGTGCGGTAATGCTAGTTTTTCGGTAAGGATATATAACCCGTTGAGAAAGTAGGAAAGTGACATAGAGGTTTCGAGGTAGAGGGCTAGAAAGAGAGAGAGAGAGAGGGAGAGAGGGAGAGAAAAAGAGAGAAAGAGCATTTGAACGGTGAGCCTCGGAGGGTTCAGCTTAATTTCGCGAGGAGTCGAGTCGGCCCGTTAGTCACGTCGGCGCGTGTGTCTTCGTCGCGTCGCGAGCGGTCTTCTTTATCGGTGATTTAGGCGTCTCGAGTCGTGTCCCTTGCTCTTTCGATGTGGGTGTGGAGACACGCGTGCCCGTGTGCGCCTGTGTTCGCCTCTCCATTTCCCGGCGGACCCGCGCTCATCCGACGTTTATATAAGGAAGAATTATTGGAATCGGCGCGCGAATTTCTCGGGTGTGCGGAATCGCGGAAGTGTGCGCGCTATCTGTATACATCCGTCTATTGTGGAGATAAAGTGGGATGTGTAACAGAGGAAGGATGAAACTCGTGTACGTGAGCGGGTCAGATTACGTCCTTTAAAAGCGGTTTGCTGCAAATAATTTAAATTTATTGCTCGCATTTCTTTCATTTATACCAATCGCTCCTCTTATATTCCACTGTTCAAAATCGAACCAACCTTATTGAAATAAATACACCGAGAAAAATAGTATCCCGTTAAAATTTACTATATTTTGTAGGAACGTGAACGTATGTACACTTCGACGTATTGTAATTTTTCTTAGATTTTATAGTCATTTTTGTCACAATTTTCATAAAAACTGTTGTATACTTTTTCATATACTTTACTATAAAACCTAACGAAAATAAGTTGATCTTTAATATAAAAATTTTAAATACAACCTTATTCTCTTAATGTATTTTCCAACTGCTCGTTCCCTCAATGCTAACCTCACTGTACATTGTTTAATAAATACTTTGTTTATGTTTATTACTAATATTTTAATTAATATGATCGTGTATGTACGAACGAAAAAAATTAAACAAACGTATAGAATAATTTTCATTATTCCGTGACTCGTGCATTAATCCACTTTCTTGTTTGGGATTATATCTATAACGTGTCGCGGTGGTAATAAATGCGGTAGGAGGTTCCACCCTCAAATTAATTATAAACGAGTATACGAGACGAGTTTATAAGAGTGAAGTTAATAAATTACCGGAAACTCTTCTAAAATTAAACTGGACTGCAAAAATAATTAACAAAAACAATTACTTGTTTGCAACTACTTTTTAATTATAATTATTTCCAGTTAAACTTTTCATTAAATGAACAAAGTATAAAAATGTTATGTCGACAATTGTTATAAATTGTATTAAATATATTAAATGAAAAAAGGTTGCAGTGAAACGTTTTATATATATATTTATGAGTCACGAAACGTTTAACCTCTTAATGTAACAGTCGTACAATATTTTTAATAAATATATGCAAATGTACTGTTTGCATGTGGTAAAGTAACTCTTTATCAATATTAAGATTCTAATTATACACTTAATCAGAAGCGAAACTTTCTTTATCATACTTTTGCAACGTATATGAATAACCGCTTGATTTGATTAACAGAACCATTTCTTTTAAATTGTCTTATTACCTGATAATTGTTTAAATAAAATGTTTAGTTTATTTTAAAAAGTTTAATTTTTCATTTATCCTTCGCAGGTACGTGTTCTTCTTCGAAATAAAAAATTTTATTACCGAAAGAAATAAGGATTCCCAGGTGTCTGGCGAAGATAGTGAATTTAAAATTTTATAAAAATTTGATAGAAATTATCGAAGGGTTTTATAGATTTACGGAAACACCATATGGGGAATGAATATTTAAAATTTTTATGCCTAGCATGCGAATTCTTGACCAACCAAATCAAGTTTTTAGAAATGTTATTTACGTTTGTTGCAGGAAAATAAACTGTTATTACAAACACGAATATTTGTATCTTTCATTTATTTTTAAAAATTTATAAAATAAAGATTAATCACTGATTTTTTTACAATGCAGAATTTCTTTTACAAATGGAGCATCAAAAAAATGTTAAAATAGATTTTTGTACGTACTATGTTTAAAATGTATACGTTAAAATTCATCAAAGTTTCTGATTTTCGACAAATTAATTATGCGAGACAAAAGAAAAACTGCATTAAAAGTTATAACTTAGAAAAAAATAAAATTAGTTTATTTAAAATTAGCATGTACGAAATGCAAATTAATAAAATTTTCGCAACTTTTGCAGGTCTCATAAGTTATTCCAAAAGTTTACTAGTAGTTAGATGCACACATACAGAGCGGGGGAGGGCATCAGGCTTTATCTCAAGAAGTCTCCAAAGAAGCTTCAGGCTTTATTATAATAAAGAGAGCTAATAGGAGTTTTTAAACGTCTAGAGAGGTCATTATCGTTGCATCCTTCTAGGAAAACTAGTTATATAGTGCAACTAAACGGGATGGGTGCGAGATAAGAGGCTTAACCAAATAAGGAACCGGAATAAAGGAAGACTAAGCGACCGGGAAGACAAGAGAGGGAAGAGAGGGAGGAGAGAGGAAGGGTGAGGAAGGGTGAGGAAGGAAGGAGATACAAGGACAGGGACAACGAAGGTATACGCACACATCGAGGAGTCAAAGCTTCACCGCGCGCACAATGGCCAAGCGCGACTGCGACCCTCCGAATTTATGTCCCTAGCCTTGTCGAAAGGGCCGCGTGGTGAGCGCGTCACGCGAGCTCTATACGTTTTGCCGCATGCGAGTGACGCGTCGCTGGTGAAAGTGAGATGAACCGCGAGACCGTGCTAAATGAATTTTATACGAGGATCACGTGCGCTCGAGAACTTTCTGATAAGCTCTCTTTATTAGACCAGGCTTTTCGACTCCAATCACGATTCTATCTGCAACTATTGTTATTTTTCAGGAGAACATTTTAATTACTCAAAATGCGGTTTTCATTGTTTCTATTAATTATTTACATTCTTTCTTAATTTAATATTAACTTTGGCAACTTTGAATAAGGTCCGTAACTAAACTGACTAGTCATATTGTATTTATTTTAGAAACATTACTGGAATTGACATAATGACAGAAAGTTTGAGGATTACCGGGGTTGCATAGATAATTCAATAACACGTCTTCATGCAATTTTCCAAGTTAATAAAAATAAAATATACCTTCTAATATATATATTTTTAGTGCAAATATTTAAAAAAATGCAGTTGAAACACACATTTGAAACTTTGTATACGGATGTACATTATTCAATGATCTTTATGCCGGTGTATTTCAGTTTTTCACGAAATAGTAGATTTTGTCAAATAAATGTGATAATTGTGAAAATTAACATTTTTCGCTCGGTCGGTAATGAGTTAGTATACGACCCTCTGAACGGGAGTGTTTCATCAATATCTTATCAGAAACAATGCATAATCTTTTAGAGAAATGAAAACGTTAGCAGCACCGCAAACATAAGAGTACGACGTAATCAATTTGAGTAAAAAGTTAATTAAGTTAAACTTCGAAAAGAATGTTGAGGGTAAGATAATCTCAACATTACGATATATTAGTATAAAATTTCGTGAAAAAGAGAAAAAGGGTAAATAAAAAGAAAGGGTAAAATAAGAAGGATATTACCGTATTATTCAGAGAGAAGGTACAATTTGCAAAATACTTGTTACCGCGGCGGGTGCACGCGTTACCTCAACGATAATGATAATGCTTATCTCGCACTCTCCTTCTTGTACTTCCACCTTTTCACTCATAATAATAAGAATGATATCAGGCCGCGCGAGGAACGTAACGTGTATCTTGTTACGTAGACCCGCGCGAAGAGAGGCAGGATGCAAAAGCGCTATCTCGCTTCTTTTGCGCTTTATTTAGTTAACGCGTGCGTGAGTGTATAACCCAGTGTGTAACCCACCGCACATGTATCTCGTGATATTTTCGTACCTAACTTCCTTGGATTATTAATCACGTCTTCCTGCGCGAAAGAAAGAAATCATTACCTCCCGCGTTAACGAATGGCCTTATAACCACGGTTTCCTTCGCTTTTTTCGATTTTAATCTTATTTTGAATATTTCGTATACCTCGAAGAGAAAGATAATGATAATATTACTTTTATTTAATAATAATAATAGCGAAATTATTTTATAAAATTTAACAGAATTATTATAATTACGCAACAACATATTATTATTAAATGAGGAATTATTAAACATTGAGAAGTGACAAATTGTTACGTTATGATACTTAAACGAGCACACAGCAAAATAGGTGCATAATGCAAATCATTTTTAATTAGAAAAAGTGCCTTGTTCTTGTAATACCTACGTGCACGGTACACTTTCCTAATATATACGAATGAAAATGCACATTATAATGTATGCAACGCGAATAGATAATAGAGCATTTTGAGTGGTTTATTAAACTTAGAAAAGTATTACTTTAAAAACTATAAGTATCAGTAGCACGTAAAGTTGATTTTGATTGTAAACGTCTATTTTTAAACACGATCGTTACATGCGAGTATCTTTCAGCATTGCAAAGTGTGTGATACCTTAAGAATCTTAATAAATATCTTAATAAATAATATTTAAGTAGTATCATTATTACAATTGTGCCTAAAATATGGTTAAATATTCATTATTATTCCATTTACGCTAATTAGATGTAAAATCATCATAACGATACAACATTTCCAACGTAATATCTTAACAGTGGAAAAAAATGTACATTTTGTAGTAAGCCTTGTCATTATTAATTTTCAATATTTTTCCCTTTGCTAGAATTATACCGAGACTGAATCATATAGTAAATCTCGTGAATGGAAAAGTATTCTAAAATTGAAATTCACCATGAGGTTCATATAAACTCCCTTTAGATCTGCATCCGCAATCCACAAAATATCGATGACCTCTCAATTTCAACTTCAAACGCTTTCCTCTTCCCCTTATTGTGCAGACCGGCAGTTTTTCGATATGCCAAAATAACAGAAAAAAAAATCTAGCAACAGCCGGAGAATATCCCATTGATCGTTATTAAAAGGCGAATGAACTAAAGAGCGTGTAACCAATCGGACGGAAACGCGATTCCCATCATAATGTTAATCCAACGAAGCAGAAACCCTGTTCTAAATACAATGTAACTGAGTCACCGGTACATTTTAGTCACAATCAACATTTACTAAACAATAAGATTTTAAATATCTTAAATCTATCAATTCAAAATATAAATATTTGTTTGGAGAACATTGATTTGTGATAAGATAAAATAGAAAAAAAGATAAAATCGTTAGAAATCATAAGTAAATTTCATTTGTGGTTTAAAAAATGTATGTACTTCACTTGTCATGCATGTACGTAAAGCAAAATGCTAGTACGATACTGGATTATTTTCAGTATAAATTTATATTGCTTTGGCTCTAAAACCAACGTAAACATTAATTATACGTATTACAAAAAAAATATTTTCAGAATAAATTATTATCATACTCGAATGGTAACGAGAGTGTCATCAGACGACAAAAACGAAAATAAAACCGTATAGATCTAAATCTGGTGAAAAGTATGAAGTAGGATTTCGAGAAGTAGACAAATTTTCCCATTTTCCCAGAGGTTGAAAGGCCTAGGAGTAGAAAATTGCTTTCCATCTCGAGTCTTGTTGATAATTAAGTAATTTTACAGACGAGTTAATTCGTCGTATAGAGGTGGGTCTGGGTCCTGCTAATTACGCGGCTTCCACTCCGCGGTCCCGTAGACACTCGCGCGTCGAGCCGACGTGTATCACTTTGCGCGCAATCTCGCCTGGCGAATCTAACCCGCGTGCAAAGTACGCGACACCGCGCGAGTACGCGTTACCGTCTCTTAGTCGGGGACCCTCGCGATATATACACGGACTCGAGGGTGCGACAGACTCGCGCTAACCACAAACTACGAGCGCCTCATCCTTTACTCTCTTAACTTTCTCCCCGCGCAATTATAATACCGGAGATGGATTGCGATAGTTTCGACTATTTTTAATTACTATATTTACATCGCCTGGAAATACACGCGAACTCGCTCATGCGCTATTTTAATTGCCATCTGAAGTCTCCCTTTTATACATTTGGTAAATCTAAGAGAAAGAAACATGTTTTTCCTAAAGAATTATGTACATTTTGTGTTAAAACCGTATTTCTTTGACATTGAGTTCTAGTTGTGAAGCATTATTAACAGATATTAATTAAGAATTGTTGATTATCTGTTTAGAAATATAATTGAAAAATATCATTGAAATACGCGAATTTCTTTCTCTTAGTGTTTACATAAATTATTAAAAAACTTGTACGACAAAGTTTTAAACAATTGATTGTTACTATGCTAAAAATAAGAATAAGCACAAAATTAGTGTATGCACGTTATGCCTGTTGTCGAGTCCTCAATTTGTATACTCGTGCATGTTGGTCCTTTATGAATATTGTACAATACAGCGGACGTATCCTTTTGAATTTCGCGATGACCAGCCTCTAATTAACGTTTGATTTTCAACAAAATGTAATTGTGGTAAACGACAATGATGTCGGTAACAATCTCCCGAGAATAGATATATCAACGCGTTTGAAACCGTTGAATCAGTGCCACGAATATAAGTAGCTTGAAATTTGAAATGGATATTAGCTTATGACTAAACATAAAATTTATAGAATTTTACAACACTGGTGATAACTCACGTTTCGTAATAAAAATTTATGTAATTTATGATTAATGACCGACTAAACGATTTTCATAATTCGTAATGTGCATATTTATCGTAAATACGTAATATTCCATTTTCGAGCCCATACCATTTATTACTAAAAAATGATTTCCCGCGAAAAATTGTATTACACGATCAAGTTTTAATCGATAACTCAGTCGACTGCGAAAATCTCTCCGTATTTTCTATTTTAGTTGTAATTCTTGATCTTGACAGTTAATAAACGTAACCTCTAAAAACTAGAAAATATTTGATACCGTTAAGAATCCGATAAGTGATGTAGTTTAGAATCGCGTGGTATTTCTTGGCTGGCGTGTTTTGGAGACACAATGTGTGCAGATAGACTATGTCGCGATATAGGCACGCGTATTCCATTTAGGCCGACGACCACGCGATGCGACTACCACCTTATCGTGTTTTCACATCGACCGGGCGAGAACGTCTGTGCGTGCTGTTTTTTTTTTTACTTTTTCTCCTTTTACTTTCAGCTTTTTTTCGCGACGAGATGGGGAAACCGATAGGCCAGCTGTAAATTTTGCGTTCTATTGCCGGTAGCTTGTTTTATCCTATTTTTTTGTCGCCTGGGGTGTCTTATATTTTCATCGAAACAACCTTTGAGGAACTGCTTGTAAATCTTTCAAAAAGCTTTTTTCAGACTTTTACCTTTGCCTAAGTTATTTTAATTGACTGAGCCTGATGAAACGAGTCGTCATTCCAGATGTATAAATTCAACTAGCAAATAAATGAATTATAGTATACGATACAACCGTAAATTAGCAAAAATCTGGTAATTGCAGTAAAATTAATTAATAAAGTAAACCTCTCTTATTTTATAATTTATACAGAAATGTTCGAACGTGAACAGCCTTAGAACGAAATAAGACATATTGTTACACGAAAAAAGCGAATGGGCAAAAATTCTTTGAGATACAATCTGAAAACGACATCGTGAACGTAAATAAAGAAAAAGAAAGAAAGTCATTATCGCGTCTTCATTATTCTGGTAGAGTGAACTCGCTCACGCATATACGATATATACGCATGCTGGACGGTACAGGAGGTCTCCTATACATCATACCTATACGCGTGAAACATTCGTGGCACTTGTCGCGTGTGTTTCGCTAGCCTCTACACATTGGCTTTCATTTTCATATCATGCTAATTTATGTAGATTTCCTTTATCTCCGTCCGAGGCTCGCGAAGAATAACTGTGCACTCGATTCCCGTCTCGCCCTCTTTGCACACGATTTCACATATATTTCCCACTCCTTCCCTCTTTCTCTTTGTGCTTTTCCTTTTCTCCCTTTTTTTACTTGAAACTGGGAGGTGGCCAACCTCGCGAAATTCTCGCTGATAGAGTTATTATGAATGATAATTTACGATTTACATGGAAATATTTTTTACCCTTATCACACCGAGGCGAGACTGTGTGGGCCGAGGTGCGATAGCGATTGGAAATTTTTCACTCTTCTTCTTAATAGGTTTAATTAGTCTTTTGTACTTTAACAGTTGTACGAGGTGCTATACATTTATATATACCATTCATTATACATACATTGCACACGAATTTATTACGTATGGAGATATAACGGGGACTTTGATAGATTCCCTTTTTTTTGATACCCTTATTCTACGGTCAAGATTAATAACTTTTTTTATTTTATTTATTTTCTGTCGCGCTCCCCAATATGGGTATCAACGACTTCAATTATTATTTTACAATTTCCTGCAGATAAACATAGAAATATCAAATAACGACTTAGACACTAACTTTTCTTCTATATACTCGCTCGCCTTTTGAACTACATAACATTTAAAAAGTTGATAAATAAAAAATTTTTTAAACTTACAGGAGTGAAGAGAATCCTCTTAGGAAGCATTAAAGCTAATGATACCCAGAAAAAGATTAACAACATATTAACAAACTTCATCGAGCGTAATTGTAATATAAAACGATACAATCGTATTAATAACGTATTTAGCAACATTAAATAATAAATAGTATTTAAATATTTTAAAATTAGCTCAAGACGTCTGGAAGTACGTAAAAACGGCTCGAGTTTGATAAACGCTTCTATGCGCACGAAAGGGTAACAGCGTAATGAGTTTCGTTAATTAAGGAGACGACGGTAGGGAGGTTGAAGCTTTACTATCCATTTTTGAATTACACAAGTTTCACGTGCTTGTGTATTTGTCAAAGGAAAATCGGCTGTGTACGTAATGCAAAATGAGGCATCGGCAAAGGCTGCAAACTATATGCGGATAGTAATGAACTACGTACAAAACGCAATAATAAATAACTTAATGAGTTAATATTTTATTTTATAAGAAATATTAGTTTTTAACAATGTACTATCATTAATTATAACGTAATCTCTTTGTATCGTTTGTTTATTAAACGTAATGTATTTATTAATTAAATGATAAATTGTAATTAGTAAAAGTAGATTACTATATTCGTATTATAGATATAATTGTATTAATATTATTGTATTTATTTATAAATTAAATTAAATTTCTGAATTCGTATTATGAAATTTAATTTTAGTAGCATTATTTAATATTAAAAAGGTGATACTTAATTTTAATACATTTTTAATTAATAGTCGTAGAAAGACGATACATTTAAGAATTAGAGTTTCTAAACTTATTAAAAGTCAATGTTTAAACTTTGTTAGATTTAGATTTGAGACGAAAGCACTGATCAACTTTACCTCCTTCCTTAATTCTCCTAAAGTTAGACACATCCATTTATGTGCAAAATTTTATGTCCAACTAAAAGTACAATTTTTCGTTTCACTAATGAAGGTATTTTCACCAATGCTTGTTTAACTTTAAGCTCACGAACTGTATTTTGCTAACTTGTTTATTTTTAATAAAAAAGTACATAAATGAACTTCTTATGTACGAGCAAATAAATTTAATCTCGTCCTTGTACATCATCATTAGATATTATTTTGAATTTAGGGAATTAGGGTCTTGACTTCAAAAATACCGTTTAAATTTAAACATATTGTATTTTTGCCTTTGGGTATTTGGATATTTTTAAGTTTACGATACTTTTAATAAATATCTATTTGTGTTTACCTCTTTACATTAAATTCTATATATTTATTTTTGTTAGAATAAATTACGTATAAATATCTATCTAATATATACTATTGTAAACTGTAAGTTATTATAAGATCATAAAACAGTAATTCTAGTTTTTACTCAAAATGCAAAATAATAATTATAGATAAAAATGAATATTTAATCCTAAAAATCAGTGTTAATAAAATATTCCTTAGAATTATTAATAGAATATCACATTTACAATAAATAATTTAAATCAAAATCTGAACGGACAGTATTCACGAGAAAAGCATTTATCCTACGGCAAATATATTAGTCTGGAACCGAACGATAAGGTTTTATAGCCCAAAAAAATTAACTCCTGTCTCAAGGTTTTGTCCAATAGGGTCAAGAATTATATCTTACGGTTTCACTCTAATACATTTCTCGAACGTCAAATATTCTACTTGTCATTATAATAAATATATATTTTTGTTGCATTCAAAATTAAAATAACGATAGAAGAATGGGTGGAGTAGTTTGTTAGTATAATAACAAATATAGACTGTACCATTTTTCGAATAAATTATATATTATTTAATTCAATCAAATTCTAAACTTATAGTATACTAGGTAGTATGCAATTTAGTTATGCAATTTAAAACAGATAAAAACTATATAATTTTTGGGATATTTTATTAACCCTCATGCGTAAGTCTGCCTTGAGATAGAATCGGTCGTATAATAAAAACTAAAATTTAATATCACAAATAATTAACATTATTTTAATAAAAAACGATAAATTGTAAATTGAAAAAAGACACTAGGTATTATATATATAATCTACATATTAATTAGCTGCAGCACATAATTTTTTAAATGAAGATAGAACAGCAATGAAATACAACGTGACTAAGAATAATAGAATATTTTGTTGATAAAACACGGAAACATGATATTTTCTTTAAGTACATAATTATAAATGCAAAATGAAACCAAATCTTTATTCATACATCCGATGTCGAATGGTATAAAAGCCAATTTTTGAACAGAAAATCTAAATCGTCTACAATTTAGTTAACGGTAAGTAGTTACAAAATGAGTTGTATTAGTTTCGTATTACTGTAAACAAAACATTTATCGGTAATTATAATATTGCGGTGCATTTTATAGAAATTTTAAAAATTATTACGATTTGTTAAAGGGAAGCTATAGGTAATATTTATATCCTTCTCACATTACGGTGAAAGGCAGTATTTAGTAATATATCTGTAAACAAGACAGTATGTGAAAAAATAAGAGAAGAGGTGCCTTAATTCGTTAATATCTAACTGAGTGCTGAATTTGAAACTATTATATTATTGCATTTTCGCGAACAGTCTCACCAAAAAAAAACTTAACCTTAAGAGGGCGCAGAGACTTAACGTTTTTAGTTAGAGATGGTTCTTAAAAACACAATAATATTTTTATTTGAAATTCAGCAACAATTAGATTATTGATGAACGAAGACACCTCTTTTCTTCTTTTTGCATATACTATTTTTTTATTAAGGGGAGTCCGTAGGATATAGTTGAATATATCACCACCCGAAAATTTGCGTGCAGAAGTGGCGCTGCCGTCAGATAGGCTGAGTTCATATACGACAACAATTTTGGACAATTAAAAAAAAATAGAGTTTTTACCACACAAAATCAGAGTTGAGCGCCATAGCTATTGATATAATGATTAATTACATATTACTTAGCTGATCGAAAAGTCAGTATTTTCGACGAATAGTGAGAAGTACGAAGTGACTTTGGTATGCGTTTTGAGCATTGATTCGTACTTATCACTTTTCGTCGAAAATACTGACTTTTCGATCAGCTAAGTAATATGTAATTAATCATTACATCAATAGCTATGGCGCTCAACTCCGTTTTTGCGTGGTAAAAACTCTTTTTTTTTTAAATGTTCATAATTATTGTCGAATATGAACTCAGCTTATCTGACGGCAGCGCCACTTTCGCTTGCAAAATTCGGGTGGTGGATTTGTGAAGCTATGAGTACGGACTGCCCTTAATAAACAAAAATTGGATTTTTATAAACTAATGTTAACTTAAATTTTGAATCGAATATCGGTTTTCAATTGACCATGTTAAAAAGTGTTAACAAATAATATATATATATATTTTTAAATAATTACGATACATCAATTGAAGCGTCCACTAAAGATGATTTAAAAATAAATTATTGCTTAATTTATTTCAGGTTGACTACAACAATAATTCAAAATGAAGAAAGTATTTTTGGTTCTATTAGTGCTGACTGTCATAACTGCGGTTCTAGCAACTGTAAGTTTGACCACTTTCGTATAAACTTGGGTTGGGTGGGGTCCGATTTGTCGAAGGTTCATTTAAAATGTGTGCAATATTTCGAATTTTAAAAATTACAATAACTTTTTTGTTATTTCGAGCCGAGAAAATGGAATGATCATTATTTCGAAAATAGTAAAATCGTAATTTATTAGTAATTGCTTCTGATGACGGAGTAATAATTACTTTATTAAATAATAGAAACTAATGGTATATCCGTCCAATAATTTTTTTATTTCCAACGTTTCAGCCATCTATTTATTATGGCCCTCTTCAGGAAAAATTCAAATCTTACAATTATCGCGAGCTAAGCAAACTTTTTGTCAAAACAGCAAAATAGCAGTCCATTATCGCTGTTTTGACAAAGAGTTTGCTTAGCTCGCGATAATTGTAAGGTTTGAATTTTTCCTGAAGAGAGCCATAATAAATAGATGTCCGAAACGTTGGAAATAAAAAAATTATTGGACGGATATACCATTAGTTTCAATTATTTAAAATAAAAAAATCGACATATATTTTGTACTAGGTGGAATATTTCGAATACCAAATAGTAAATAAATAATTTTCTACATTATTGTCTGTTATCAAGGTATTAAAAGACAAATATTATAAAAGTTATTTGTCTACACTTAAAAGTTCGAATTTTCGGAACAAATATGTAAAAACTGAAGAATGCATTATTTACGAAATAATGATTTTTCTATTTCTCTTGATCATAAATAATAAAAGTGTATTGCTAATTTGAATGATCCTTCGACAAATCGGACCTCACCCCTTTGGTTTAATTTATACTCTAAAATTTCACTCGTTTTTTCATGGTTCATAATAATCACTTTCCTATGAAATAGTTCGTAATGGAGTAAATCAGTAAACTTTTTAAAGTTATGAACGATTAAAATATCGCTTCAAAAATGAATCAGAAAATATGGGTTTAATTTAAAATAAAGAAAATAATTAATTAACACCGTATTCGTCTGAGTAATAATAACAAGCTAATTAAAAATATTAAACGTATCAGAAGAAAGAGAGCCCAAAACAAGGTGGTTCAAAAAATAAAGGTGATTCTGAAACGGTTAGCGATTGCGACTGTGATTCTGGAAAAGGTGGAAATGGTTGCGATGGCGGCAAAGGTGGAAACGGTTGCGATGGCGGCAAAGGTGGTAAGGGAGATTCTGGCTGTGACTCTAAAGACAAAGGTTGCGATAAAGGCGGCAACAACAAAGGTGATGATTGCGGAAAAGGCAGCGGTAAAGGTGGAAATGGCAGCAGTAAAGGTGGCAAAGGCAACGGTGGCGATGACTGCAATTCCAAAAAATGCCCTGATAAGAAGTGCTAATCACATAATGTTATTCTTCATTTACCTAAAATTATACCGTAACAACTATAATATATTTAAATAAAAGGTAAATTTCTTGTATACCTACACTCTAATAATTATTATACTACACCTTTGATTACGTGTTTGGTGCAGACACGGAGAGAAAAACTTCAAATAAATTTTACTGAACTTTCATTTTGAAACTTTTCTCACCGTGTAGTATTATTTATCACTTTCTATGTCATATGTACGCACATCACAATTATTGATGTAATGTCTTGTTTTATTCGTGCTAACCGCGTATGAAAAAAAAACAACTGTTTGAAGTTTATCGTCCAATTATTGAAAACGTATATCTTTGAGAAGCATCAACATTAAAAAATTGGTAATTTTTTCTCTATATACCGTATCATCGAATTTCTGATCAGTATCCAATTATTGGTCATTCTCCGAACTCGGTGATAATTAGCAACGAAGGTCATTAGATGTCTGTTAAGAGAGCGCACTTGTTAAATATACATTTTCCGGACAGGAAATCTGAGCCTCCACAAGCTTCTTACTGATCATTTTCTTAATATAAATAATAGCAATAAATAATTTTTGATACAAAACATTTGGACAACCTTATAAAGTAATAGATCAAGTCATTAATACATATACTTTCCTATATGTATAGGTGTATGTGTTCCCTATGATGTGTTCTATATACATCTGAATCGGCACCGCTTAACTTTGCAAACGTTCACTTAGAAAAATCGAGCGCATCAAAGGCTTGAAAAATAATCTGGATAGATTCGTAGTAGACGTAAAGTAAAAAAGTTGTAACATATAATTTAGTGAATCCGTAAGTTAGGTGGGTATGTATATATATATATACATATACGCGCGTGTGTGTTGATGACATTCCGTGCTTTGGACGGCCAGTCGAAATTAACTCGGCCGCTCGGTAATTATAATATTGCGGTGCTTGGACGCGGGCACGAGGGGAATAATATTGGACTTAAAGGTAAAAGCGTTGACAGGAGAGAAGGACTAGTCGGTGCGGCGGCTGTTGCAGGAAATCCACTTGACTTAATTGAACGGCTGTATTACACGAATACGGGACTACCGGCACCCGCGTTGACTCCGAGTGCTCCAGCACACGTGCTAGCCTCGCTGTACCTTACGCTCCTTATTCTTTTGATGGTTACGTCCAAATTTTCGTTAATTTATACCGTTTACGCGAATTACCTACTCATACCTGTCGCGGGATCGTTTTGAGTTTAACGTTGAATTGTTCAAAGAAGAATTAATATATATACATACTCGAGTTTTGAAAAAAAAATACGTTCTTGAATATTGTAATAGCAATAAAGCTAGTAATTAGTTATTTTGAATGATGTAAAGAGAAAGAGAAATCACCTCTAAAATATGTACTGCGTAATAAAAATTTAATTTTAATTATACTTTTAGGTACCGGTACTATCAATATTTTTACTACTACGTGATGCTCACTTTCTCAATTCGTAGCACCTATTCTTTTAATCTATGAAATTTCAATTTTATGGGATATATTGGTGGCGCCAGTTTAAAAATATATATCTAGCAGTAATAAAACAAATTCTACATCATTGTAAAATGCATTTTAGGTAGAAATAAAAAAGTACTAGAGTACTTATATTCAACGCGTTCAATTAAAAATTAGAATCAATTTTACGGGTGATTTCTTCTCTCCACGTAAAACTACTTGAGATGTGTTTAAATTTAAAATACGAAACATAACGAATAATTTCCGATTATTTAAACGATATAATCCTTATGAATTTTTAGTGACTTTGTAAAGTATGTTCAAAGTTTGTTATCAAGTTTCAAGCTGTGATTACTTGAAGAGGATAAAGTTTATAAATTATCTGCGATCGTCTACTTAGAGGAGATTTTGATTTTTCATAGGTAAGGTAATTAAAGTTATCCGTTATTAACTGCTAAAAAAATAGACGGTAAGAACTTACGAATCGACGTTCGTCGTATAACAGTGAAAAATTCTTGCAATATTTTTACCTGCAACAAAGTAAAAAATGCAAATTAATAAACAATGTAATAAAATAAACATGTATAAAATAAAATAACGCGTTACGAGGAGAAAGAGTGAGCGTATTGTAATTAAAGACATATTGTTCATTAATTCAAACAAAACGAAACTAGAACATAAAGGAACGTTCGGCTTGTAGGTAGCGAGGAAACAAAGCCCATTCTTTCACGCAATATATGAAGCGTTTGAAAAATTCTAGAGTGGAATGGTCCCGAGTCAGTTCATTAAAAACAAAAGGCGCATCGGCGACAGGTCACTCGCTGGCTGGACGTACCGGCAAACACAATAAAAAAGACAAAACGAAGCGACGCGATAGAAAAAGGAACGAAAGCCAGAGGAAGAGGAAAGGGAGTGAGTGAGAGAGAGAGAGAGAGGGAGGGCGAGGTGGGGGGGGGGATAGAACGCAAAATCAGCGGCAGTGGCGAACGCAATATTGCGTGAGCTCCACAAGGGTGAGATCCGCTCGGGGGTGCGCTCGTGTGCGTTCGTCCGGCGACATCAAAGGGAGGCCCAGACTGAGATACCCTGTATATACATTCGGTATACGCGTACATCGCGTACTTCTATTTTCGTTTCATATGCGGACTGATACGCGTATGTGTGCGCCTCGCTCTGTGCCTGTCTGTGTGTGGACGACTGCGTTTCCTTTTTGCGTGCTTAATGTCACGAGCGATCGGACGATAAGCTGGGACTCGCTCGAATCGCGAAATTGAGGGAAGCTTGAAATATACGTTCCTTTTTTTCCCTTCTCTATACACTACTACGATGATTCTTGTACCCTTAATTTATAACCTTTTCCGTGTGATTTACACTTTTACCTGAAATGTTGTATAATTAAATTAAGTTCCTTTCACACTTTCAAAACTCTTTAAATTCTAATCTCTTATTATTTCTCTTTTTTATTGAATAAACTTATACATCATGGCTATTTTATATCACATTTTTTCGATGGACATTATTTTTTGTTATAATCAACACGTTACTTAGAAGACTTTGTCGTACCGTATAATTATAAAATTCGAGTAAATATTTGTACGTCTAATCGGAAAATTAATGGGCAACGTATAGAAAAACTTAATAATTGCTCGGCTCAACGCTACATAATTACAAACATTTTATACTTTCACGAAAGGTGGTGTTGTACGTTACTTTGATTGATGGATTTAGATTAAGTGCAGTTTCATTTATTTATGATGGATTGTAGTTGAGAATAACTAAATTTTATTAAACTTACCTAAAGAATATTGGACAACAACGGTATACCGTAAAATTATAGGGAATCATTTTTATTAATTTATTTTTCGTTTTTTTTATTTATATAATTCATTTAAAAGTCGGATCAATATTGCGGCAAGGGCTGTATGTGTACCTACAACTCGCAACGAATCTTATCGACCTATCTTTTGTCCATTTCTGTAATTTCTTGGGTATAGGAAAATTTGTAACGCTGAGGGTTTCCTAACGAATAATTTATTTTGCGATATAAATCAAATCATGAATAGTAGGAGAAATGATTTTGGTATAATTGCTATTTCTTAAAATACATATTTCAGGAATTGAATTATTTATTGGGAAAAAAATAATCTTTTATAATATTGAATATAATTGTCTAATTGTTAAATAAATAATTTATCAGGCATTAAAAACTGCATAATATGTATTAAAATATGCATGTTAATTAAGAAAAATATTTATGAAATATACACATTCAGATGTTATTTTAATAATGCGAACAGCATTAAATTATTTTATTACAACGTTTTTGTACACGTTATTTGAATGCTTTCACGTAAATACAATGAATCGTGTATATATATAAAGCGGAAATAAATTGTGAGTAAAAAATGCAAGGGAGTAAATATAAAATAAGGGTCCAGAGAAAGTGCGAAAGTCTAAGAAAGCAGACTCTCGTCGATATTCCGTAGGTTTATCGGCACTCTTAATAATTCATGAAAGAACCAGGTGGATAGTGCCAATTATAAAATAACGAACTCGGCGTGTAACTCTGGCTGGTTCGTTCGGCGAGGAGAGGTAGCGGGGAGGGGGGAGAAAAACTTTTCCCTTTGTCTCGTCAAAGGACGAACCAGCGATGCTGGAAGCGACGAGCTAAAAAGCCCCAACGTCCCGTTTTTCTCTTCGAGATAAAGAGAACTTCCTTGGGTAAATTTTTTTATTCATATCTCACTTTACTAATTTATGGTATATATTAAACGAAAACGCGTTTTTAACTCGATGCTGCTTTCTTGTAAATGCAACCCTTTTAATCTTTCAAAAAATTAATTTATTTATACATTCATAGTTTGCACTTCTGTTTCCTTATCAACGAGCTGTTTCAACGCGATGCAAACACAACACTACGTTGTATACCCTTTTGTTGCGTACATTATTTAACGAAACAAGGTTGCATCGCTTTGCCAAAGTAGGAATATAAATGTTTAAAACGGTTGATACTGCAATACGATCGAAGATTCGGATGTATTGCGAATAAATATGGTTAATTAACGAGATGTTTGAATAGTGAACACGAGTATAAATTATTATGATACAAAGTATAAGTTAATTAAATGTTTTACTCGAGGACGCAGAATCGGAAAAACATTTTTACAAGAAAAGGACTCGCAAGAAATTCGACAAAAGAAGATTTGTCGCTTAAGGCAATTCCAGGGCGCGACGAGACCGGAGACCAAGGGTATACGAAATGTTAATTACTTTGATTCCCGAAGTAATCTCTTGTATTGCGTTTAAGCTATTTTACATTCCAGGGCGTTAGTCTCTTCTCGTCTGAGACTTGTCTCGTGCTGAGGAAATCGAAGGAAGGAAAGCAGGAAGGTACTCTCTGACGATCGCTACAGAGAGTAAGCAGTCGCTAACTGTCTGCTCTAGTCGAGCAAAATATACATTTTATGGAAATAAATGTAAAGAGAATTTCGCAGACCCTATCCCAACGTACGTACAAATTATTTTTTAAATTTTTACTCCGAAGATGAGTATCCAAGTGTCACTTTTATTCGCATCATGCAATTTTTCGAGTACAGAACATTACCCGCAATTTTAAAAAGTAAGTGAAAAATTCGTTAAAGTTGACTGACGTTTACTGTTATTAAAAAAAATTAGAATATGCCACGAAATATAGGATTTAACTAAATAACTTGAAATTTGCACTAAATTTATTTTGAATAAATAATACATTTGTTTGATCTCTAACGAAGATTCATGCATTGCCCTTCGTAATAACTTTGTACCTACGTGCCTAAACTTGCGCGTTCCATTCCACGTGCTCCTCTATTCGAATGTTTGCAATGCCAAATTTCACGAGGTGCGATTCGGTATGGTTACAGCAGTGGTACATAGAATTAGAATTCGATAGAAGGCATAGCAAGTAGAAATTTGTAATTTTTGACAAAGTTCTTCCGTTGTAATAAACGATAGTTACTTCGTTTACTAATATTCGAATTATATACTAATATTGTTTACTAATTTACTATAATATTATTTAATTGTATTTTGTGTGTTTTCAACCATAAGCGAGGATCGCACGAATAGAAGTATAAAAAAAATTGGTGAACAAGATGCTATCTTTTACGATTACTCAGTAAATATGGTATATTCTTTCTCGAAGACATCGATTTGGAGGGTACCGATACGTATTAAACGGCGTAACATTGGACGGAAGAAGATACAGGGTCGATCTCATCAATGCGATAAAGCAGTTTCAACCCTCGTTGATAATATTACTTCATCCGCTCGGAAGACAAATAATACTTGCGTATATTTCTTCGCAAAATATAGGAAAATCTAATTTTCAACGGTAACCCTGATAAGCATCCTGACAGTTGTTCGCAATAAAAAATATTGAATCCACTGTAAATTAAATAATAATTTTATTGTCCTAAAATACTGAACCGATAAATTTTAATAAAGGTATTAGTTGATATTTCGAAAAATGATAGAAGCGTACAATCGAAAACATTATAAATATACACTCGCGTTTATCCATGCGAATATTGGGATACGAAAGTTCGAAATTCATTATACTGATTGAAATGCTTGATCGATAAACATTATACACAAATACGTGAGTTCCATTAACTCCGACAAAAAGTAATTCAATTAACAAAAAGCGCGATCAATTTTATTTGTTTTCTTCACGTTTAAAAACAACACTTTAATCGGATTGTGGGAGTTTTAAACGACAAAAATGTTTCGGTAATCTGCATAGAGATAATGTCTTTTTTTTTAGATATTATAATGTACCACATGGTCGTGTACTACAGCAACGTATAGTATATGCACTATAAATATCAATGCACGCAGATTTCGCGCACGTAGGAGTAAAGCTTGATAAATATACAATCATCCGGTATTTTCATTGCTTTAGTTATCTCCTATAAACGAGATCATTGATTTGCATCGATTAATCGGAGTCCATTTAAAATGTAACATTAACGCAAATCGAATGAAAGAGAGAGAAAAAAACACGCAAATCCTGAGTTCATAACTTTAAAATGAACTCGTACGCAAAATAAGGTTTAAGTTATAGAGGAACCGAGGCAGTGAGAGTCAAAGGTAGATTAAAGCGAAGCGAGGGAATTCGTTGTTTTTGGACATCGCCGATCGAGCACGGAAGCTACTATACGCGATGGTACTTGCGGGGGTTGAGCGAAGAAAAGCAGATACCGCAAAAGACGTGTTTGCTCACGTGTAAGCAAAGGCAGACTTGCCTCTCTCTCCCTCTCTCTCTCTCCTTTTCTCGAGGAGGAGGGAAGGAAATATCAAATCAGAGAGTACCATTGGCTGCCGTCGTGACTGCTCTGTTTAAATCCAAATAAAAGACTCGAACGCCTTCGGGGTAGGAACTAAACTACCAGCTTTAAAACTCATCGCTTATTATTCGTCTGCAAATTTTTCAAAATGGAAAATACCCTAAACAGTTGTCTATCTAGATATTTTATAAATATTTAATAGGTACTACGAGTTGTATAATAATTTATATGTATATACAAAAATAGTTTGTGCACAAAAAAGTAGAGGTATCAAAGTGGTAGAGGTCAAACAATCTTCGTAACTTGTAGAATTGATGATTTGGAGAAAATCGTCTTATTCGGGCACTGGTTCGAATAAATATGAATCTAGAATTTCAAACGGGTGAAGGAGAAAACCGAATCCCGATAGCCGCAAGTAACGGGACAAAGGATTCGTTCAATTGTATATATATATATAGGAATAGGAGGGATGTAGAATCAGACTCCCGCAATATCAAGATAGTATTCGTTTTGCGAAATGCTAAATAAAGACCTAAAACTGGTTTACGTTTGGCATTTTATTTTAAAAATTGTATGAATAATATTAGATAAATGATTGATTCGTTTATTATATCGCATGGTATTTAACTGCACTGTATAAAAATAATAATGAAATAGGTATTTCAATAAATGAACAATGTTTACGCGACCGCTATAAACTTTGACGTAACTAATTCGTCATTGTGTTGGAAAACAATTAAACGAATTAAACGTGTATATAGAGAATAATTTGGACCGATGTAGAAGAACACGTCCACGGACCGATTACCGCATCAAAAGCTTGTATACGAGAAAAAGTCAGGGAGGTCGTCGAGTCGAGGGAAACTTGTCCTTGTTCCTGGAACACACGTGCGGCTGGAGAATCGAGTTTCCGGTGCAACGAGTTGAATGGGCTAACCGTGCGGCCTTTAAAGAAACGCAGTCCCTCGTCGAAAGTCCGTCACCTCTGCCAGCACCGATTACTCCGGCAATTTGCCGTGTGTGCCTTCGCGTCGGTGGAGCACCCTGCACCACCAGGGAGTGAGAGAGGGAGCGAGAGAGAGAGAGAGAGAGAAAGAGAGCTCAGCGATTCGCGATCGCGCCTTAATTAAGCTTTGAGGATCGGTTAATTGAGATGCGCGGCGAAGGTAACCGAGACCCGGGAGAAGGGTAAGAGTAGAGAGGATATTCTGACCTCGCGCCCGACGACATCAAAGGATAGCTTAAAGCGATTCTGTCCTAGCCCGAGGGTTGCGTGTTACGAGCCTCGAGAGAAGAGAGGAGAGAGAAGAGAGACGAGAGAGGGACTAAACCCTCTCTTTGCCGCTCTTTCTTTTACCTTTCCCGCCCTCCCTCTCTCCCTCCCTCCTACTTTATGTTTTTCAGGTTTTGTTACTACCTTTTTCCCTCCTCCCATCTGCTCTTCCATCCGTGCTCCTTTAATCCACTTCCTTTTTTCGTCCTATGGTTTCTACGTTTTTTTTTTCCTTCCTCTTGCACGCATTACAACGCTCTTACGGTGAATTTGTTAAAACTGCACCGACACTCTTTGCGCGCCCAGTGATTTATCGCTGCTTTTCTCCGCACGATTCCGACTCCACCGCCAAGTGTTAAATTATTCCCGCACTAACCTAAATTTTAATTTAATCGCGACTCTTTGTTGTCGTTCGATCAACAATTATTAATCGCACACTCCTCTTCTACCGAACTTGTAATGTTTTAGCCTCTTTCTCGTGTTCTTTCTACATCATCCGAAATCCTTTGGCATATTTTTCAACATTTTTCTACGCGGTTCTTATGACCCTTGAACTAACTCCTCTCCTTTTTTTTTATTTCCTCTTCGTCTCTGCGTCTAGGAGCTACACTTCTTTCTTTCATTCTTTCTTCCTTGATCCCTCTTACGGAAACGTTAGCGTGCTTAAGCTTTCGAGATGACGAGGCGAAAGAATTGTGCTCCGGGATTTGAAAAGCAAAAGAGGAATAGAGAGGCTACGAGCGTACACTGCGTTACATCGTTGACCGAACATTCGAGCCTGGAGATCCGAGTGGGAGCGTGTATACCATCTACTGAATAAGTATAGTCGATATCAAAATTCAACCCTTACCAAATTATTCTACAACCCACCTTCAAAGTATAGACCGCGTTCTCAATTCCTCAACGCGAGCACTAAAGAGTAACATATATTTATTTAAGTATACAAACATATTTTTGTCGTCTACTGTTTTAAATAACGGAGCTAAATTAAAGAGCAGCAATGTACTACTAGTTCGGAATTATAAAATCGATCGTTTAATTCACTAGTTATAATTGGCTACAATGCTTTATTGAACGGAATAAAATTATTAAAAATAGTTTAATAAATAATTTGAATACTCGCGAGCGTTATTAATATTTTTTCTTGAGGCGGATTGTACATTCAATTGCTAGGTTTAAAGGGGTGTTTCCTGTGAGTCACACGCCGCTATACACGCAATGAAGACGAAAGCGAAGTCGAGGGATCGCGCGACTGATTCGTGCACGTGAATGCGATATAATCCGGGAGCAACGCGCCGGCAAACGCTATATTACGTTTGTGTATGTGCCTCTATGCGCAAACGTGTGGGTAGATTTTTAGCTGGAAGAGGGGAAGAGAAATGGAATCTAAGTGCCAACGCGAGTCACTTGTATACCCGAGCTGGAGCGTGTCATTAAAAACGAAGAAACGCCCGGCTAACGAAATAATATAATACTCGTAATTGAACGTTTGCTTTTTTATTCGAGCACTCTTTTTCTCTACAGGCAATGCCAAATGTAACGGTAAAAGAGCAGTTTTCGCGTACGTGTATTTAATTAAAATTCGTTTAATCGCCAGTGAAAGCTCCTTTTTTCATTTATTTTAATTAATATAACGCACTCGACCATTTTCAAAAGAATAACTTTATTATATTTATAAATGTAAACAGTGTGCGATGACTTTTCAACCCGACCAAATCAGAGATATTATACGTATCATATTTTTATTATTACTAATACTAATAATATTTATTAAAATTTGGAAATAATTAACGATTGCTACGAGTCTATGTAGTAATCTAAGAGCACAAGGTGTCGGAGATGTTTTTTGTCTTCATCTTTAAGTGCTACACTTCATAAACAATTTTAATTAAAAAACAAATGTACACTGTCGTCAAAAGCATAGATATAAAGTTAATTTAAAATGTATGAAAAACAAAAGTGAGTTCTTATCTATAAAATGGTTGAAATCACCATTATATATTGATTATAGCAACACAATCAATACCAATTAATAGACTACTCACAAATTTCAGAAGGTATTAAAACACATTTTTTTCATAGTTTTAATTTAAATAATTAAATAATAAATTAAAGATTACACATATAAATACTTAATACAGTTAAAGATAACAAACTATTTGACTGTCAGAACAACACTTTAATTCAATTTTAATTTAATTCAATATATAAATTAACTAGAATATGAGTGATTAGAATATGTCGGTAATTTAGAATACTGTTAAACCCGCGAATATTCAAAATTAAAATTTATACAATATTAAAAAAAAATTGTGATTTTAAATAAAAAACTGTTTAATATTTTTATAATTAATTTATTTATTTAATTTTTCATTAAGTGATAAAGTCGATGTAATAATATTAATATAATTTATTTGTATGCTTTTTTTAAATAAATATTATATATACTCCAATTTTCGTAAGATGACTAGCGGAAAAAGTGAACAAATGAGAAGCTCGCAGTAATATTTTCTACTACAAATCAACGATAATTCAGACTCGTCTGTCATCTTGGCAAAGCCCAACTAGCGTCCATGCATAGTGCGCATCCATCGCCGAGCTCGGCGCTTTATCTTTTTCTTCCGAACGACTCGGTGGCAACAATTTTACCGGCACACACGCGCGCACTCGTGCAGGTGAATAGACTCTCCTTCGTTGCGAGGCTGAGCAAGCCATTTTTTATTACTCCTAATGGGACGAGGACGCTGACACCTTTACTTCCCCCGCAATTTCACCTGGACTCGTAACACCTTAGTCGCTTTTTCACCTACTATTTTTTTTATCTCGGCTCCACGATACGCTCGCTCTAGACGAGTTTATGAATATTTTATAATTTTGATGTACGAGGACCTGCACCTATACGTGCGTGTATATATACACCCACACATTCGGAGGCGTGCGAAAGTCGTTTCTTCTCCTGAACTTGGAATACGAGACAGTTTTCTACGCTGCCTTTAGGCGGTGATCGTTGCCCGAAAAGCTTGAAAAACTTTTTCGGAGGGCCTTTTTACCTTTGCTCTCGTTTTACAGAAAAAAAAACTTTCCCTTTCTTAGGTGGGAAGTTACTGTTACCGTGCAGCCTTTAATGGTGCAACTTTTGACGTTCTTTTTTTGTTTCATATACACTAAATTTTTCAAGAAAATTGAATGCGAGTTTACGTAAGTTTTCTTATTAACTTAAACTTTAAATACAAATTTAATTTTACAAGTTTGCCTAGAACATTGTGAAGTAGATTATTAATACACCATAATATTATTTGATACCGTAAATTGAATACTAAATTTACGATTTTCGTTTGCAGTTGAAACGCGATAGGTACGTTAATTTAATTTATTTTATTAAAATTGTGTGAATTGAATTTACAATTTAACGCAATAACTATAATGTCTTCCGAAGTAATAAACTTAGCTTCGGAAATTCAATATCGACGAGAGATTGAATATTTTACTAGATATTTAATAATAGAGTATAATAAATTGCATTTATTAAGTAACCGAGAATATATAATAATTGCGAAAGTTTAAAGTGAAAAATATAGAGGGTCGGTAGTATATAGTGACGTCACCTTTTCCAAAATGTAAAAGTTGTGCAACGTATCCCTCTATTCGTAGCCATTAAGATATATCCCATTTTTCTTTCCTCGGGATTCGTATTATTTATTTTTGTTGTTCGTTTTCTGGCGGGTGTCCTCTCCGGGTTCTCTCATTATACCTATACACGCCGTTTTCTGCATAGAGGGAGAGAGCTGCGCAATTCTTTGTGCCCGAGTGTAGGGGGTTGTTGTGTCCCTGCGGTTAAGTGGCGAAATGCGGGGCTGACTCGAGCGTGTACCCTTGCTTTTTACACTCCCCTTTCTCGTCCCGGCCTATTTTTCTCTTCTGCTCAACTTCCGACGGCCCTTTTCTCTTTTACAGTTCACGGTGGAGCGTATTCGGTGACTCGAGCCAAGAAGCCCGAACTACTCCCAGTGCACGTAGAGGAGAACGCTCGGCGTCCTCGTCCAGTTCAGTTAGTTGCTTCGAGGGAGAGCTTCCGAGAATTTAACGGCAAGAGTGAACCACCAGCTGCAACCTTTCCGCGAGCTCCTCCGTGTATATACACGAACGAACGTTCGTTACGAATTCCAGGCTAGAACGCTCCTGGAACTAGAAATTATGATCCCGGTGAAATTAAAAGCCTGTAGTTTACTTTGTTTACTGTTATTTCCCTATTATTGCCTTCTCGTTTTATCAGGTTCCTCTAATAAATTCTACCGTTTATATCGCTTTGTATTAGTTACCTACGTATATAAATGTGCAATTGCGACTATTCGAAACTCTCTCTCTATATATATATATACAGAAGCAAAATGAATACAGTGCACGTAATTTTGTGCTAAATTGCTACAGACCAATCGGAGAATCGACTGATTTTTTGAAAAGTATATTTTAAACATAATTGTGTTTAACTCGTTTATTAAATTATATATGTGATTGCTCTACGGTTATGTATTATATGTTCTATCATTCCATATTATTACTACGGCAAAGTAAATGTTACAAAGGCAATGTGTTATCGTTGGGAAAATGTATTTTACTGTTATAATAATACAACATTTAATCAGTCAAATTTATGCTAGCACGATATTAAATAAATAATAAATATTGATAAATAATTAATTAAAATATATTTTTCTCAATATAAGCGAATACTACAGTTTGAAGAATATCTTCACAATATGTTGTACATTATACATTACATAAAATAATGTAATTGAAATTTTTAATTAAAATTATGGTTGAACAATATACTACTTGAAGTAATATTTATATTGTGTCTATATTCGAATTTAAATAAATTTCTTTGTATATATATTATTTGAATACATACATTTACAATTTGTTATTTGATTGAATATAAGTCAGAGTACTTTATTTGAGAAGATATATAACGATTCGTACGTTATAATCAATTTTTTTAAGAAAAAAGTCTGTAGGATTTTTAATTGACCCCTTAATGGTAAAATTCGTGTGTTACGTACTCTTGAGCGAGAAATCGCAAGTAAAAAATGTCCCGAAGAACGAATCGTTTAAAAAGTAGGTAAACAATTTGAGAGAGGGCTGTTAAGTGGGTTGGCGGCGGTGCAAGTAACAAGCAAACTAAAGGAAAAAAGAAAGGCAGAAAAGAAGAATAGCGGTAGAAGCTGAGAGAGGAACGGAGAGCGAAGCGCAAAGGCTCGAAGAATGTATATTTTCGAAAGGTGATGGCACTCGAGAGTTTCTATGCATCGCGCGCCCGTTTAAAGTCGTCCTGCGCAGGTTTTCGTCGAGATTCTCCGAGGATGCAGTCCAGAGGAAGGGAAAAGGCTCGATAGATTGAGTTTCAAGTTGTTCGCCAACAAACTCGGGCTTTCGTCCTCGCGTTCACGTACGAAACACACTCGTAAGACACGAAAGAGCCAGCCGAGCAACGGGTCACCGGGCAAACGGGGATTCCTCGCCCCTTAGGGAATTCCTTTTTCCTCGGTCCTTTTTTTCCCCTCATCTTCGCTCGCGCTTCCTCCTGCTCTTTTTAAAGGTCTCTCGCTCTCGAAATCAATCTCGTATGAATCGCGATTGCCCGTCCTCGGTACGCTCCTGGACTACCGGAGGTATATCGCGAGATTAAAGCCCTGCTTCTCGCGTCTTGCTTGTTTTTCGGGTCTTCGATTGAAAACGATAAAACCGGACGAGCTATACGGAGAAACCTTGGAAAATGAAATATTGTATTCTCCTCTCTCTTTCTCTCTTTCTCTCTCTCTCTCTCGCGATGCCAACGTTTCGTTCGGGTGTCTTTTTCTTTTTTTTTTTTCTTATTGTTATCACTCGTTTCGTTATTGGAAATCTTTGCGTTAGTCAATTTATAATGCTAATACTGTGCTTTAGATCCTTTGGTCTCTACGTCTTCCAAATTTAAATAGCCGACTCTGTTTCATCAAACGTCATTTCCATTTTTAACGAATCGATTATTAAGAATATAGTTAGCATTGATTCGACAAAGTTTTAACTATTTAATTTATATAAACCGGAATTTTCAATGTTCCTTGAAACGTAATGTGACAGTAATTTCGTTATAATAAATATTATACTTTCATTTTCTTTCGTCATTCTACAATATAGACATTGAACGAAGTGTGGCTAGACGAAAAAATGATCAACTATTGATTAACCGTAAATTTATCCCATATCGTTTAACGTAATTTTACAGAACAATCGATTATATATATTTATCAATACATATTCTCAATCGCGTATCGAAAATGCGCTTGAGAATTCCGCAACAAACGCATCTGTGCTTCCTTAATTTATTCAAAGTTTCTTTTAATACGTAATCAAACGAGTACCCAGGTTTGAAGCAGAATCTATTCAGCGTTTTAGCATCACTCAAGTTGAACGCAGGGTGAAATTGGTATACGATAAACACGAGGAAAGTGAAAGGGAGATTGTATATTTTGGACACGCGACACTGTTTATCTTTCCCAGCTAATACCCCCCGGAGAATTGTTTGAAACGAACGAGATGGTTTTTTCTTTTACAAAAACCAAGCTGTGATACCCGCAGTACCATCACCCCTTTTTTTATTGTGACAATGTTACCATGCATTTACTTCTGTTTTGTAGTTGGATAAGGCCTTGGATGATCTATGTGTGAGAAGTGTCGTTTTTGGCTTGCACGCTAGACATTACATATATTACAGATGTCGGTGTAATGGCCGTATGAACAGAAGGCAGGATTAATACAGTGAATTTGTTCGATATGATGTAAATAATTTATAAATACGATAAGTGTTTAATATGATTTACTATTACTATTACACTCAAATTAAACGGTTGACTATTTATTTTTTTATTACATGTGTCTGTAGAATTTATTTTGTGATTCATTTCTTACAAATTATAGTAGTTTATTTTCAAAGAAACAATAACTGTTAGTCTAAAAGTTTACAATTTGTTGTTCAATAAGAATATTAAATTTTTTTGAGTTTAAAAATTTAATCGTTATTTCCGAAACATAACTATATAATTAATGCAATGAATATACAATGAAAAAATAGGCTTGACCTGGACTCAAACTATAGATACAATGTTTTCATTTTACAGTTAAACAATAGTTATTCTTAAATAATTATTATAGTTTTTGAAATGTGCATATCAAAATTTTCTATAATATTCAAATCGGAACTGATAGGTCTTGCATGAACGGTCGTTGAAAAGATCATTTGCATTTAGATTTCCTAAGAAAGGTGAAACTAAATAGACATGAAATTAAAAGAAAGAAGAGTATTTGACGGTGCAGATGTAAACACAGGCGAGAAGCGAGTATCGATCCCGTTAGCTCAACAGAAGCGTCTCGGTATCGTCCAGTCACGCGCACGTGTCCTCGATGTATCGAAAAAAGCTTCCGGGAGCGATTCGTTTCGCGGTGTATACATCGCCGCTACTTAGCGCACATTACGTACGTGAGTCTCCGACCCCCCACCCGACCCTCCACGGGTTTAGGTACTGAGTGTATTTGTCCGGGACCTACATTAAGTGTATTTGCGCAGCGTGCTCCTCTTTGTTCGCTCGCTCGCTTGCGCAGAGTCGTTATATAGCAGAGAATCGAACGGCCGCGTGTCCACGAAAATAAGGGGAGAAGGAGCTAAACGCAAAGAGCGCAAAAAGGCATTGGGTAATTAGAAGTCACCGATCTATTGGCTTAACTTGTGCCGCGTCGCCGCCGTCGCCGCCGCCGGCGACGAAAAACAGGGGCGCGCGGATCCAGCCGCTCGCAAATAATGTCGGTACTGCATTTTATTTTATTTTATTTTATTTCTTTTTTTCTCTTCTTTTCTTTTATTTCTTTTCCTATGAATTAATTGCTACGTTTAAGAATTGTACGCGACAAACTGATGTAATTATTTACGGCGAATTCGTATACATTTGTTTTTACGACAAACCTATTTTATTCTTAATCCAGGGTAGTTTAATTAGTTCAGGTTTGAATTTCATGATATACAATCGATTGATTATGAAAAATCGTTCTCCTAATTAATTAAAGAATTAGTTTGCTATACTAAGTATTGTTACTTTTTCTTTGCCTATTCAGCGAAGTCATGTCACAGGAATTTTTGGGAAATTATAAATATCTTTTTTTACGAGAGGATTTACTAAAAATCGTTGTCTGTTAATTTTTGCCCCGCATGCGGGGTAAATATTAACATCTCATTTTTTATTGTAAAGACTTAGTTTCATAATAAATGTACACATTTAACAAATGTAAACAAAAAATATATTTTTTACTGAATATACGAATAACAAGTGATATACAAATAAAAAAATTGTTAACAATTATTTCTTTAACACAAAAATAACGCAGGTCTTCGTCTTACAAATTAATTAAAGCTAATAAACATTTGCACTATTAAATAATACATGTATAAACACAAAAATTATAGCAAAGTTCAAATTAATAAAATTAAATATAAATTAATTAGTATTAACAGTGTTAATACTTGCCCCGAAAATTTGTATAATTACAAATGTAAGTTACATATTATTATTAGTAGTATTAAAATTTCAGTATTTCATTAATATAAATTTCAATTCGTAATGTTTTATTTTGTATATTGAAAGTTATAGAAATAACATTTTCTATAATATTCAAATCGGAACTGATAGGTCTTGCATGAACGGTCGTTGAAAAGATCATTTGCATTTAGATTTCCTAAGAAAGGTGAAACTAAATAGACATGAAATTAAAAGAAAGAAGAGTATTTGACGGTGCAGATGTAAACACAGGCGAGAAGCGAGTATCGATCCCGTTAGCTCAACAGAAGCGTCTCGGTATCGTCCAGTCACGCGCACGTGTCCTCGATGTATCGAAAAAAAGCTTCCGGGAGCGATTCGTTTCGCGGTGTATACATCGCCGCTACTTAGCGCACATTACGTACGTGAGTCTCCGACCCCCCCACCCGACCCTCCACGGGTTTAGGTACTGAGTGTATTGTCCGGGACCTACATTAAGTGTATTTGCGCAGCGTGCTCCTCTTTGTTCGCTCGCTCGCTTGCGCAGAGTCGTTATATAGCAGAGAATCGAACGGCCGCGTGTCCACGAAAATAAGGGGAGAAGGAGCTAAACGCAAAGGAGCGCAAAAAGGCATTGGGTAATTAGAAGTCACCGATCTATTGGCTTAACTGTGCCGCGTCGCCGCCGTCGCCGCCGCCGGCGACGAAAAACAGGGGCGCGCGGATCCAGCCGCTCGCAAATAATGTCGGTACTGCATTTTATTTTATTTTATTTTATTTCTTTTTTTCTCTTCTTTTCTTTTATTTCTTTTCCTATGAATTAATTGCTACGTTTAAGAATTGTACGCGACAAACTGATGTAATTATTTACGGCGAATTCGTATACATTTGTTTTTACGACAAACCTATTTTATTCTTAATCCAGGGTAGTTTAATTAGTTCAGGTTTGAATTTCATGATATACAATCGATTGATTTCTTTTTTTACGAGAGGATTTACTAAAAATCGTTGTCTGTTAATTTTTGCCCCGCATGCGGGGTAAATATTAACATCTCATTTTTTATTGTAAAGACTTAGTTTCATAATAAATGTACACATTTAACAAATGTAAACAAAAAATATATTTTTTACTGAATATACGAATAACAAGTGATATACAAATAAAAAAATTGTTAACAATTATTTCTTTAACACAAAAATAACGCAGGTCTTCGTCTTACAAATTAATTAAAGCTAATAAACATTTGCACTATTAAATAATACATGTATAAACACAAAAATTATAGCAAAGTTCAAATTAATAAAATTAAATATAAATTAATTAGTATTAACAGTGTTAATACTTGCCCCGAAAATTTGTTAATATTTACCCCGACAAATTTTTTTTTTAAATCGTTAAAAAAAATAAAAATAAATAAAAAAAATAAAAAAAATGTGCGATTAAATAGCTTATTTCAAGTAGAATGGGGTATGGTATAATTACAAATGTAAGTTTACATATTATTATTATTAGTAGTATTAAAATTTCAGTATTTCATTAATATAAATTTCAATTCGTAATGTTTTATTTTGTATATTGAAAGTTATAGAAATAACGTTAATTATTTAAATACGGAATACATTGTACAAAAGTTTGAAATACTTAAACGCATATTGATAATTGTATAAATACTATATTAAATACATAAATACCGTTTACAATAGAAAATTAAACGCCAAAGCAATATTATCGATTTTGAATGTAAAATTTAAAAATCCGTTCTAAAATTGGAAATGGTAACAAGATCATTACACTTTTATGAAGATGTATATATCATTGTACAGCGGAATATGTGTGTATTGAAAAATTATTTCGACTGTACTTGAGAGAGTCTCTGCATTATCAAATTCACGAATCGTTGAATAACCCAATAGTAAGAAAAGCGAAAAGTTAGGAAAAACGGTGAGTTTACAAAATGTATAATCATAAAAATCCCGTGAAGTTGGATAAAAAGAGCATATATAGAGGTTAAATTATTCAGTAAGGGACAAAAGCAAAGCTGAGATAAAGTTGGCGCGACGGACTCGCTTGGGAATTGCTGGGGGAAGCCACGAGGCTCGCCGGAAGTTTGCCTACAGAGATCATAATGACGGTGCTTCTGTTTTCGCGCGCAGGGGCGCGTGTGTGCCACGGGCTTTTTGCGCGAACCGGAAGTAGTCGGTTCGGATAGCTGAGAAAAAGAGGATGGGGGGCACCTTTTTTACCACCCCGGAGGTATACCCGGGACTAGGATGCGCCGCCTTCGTATTTCAAAGCTCTCTCCATGGTAAGCGGCCGGGCGGCCGGGCGGCCGTGCAACCGAGCCGAGTCGCTTTCGTTTAAACGCTACCGGGAACTTTTAATTATTGCACTTGCCCTCGGGCTCCGAATTAATTGGATTTTACTTTATTTACTTGTACGTCTGCGTATACACTCTGACTTATTAAAGTAACACTTTTTCTGCAGCTTCAATTGTAATCAATTGCTACGAGAAATTATATTTCAAACTTTATAATACCATCAGCTTGGGTGTTGCTTACGAGCTGTAAAGAGAACGACTCCCGTTATAAAACAGTAAGGTGGGATTTCGCCCGTTGTTTTTTACACTCCTTTTTTTGAACAATATTGTCTTTGACACATATTCTCATTGTAATTTGAGTTGTCACATTCTCATTATTGTGAATCTATTTAGAATTACCGATAAGTACAACCTGCGCGTCTTGTAAAATTATATTTTTTGTTGGATTGGATTTCAAGTGCGTAGAAATGTCAATAGAATACCCAACGCATAGTAGTATCAAAGCATGAGAAAATTATACGTAATATGTTTGATACCCAAGTTACAGGGATCTACACCTTTCAACATAAGAATTATTGAATATTGAAAAAAATATTGAATTAAAAATCTTTACAAAATTCATATGGGTAGTTTAAAAAAAACAATTTTCGGTCGGTAATTATTTATCTAAAAAGGCATGAATTTTCAAAGAATGAATTTTGAACGCTTAAGTCAGAATTATATTACAAATTTAAAAATCTAAAAAAATTTGAGTATACTGTTTAAAACATGCCTAAGGGCATGGCATTCAGGATTTTTTTAAGAATTTATTCTTTTGTTAATAAAAAAGTATTAAACATAACCATTTTTAATAAGAGAATCCGATATCCCCTTAAAAGAGAATCTGTTGATTCGATTCGTCACGAAAATGTTCAAGAATGTCCTAAAATTTAATTACATATACCCTCTCGATCATATTCCCCTAGACACACAGCACTCCCACGTTGAACGCGTATATAAATTCGTGAGTTTGATGATTTTCTCACGGTTCCCAATGCGCACGCATCTATTATTTATTAAAATAAAAATAATGTACAATGCACGCGTCTTCTAAAAGCTCTCGAGACTCTCGAGACTCCCTCGTCTTTTTCCATCGACAACGTCGACTCTATCATCCTTACTATCTCCCTCTCCCTCTTTCTTTCTATTCTCTCGATTAGTGCATGCGTCAACAGACTGCGTAAATATACTCGCAAAGCATGTGTGTACAGAACAGACAAAACTTTGCTGCCCCACTGCCAAGTCCATCTTGTGTTCGGTTTCTATAGCCTTTATAGAAAAGTTTCCTTCTACTCTCCAAGAGCAGAGAAAATGTCCAAGTCCCCCTATTTCCTTGCAAAGTGATTTAAACAAGAAACTTAAAAAATAAAATTAGCTATAAATAATTCAACTATTGTTACGATTTGTATGTACCGTAACAATAATAATAAAGATTAAATATTTATTTGCAAAGACGACACGCAAAAACAACGGCACGGTGACTCGGACAGGACTAGAACCTAGAACCTCCCGTTTTCGCGATCGTTACTCGTCGAATGCCTATACTAAACGAAAAAAATATTTGTGAGAAAAAAATTATTAATTTGTTTTTAAAAATTGACTTTCACTTATAATAAAATAACATTTCTTCGATATTAACGCTTGTTCTTAATTAGTAAGGTTTTAGGTTGATAGTTACGTTTATAGGTTAATAGATAATCAATGAAATTTAGAACTGATTAAAACAATAATTTAACTGTAAAGAAACATTCCTTTCTCACGGTGTATGCACATTTCTTTACCGAATCGTCCTAATATCGTCGTATGATTTGCTTTTTAATTCGACCGAGCTTACACGTCACCCGTGACACTATTTATCATCTCAATTGCGTCCAAAAGTGAAACAAAAGCGAATAAGAAAAACGTGCAATTTTTGGCGTCATGATGATTATATATTTTTTAACCGTTAATCGTGATGTAAATATGGCTTTTGGTTTAAATTTAGTTTAGAAGATTCTACATGAAGAAAGTCCAGTTCTACGTAACAGCAAATATGTCACGCTGCGTATTATTGTAACGTAGTTTATATAATCAATCAGACACTAAAGACTGCTGTAAAAATAATAAATTCATAATAAATTATGAAAGTAATAATATTGATTTCTCCTCGCCTATTATCGTAGGGTCTTACTCACAGATACATGCTTCACAACTTTACTTAATCATTTCATAAGAAAAATATTATTTATTTTAAGGTAACATTTATTTACATTCGTATAACTGCAATGCCATTTCCTATATAGAAATATATAGGTACACTGTACTACTGAAAATTTAATCAGAGACCTCGTAGAAAATTTATTATTTTTAATCCCTTGGTGTTTTCAAATATTTGTATTTCTTATATTTATTTACGCTAATATGGCTCGTCTTGCTCGTAAGAGATTTAAAATTAAATTTTCAGTAGGATATGTTCTTTGGGAGAATTTTCGATTGCAAAAAGTAATCTACTTAAACGTAGCGTTTATTTCCATTTACGACTTTGTTAACTATTTACTAAGCCAATAACCAATAACCAATAAGAATATTCGACAAGTACTTAACACATGATATTAAATTTATTAAAGCAAGCTCATAAATAACGAAATCGATTGTTTCACGATGACCGTTGAAAAAATTACTTGAATATCAAATGTTCACGCAAAAATTGCAGTGTAGGAAAAAATGTCGGAGGGTATATATACGCATTCCACGCGTGTACTCCCTTGATGGTCATTTTATTTACATAAAAATAACTGGAATACTCCGCGTTACTTAAATATTTCATAAATTTTTAAAAGGTAGAATTCCTGGAGAATAAACTCGTTCACGCCTGGTCGACAGATAGCTTCGGTCGGCAGTGTCAGATTTATCTTTAAAGCGGACATTGAAATCGATCCATTTATTTAACAATTTTTATGTTAATGTATTATTACACAGCACGCAGTAGTAGTTATAGATAATAATAAATTATTACGTCACGGTTGGGAATTTCCATATATTTATTATACGAATGGTCGGCTAGATCAGCAATAGTTGTTGAGCTTGGTGAAAGACAGAATCTCCCGTAACGATAAGAAGCGTATATACAGGATGGAGAGATAAAAGGAGAAATGGATAAAGGAGGAAGAAGGAGGGCATGAGAAGAGAAAGGAGAATAAGAGCCCTAAGCCAGGGGAGATGGGCGTGCGCACTCGATTGCACGTGCGCGCCTAATTTTGTTTCTCCCTCGGGGCGTGTTATGCGCGCGGCAAGGTGAAGTGCCGGCCGACGGGAATTGCATTAGTACTCACGAAAATCGAATTCTCGGTGGGTACGGGTACGAAAAGTGCGCGTGCACTAATTCGATTGGGAAATCGCGCCCGATCGGCGACGAAGGAGCGCAAACGAGGAGCTCTCGAATTGCGCGCGTCGGGAACTTCATCAATCCTTTGCATCGCGTTAACCCTTAAGCGATGCGGACAAGTGGATTAGGATTAAAAACCCGGAGGCCCCACGACGGAGCTGTGACGTTAATTTTTGCTTCTTGAACCCGCGACTTTTAATTACTGCCGATTTCGCGACTAAGTATACTTACAAGGAGTGCATTTCAAGTTTGGGAAATGGATCGTGCCCAGCTTGTAGGATATGTTTTCTAATATAAAAATATGTAGAAAGTCAGAGCTGCAGACCCTAACAATTGTTTTTTCAAAAGTAATACGCTATTAAAGCAAAATTTCCAAAAAATAGACACTTCACTTCAAATGCTTGTAACTTTTAACCTATCAAATATTGACATTCAAACCAAAGTTTACTGAAAAGCTGAAATAAAAAAGATATAATTTAAAAAATAAGAAGCTCAAATCCGTTGAAATGAATCAGAGTTATAGCCGAATTAAAAATTAGAAGGAATTTTAAACAAAAATTGAGCAGTACAAATTTTATTGATTTTTTTAAGCTAAATTTCTTTAAATTCCTAATTCGGCTATAACTTTGCTCCATTTCAACGGATTTGAGCGTCTTTTTTTTAATTATATTTTTTAATCTCAGCTTTTCATTAAACTCTAGTTTGAATGTTAATATTTGATAGTTTAGAAGTTACAGACATTTAAACTTTTTTTTGAAAACTTTGCTTTAATAGCGTATTACTTTTGAAAAAACGATTGTTAGGGTCTGCGGCTCTGGCTTTCTTCGTTTCCCAAACTTGAGATGTTCTCCTTGTAAGTATACTTAGTCGCGGTTATCTATCTGTGCCCAATTGCAAATTTCTATGATGGATGACATCTGGTATATTACAATAACGCTTCAATCACATTTGTGGTAATGAAACATTGGTTAATGATTCTCATAAATTTACTAGATATAACACATCAACATATTTTACGCATCCAAAATTATTTTATTATTATCTCAATGTTATAAAGAAAAATGAGAATATTTTAATTCATTCCATACGATTAAATGTAGATTTTCATCTACGAATATAATAGTAAAATTATTTTGTATATTTATGGTACGTTTAAATCTGGTAATATAGTTCAAATAATGCAAAGTTTGCATATTTTTTTTCTAAATTGAAAATTATGATGGAGGGAACGATTTTTCATAGTTGAATGTAACAACTACGCTGAATCAGACATTCGGAGTGTGCAGCCGACAGAAATGTTGATGTTGTCGAGAAACGCGTGAAAAATCTCTCGGTAAAGGTAAAAACAAACGGCAAAGTGTGCCCGTCGTGATATGATTCGATCATTTTATTTTGCACTACATAAGAAGTTAAACGTATCAATTGCAAAGTAAGTGTTTTTTTAATCATTTGTCACATATTTAATCTTGCTCTATCCAAACAAATATTCACCTGCTATATTATATCCAATTAATTCTCAACGTCTGTTATTGCCTTCATATTATACAATTCATTCTAGAAATAAAGAAATTAATTATACAGGCGCTTTCAAAACATATTTTGTCAAACATTCTTCCTAAGTTTACATTGTTAATTAAATGTTTAAAATTAATTTAAAATTAAAAAGTTTTGTATTTTTTACAGTTATTTATTTTTTTAATTACATTAAATAATATATGTTAATTTAAAACAAGGGAAATCCTATCCTGGTGTATTACATAACTTCACTCTGTGTTAATTAGTATGATTGTTTTAAAGTACTCTAATTTACAAAACTATATCGAGTCATTCCTAAAACAATTAATTTTATTAATTATTAAACACGATTAATTTAATTTTAAAAAAATTATAATTCATGTCAATATTCACGGTAGTCTTATCCTTCTCTTATTCTTGTTTTGACATACATTCCTTTATTAGATAATTTTGAAAAAAAATGTAAACAAATTTTCAAACGTAAATAATTACTGTGTCTATTGAATGACTAATTATACAAGTACTTTTATCACAAAGTGAATTTTGCTTTTGATTGTGCGTTTCTGTTGTTTACGTCAAACATTTCACCGATTGCATATATCTGGTGTGGTCTTGAAAACAAACTTGAAGGTTATTTTAAGATCTCTTTGATATTGATCATAACCCCTCAAGAGGTTTAAGGTCAAATAAACTTTTGTCAAGATCAAGACCGAGGGCAAACTTGCATACTAAAAGTTGTTCACTATCTCTCGAGAATTCACAACTTTCCATTTGAGTTGGAATTGTTAATTCACGACGCAACTTATAAAAATATTTAATAAATTTATCGTTAAACAAAATGTATAAAATAAACAATTAATAGTTTTATTAATAATAATAGGATGCGAAATACAATTGCAATTTTGGATTTTTATTTATTGTATTACTAATAATATACACGAATTTCATTGTCTCATGTATAGCCTTACTTTTATTTCGGGTAAAGCAAATATAAACCGATGGTAGATAGAGCATGCTTCAAGAGACAAATTGATGAAGGTACACAGCAGTAAATTCTCTTGTTATACATAGATAGTCATAAGCGACTTTCAAGTTTTTGATAAATACAGGAGTATTCGTCGGTAAATGTCTCGAGAGCAGGATACTGCTCGTTTAAAGCCGATGAATGCATTTTAGTTTGATAAAGTTAATAAGTTAAAAAGATTTCACATTTCTTTTCTCCCCCAGGAGTAAAATTAATGTCTGGAAATACCCATTTGTTACTTTGAATGGACTAACAAATACTATGATCTGAAATATCACCGAAATTGAAATAAAAAGATAAATTGCGTAATAAAAATATGTAGTGAGAAAAATGCTCATCGATTATTCATCCTATAATTTATTTGGGTATTTCATAATCTATACAATGCCTGAAAGATAAGATTGCGTATAAATAATTTGACGCATTGCTAACTAATTTAATACTCAGTCAAAGAATTTGAAGTATTCCACCATTGCATTATTTCACTTTCCGTAAAATTCCAGAAAAGTGAAACGCAACCTGTGCAAAAAGATTTTGTAGCGCCGGCAGTGCGAAGAAATTCTACGGGCAGAACATAAACTGGCCGCGATTTCATTAAACTGCACGGAAAACTTGTCGAGTATTTCCCGTAGCGCTGCCGGTTTGCTACGTATGCCAAAATACACTGCACCTTAGACATCTTCTTTACCAAATTTTGTACCACCTGCGACAAATGTATACGAGGAAGTCTCATTCTCTCTTTTTAACGATATGTTTAGCGACATGGCAAAATTAGAAATGAGCTAAATATCTTTGTTTTATTATTTATGCTATTTGTTTGTACAAAATTTAACTTTGATGTTGGTGAATCGGTGCTTTTGATGTATGTGAACACTATAGGATGAAAACAAGAAGTGTTTTCCTTTTTTCAATGATTATTTTTGCAAAAACTTTATACTGATTTTGACAACAATTTAGACAAATCTGTACATTTAACTGGATGAATTCAATTATTTTTTTTTGTTTCTTAAAAATGCAATGTTATTATTTTATTAGTAAATTGGGTCACATTGATTAATTGAATTTCAGATAAAGTATTAACTCGTTTCGTGAAACGAAAAAAAAGATTAAATATTAAGGACACCCACATTTTGAACGCTTCGATTTGTATAGGAGCAGGCGCTTGACGACATTAATTACAAATGGAAAACGTCAAATATTTATAAAGTTGTAATTAATGCTAAATATTCGTATTACATTCGTTTTCTATGCAAATTGATTTCTCACAAAGATAATGAAAATTTTCGAGCATAAAAATTGTACGTATTAATGTGCGGACGGTTTAATTTTGGCAATTCACAAAAATAAATGTCGCAGTAACATTACCAAAAAAGAAAGAAAAGAAAAGTAATAAGAAATAGTCTCTGAAATGCAAGAGGGAATCTGCATGAAGAACCCTTTATTCTTAATGTCAAATAACATAGCAATTTTACGTTAATTTCCAACCCTCCTCTCTTATTTCGAGTTGACAATATCGCTGTTAGCCCGCGCACGTATAATTACAAGAGTCACATACCGGGCCGTCTACACTCGGCACACTCGCGCAGGGCTGGCCAGGCGCGGGAATGCAGATGTTGGCCAGACTCCGCACGAATTAGACCCTATTTCGCGTTTCGCATGCGACACGTGCGTGACGCAAGGTTATGCGTGTCGTGTAATTTAAGAGCAGCGTTTACTCAAATGGCCTACTGGACTTTCCAACAAAAAGACTCGAGTATCTTTGAATTTTTAATCTCTACAACTTTTCGTATTCATAAAAAACATTTTGCTTCGGGTCTTCTCAAATGGCCAATTAACGTGACAATATTTTTTACAAAGCGTAATCAAATAATTTAACACATTTTTTCACCGTACACCGTGCATGCTTGCATTTAAACGAGATTGTTAGTGCATAACTTTCGTTCAGCTCAACGTGAAAAAATAAATCATATTGGATTCTTTGTCAATGGAAATGTTTAATTCATGAAAGATATCGTTCTGTAAACACGTAAAGATCAAATTATTATTTAAATTAATTACACTGGATTGTTAAATGATTATAAAATGAAATGTCATTTAACTTATAAATTACCGAATTCTACGATTTAAAGTAATCTCTTGGTTTAACGTAACGAATCAATCCGTATTAAAGGATAAATGATGTAATCAATCTACATCAATTAAAATATAAATGGAAAATGCAGGAAGAATTCCATCAATAACGAAATAATCTCGTCAATTAAAATATGCCTGTAGCGAAAGTTGGGAAAAAATTGAGACGTGGAGTTGATTGACGACACGAATCATACGTACGATAAATGTCGCTTTCGCGAAACAAAATTCTTTAGCGTCCGTCAGTTAGGAGCAAAAGAAGGTAGGAAGATCGCATCTAATACGTGTCTGTCTGCACGGTTGAAACAGCGACAATTTTTCATCGCGCGACCGCTCCAGACCAACAGTTTTCTTTCGAGATAAATGCTTCACTGGAGCAAAAGGCTCGATTCCCCTAAATGAAATATTATATTACGCGATGCGTGGTTTCTCTTTATCATCCCACCTGTCCTCGTCTTGAAAATTTCAAGACCCGACGATTGACTAGAAAAAGTCTAACTTTCTACGTAATCAACGATAAAACTTGAAAACACACAGTCTCGTGAGAAAAATATCAAAAAAACTCTGTCCGTTAGTTAAGGAGATGTCAAATTCGTTTAGTTATCCTCCGAGTCATTTACTGATTAAGAAATACTGTATTTACTAAAATTAATGTTTTATATTAAAATTTAAGGAATACCACGAAAACATTGCCCTCCATAATAAAATAATCTACAATTGCGCAATATTTTATCGCGATTGATGGAGTAGTACGGATTGATGGAGTAGTACGCGACCAATTGCCATGAAACTTTGCACAATTGTAATATATATCGTTCTCGATCGTTACAATATTTTGAAAAAACAGGGTTTCTTAATGTGTAATTGTAAACGCAGGAAATTTGAATTACTATTTGGGTTTGATATACCCTTGACAGAAATATAAGCGTAATCGGCGTACTGTTTTTGCGAGAATCAATGTTTTACATTAAAATTTAAGCAAATCTACGAGAACACTGCCTTTTACTATGACAAAATCTGTAAATCTGCAAAGCTTCAAGACGATTGATGAAGTAGATTCTGAGATTAATCGTTTTCTCTTAGATATCGGTCAGGACGGTATACATTTTGAACTTTGCAAATTATAGATTTTGTAGTAACGAAAGACAATCTCTTGGTTTTAGTATAATTTGTACAGAAACAGTAGTTCTCAGTCGGTAAATGACTCAGGTGGTAACGTTACGAGTTTGATGTCCCTTTAATAAAAAGAAAATAAATACATTGATAACGTTTATTTATTAAAATTCCCAGGGAACAAGGTTATATTTGGAAATTGGAGATACTTTAAGAAAAGCATAGGGTAAAGTCTAGTCAGGCATCATTTGTGCTTATTTTGTCTCGTTACAGCATTCTGGTGAATCGGGTTTTCCCCACAGATATTCAGGCAAGCCGATACTGGGTGCGAGGGTAACGGGAGGCGCAAAAAGGTTTCACGGATCTTGCCGTAGGATACACCACACCTGCGGAGAAACTTTTGCTTCTGAAAATAGAAGAAAGGAGAGGGATAGGGGAAGGAGCATTCCGCACGAAAATGTACAGGGGCACCTATATATATATACATACGTACGCTATGTAGAAAAGCAGGCGCGTTGCTGCTTCTTTCGAACCCTCGATACCCGCGACATGAATTTTAACGCTCGAGAACTTTTTCGCGCAATCCCGACTCTTTTATTTCTTGGATATATCCAAAGATCTGCTTTCTACGAGCTTTCCTCCCCTGTTTTTCTGACTAAGAATTTTATCCCCTTTATTTATGAATGTGGATTTTAATAAGCTTACCTAGTTTCATGAAGTATTAGAATAATCCAATAAAAGCTAATATAAAAATGAGTGATGTCGCAACTTTAGGTTTTAGCGATGCAAAATGCACATAGCATCACCGACAGTTATTTATTTATGTATCAAATGAAGATCGGTAGATTATAGTAATATTAATAAATCATAAACATTTTTAAATATCATTTGCGCAATATACAATTTTATTTTTATATAAGTTAAATCTATAGATGTAGTGTTGAAATAATATTTCCATTACATCCTGATTTTTAAATGTTAAATAATTCTTGTAAATCAGTTAAAAAGCACATTTATAAAAAGACAGTTAATAAATAATTGGCTTAAATGTTAGTATTAAAATATAATAAATAGTCGTAACTGTTTGATATATTGTATGCTGGTTTCTCCGTTTGATATCCAATACTAGTAATTTAAATCTGACTCTATGTTGGAATTACTACAATTTCTCACAGTTCTAATGCTATTGTTTCGTTAGGAATTGCATAAAATTTACCATCTAAATAAACGAAAACAGAATTTTTGCTGGTGACATAATCATAAAATGTTCTTTAAAAAAGTATCTTAATAATATTCTTACCAAATAATTGTACCAATTGAGATTAAGGTGGGATTCACTAACCTGCAACAAAAAAATACAAATTTTAATTTAGTAATTAGTAAACACTGTAATTGTTATTATTAAAGGGCTTTATTTTCGAGTAAAAAAGGATGTATTTTTATAAAACTATTGTTTGCTGGAATAAGTAAGAATGTCATTTAATGCTAATTAGGGTACATATATATTTCAACACTCTAAAACATTGAATTATATTCGTATGTAATATTAGGAATTTGGAGCTACGACTATAGAATAATATTCTACAAGCGCACGAACAGACTCTCAAAGTACAGAATAGCCAAGTATTAAAATTGGAGAGAAGAAGCGAATGTGCGGAACGAGGAAACTTGGTTTTAGGATGGTTCAATTGCACCGCTTTTACTCAAATTTAATCACGTTGGTGATCTTTTCCACTTACATTCTAAAATCAAGAATTGGTTTATCGGGTTTCAACACAGGTGTCTTTCATTATTACGAACTATCTTCGTTTATTAAAAAAAAAATATACCGCAATGTACAGTTCATATAGAATGGTGAAATAAAATGTACTGTTTGGTATAATAAAATAAAATATAAGATATCGAGACAAAAGGCAAAGTTAATTCGACAGAGTTGATACCTTGAAGGAATAAAAGGAAAAAAATGTGAATCCAATCCGAGCGTAGTATTTCCTGTCTTGGTGGCACTACGAGTGGGCGCGTCTTTAACGAGACCGAGTCCCCTGAGACGTCTCCATAGACAGTCGTCGTGAGGTTCGAGTCGCATCATACGAGGTTCATCCGTTAACAGACGTCTAATGGCTCCGGGGATCGGCTCGAGCGCTGTTGCGGAAACTCCCGACGAGAGTGAATCTACGCTGATTCTTTATATCCTCTCTGGGGTATGTTTTTGATGGGTTAACGATACGAAACCGCTTTTACATTACTTTTTCAACGAGTTTTTAGTGTCTCGTGATTTATTTAATCGTCTCGCACTCCCACTTAATATTTCTTTACCTAAATGCTTCCTCACCTGCGTGTCGACTAAGTTTTTTGTAGCTGTCAAACTTTACTGATTGAGTTACATTTTAAGATTACATCATTACATCAATTTATTTTTATTACTTAAATTACTTACGTGTTAAAAAAAGTCTTGTGATTATAGTTTTAAGATGATAAAGTTTTTTCTTTTGAGTAAAGTTTTATAACTTTAAAGCAAAGTCTAATTTACAACTTACATAGTTTTTAAATATATGCATAGAGAACAGTAACAAATTCTTTTGATTTTAGTTATGGAACAAAAATTGTAAATAAGAAGTAAATATAGACTACATTAATTACGTAACCGAAGGGTTTCGACCGAGGAAAGTTGATGGCACATTGGCAGGCATACTATCTTGAATTGTTCAACACCTCCTTTAGAATGATACCAACTGAGTTATCAAGCGCTTAAAAAAGAGAAGAGAAAACTCTACGATCTACTATGAAAATACAAAGAGTACCAAGGAGGCCACTAGAGCTATCAATCTTGCTAGCAAGAGAACTCAAGAAGCAGTGACAGCTCTTCAAGCTTCACTAGAGTTAGGAAACGAGGTGAAGGAGCTAAGAGAGGAAGTACTAACTCAAAAGGAATTGCTAGCGGGGATTCTAGCGGTACTAAAAGGCTTTAGTGTCCAAAACCAGTCTCAAAGAATCAGAGAGTGCAGACACAAACTGTTAAGAAAGTAGATTCTGCAAGTAGTCCAAATAAGCCAGCTATGGATCCCCTAGCAAAGTGACCTTCTCTTTCTCTAAATAGTGAGATTGTGCAGGTGTACCGAGCGCAGCTATGTAAAAGGGTGATGGAGTCTAGCTCACCTAGCAAGAGTTCAGAAGATCGTTGACTATGGCGTTCACCGATTTTGTGGTTCGGGCTTCGCTCTCCAAGGAAGCTGCTGCCATTTTGGTAAAATGCTTTACGCAGAAGTCCATTGCTGATTACATTGAGTCTATCAATCAGAATCAGCAGATCTTCGAATACCAGGGCCTAGATTTTTTGTAGCGAAGAAATACACTGATAATAAGAATCTGGACAAAGCTCCGAACTGTAAAAGCGGGAAATTTTAATAGAGATGTGAGTTATCTTATTGCAATTTTCCTTATTCGAGGAACCAACTGGGTGAATGTTAAAAAATCCACTGCGGAAATGAAAGCTATCATGGATCACTTCGATAAGGATCAGGAGCTCTTGAATCTAAGGCGGTTACTTTGTTCAGAGTGGTTGCATCCTTGCCTCACATTACCGTCAGCTTATTTGACGCAGATGCAGGCCGAACGCTACTGCCCCTGGACAAGTATTCTCTCCCTGGGATCAAGAGAATCCTAGTGGCGCCCTGTTCAGCGTTTCTTGATCACTCAAGGGTCTGGGAATGCAATGGCAAAGACACAGTTCACACCATATCATGTCCTTTTCTGGATAAACTATCGTAGTGATAAGGTTCTCCACACAAAAAACAAAAATATACGGTCCCAGCTCAGCTGCTTCAATATCATCTAGCAATATTTAACTTTTAGTCTACCACATCTGAACATAGGTTGTACTTCTTCATGGGAGTAGGACTGATAAATAGAGATGGGCAATATAAGTTCTAGGTCAAGGAATGTGATAAAGCGACATTAGCTCATATTAAAGATGTACCAAGAGGTGCCTTTGTAGAATTAAGCCCAATCCTAGCATCATGCAACCGAGGGATATTTTCCGAGGTAAAGAAACCAGGGTTGGGTTGAATTAAAGTCTACAAATAAATAGATGAAAGTATATGTATATACTCAATCCAACCCTGGTTTCCTTACTTTGAAAAATGAAAAGGGTAAATTCGTACACCTAAGAAATAACCACATAATGTTTGTGCACAAGAATAGTGCACATTACTTTTGTGAACGCACAAATATTTTATAAAGTAATTAGAATTAATAATATACACTCGTCCTTACGTTTCTGTATCAAAATAATAAAAAGAAGTCTCTCTTTAGTCACATAAATTTAGGTGCATGCGTGTAATGATTTCGTGTATAAAATAAATATTTGTTAAAATAAAAATGAATTTATCATTCGATGATATCTATATATATACCTATTCTTTCCGAACCAAAAGCTTTACTTTACACTAAAATCCAAAAATCCGGCTATTCGAAGCCGTATACAAGTATATATGTATATAACTATAAATTACACGGGACACGCATATGTACGAAGCCTTTCTTTTTTCTTCTACATCTTCCTCATACGGTAGACAAAGGTCTTTTCAAATTGCGTATCTCCTCGATATCTTTTTTATGGATTCCTTACATTTTCGTCCAAGTGGCAGTTCCCCCACGAAACGTTCATTATTCATACTGGGCCAAACTCCTAAGCGAAAGCTTCTTATCGAAATCTCGTAAGATGACTTTTTTCGTTTTCTTTACGGGCAACCTCGGTGAAGGGGAAATTAATTATTACCAAGAGATCAACCCGAAGACCGTATCAGCCGCTCCTATGCTTTTTTTAATAAGGACAATCATGTTTTAAGATTATGCACTGGTTAATTATTTGTTGGGATAAAGAGATTAATTTTTTTTCATTCTTTCATTGATATAACTCGATATTGAAACTAAAATTATAAATACCAAATACAATAATTAGTCAATCTAAGAGGATGTTTATCGTTTGAATGAAAAGAAAAGTAAGAATTTTATTTCTTCTGAACCTTTTGAGCAAATATATAGGTTTCTACAAATTTTATAAAAGCAGTAATTTATAAAAATTAATAATAATAAAGTAAAAAAGCTTTATAAATTGAAGAATATCATTTACAACGTGCAATTATCAGGAATTATTTGGCTTTCTCGTCGTATCTGTCGCTAAGAACTTAAGAGGTAAGCCGCAAAGTGTAGCTTTATTATTTCTTAAAGCAGCAATAAACATTTATTATCGGGTGATAAAAGCTCCACAGATTTCGTTCAATAAAAGTAAAATTCATTTTATTACCGTCAATCCGCCTCTTTTCTCCACACTTTCAAATGGAAAATGGTCGACGGTTACGTGGAGGTTTAATAGATCGATTAAGGGCAGCAATAAAGAAAGCCGCGCGTAAATAGAAAGAAGTAATGAAAAAAACTTGGCACTCGGTTTTCATTTCTCTTTTTCATTCTTTCTCATTATTTCTTTTACCTTTTGGTTGTGCTCGGTTCACATATGCAATACGAGTGGTAGAAAGAAAAATGTCCTCGCTAATGCAGTCTTCCTCTTCTCGGTAGGTAGCACTCGAGCAATTACCCTTTCCCCTTCTTTTCGCGTCGTTTTCATAATGCTTCCTTGCAAGCCACGAGTGGCGTGTGACATTTCGCGGTTCGCGAACCCGAAGGACGATAAACCACCGGGAATATATATCCCCTGGCACATTGTAATATGTACGAGCGCGAGCGTCCTATGCCACGGGACACGCGAATGGCAACTAAATGTTGCAAAGAGAAAGGCGGAGGGGGGAACCGAGTGGGCTGTTTATGCGATCATGAATTCTTTTTCTTTCTCATTCTTTTCGAGAAACCGATTTGCATACGAGGAGATTTATGTTACTGCCGTGAGAGCATTGCTCGAGGCGGATGGCTAAGGGTACGTTGCTAGGGATGCGGATTGTTGGGGCGATGCTTCATGATGTTTGTGAGAATGTAATGTCTACGAATACAGTCAATGAATCTCTCCTCGTATATAAGTATATTTTGCATTTGATACACTCGGCGTCTCCCCGACACTCAATCTGCTGTGGTTTCTTCTTAGTTTTTAATGAGGTGTTGCGATTTAACCAGTATTACTTTTATAATATATAAACGGATCATCTTTTTACATTATAAATTGTTTGATCAACTCTTTTTTAAACACGTTTTATACATATTTATAAACATTGACTTTATTTTCGTATTAAAAGTATAATTATGAACCCAGGGGGTCAAATATGAATAGTAATTAAAAGTTCACCCCCTATTTGTTATTGTTGAGTTTATTTGAATTTTACACCAACCAAGATGTCGCATTGACTGACATAATGCGAAAAATTATTGTGCTTTGGAAATATCAAACTAACTTTTACATCGTCTAAGCAGTTAAAAGTATTTTATTCAATCAGTTTTTTTATAAATTGTTTGATGATAATCTCTGAACATATATCTAGATATTCATATATTAAATATGTACAATATTACAATATTTCTGAATTTAAGTTGTGCAATAAACTGGCGAACCATAGAAATTCGAGAACAAGTAGCAAAAACTGATATTGGTAATTTATATTACTACTTGGTAGAGGAATGTATTTTTTGAGATATAAAAATATTGAGTAAAATACAACTAATGATCGAAGCTCATCGCAGCCGCGTTGGATCTTGATAGAAAAGCCAAGAGTTTTTCCCGAAAAATTAAAAGAAAAGAAAGACAGATAGAGGAAATAAGGGAAGCGCAGTGACGACCCCTCGCGATATCCGAGTCGAAGAAAATTCTCCGGAGCACCATCGAAATTCACGAGTCTCCAGAAGGTACTAGTAATTTCGAGTCTCGACGATTCTGGAAAACCAGCTCACAATTATGTGTACGCGCGTACGTGGTAAAGCTCGATTGCACTCGAGGCTCGCGACCTCTCGTTTTCCCAGTGCGGCGCATAACCTAAGGCTCTCTGATTGTCTCTTATACGCTTTCTCCTCTCGTTTCTAACTTCCTCGTTCTCTTTTGGTATTCGCATTTGACCGAGAAAAGCTCTCGAGGGTCGACGGGTACTTCCGTGAGAATCTTGAGGACCCTTTGCCGTACGGCCAGGTAACCTGCGCTCCACACAGAAATTTCGCAGTTTCGCCCCATTAAACTGGTTGGTGGATGCAACGACCAACCTTGCGACGATGATTCCAAATACGATGATGCTTGCGACAACGGTGCCGGGACTATCGGGGGACTCCTTGAATATCGACGTTTAAGGATAACGAACAAGTGTTCTCGATCACTGAATAAAAGAAAATATTTGTTTGTACCAAGGGAAATCGTTAGGATCTTATATCCTTCTGAACAAAATGTTCAGAAAAAATTTTTTAATTTTAATAAAGTTCAGTTCTTTATTTTACTGTGTAACTCAATTTTCAACGTTAGTTAAGCATTAAAATGAAAAATCGATCATTATTTATTATTAAAGAAACTTTTCTAAGTAATTAGGTTAACATTTGTATACAATGATTTTACTGTTGAGAGTAAGAAAAAGCGTAACTAAAAAATTCATTATTTTTTGCATACTTGATGAAATATTATTAAAGGTGGAGAAAGTTAATCTAATACATAGTTAACTTAATATTGGAGTATTACAGTATTTATAAAATAAACTTAGAGTCAATATTCACTATATTTAAAGAATTTAGAATCCAATTAAACATTCTAGAAAATGAATTGACACCATAAATCAAATTGAAATTTATATCATGATACACACTGTACCACGTTGCTCATTACTTTGCCTTTGTTAATACCATCAGAAGACAATGTGTTTTCAAGAAGCTCATAAGCTCGAGTCTCGTTTTGTCTAGTCTGGTCTCTGGTCTGGTGTCGGAGGAAAAATTATGGCTAATAAAGAAAAGTAATATAAAGTTCAAATGTATACTGTACGAAGAGAGAGAATTGACTTAAAGTGTAAGTAAGTAAAGGAGTCGAAGCCACCACCAAGGAAATGGAATAGAACAAAACGCTAACGTCTCTCTCTCTCTCTCTCTCTCTCTCTCTCTCTCTCTCTCTCTCTCTCTCTCTCTCTCTCCGTCGCCCTTTCCTCTCGTTGCCAGGAAATTCGCTTCAGGGCCAAATTCAGCGCTATACGATTTTATCCGGAAGCTTGCTCTTGCAGGTTTTATCTGTGACCGAAGAGGGATCGAGGAAGGTAACGTGTGTATAGATATATGAAAAACGAGGAAGGATAACAAAAAAGACGAAAGTCCACGAGAGAAATACGCGGATTTCCTTTTGTCCAACAAGGTCGAGGGTCGAAACAAAAGCTCCATCGAGCTATTCTTCGCTAAAATTGAATCAGACAATTTGGAAAGAGTTTTCCGTTTTTAGTGAAATTGAGTTAGGCTAGAGGCTCAACCTGCACATTCAATCCTCGTGCGAAAGACGATGACGGCTGACACGCGTATGCCTTTTGTTGGTGATACTCTCTCGTTTTTAGCTCGTTCGCTTTTGATGCACTAATGAAATCTTAGATGGAGATGAAACTATGAGACCTTTTGTTTCGTATGGTACAAACCAAGAATAAAAACGTTTGAAATTATTAAAAATTCCTGGTTTATGTAGAAAATAAACGAACGTTTATATATATATTGATTTACTTCTTTTTCTACTGTATTGATTTCCTTTTCTTCCTTGAAAGTACCTATAGTTCACTACTATACGTGGGCGTTTATATAAAAATATAAAATTAAAAAATAAATACTGATATTTGAAATGTCCGTTATTTATTATTTATATTTATATTAAATCATATCACAATAAATAGTAGTTAATTTATATAGTTTTTGTTACAACTATTTGTCTACTGGCAAAGAAATATATTCATTAAACATGCGAGCAATGTTCATCCAGACATACAAACTTAATATTATTCAAGTATCATATCACATATAATTATTTAAATAAATACTGATTTAATTATTTATTTTTAATTAATTTTAATATTATCAAGAGTATATACGTAACATGTTTCTTGTATTAAAAAAAAGAGCAAATAATATTGAATACACTCGAAAGGAACAGTATCGAAAAAAATATCTAGTTGCATACAAAAAATGGTTGTTAAAGGATTATTAGGTAGGTTTATTCGCCAATTACTCCAATCAGGAAGAAAAAGCATAATATTCCAATATAACGTAGGATTAATTAACGAAATTCAAGCTGGCGTCCAATTGCATTGGGACATTTATAAAAAATTACACGATTCGCCGATAGAATTTAAAGGGGATTCGAGAAATACAGGGGATATATATGTAGGTATTGGCAAGCGGGTACTAAAAGAGGACATCGGCTGCAAATTAGCCTGGAAATTCGTACTGGCCGAATAGAGAGTTTAAAAGGGAACGGTGAGTTACGAATGCTCTGCGTTTCTAAAACAAAATGAATGCATCACGACGCGAAGGGAACCCAATGAATAAAGAAGAAAAGTGATCAAACGAATTAAAATAGTCGCGCATTTAATTTACTAGCAATTGTTTTTATACCTATTGCAAATATTGCAGGGTAACTAAATGACTTTTAGATTGCTCAACATATTTATGTAACAACCGATGTTTTACACAAAAAAAATTTAACGACGTTCATGATGTAAAGGAAGTATGTTAAAAGTGACTAGATTGTAAAAGGTGTGATGTATGCAGTATGTACTACAATGATTTATAAAGTTACGAACATATTAAAATTTAATACAACTCTTTTAAAATTTAAAATTTGTAAGGAGTCCATAATCCTCAGATAGAAGTTATTCAAATAGCAACAAGATTTATTAAAGTTATATCGATATATCCATTCATTATATATACCTATAATTCTGTAAATTACTTCGTTAAATAAAATATTACATTAATTGATTAAATAAATACACTTACAAATACGTTCTAAAAAAAGTTTTAAATGAAAGAACATAAAATAAACAGAAGCTCGACGTGAGGATTTGATAATTGAAGGAGAAAACAAAAGAAAATAATAGGTGGAGTCAACGGATTGGTAAGAGAGTTAAATAGAAAAAAAAGCGGAAAGAAGCGATAAAAAGCGAGGACTCGAATACTGGACGGGTTGATCGACGATCCGGCTAAGTCGAGATGAACGCAGCCCATGCGAAAGAAAAAGATATTCAGTCGATTCAATCCCGGCGGGCCACCGGAAGAAATATATAGGTAGGAATCCTTAATCTTGTCTCTCGGATAATTGAGCCGATTCGCTCGCGCCGGCGCGCGACGACATTTAGCCGTCAGGGGCACGTGCTGTTGCTCCCAGTTAGAGAGTGAAAGTAAAACTATATTTTTTAAATAAATGCAGTAAAAGTAAAGAACAATTTTATGAAAATTTTTCATTTTTTTTTCATGCTACCGTCAGTGTTTTAAAAAAGGCAGTAATCATAATCATATTGAAGTGATTTGGTTCTAATTTCTTTATATTATGATCCACAAGAAAAAAAAACGTTCATTCCATATTTAGTATTATACATAGTTCTAATTTGTGTGTTATGCTATTTATAATTTCGTTAATTAATTTCGTGTTTAAATGTATGTTTAAATAATGTTTGTGAATTGTATTATACAGGTAAATAAGTAATTTTAACTACTACTTTTATTATTATTTAACTTTCTGGCAGATAGTTGTAATTGTGTATTTTAAATTATAGCTAAGACGAGGTTAAATAATTCGAGACAAATTGAAGGCAACAAAATTATTCATAATTCATGTGAAAGATAAATAAAATTATGTATAATTTATTTATAAATCTATTTTCGTATTTATTATAAGTAATTATTTATATTATATTACATAATAATAATTTTTGAAACCACAACGTTTCGATGTAAATATAATGTTGTCTAAAGATAAGCAACAAGTTATTCAACCTGTGCATGTAGAAAATATTGATTTTATACAACGAAAGAGATCTTATGAATTACTTTAAAAAACACTAAAAATAATATCTAGATTTTTTAAGTAGACGTTCAAGGGACATGCCATCATGCACATGTATACTAAAGTTGTGATAAATCTGTGTCAAATTCTCTCGCTCTTTACTTTTTTATTTTTAAAATGTAAAACTTAATGAACAAAAAATAGCTTGAATAGTGAAATAATACTTAACTTTCTTGTTTCCATTGTTCTCAAGTTTTGAAAAAGCTTAACAACACATATATTTATATTTGTGTGCGTGCGTAGGATAAACTTTATAAATCCAAATATAAGGTAGATCTTACAGTTCATATAAGAGCTTTTTTAATATTCCGTTGGTGAAGTAAACATTTCTTAGGTACTCGCGTTTTGAACTCGGAAAGCAATAAAATAAAGTCAAATTTAGGTAATTTCAGGTTGAAAAGTAATAAACTTCAAATTATCTTCACAGTTGTATCTTTGTTACCTTGTACACCCGCGTACTTTGAACACCCCCCGTTTTGTACAATCGTCGTGTAATAAACTATATTTAAAACTTTTATTTTTTAAGATGATTCCTGATGTTAAAAGAAATATTTTAACAAAGTTACATAATAATTATTCCAGCGACTACTAATTGATTCATTGCAGAAGCGCTACTAATTGATAATGACATGTTTGATAACAAGCGTTATCGAGAACAATTAATTAATGCACATTTGATGGGAAAGTTACCGTTAAACTGTAATATTTATCAAGTTTAGAACATCAATTAATATGGTATATGTCGAGTATGACCGTTCACGGAGATTCTAAACCGGGAGAAACGAGATTAATCATTTCCGTTACGTAATCCGATTAAAACAGAGTCGCGTACAGCAATGACTCTCAACGAGAATTAGGAACATATGGTAAACCACTAAGCTCGAGTTTCTTTTCTAAATGTGGAGGATACCCGACTTAAGACTTTGCACGCGCTCGACTACCACTAATCACAGTAATTCTTTGATAATATTCCGTTAGAAAGTGTAAATAAGATTCAATTTAAATCATTATTCAAAATTAATTACATTTATGTATGTACACAGTCGCTCGAATTATTGATGCGATATTAATTGCTGAGCGATTATCGAAACAAAGTTAATGTTGTAAATTAATTTGAATAATACAAGTTGCTCTATAACTTTCTCTATCAACTGCGTTTAGTAATAAATATGTTTTTTTCTTTCCGAAATGTATAAATGAAAGACATACAATAGATATATAATTTACATGGATAGTCAAATATTTAAACTATTTTCATATACTTAAAAGCAAAAAAAATGATGCAATAGAACTGAAGTTGATTTTGTAAAATTAAAAACAATTTTCGATAATTGGACCGGTTCTGAAACCTCTAAAATATCGGCATTATTACTCTTTGAAGCTGCCTCGGTATTCTGGAGTTTCGTAGTGCGATATTCTACACGATCATTAAAAAGACACGGAAGAACTTTATCAACCTTTTTCCCCATTTCCTGCAGGTTCGACAGCCGTAACGTCCATTATTTTGTAAATCCTGTTTAAATACTTTCTTTACATTTATTCCATATATTAATTATCTTTCGCATCAAAATCATCAACCGTTGTTATTTCGAAGGCTTAATTATACAGCAATTAAACTTTAAATTTAATAAAAAGAAAGGCGGTAATGGAATTTATCAATAATAATCGTCCATCGACGATGAAGGAGACGAAATATATACATTGAAGGTATATACGGACCCAGAAAATACACGTGTCGTAGTTTGTTCACGCCTCTGCGCGTATTGACTCATAGTTTGGGAATCAAGCCGTTCGCTCGAACCCATTAAAGGGTCTACGTATCGCTAAAATGGAGCAGTACACTGCCGAGTTTCTCGGTGGGACGATTGGAACAATTTATGATAGGGCGCGTGCGGCTCGCAATACTTTCGCTCGTACGCCTCTATATATCGATGATACTCCAGTGGAACTAGTGCGACAAACATTCTATTGTGTATATATACATCTATAGGTGACGTGTAAGACTGAAAAGATTTCCTATGAGATATAAAAGCAAGATTGCCATCGTAAAAATGTCAAGCTGTAATGCCGAATGCAACTGATGTATTAGATCCGACTGCCTTCAACGATAATGATATTCATCTTTTTATACTCTTTTTATTATTGATCTAATGTTACATTATTCACAGTGTATGTGGGCAAAAGTACATTAAAGAATAAATTTTGGTTTACATGTAAAATATTCAAGTTCTTCCGTTACTTTTTTTAGCTGTATTTTACACAACAATTTTACAAGTCAGTCAGTAAAATCAAGTACTGAATTATTAGTGTAAATAACCTAATTAAGACATATTTAATTGTATTGTTTTCTATAACTATCAGAGCACCTTTACCTTATATACAATTCATGCCTATAGTTACAGACTAATTAAAAATTAGTGCAATGTTTTTCTCTTTGAAGGCGATAACGATGGTTGAATTAATGCTTAGATGGTTAAATTAAGGTTAAATTAATGTATAAAAAATTATACAAATTATTTTAACAATAGATAAAGTGATGCTAGAGGGAATATGCTGATAGGAAGTAAAAATTGATTATCTAATATTTTACATTCCTGTGTGTAAGTAGAATTTTCAAACATTGTTGGTACATCACAGTTAGGTCAGACACTCAAGATTATCAAAATGTAAAGGCAAAATGTATTTTCATTGTCATTTATGACATATAATTGTTATTAAATATAATGCAGGTGCTACTCTGATGCAACTACGAAGATTGTATTGCGTAGTTCTAGTTGGATACATCATAGTATAGAAATGAAACAAAATAATATATTTTCAAGTGGAATTGGAAGATGGATCGACCTTGTGTTTACAATTTTTATGGCTCTTAAGGGGTCAAGCCTGGGTTAACTGCTCAAAAAATCGATTTTTTTTTTATTAACTTTTTTTAAAGTATTTCATACATAAAACATTATCCCAAAATTTGAAAAAAAACAAAAAATTTTTTCGCAAGTTATAATTGAAATAAAGTAAGCATCAATAGACATTATTTCTCTAAAATTATTTTTGCAAAAAAATACATTTTATTTTAATTTAACTAAAATAATAATTGCGAGGTTTTCGACGTTTACATACAAGTATATTAAACGAAGCAACTATCAAGCGTAGAGTTTGGTAAAGTAGAAATCTACTTTACCATACGATTCAAATTTAATAGTTAATAAATAAATGATTCTTTTTACTCTAATATATTGCACAAATACGTACAGTTCTATTTGAAGTAAATATTGCCTGCATTGATAAAGTATTTACATTATTTTAGTAAATACTCAGTGGATTTTAAATTAAAAGTATATTTTTAACTTTAAATTTTATTAGTTTTAAGAAATTAATTATAAGTTTATACAAAAAACGAGCAGTAAAACAAATGCCAGACTCAAGTAACAGAATACCTGGTACATCTGCTCATAAAAAAATTATCAACATCAGTAAGATCCAACTACGATGCACTTCCATCAACATTGATCTAGATCAAGTAAAAAGTTAAAAACTGATACCATTGAAGAAAGTAGCACAGAAAATAAAATTATAGATATATCACTACTTTTCCCAACATTAGAAGAATTTTTAGTTTGTCAGAATTGTCATGGTACAGTTAAATTTTCTGAAGTTGATGTGAGAGGTTTGGGAAGTAAAATAACAATAACATGTACAAACTGTTTTAAGGTATTTGTTATTGATTCAAGTAGAAAAGTTGGAAAAAAAGTAACGCTTATGAAATAAATAGATGTTAGTGTACACAATGAGAACTCTTGGTCATGGGCATGCTGGTTTAGTTACTTTTTGTGGAAATATGGATTTGCCGAGTCCAGTTTCTCACAGTAATTATGACATTATTAATACAGAGATAAAAAATGTTTGTAAAGAAGTTGGTAAACAGTCTATGAAAGCAACTGTCGAGCAAGTATATGATTCAACAAGTCAGAATTGCCATATAAGTGTATCAGGTGATGGTTCTTGGAGGAAGCGAGGATTCAATTCTCTTCAAGGTGTTGATACTGCATGAGAATGAAAAAGTAATTGACATTCCTCCAAAGCAATATTTTTGCAGAGCATGTGAATTGCGACCAGAAGAAGAAACAAAAGAATATAGAGAGTGGTACTTTACGGCATGAAATATACTAATTATATTGGAGGTTTGAAACACTTTCACAAATAAGTACACATAAAATAACTTCAACCACATAATATCGCACTAAGCACAAATACACTGAGCATAACAAAACACTTGTTTATAATTTTATCTGTATTCTGCAAATATTGTATATCTAAGTGTTGACACATTGGTTATGCTGAAATGGAGAAACAAAGAATCAATTTCTTGACATAAACAAAATATAAATTTAAGGTTATGCAAATACTTATCTGATATAATTTGTTCATGCAGTTTTATAAACCACTAGTTTTTTTTACTTATTTTATTTAGATATTATATAATATAATATATATAATATATAATTCTACTTGATATTATAATAGCTTAAAACTGAACTACAAACGTGTGGCTGGTGCACACTTCCATTAGCAGCTGTAACACTATCTATGCCTCTCTCTTTCTCTATCACCTGACAAGGCTATTCGAAAAATCAATAATCTTATGGAAGACTTGTCATGTGAGAGAGAGAGAAAGAGATATTGTACACAACTGTCAAACAGTATTTGTTTTTACTGCATTCTTTACATACTTTTAATTAAATTTAATGCTTATAATAAAAATTATAATCATATAATATAATATAATAATCATAGTATAAATATTATTATATAAAATAGTCATAAACTATATATAAAATAATCATGTATTAATATTCAATAATAGCTAAGTATTCTTTTAGTTTTAAAAAATTTTATTCCTCTTTTTATAAAGAAACTGATTCTTGAAGTTGACTTTCTGTTATTTTAGATAATACATGTATATTAAAAAAATATACTGAGTATTATATTAATAAAACCAGAAAAAAGTCACTATAAACCTATTAAATATACATATTATTAAGATTACACATACAAATTGTACGATACCTGAAGAATATGGTATTAGAATTATAAAATAAGTAAAACTTTAAATCTAATAAGTGAAACTTTAAATGCATTTATCTCATTAATGCTTTTTTAATGATTTTAGCTTACTTGCCGCAGGATATTTCAGAGCCAGGTTGATGAATCACTTTGAAATTTTGGGGAAACTTTTAAAATATATATTTCTACGGACTTATGTTGCCCAATTTTTAAAAAGATAAGTTTTAGGTGAATGTTATGTACGTATACGTACATAACATTCACTATTTTTCTTGTTATTATCAACTTTTATATTTAATACATTGTTATTAATTTTTTTTCAGAAAAGGAAAAACATAAGTCTGTAAACGTATATTCCATGAACATTTTAAGCCTTATTAGACATTAAAAGATGCATTCAATGCTTCAATATCCTACGGCAACTGCAAAAATTAATCAATTTTTTAATATCATTATAAGTTTAATAACCAGGATTAAAAATGCATTATAAACAGTTTTATATTGATAAATATAATGTATAATACATATATATTATGTAAAAAAAACTAATATGTGAGAAGAATTAAAAAAAAAAAAATTATTCTAATAATAATTATTTATTTATTGAAAACATTTAACCCAGGCTTGACCCCTTAATACCATGTGCACCGAGATAACTATTTGATGTACTTTTAAAGTGATATCTTTTCTACAAATGTTTTATACAGTATTATTTTCAATTTATAATTTTTAATATTTTAATATTAAATTTTTAACGGCTAGACATATTTAAAATTTTTAATTTAAATTTAAAACTTAATTTAAGTTTCAAATAATTTCAATTTAATTTCATAATATACATTTATTTAAATGTTTATGTCATAGCTTGAACATTTAAGTGCATTGAAAAGAAATCCATCAATTTTTATACGTAGGAAAAAATAAATGTTACAAATAGATAAAATTCGACACTGTAGAATTAATTTTTAGATACCTATAAGTAAAATATAAAAAATTAACGCAATGTGCTTAGTAATAATTAATTTACTGATGATTTTTCCTTTCTGTGCATTAATGCAATGTATAAAATACAATATTTTTCACAAGTACCGAAAAATTATAATCACACATTTTATAAAAATTCAATTAATTGATTATTTCCAAGAGAAATTGTATTCTAGGAATAACATCGGCAGATACGATTTGTTATTTTGTCTATGAATGCGTGACAATCTTTTTACATTTCTATCTACATTAAGGGTGGACATTGTAACCGATAAATAAATTATTATGTAATATTCTAATGTAATCGCAGGAAACATGTTTGAAATATTTATATTTTAAATGACAAATGAATTTTTAATTATTTTCAATTAATGTTGCAATGCAAGAAATACAAATAACCAAAATTATTATTTAATAAAATAAAATTGTTACTGTGTAGCATTTACACGTTAAATAAATCGTTACATATACGAGTAGCATAAAAAATGTAATACTCTTTTTATTAAAATCGCAGCATCAATAAGGTAGGTGATCGATCACATTTTATCGTATAGAAGCAGGTACAGCTGCATCAAAGCAAGCACGTTAAATCTTGATACACGAATAACCGATAAGAAATCAGTATCGTTATGCTGCTTGATAGGAAAATAGAGTAAGGTAGAGCGAACACCTGCCATTATCTACTTCTCGTCTATGCAAGTCAGTTGTTAAGCGTATTGTGAGTCGGTACAACTCGGAATCCAGGTCAGTTTGAATAAGGAGTTCATGCAGGTTTACTCGACTTTGTCGTTCGCGTTTCTCACGCGTTTTCTCATTTTCCAATTTATCTTCATGTACGTGGCTGTATCCTTCCGTCCGCTCTTCGAGATACAAGCTACAACTCGAGTTTGAAGCTCCGCAAGATAAATCATTAATTTATCTAAAATGTTTTCTTGGACTAATGGTATTTTATCGAAGGTGGTGAAAAATTTAATTAGCGGAGAATTGTCTTGGGTTCGCATGTGTACGTCGTAAAGATTCTTTGCTATTTCGATTATTGCATAACGACATTTGTTCCCAATATGAAATGAGTATCTGGAAACCAATAATCTGAGAAACTCTAAGGGCAGAAGTCGCATGAGAAAATTCAATTACGGGCTTCGAGAATCGAGATTCTATAATAAAATTTTATTTCTCGCACGTGATTCGCCGATACTACTTAATAATTTATATATCTGACGATTTTTTAAGTTATTACCTTTCCTCCGCCGATTATTAATTAGAAAAGTAATTATGCAAGAATTCTTCAGGTATTTAATGAGAATTTTATTTATTGGTACTGTTTTCATATTTTTCGTTCAACAAAATTGAAATGATCAAACTGACAATAATGAAGTGCTTCAAATTTCACAAACCATAACTAATTTCAATATTTAATTTGCAAAATTTAATGCGATATGAGTAGAAAGATTTCGAATATATTTTATTAATAGTGATATAAACATTATATTAATATTATAGTATTTGTACATCAGAATTTATAGAATTGTTGTGTTTGAATAAAGGCACCTAAAGATGTTGGCAGACCAAGCTAACGAAACGTCGTGCAATAAATAAGGTAAAGAATAGTTTTTTCTTTTTTCTTTCTTCGCCTCCATCAGATCGATTTATTTCTCACAAACATTAAATTAATAGTTTATTCGGAGTTGTTTAAAAAAATTTGACTAAATTTTGTAAACTGTGGTAGAGAATAAAAGTTATAAAATATTCGTAGGTGTAGTTGTCCCTTTTAATTTCGTCGGAGAAAATCAGGAAAAAGCGCAAACAAAGCCCTCAATTTATTCGTTATGAATACCGCACACCAGCGGAGAAGGAACGAACAATGTGAATTTTCCGTAAAGTGAAAAAGATGAGAAAAGGCGAAACAAAAGCTAGAAGAGCAAGTAGAAAGGGAGAAAAAAAAACGCCTAGGAAAATAATCTCCGTTCGCAGTAAAGGGAGTTTAGCCAAAATCCTCGGAGCCCGGGTAAGGGGTGCGGATAGAAATGCGAGGACGAGGTAAGGAAAAGGAGGCTTGGCTCGAGCTAAACGACGAATAGTTCCGTGGAGGCCGGCGGCAGTGCGCGTTTATCGTGGACTCGTCGGCGTTTATCGCCACATTCACTTTCTCTCGGCTCGTGTTTATGCTATCCTCTCTTCCTCTTTCTCTTTCTCTTTCTCTCGCATAATTCATCTGGCTGCTCGAGCACATCTACGCCTTTTTCCTGCCAGATTCTTAGCTATTGTTGGCCATTCCTTCTTCTGAGGCACGTACCCGCGCTTTCCTCCCACCAATATAGCTTGCCACTGTTTTTCTGGATATCGATCGACACTACCTTTATATTTTATTGCGATATATTTTCGCCTTTTTTATTTCGGTGCGTGCGTCGTTACTTTTATTGAAATTTGAAACGCCTCTATGGTACGTGGTTATAGGGGCTGCGGTGAATTATTGCCTTCTCTTGGGGAGCCGCTAAATACTCTAACCTTGAGCACGACTATATTCTCTGTTACACGCGGATCATAGTACCTTTTTAGTTGAACTCATTGCGATAAATATATCAACCGTGCAACTGTAAAAGAGAATATTTCTTTCAAATTATATCCTCCGAAATGCATGATTTTTCATGTAATTAATATCAGCGCGAAATTAGAATGATGATTTGAGAAGAAATAAGGAGCTCCGCAATCTTTTATACATATTTTAAATAATGATTTTAGTCAATATCTCCGAAACACAGACGATTTTGCATCTGTGTATGCAAACCCTACATCCCTTTTCGCAAAATTTTCTAATACGTTCTACAATAGCAGAAATATATATACTTATTCCATGATACTTATTGTTTTACACTTAGAATACAATTTAAAAGTTTCTCATAAATTAAGCAAATGTATTTTTTATTTCCTCTCAATCAAATCTTTTCGAGTATGGCCTGCAATTTATTTAAAATAGTCACATTGCTTGGAAATAAGTGGTTTCTTTCCACCCTAATTTACCGTTTAATAAATAATCTTTAATTTATTTTAACTCTCTTTCCAATGTCTATGATACTAAACTCTGAGATTTTATAAAATCGGATCAATTGATCGATTATTAACGTACATTTCTTATTATTTCGACTTTCAAACTATCTTTTCAAAGATATCTACGTTTTTCTAATATCGTAATCAAATTTGTTATAATCATTTTTAATATATATTTAATCACTATGAAACTGGTGTTAATTTGTTCGATAAAATCCACTTTCGGTAGATTAGGAATACTTTATAAATTGACAATTGATATGGAACACCTGATTTCATTTTAATAAAAGAGCGAAATCTTTGAGAAAAAACGTTTTACCACAATAAAAAAACTGTCAACACTTTTTAACTATCTTCTATTTAAAATGTCTATTTCATACTTAATAAATGGAATCTCTAATGGAATATATTAAGTATCGATATTAAAAATGTTTTTGATTTTCTAAACAGAATTTTTCCTTAAACATATCATGCTAATTTTATTGTAAAAATTTTTAATCAAATTTCAATCAATGAACGTATTTTAAATAAAATTTAATCTGCTAAAGATTACGTGTATTTTAATAAATTAATTATCATTAGTAGGTTACATATAACCTCGAAGAAAACATAAAATCAACTACTCCTGTTAAGTATTTAGCGATAATTATAATGAATAAATTTGTTATACGAGAATGTACTCTCATTACCGAGATTAAATATATTTATATCCACAATTGAATAAAAGATTAAAAAGTGTTTTAATTTTAATTTGTGAAGGAGAGGTAGTACTTCCTTAATTATTATACATAATTTAACCACACTCCGCAAAAGTGCAATTAAAAATACATTTGTATAATATTTAATGACATATTTATATATTGTAAAAATATGTAAAGGTATATAAACTATTTGAGCTATAATTCATTTTTTAATTTCCGAAAGATTCACGTCGGAGCACTCTTGTCATTTTGTACGCCATAATTTTCATAGCGGCTCATAAAATCTGCATAGACCGCGCAAGAGACGTTCCGGACGCGAAAAATGGAATCCGCGGGTTATAGTTGCTCGCGCTCGATTAACCGAGAAATATTTCCAAGCCCTTTTCCTACCATTACATATAAATACGTATTACAGCTACTGTCAGGCGTGTCATAGATACCGGACATCGACTCCTCGCGTACATCCAGCCTGAACTGGTGCAGATACGTAGATAGCGCCGGCAGCTCGCAATCGTAATTCTATGGCGCCAACCGATCGAACTCTGTGCTAGATAAAACGGTGATACGCCTAGTTTGAATTATTCACAACTAAATTCTTATTTTACGATACGATTATTCCGATTCCAGTCTTGATTGATTGCCACATACGTATTATATTACCTTGCGCCTAAAATATTTGTTACCTTATACATTTTCTCTTTTTTGTTTAAATGTTTTATCGAAAGCGTGCAGTGCAATATAAATGCATTTCGCGGTGCAACTGTAATTCTACTAACTAGGTGTTAAGAACGTTGCGCTTCGGTTCACCTGTAACGCGCGTTTTTCTATTCCATTGACACTGCGCGCGCCAACTACGTGTATTACCGTGCACTAAGTACAAAAATACATAAAGCTTTCTTCGACTGCTGGGTTATTTGGCTTACAATATATTTTTCATTTTCATATTATTCAATAATTTTATAAACAACAAAAGATGACTTTCTATAATATATTTATTAAATTGTAATTAAATATTATTTCATTGAAATCCTGTACGAAATTGTTCTCTGTATATATTTATGTACCGAATGGTTCATTATTAACATTTTTTACTTTAAAATTAAAATAAATGACTGTTTTTTTCATTTTTCACATAAACTAGAAACGTGCATCATTAATAAACTACCAATTATTTTGCTACAATTGCACGAGCATACATACATTGTTTGCTTCGATGATAATAACCAATGTTACGTTATCTATTTACACATTAACAGATTTACATATGTTGGTCACCTCGTAAAGCAAATGTAAACAATATGTATGCAGTTTACTCATAGCTATAGGTCTTTTAACAACAGTCTAGCCAATCAAAGATCCTACGATCGTTATCTATCTCCATACCTAATTTAATAATTAATTGAATCTAAGAAAGATGTTTTTCATATATTACTTAGGGAAAACCACTTCCTGTTTTTCAAGTTTTATTGTGCTACATCGTTTAGAAATATTTAAAAAAATAATAAACGTTTTCGTTTACTCGTCCTCCTCTTTTTCCGTGAATTTCGTCTACGTTATCATTGGTGGTTTACTCGGATCACGGGTTATCGTTCGCGGAATATCTTGGATGCCCCATCGATCGCACCGTGTGTTATGCATCGCGACTACCTGCGCAAAGGAAAAAATCCAACGGGGGATAGACATAGAGGGATCAGATGCATGCTACGTTAAATGAAATGATACGAGACCCGCCGGTTTACCATGATTATATACGAGAAAGCTAATGCTGCAGACCCCGATATCCCTATATACTATAGTTTCCGAATTTTCTACGAGGTAACTCGTAAATATTTATTATTATTGCAACCATTGTATTTATAAATTACAACGTCAAGTTAACAGGTATCATAAATCTAAATATACTTCAATTTTGGATTTAGAAACATCAAAGGATACAGGAACATATTTGCTTAGTCAAAAGGATGTTTTAAGAAGTTGTTTTTATAAGGTTGAAATACCGCGGGAAAAAGAATACCGGATCGAAAAGGATATTAAAATTTTGCACTTTAATTTCTATTCTTTGCTCTTCATTTATGTTTAAAAAATCACGTTAATCTAGTCGATTAAATCTATATTATTCACCAGACGAATTTAGCATTATCGACCGTTTGTAATCGTAGATCGTAATAAATATAACACACGTTATTGCTTATTTTTGTATCCTATGGCTTATCGCCTGGATCAAATTTCGCTTATTCGCTTCGTGTACTTTGTTGGTAAGGGCGAGAAAATCAACCGTAATGCAGGGAGCGGTGAAAATGTACGAAAAAAGGAGAACTGTTGGCTGCACCTACACGTTAAATAGAGTTAAAAAATAAGTGAACGATAATTTGGTTTTACTTTGGTTATTTAATCGTAAATGAACAGCGACTAACGGTGATGTACTTTCTGAACTATAGAAAACTACTCTTTCACTTCAGAAATATAACCTGATTTTTAGATTTTTGTTCATTATGTTCTCGAAAAACTTTGTATCGAGTGAACTTATTTTACGGAGTGAATGGTTCATAAGATGACAAGAAAATAACCAGGCCACGTCGAAACAGAATCGAAAACTTCTATCAAAGGCTTTAAATTTAACTTCAAGAGTTTTGAATATATTAATTGGTTCAATGATGTGATTAATTGAGAAATGTTATAAAATTAAATTAAAAAATGACTTATCAAGTAATTTTAGAAAAATTAGCACAAAATTTGTAATAATTTTTTAATATATTCAACCACATAACCCATTAACTACCAAGACGTAAATAAGTTGAAATATCGATTGCACCATTTCAGTATTTTAAATAATTGCCATGTTTTTCGTGAAAATCCTGTCATATTTCTTTTAGGAGTATTTTAGCGAAATAGAGACTTATCCATTCGGAAGTGCATCTCAAACTGAGATGGGTATGACTTTTGTTAAACATTTTTTAACCTTCTTTCTTATCACAAAGCCTTAAAAAGATTGTTTCAAATTCGGCGTCTTGGTCGTTAATGGCTTAAAACAATGGAATAAACTAAAATTGAAATGAAAACTTTTAAAACAAGCTTACGAATATTATTCTATCAGCAAAGCAATCATTGGAGGTGTAAAAAAACGTAACAAAATTTTAATTGATAATATGTAAAAAGTATACTTCTGCAAATATGAATAAAATGTAATTTTTGAAGAGCTTCTAAATCGATTGAATTACACCTAAATCGGGTAAAGCAGTTCTATACCCTAAACTAAATAAGCAAAACCAGGATAGAGGGATTCACAAAGTAGAGAATCATTTTATACAGCTTTGAGATTCAGAGTTTTGTCCAGGAGCAACGACACATCGAATGCATGGGTGATAGTCTAGGGTACGGGTTTTTATATATATACTTTCGTATACAGGTCGAAACCCGGTGCATTTTTCCGTTAGCTTCTATACCAGTGCCAACGCCGAGACTTTGCAAACTTCACTTTCCATGGGTACACCAAATCTTCCGGGGCAAAAAAATTTAATCTGCCGAGTGCTCCTCCAACCATGTACAGTTTTGCTAAACCGCAATCTTTTCCTCTCCCTTCTCTCCCCTCTTTTCTTTATCCTTCCCTCTCTCGCATTCTATTTCCTTTTTTCCCCAGGTTTCGTGTCTTTATTTTCTTTTGTCGTATACCTATACCCCCATTTCCTTTTCTTTATTCATATTTTTTCTATCCGCTCACGTAGAAGTAACGCTATAGTTCAATTTATAATACAATCGATCGAATTCCCTCAATTCGTTTTGATTTAAGTAGAATTGGTATTCATATAAAGTTCGCGTTTTATCACAATTCTTCTTGTACGTTTAATTAAACTAATTATAATAGTTTTAACTAATAATCAAAGAAAAGACAATTTTAATTAAACTACATCTATTAGGTACATGATATTAAATTACCCTGCACTTCTCCATAAATCGTATTTAAACTTGGTGTTAACGACGATTAAATATAATGGAATTTTTTCTCCTTACCTGTAACAAAAAAAAACAATTTTGTTATTTATGAATAATTTCATTATTATATTATTAATACTATTTATATATTACATTTATAAGTGAATCTATAAAATAATTAATTTTTATTAAATATGTTATTACTTTAGCGCAAACTGAAAACTTTCACATCTGATTATTCAAACTTTATGTAACACGATTTCTATAAGCTTAACAACTATTTTCAATACATAAAATTATTGATTATTGGGTTATTGGATATATTGCATAGTTTAAGGAAACAAATAAAAATAAATTTTGAGTTTAACTTTATTGACTGGAAAGTTATTTGTTTAGAAGTTATAAACAAATATTTCACCCCACATTTTTCATTGATCTCCTTTCGCTCGCTTTTCTTTTCTTCCAACTTTTAATTACTGCGTTGCCTCGTGAGTATATATATAATCTATTGGTTTACAAAAAAAAATATCAAGAATCTCATCGAGCGAAATATCGCGGATACATATATCCATTATTTCCCTTTTCTGTTTTCTTTTCACGTTCTTTTACTTGGGCTAAGGCGCGCAAGTGAAATGGATTAAAGTACGAGAAAAAAAAGGGAAAACGAAGCGCGTGGATACAGGCACAACGAAAGTGGCTTTATCTCTTATCTGTTATCTCTACTTTCTTATTATATTCCTCTCCTGGGGAATCGCGCGCGAACATCTTCGTGGTGCACTCGTGACATTTGGTTTTTCTATTATTTTTCTCCTACGCTTTTTCTCGATGCCAATGAGCGAGCGCGTCTTATTAAACGGTTATCTTATAAGCACGACCGGGAGCATTGCTGCCTTGCAAATGGAATCGGGTTCGTTATCATATTCTCGTTGATACTTCCTTTAACCATTTTTTTGCGTCTGCTTTTTTGGCGATCGACGATTCACAATAATCTTTGACGATTCTATTCTGAGATTATCATTTTATCGCTTGATCGTCTAATTAATATGTATAGAGCATGTTTAAATAACTTTGTTTTACAACACTGTGTAAAACTATTACTGTTCTTTTATATTACTATAATTATTCATCTGATTGTTTTGTTACTTGATTGATGTAATATTACCCTGGTAAAATCGATAAGCCATTTTTAGTAAGTCCGTATACCCAGCTAACCCAGTGGAAAATAAACTGCTTAGCACAATGGCTGTCAATCAATTCAGAATTATAAACTTAATATTGTTCAAAGTTATGAAAATAGATAAAACATGATTACAAAATAGTTACCTGTAAATTTGTATGAATATATTAACTTTAATTTCCAGAACAGAAGTAAATGATGTAGTCAGTTTGTTGTAGGTTTTATTTAACAAATTATATATTAGTATCGATTCTTGAACAGTGCTTTGCCAGTGACTGGGTTCCCAACTGAACAGTTGTATTCAGCTACAGACTAGTATGCATTAGTTTAACTCAATTTTCTATCATACTAGAATTCAAAAGTACGAGGTATTTTGATAATATTCTTATGCGTGAGTGCGTAATAAAAGACTTGTCATGTTAAATAGAATATAACGGCCAATATAAATATTAAAAGGGTACCAAAGTCAACTTTTATCCTCTCTATCTTATCGACAAGCGCGATAATTAATACAAAAGAAGTAGCATCTTTGTCTACCCATATAATTTAACTGTGTGCTGCATTTCATACTGAAAGATTATTGCGTTTTCGAGAAAAGTCTTACCAACAACTTTTCTCATAAAATGCAATAATATTTCAGTCTGAAATGCAGCCCACAAATTATGAATAAACAAAGGTACTTCTTCTATTATTTGTTCACATACTCTTTTATTCTTTTATTAATTGTGTATGAAACCCCCTTAAAGATATGAACTATGTTAATTTACTTCTAGATATTATCAGGTGTCCAGAGTATCGTACACTGAGAAAAATTTTTAGTAAAAATTATAATACTGTCTAGTAAAAGAGTCACAGACTGCCAAAAATGAGAAAAATTACTATACTTTATAGTAAAATTTACTATAATTCTTGTAAATTTTACTATAAAGTATAGTAATTTTTCTCATTTTTGGCAGTCTGTGACTCTTTTACTAGACAGTATTGTAATTTTTACTAAAAATTTTTCTCAGTGTATTAGTGGTTACCGGGTTTGTCAAACGGACGAGGGTTGTCAACGGAGCCAGGGTTCAATGGTATTGACTCCATTGATTACGATATAATATTCGTTTATTGAAATAAATTGATAAATATCTTAATCTACTCCGGGACGATATGATTGCTTAGGTTGACTTCCGTTTTTTTTCATGAAGGACACGATACTTCGATATCGAATGTCCGCGTCTTCGTCGTCGTCGTGCGCCGTAACTTCCGCGTATCCTTAATCTCTCGTTACTTCACTCTAAACTTCAATTTTATTTAACTCGACCCTGATCGTTGACTTCTTCCCACTTATATACGAATTCGATGTCCTAGATTTAACACGCATTCGGTAGGGCGTCAGTTGATCCTTGCGCTCGTGATGCACCAGTGCTCGGATTTTGCGACAGCCGCGTGGACGCATTTACCGACCTCGAGTAATTAGAACTTTTTAATTGTTCCAAATGAGTTTAGTTACATTTGATATATATTTATTTTTAAGATGCACACGTCCCTACTATTGTTAATGGTTTGAGGTCAAAAATTGCTAGTTATTTAATAGCTTATAAAAGAAATTTTTTATCCATTTTTAAAAAGGTTTAGTTTTTACCTAAAAAATAGAATTGATTTCTACTATATGCAACAGAAATTAAATACGTATATTTAAATAAGGTTTTAAAAAGTTGGATTATTTAATATTTTATTTTTATACATCCAGAAAGAGTAAAATTTTATATTATTTCACATAATAAATAATGCGTTAATAAATTTTAATGCATATTGCTGATTCTTATACGTTATATGTACCTTTTTGAAAATGGGTCGTAAAATTAAAACAAAAATCAATGACACCATCAATGTGTATAAAATGAAATACTATGCTATAATATTATTCTTTTTTAACATAAATTAAACTCAAGAGATATTTAATTGTAGAAGCAAAAAAAGAAATTACGAGACATGAATTAAAAATCAATTAGTTATATATACATAGTATTATAGATAGTAAGTTCTTAAAAAAAGTAATTAATTTTATTAGTATTGAAATCCACATTTAGAAAGATTATAATAAGAATATAGATTATATGTATGTACACATATAGTTATTAGAATAATCATGCATCATGAAAACTTTATAATAATCTTTACGTTAATAATATGCTAATACTTGAATACGAAAATCGAAAAGGATCCATGGATAGAAAGAATTTTCCAGTAACATTTGCTGGTATAGGACGGTAATCCAGGGACACTATTCACGCATGCTAAAACTTATGCGGCAGCACTGTAATTTTTATGGTTGGCGCGGTAAAAATTACCGTGCTGCTACACAATTTTTGCCATGTTCCCAGTAAAAATTTCCATGCCAAATATAAGTCTCACAGGATTACCGTGATATACCAGTTATTTTTGCTGGAAAGTTCTTTTGGTGTACGTAATAATTTAGTAAAATAATAGGAGAAAGGTGTACAAGTAAATAATAAAAGGAAGTTAATATTGATAAAATGCACACAAGCCGATAGTTAGTGAGTTATTAATGGGACAACCTAGCTCGTGAAGCTCTTCAACGACTACTGGCTTATGATGATCCATTAATCCTTTAAATGGAAGTGGTGTTTTATACTTAGTATTTCCGCTTTTAAATTTTTTACTAATGAATCAATTTCGTCACGATGTACATTTACCATTACATCCAAGTTATCGATTTCACTGGAGTGATTAATAATCTAATATGTTTTTCATTTTCATGCGAAAAAATACAGATATGTACCTAGACTCACCGATTCGTTCGTTTAATCAGGTAAAAATTACGTGATTTTTTTCCAGGAAATATTGTGCGTAATTCTTAATATTAATTATGTATTAAATGTATATTAAATTATTTATTTATAAACTTTTTGTAAATGTACTTTTTTACTTTCGCATGAATTTTTTTCTCTGAAACTATTAATCTCATGAGAAAATTAATAGAGATATTTTTTGTTGCAAATGAAAAGTAGAATCTACCAATATTTTTAAAATTATTAATTATCTTGAATTAAAAAAGTTCATGTTCAGTGGCAACTGACAGCCATGTTGAACGTTTTTATTTTTGCAGTTAGCTTTACAGAAAAAAGTGCATATCTTTTATCCTATTAATTATGCCACTAAGCGGTTTGGTACACACAAAGTACATGCAATTAGAAGTATCTGTGATTTTTTACAGTAATATCAATTGTGCCGAACATTGTCAAAAATCAAAATATATAATTTTTAGTGACTTAAGGTCAATAAAACTGTAAATGTATCTATCATTTCTTTTTGTAGAATGCATATATTTTGAGTTATAAAGTCATGAAAATTGGTCATATAAGTGGAAAACAGCAAAATATGTCTTTTTGGTTTTTAATAACTTTTGTCATATTTAAGTGAAGCATCTAAAAATTTGTTAACATATGCTAGGTTGAAAAAGGAGTTGTTTAGCAGAATAATAATAATTTTTAAATTTTCATCTGCGGATTTGATATGAAATGCTTCCATATATAGGTATATGTATATAATCTATTGCATATGTAAACTACTTTCGATCTTTATTCCATAGTAAAAAATTAAAAAATCATTGCAAAGAGAAACATTAATTGCATAATTGCATTGTAAAAATAGATTTTAATATCAAGACACCATAGTACATAGTTTAAATTTGCATTTCACGCTTTATAGATAAAATATATTGTTATAAAAATAACAATCAGTATTTATATTTTTGATAAAAATGAATAAGTTAGAATAAATTAATACATTAATTAATTTAATGCATTGACATTAATTTAAATACTTTTTAAAAATCGATTTCCTCTTAAAATATTAAATTGAAAATCACATCAAATACACAAATACATTCCTTAATTACATGCATTAGCTTAACTTTAAACGAAGTGTAATTAAAAAAAATTATCTATAAAACGAGCAGATTGTTTTTTCGAAATTAGGGAACTTGACTATTTTACTTTTTCTTCGGATATCACTATCTTCGAGGATTCACTTTTTCCATTTTCAAAGAAGCCGTTTTTCACTGTTGAAACTGTGCACCACTCGCCTTATCACCTGAAAACTTTCTTGCAGCGAAACTAATTCAGGAACGAGGATTCGTTATTTACCCTTACGACAAAAAACAATCGAGATAGCATTAAACGAACGAAAGGTTAAAAATGTTGCATCAGTTTAAAAGTAGCGCAGTGAAAATAATCGGAAGCGCTTGGAATTGTTAAATCAATTAAAAAGCGTTGACGTACCTAATTTTATAATTTAAACAGTTATTTACCTTGAAATCTAGTAAATAAAATTATAAAATGAGTAACAAAGTCATTTGCAAAAATGATACACGAGTAATGCGATTATCGCGGTAAATTGATTAGTCTCATCCAATATGGAACATTATTACTAGCAAATGAATAACGTTAAACGCGCGTGTTATCTGCGCATTCACAGGTCGAATAATCCGATCCATGAATACCCTATGTGCAAATAAATACATGCATATATTACCGGTTATCTATGAATCTAATCTCTATTAGCCTCTCTTAAATGCAATCCCTAATCTTGTACAATACGTTCAGGAGTAAGATAATTTGCATAAAGGCGTCATTAGAGGACGAGGAGATCGAGCCCTCCTTGGCCGGTTATTAGTTCTCGACAATTACATGACATAAACTGACAAAACTTGGCTTTGAAGACGTGAGCGTCGCTACCCTCCCAATTTAAAAGATGACGCGGATTCTCAAGAGGGTTCGATGAGAGAAATCACGATCGGTGCCCCGAGGCGATTTCATCCGCTCCATGGTTAACCGGACGTGTGCGCACCTATATCGATTCTTCTCCAACTTCGACAAAGCTTCTTGTGCGTATGTGTATGTGGCTTAGCTTGTGTATACGTCAGTGTGGCGAAGGTCTACCATAACGACAGAACAATAATAAAATTTTCTAGATGAATATGTAAAAATGGCAATTGAGTTGGCGCGATTTACAATTGTTTACAAGTTTTGCAAATTTAATTTTCTAAATATCATCCCTTTGGAATAAAGTTTTGAAAAAGTAATACACCTTTATAATTCTCAATATATAGATTTTTGAAGCAAAAATTTATTGCTTTATATAAGTAAATAATATTTTATTTCTACTTTTATTCAATATTAAAGATTTAATATATTTTCTCCGAAATAAATGTCAGTCTTGAAATGTAATGACATAATCGTTCACATCTTACGTAAAAATTATATCAGTCTCAAATTTTTAATCGATAATATTTTAAAACATAAAATTAATTAATTATTTTGTGTTGTTACATTCTGGAGAAAAATGCTACCAAAAATAAACGCAATTTAATAAATTATAAATTAAACCGTAAAATAATTGAGAGGTGACGCATTTGCGGTTTATTATTTTAAAAAACAAAGGAACCAATGTAAATTAATATGTACCTCGTTCGAAACATATATCCGGTGTTTTCGACACACAATGATCTCGAATTTCTTAGCGAATTATGTTATTATTGATATAGGAGGAGTGGGTGCGGTGGGTCGCGGGTGGAAAGTGGGGGGTGTGTGTAGGTGTATGGGTTTGGGTGTGTATCGAGTGTCGGTAGCCCGAGGGTGGACCGTTCAAAACTCCCCATACACATATACAGAAAAGCCAAGCCGAGGATAAGATTCCCGTGAGGACGAAGCCGCGGAGGGAACGAATCGAGTCCCCTCGGGGGATGATGTACTCTCTCACTTTCGCTCTCTGTCTTTCTTTCGAAACTGCTGATAGCATCCTGGGAAAATCGAGTCGATGCTCTCTTCCTTCGTCAACGACCAAGCCTCCGTATTTTTTCTTTCCCCGTTTTCTTATTTGCTTTCGCTTCTGAAATAGAGTTATCGGTATACTACTTACTTTTTTTATTTCTCTGGGCTAGCTCATTTTTTTCGTTACCATTCCAGATAAATTTGATTCAGTCAATACCTGCGAATACATTTTCCATGGGGATAAAAGTCACCCTTTTAGCAATATAAAATACAAGGGAGATCTTTTTGAAATAATGTGAAAGTGCAAATGATGTAAGGTGTGCACTGTATTATATCACGTTATATATTTTAACGTTGTTTATTATAAACTATTTATTAATTAATTACCCATAGTAATAGTAAAAATTAAAAATATTTAATTATCTCAACTTACATATAAACGTACATTTTCTCTAAAAATTGATTGCAAGAGTAAATGTAGTATCTACCTAGTGATACATTAATATATAATGTATCGTGTAATTGTAAGCCAATGGCTTGTAAAACGTTGTGTCTTATCAGCATTGAATTACATCCTCCTGATCTTAGATGATCAATGACAATATTGTTAAATTTAGTATGAAATAATAGTACTTTTCGAGAAAAATGTATACATCATTGTACGTAAATCTTTGATCCAGGGTTCTGATATTTATCTAATCAATTTAGCATCGCAAAATCTTTGAATGAAATAAATATTTTCTTTCTTAAATATATGATCCGTTTTTATCTCTCGCATACTATTTGATGCGAACAATGAGTAGTTTTCTTATTTATCTTCGTTTTTTTGTTCATTTAATCATTCATGTACAAATGATACATATTCATATAGTCATCTTCCTTAAAGGAACAATGCGTTTTACATTAAATAGTATAATTGTAAGTAGCAATTAATATAATAAAAATTATGTCATTTTCCTACTTTTTTTCGCAATGTATAAACTAGTGAATAATGATACTCTAAAGAAGCATACATAAGTAAGACTGTTTTTGTAGTATCAATTTATATACTGTTCCGGAATAACAATTTTGAATTATATTAAATAATTATTGATTGATAAATTAATCTATCAAGTGTATTATAATAAATGGTTAAATACTTAATTCAATTTTATTTTAATTACTGACCTCAAAGTTCCAAAGTTTACCTAATTAAATCAATCGTTAATTAAATTATTAGTACTGAAAAGGTAAATTTTCTACAAACCCAAGTAAGCATTTAATTAAAAAGTTAAAAGTTTGAATAAAACGAATTAGGATATAATTAATGTTTTAAATATTATTAAAATCTTACAACTCTTTAAAATGAAAAATCTATTTCATTAAATTATGTTAACGGGATTTCGGACGCAAATTGCAGTGATCTATTTCTTTCAACCTATAAATTATACATAAAATATTGAATCTAGATAAAGATAAAGATCTCAGAATATTCATGCTGATAGTTTAATACATAAGGAAGGGCCTGATGTTATCGGTATACAATACTCAAATTTTACTAACCAAGTCAATGGATTCGAAAAAGCTATTTTAAAGAAAATACATTCTTTATTTTCTTTCAATTCTACAATAATAGATTTAAGAGTCAAATTCTTTCCAATGACAATTTCGAATACATCAATTTGTTTTTTTAAAGCTCAGTGATAGTGATAGGTAACACTTAACTGAAGAGCATCGATGTTTTAGTTTTTTATAATTAACCGTATTCATTGACACTTGGTCAATATAAGAATTAAGTGCGAGATCTCTTTAATAAAAGTCCGATGCAAACTCAAGTAAATGATAATACAAAGAAACGTATATATAAATAAATAAAGATGTAACTTTAGAGGATTGTTTTCTTTATAAGAAAACTATAAAATCGGTAATCAATAAGTTTACTCGTAAAATCAGTATCTCCCAAATATTTAAATAAAAAATTTCGTGAAAGAAAAATAAAAGTAAACGACAGGGCCGAAAGTAAGGAAGTAAAAGTTGGTAGTAACTTTTTTTTCCTCCCCAAAACTTTTTAATTACAAGAGTAAAATCAAACGGTAAATTTAACTTCCCACTATCTCTTAGCCGTCTGTTTCCGCCACCTGTGAACAAAGCTCGCATAAATGCGGGAAACGCGCCTACTACGTTCCACTTTCGGGTCCCGCAAAAGTTTATCGCTTTTTTTTTGCCTCGCATCAAGCGCAACGTAAGACAAGAAAAGACGGGAAGCCAGGGGTATCCTCCAAGTTTCGAGCTTAAGATTTAATAAGGCTCCTCCGCACCCCAAACTCCATTGGGGATAGGATCTTCTAGGCGGTAAGGGGCGTAACTTGGAATTTACCTCCAAGTTCGCGCGCCCGGAAATGGTAAACTCGCGCTACCTACGAATAGGTGGTAGATAGGTGCATACACGCGCATAATGGATCTTAGTTGAAGAGTTTCACCCGAAGAAGAAATCGAGAATTTCGTATTTTATGATCTCGTAAAAGTCAACAAGTCTATAGGGAATAATTTATTTATATCGTATTACGCGGTCTCTATATACGTCTATCGCACATCTGTGTACATCCATGGATTGACGGAGCGTTCCAGTAAATAATGTTCCGTTGCTCTTAGGTATTTCGACCGAAAAAAAAAATTTGTGTCCTGACACGCGATCGTAAAAATTGTTTTATCGACAGATTTTTAGGGCCAACTCTGCGGGGGAGTTTATTGTCTTTCCAAAATGTTACCTGGTCTTTTAGTATGTAAAGACCTATGCGTTCTAATATTTTTATTAAATTATATATTTCCAAATTGTGGTTTAACTTGTAAATTGTATTTCAACGTCGTTAATTCCTATTTTCATCAATATATTTTTATCCCTATCAGTAAGAATTTCTAAGTCGAAGAATAATTAATTATTAATTGTTAATTGTATTAGTTTCGACTATACTACGATAATTCAATTATATACTGAATTATGCATTGCATACACATTAACGTCCTCAAAATCAAATTGCATAACCTACTTTAAGAATACTTCAATATAAAGTACATTTACGTTAACTTTAAAGCATTTTAACCTTTTACCATCTGCGCTATTCCATGCGTACGTTTCATAAAAATTATTTAATTACAGTTTCTCACATTGATACAACACTTCGTAGAATCGATTTTATTATGGAATAAATCGCTGATAAATTACCCATCAATCTATGAGAAAATAGATTTCACTCCCACATTTATCATTAGGTGTTCGTAAGTTCGAAGGTACATGAACACGGTGACTTTTTCCTCTTGTTTGACGCGAACGCTTGCGGAATTTTAATTTGTCAGGAGACCATCGAAAGGCCAGCACGAAAAATGCTCGCATAGTTCTTGAGTAATAAAATCAGGAATTTCATCCGTCTGTTAGTAAAATATTCTTGTATTTTTTTTTGCCACTCATTTTTCCAGGATAATCTTGAAAAAGTTGTTCGCTTATCTTAGAATCATAATTAATTTCACACTCAAACAAAAACTAACAAAAATAATTATCCATGAAACAATGAAATACAATATTTTATATAAATATAAATTTAATTTTAGTGTCGACATTTCCGAGCACACATTCTTTTCCCAAATCAGTGCCAATTTGATATTTTATGTGGAAAAAACTATTCAATGTAGATATAAAAAGTTTAAATGAGTTAACGTTACGAATAGAATTATTGTAATTAATAAATAAAATATTAAAGCACATTAAAAATAATATGCAACAAATGATAAGGTTAATTTGAATTACTGAAATTTTTGTACCGACTGTTCATATCAATCAGTTGATGAAATAAATACAATTGTAAAACGTGTAAAATTAGTAACTATCTGTATTTAAATTATTAACTACAATTACTAATTTAAAAAAGTGGTTAAAAATTTTTTAAATAATGTCCTGTTTTCTTATTTAAATATAAAATCAAAGCAATTGCTGATTACGTATGAGCAGAGTATTACCTATATTAAAAATTCTGTGGAAAATTCGTAGAGAAGATAGAAAAGTTTTAACAGTAGGAAAAGGCCTTCCTCTATAAACGTGGAAAAACCCACTCTGTAGGTGAGAGAACTCTTTCGTCTCTACGTGTACACCCCAAACTTGACTCTGACCGTCAACGCTTTGCTGTCTCGCAAGAGTTACGACCAGTGTCTGCAGTCGCGAGTTAAATTTTTTTTTCTCCATTACTCTCGCTTTTACTCAGATGTTCTTATTTTAGTCAAGATTTTTCTACTGACATTTACGTTTCTATTTGCAGGTAAAAATTGTAAAGAAATGCGAACTCGTTAATTTAATTTAATTTAACTTTAAACAAACACATTGGGTATCTTAACTTGGAAATGTTTGTTATTCTTTAATTTTACAATTTAAAGTATGAACAGCGGTGTTTAAATTAAAAAAAACTTTTGGGTGGTACAAAGATAAAAGATTTTTGTCTAATAAAATAGCGAGGCATCCAACAAACAAGAAGAAGAAAAGGAGGAGGAGGAGGTGGAGGAGGATATTCACGAGACGGGGTAAAAGATATAAGTCCGTCGGAAAAGTTTTATTCTGAAAGTATAACGAAAGCCACCGATGCGTTTGTTTCCGAGCTGAGTTCCGTTGTCTCCTAGGTGCTCGCACCTTTGTTCCTTTCCGCGCGTTAGCCTAGCGCTCGGGCTCCTGCAAATATCGCAGGCTGGTGTAGTGTGTCTGGCCCGCCTCCCAGTTGGTTACCTTCTAATGAGCGAACCTAACCCTTTACGTGGCTGGCATTTACAAGTGGCACGCGACTCTCTTTCAACGGATCCTGAGTTTTCCCTCTTTGTGAGAACCCGTTGAAACGCATCACGGACTCGTACAGGGTAGAGACCTCTGCCCGCTTTAGTCTTGACGGACACGTGCGCCTGATGCATAAGAGATTTACCTACCCAACTTGCCACCCAATTTTCCCTCTTTAGTTTTCACACTCTTCGTAATACATCTCTACCTTTTCGAGATACTCGTTTTAACGTAATTACGATAACGTGCATTTTTTACTCGATCCACCTATGCGACCTCGATTTCGTATTTCCGTATATGTACAAACTTTTGCCTATACTCGCGTGACCAATCGCAGGTGATGTCAAAATGTATCTTCAATACAATATACAAAATATTGGAGATTATAACCTGATGTTACCTGAATTTTATGAACCTTTTTACTTTTGATAATTAAAATGTCATGATCAAAATTATACGAAGAGCTAAGATATAGTTACACATTTATATGAGCATTCAAGTTTATATTCATAATACTTTACAGAATATGATAAAATATTTGTTAACTTGTTGATACAAATGTTAATATATTTAGCAACCATTTGTGTGCTTCTTAATCTAAATAACTCATATACCTGTAAAGCTATTTAAATATTCTTAGATTTTAAAATAAATGTCCGATGTTAATATATGTTCGATATTTTTTCGCATCACTTAACCTAACGCTTGTCAATCTGGATAAGTATGTAATTACAGTGTTAAAAGTTAATGTAGTTACACTGATGCAAAATAAAAATTTAAATAACTTACATTTTTTAAATGCTAGGAGAGATTATTGTTCGTCTAAAAAAAATTTTTGTTATGAAGTGAAGACTTTATTGATCTCTACGAACAAGTTATTTATTTATTAATCTTTGTCGACGTTTCGGACGTTTTTTACTTGAAAAAAGATGGCGTGAAAACGTCCGAAACGTCGGCAAAGATTAACAAATAAATAACTTGTTCGTAGAGATCAATAAAGTCTTCACTTCTTAACAACTTACATTTTTTCTTTACCTTACGACTTTTAACGCGTATATAATACTTTACGAATAATCTAATGTAGGACGACTAATGCATTACAATCTTACCTACATTATTTTTCATTTAATATTGTAGGTATATGTATATTTGCTTTCAAATTTTAAGTACGGTATGTCTGATGCTCTCTGCATTTCTATGTTTGTTGTACCCTAAGCAATGTCGGGAATTTACGTGCAAACACCAGTACAATCTCGTATCGTAAACTTCTCTTCAATCGAAACTTCGATATAGTTTGTAGACACATTTAATAAGAGATTACATTTATTAATTAACTTTTAATACTAAAATGACATAATCAAACCCGTGCGTTATACTAACAAATAATTATTTATATTTCGCGAAATCTATACGATTACACACATAAGGCATAAAAGTAATTAGAATTTAACGGATAATAAATGTACAAGTTTAAAGCATATAGATAATCTAGATGAAGCTTATTTTTAAAAGAAATTTCTCATTTCACGTTAAATTATTAATAGTTATACAAAATTGAAAAATCACTGAAAGGAAGAAAAAAATAATTGCTAAAATAATTTAATAAATACGATTGTCTATATTTGACTGGATTTCATACAAAAAGTTTAAATGGCAGTTTAATTTAGTATTCAATAGCCAGGTTTCGAATATCACTCTCCTTAATCGAATTAGAGTATTTAAAATGAAGCGTTCGCGCCAATTTAATTTCCACTTTATTAAAAAGCAAAGTGGAATATAATGGAAAGCAATTATTTTGAAACTGTTAAGATCTAACAGAGATATTTACTTAGTCTTTTACCAAGAAAAAATCAATTTACCAGTACTGTTGACATTTAAAATGAATGGAACTCTAGTAACTCCGATGCATTGTTATCTAAACTACGTCGGTTACTCGCCACGTCTCAAACCATAGAAATAAATGTACTACCCAAATATTACGTATAACGCGAACAATTATTATGTTTCGTAATTAATCTTTTATTTAATCATATTAAATAATAGTAGGTTCTAGTAATATTATTTTAAGTGAGTACTAAATACTTTTAAAGTTAGAAAAATAATACTATTTTTTTATACCAACTTTTTCCTTATTCCTAAGTTGCATTTGACGTAAGCCGATTTTGTTCATGAAGTTTTCGCAATGTGTCAGTATGTGATAAAATAAAACATACATTTTTTCCCTGTTATCAATAAGCAAATGTAAAACGCGAAAGTATAAATATGAGAATATACAATTAATTTATTAATATGTAAAATCTACAATATACTGCATTTATCAACAATTTATCTTTACCTTATAATAATTTCTGACCAATACTTCTGATATTCATTCATCATCATTTTTCTTATTTGGTTTTAATTTTGTTATTTAACATACTAAAGTACTACGCCAACCAAATATATTCATTGTATATAACATATTAGTTATTTATGTACTTTGGTATATAGATACTTTAATGCGATCAGATGAAAATATCATTGTAATGGATAGTAGTTTGGCCGCGGGTCGCGAGCGGCAAGCGAGCGTCCCCAAGGCATAACTAATCCATTCACAAAATATTTCCTCTAATCGCGCTAACGTATCTATTATACCATAGTTGCGTAAAAGATGTTACAGCCTTATAACCCGTGTGGCGCGTCTTACGTGTCGGAAAATTAATAGAATAAATGAAAACTAATACAGATAATTTGAATGAAGAGAGAGAGAGAGAGAGAGAAGAAGTGTTGGCCCGGGCGCGCGCGACCAACGACACATCGAGTTTGGCAATTCGACACCGCGGTATAGATGCACTGCACTTAATCGCAGCTTGTGTTTACTTTCGTATATATTTCTTCTGCTGGAGTTTGTGTACTACGCGTTTCGAAGACGTTGGTCTCGATTTTCAAGTGGACGGTCGACGATATGGAGAATTTGTATACATCTTACTAGGATGTCTAGCGTTTCTATACATCCTAGTAATCGATATATCACGCGCATACAGTCGGCACGAATTTGGTTGCATTAGATGTATTTACGAATTTAGCGTGCTCCGCGCGTAAGACTCGCCGTACGGTTAGTAGGCTGTAAATATATATGGGGTATTCCACGTGAAGTGGTCCGATCAAAATTTTAAAATGCACCAAATTTTGGGTACACATTGCAAATGTTTTTCAAATACAGAAAAAATTTGTAGGTACTGGAATCTATTTGCTCAAAAGTTATTCTAACCTCAAAAAGTGAATTTTTTCTAGTTTTTTTCAACACCAGCTGGGTTTACCGCTATTTAACTCAAAATCTATCAACTTTTACTATAAAACATTATATATAACATTCGTTGCTAACTATGTCTAGAATTTATCTTTCTGGTTAGAATTTCTAATCTCAAGGTTAATGTACATAAACTACATGTCAATATTCAACTTAAAAATAGTGTAAGTGCGCCACAATTGATTTTTTTATCCAAAAGTCTAAAAAAAGCTTGAAGCAATACCTTTCGAATGGTCTGTAGCATTTTTAGGCCTTCAATTCTGTAAAAAGTTATGATAATTTAAAGAAACATAAAATTCACAAAAATTAACATGGTAATTCCATTTAATTTTTTAAAAAATTTCGAGTTTCTTTAATTATCATAACTTTGACAGAATTGAAGGCCCCAAAAAGCTACAGACCATTCGAAAGGTATTGCTTCAAGCTTTTTTTTAGACTTTTGGATAAAAATCAATTGTGGCGCGCTTACACTATTTTTAAGTGATTTGACATGTGTTTATGTAACATTAACCTTGAGATAAATTCTAACCCAGAAGGATAAATTCTAGACATAGTTAGCAACGAATGTTATATATAATGTTTTTATAGTAAAAGTTGATAGATTTTGAGTTAAATAGCGGTAAACCCAGCTGGTGTTGAAAAAACTATAAAAAATTCACTTTTTGAGGTTAGAATAACTTTTGAGCAAATAGATTCCAGTACCTACAAATTTTTTTTCTGTATTCTGAAAACATTGCAATGTGTACCCAAAATTTGGTGTATTTTAAAATTTTGATCGGACCACTTCACGTGGAATACCCCATATATATAGAAAATGTGTACATACATTTAATGCTAAAATTGAAACTCTAATGGTTGATTATGGTTTTTCCCTCCATTTCTCGCAACTTTTTTTTTTAAGATAAAATGACATAATCAAACCCGTGCGTTATACTAACAAATAATTATTTATATTTCGCGAAATCTATACGATTACACACATAAGGCATAAAAGTAATTAGAATTTAACGGATAATAAATGTACAAGTTTAAAGCATATAGATAATCTAGATGAAGCTTATTTTTAAAAGAAATTTCTCATTTCACGTTAAATTATTAATAGTTATACAAAATTGAAAAATCACTGAAAGGAAGAAAAAAATAATTGCTAAAATAATTTAATAAATACGATTGTCTATATTTGACTGGATTTCATACAAAAAGTTTAAATGGCAGTTTAATTTAGTATTCAATAGCCAGGTTTCGAATATCACTCTCCTTAATCGAATTAGAGTATTTAAAATGAAGCGTTCGCGCCAATTTAATTTCCACTTTATTAAAAAGCAAAGTGGAATATAATGGAAAGCAATTATTTTGAAACTGTTAAGATCTAACAGAGATATTTACTTAGTCTTTTACCAAGAAAAATCAATTTACCAGTACTGTTGACATTTAAAATGAATGGAACTCTAGTAACTCCGATGCATTGTTATCTAAACTACGTCGGTTACTCGCCACGTCTCAAACCATAGAAATAAATGTACTACCCAAATATTACGTATAACGCGAACAATTATTATGTTTCGTAATTAATCTTTTATTTAATCATATTAAATAATAGTAGGTTCTAGTAATATTATTTTAAGTGAGTACTAAATACTTTTAAAGTTAGAAAAATAATACTATTTTTTTATACCAACTTTTTCCTTATTCCTAAGTTGCATTTGACGTAAGCCGATTTTGTTCATGAAGTTTTCGCAATGTGTCAGTATGTGATAAAATAAAACATACATTTTTTCCCTGTTATCAATAAGCAAATGTAAAACGCGAAAGTATAAATATGAGAATATACAATTAATTTATTAATATGTAAAATCTACAATATACTGCATTTATCAACAATTTTATCTTTACCTTATAATAATTTCTGACCAATACTTCTGATATTCATTCATCATCATTTTTCTTATTTGGTTTTAATTTTGTTATTTAACATACTAAAGTACTACGCCAACCAAATATATTCATTGTATATAATATATATATATATATATATATATATATATATGTATATATGAATATATATATAGAAAATGTGTACATACATTTAATGCTAAAATTGAAACTCTAATGGTTGATTATGGTTTTTCCCTCCATTTCTCGCAACTTTTTTTTTTAAGATGAAATGTCATCATTGAAGGAAACAATAAACTACGATTTATACGTCTTGTAACGTTTCAAAGCTTATTGACGTCCTCCTTTGTGAAATGTTTAAATACTTGTAGTACAGTATTAAGATACTTACAATTCAAACTGTATAAAGAAAATTATTTAAAAACATTATGTAATATTAAAACTGTTTCAAACAATATAGTGGAGAACAATTCTATTAATCACAATTATATTAATCCGAAGTTGGCTAAATATCGATAAATGGTTCCTTTGCCTTAAACTTTTTATAATTCCTCATTATCTATAGCTTACAAAGTTTGACATAGTAAAAATAAGAATTGGTGAATCTTTTCTAAGCGATGTTATGATGAAACTATAATTAATTGCAGACCTTTATAGAGAGATCCGGAATAATTGATGGTGTAAATATTTTTGTTTATAAACATACGTACACTATATGTATATGTACTGTACGTCTTCCCTATCAATTTGATTAAAATTTTACTTTACTATAGTGCAGAGGGACTTTGAATTGAAATAGGGGACGGTGTGTGTATGGTTAGTCACATTTTGATCGTTTACTATCATCATCTGTACAAACATAATTGCCAAATGAAAATAATGTACTTTTGTTCGTATATATAATTATTACTTTGATTAAAATAAAAATAGTTTGTTCATAACACAAAGAATATTCACATCGATAATTTCAATGAATATCCCTTTGTATATGACTATAACATATAAGATATGTATGATTAGTGAGGGAGGCAAAACTACTCCGTATCCTGTTCATTGCTCGCATTGTTGACAATTAACGGAAATTCAGATACAATAAACTTTAAGCCATTTGTTATGAAATGTGCCTCATGGGAAACGGTAGAACCATTCATGAAATATATTACTATGACAATAACACTTTAATAATTAGTGATAAATATATTAGATATTTTCATTTTATAGAAATAGTATTTTCCTTTAAAACATAATTCTTCTAAGAAAAATAATCATTTTTAAACATTCCTTAATCATCTCAAAATCTAAAAATTGTTGAGGTATGGAAAACTAAACGAAAGTTTTATTACATAGAATAATTATAGTAATTGGCTTAATGGTAAAATATCTCGAAAATAATTAATGATTATGTAAATTTTAAAAATTTCAGTTTAACAATTAGATATTATAAATTATTTGTAATTATAATAAGTTTAAATGTTCTAAAATTAATATACTGCAATCTACAATTTCAGACTTACTGATATAATTTGTACTTGATATAATTAAGAAGCGTGAAATTTTAGAGCTATAAAAGTAATTTAATATATAATTATAGTATTTATAAGTAAGGCAAAAATGGAAAAAATATTCTTTACTTTTTCAAGCTAGAAGTTTGAAAGTGAAGTTAAAGAAATAATTATTTTAGCTATTAATATATATATAAAATACAAATGTAGTTTTTCATAATTTTATTTAAATTTCAATTAGCTTGTAAACTTTAAATCAACAATTTCTTAAACATCTCAGTTTCTAAACTTATTTATTGCATTTTCAAGCTATCCCCCTCAAATTAGAAACATAAAAAATGTATTAAAACTTTACTATTAATTTGGAAACTGCTCGCAAACTCTTTAAATCGAGATTAGTAATTTATCAATTTTAACATTTATATTTTACTCTTTCATTTAATAAAATGTGAAAGTACTTTACAAAAATAATGCTCCACAAAAACAGAAACGGACCAAGTTTTCTACAAATAGTAAAAAATATTGAATATTTATATTTATATACAATATCCCAATCGTCGAAGATATCGTCTAAATAATACGAATGAGAAATAATACGTATACCTCTGCTACAAAAATTCGTGGGAAGTATCCTTCTGCTACTTAAAAGCAATTGACATAAAACTTATGAGAATACACTATAAAGATTAGGAATTAAATTCAAAATGAAATCTTCTACATTCTTAGACTAGGTGTATCTAACACTGTCGTCCTATATGAGATAAATGAGTATTAGAAATTCGTATAAATCATAATATACCTTTGTTTCCTTTAGGGTAATTTACATGATTATTTTGGAGTCAAATGTTCGAAAAAATGACTTAAAATCGAGGGATTTTAATCAATTTAATTCATTACTCTTTAAAAGAGTAACAACATCATTCATTAATATTTAGAAAATAAACGCATTAAAAATAATCCTTATTATTTTTCTGATATTTACCGTATAGTATTGTTTATAATAATAAAAAGATTTGGCTAAACACAAACTTTTCCTTGTAAATGATAAAGAAGCGTAATAAAAATAATATACGCGAGTATAAATATGGTGAACTCGCAAGTCGAGTATCATTCGTTGAAGATTGAATACTCTTCGATACATCCATAGAAATGGCTCTATCCCGCTATTTGATTCTCTTCGCCATCGTCGCCGCCTTGGCCATGGCAAACGTCGCAGCCGAGGAGGAAGAGGAGGAGGAAGAACAAGATCCTGAACAACGCCAGGTACAATAACCATTATTTATTACATATATTTCGCTAGTTTAATTTTAATAAACAATTAAATTTATTATAAATTATGCACTAACAAGGAGAGTGTCATATCTGTTCATATTTTTATAGTAGAAATCATATTTGTAAAGTTTATAAATAAAGAAAAGTTATAATTTTTAGTTTTATTAAAGTTATTAAAGTAATGTTATTAAAGTAATGTTTGTTAAAAACGATTTTAGTTTCTTTTCTATAATCTACGTATAATCTATCAAATTGTAACGGATAAATTACAGTGCATAGTTTAAACTCATAATATTTAAATGCTATAATTAACTTTAACTATTCCGCAGTGACGTTTATCAACGCTAAAATCTAAAATCTTTTCCAGATATCGATAGTAATAAGAATTCTTAGCAAACTATTCAAAGGAGCAGCTAAGCGATGCCTGGGCGAAGCCGCGAACAAATGCAAATCCCTCTGGAAAAATCCTGGAAAACTGCTCAAATGTGGTGTAAGTGTTTTTTAGTTTATAAACATCATTATATCCCTATCAGTTTGATTAAAAAGTTCTGTTTTTTATATTGCAGAAGGACTTCCTGGCTCAAAATAAGGGACGTTGTGTAGTGGGATAGATGGGCGTTCATTTTCATTATAATCTGTATATAAAAGTATTAAAAAGGAAAAATGTATTTTTGGTCCAATAAACTAGCGATATTTTGTTTTTAAATAAAATTTATGCACAATAATTGCAATCATGTGTTATTTTTCTAATGTACTCATAAACCATTAACTTCCTATCCAGAGGGAATTACATTTGTAGAATGAACCATATGTTATATCATTGGACGCATATATACCTATATATTAATTTAATTCGTGTTTTATCTCGTTTTATATATACATATATTTATATTTAATAATTATATTTAATAAAATTATCTTATTATAAAAAATAACATGTGAGTATTACTTCAAAAACCGTAATTGTATAGAAGAGTACCGTGACGAGCAATTTGGGAGAAAGAATGCATAGACGCATATAATTAAGAATTTATAATATAATTACAGTAATTAGAAACGTAGAAGTTAATAAAATGTTTGATTGAATGTAAATTATAATATAAAAATATATACACAAAAAAATTAACGTAAAAAAGAGTTGATTACACTATTTGATGAAGTAAATTAGAGCAGCATTTGACATTTGATATTTGATGAAAAAGATATAAAAAGTTCCGATGAGGAGGAAAGTTCAATTTGACCAATTGGTCGACAGGATCGATAACGAATCTGAGTCTTTATCTTTGCACGTCAAAGCGAGAGGCCGTATATAGGATTGTAGCACGTCACAGACCAGCTGAAAGCACACTGCAATTTCCATAGCCGGCATCTCCGAGTCTGTATACAGCCGCAAATACGCTCATTCGAACGCATGGAACTGCTGCGCCGCGATTACCATCACACGAGAAACGACGTTCGATCACCTGAGATTGCGTGGTGCTACTATACATGCATCCAAGAGAATTTAGTTACACGCGAGGAGGTGCAATTTGCTACCAATAAAGGAAATTCGATCAACGCTTAGATTTAATTAAGAATGAGCTTCCTACTTGACGATTCCCATTATTCAATAATAATAACGTTCAATAATCTGGAGAAATATTTCCAAGTTTTTAAGTATCATCTTTCTTTGTACTTTAACATTTTCCAATTAAATGTGCACGCAAAACATTTCAAGCGTAAACCAACCCGTTTCGCGTGATTGGTTATATTTGGATTGAAAACCTTAAAAGCCAATGGTAAGAAACAATTCCTCGCCGAAGCATTAATGCATTCAAACAATTGTAAACTTATTTACATTATTTCCTTGTTATTGGATAACGAGTGTCAAACTCAACGAAACTTTAAGAAGAACAAAGTATTACTCCCTGTACAAGAAGAATCAATAAAAAGTTTGTAAAAAGTACGCAAACAGACAAGTAGTTTCCTCAGCAGCAAAGAAAGGCGGTATCCTTTGGGAATGAAAGTGATTTTAGAGGACTAAAGGAAATACGTTGTGGTTTATTGGTTTTTATGGATTCTACCTATATAAATAGAACTTTCGAATATATACCATTAATTCGCGATTCAACTTTTCCAAGATAAATCAATTTAACATTAATACAACTTTTTTAAATTAAGTTCGAAAAATTTAAAGAAATACTGTGAAAATATGAATAAGAGTCAATTTTATTTACTGTGTGTAAATATGTAAGTATATGGTTATCGCGTGATTTATAAATAGACTTTAGTCAAAATTTTTTATATGGTTTGTTTTTTACACGTATTTTCAAATGTTCCGAATATTTTACCGGCTTTCACTTATTTGTAAATTAATTAATATTCGCGATTTTTCAAAATATATCTAATCATATTTTGATTTGTCTATCCGTTAATAGTTGCTAAAAGTAAAGCAAAACTAAATTTCAAACAAATTTAAAACAGTTTTAACATATTTTTTTCAATTATCGGAATACGATCTTCTAAATGTTTCTAAAACAATAACAACACTAATTCGATATTCGATTATAATATATCCGTTATTTTTAGCATCATACTTTTAACCATACCTGTTGCAGTAGTTCGATAGATAATGTTAATTCTGGCTACTTACTCTGGCACTCAATTACTTTTACATTTCTACTTTTTCTTGTAACTGTCGTATACAAAATATTTAAAAGATAAAGGAGATATAATGTTTAATATTAATATAGCATGAAATTAAAAATTAAAAAGATTAACGTCGGTTTGTTGAAGACCAAAGGTAGGTTTTTTAATTTAATTAAAGAGATAAACCATTTTTACGACACATACAATGAATTATTGATAAAAAACCTATCTACCCCTCTACCTAGCGCTCAAGATATTGATAAATAATCCTTTTAATTTTTAAATTAACAATGGGAAGGGGGAGACAAGTGTTATCATCAATAGCGTAGTGAAAACTTTTGGTTTTACCCTTACATATCGATTCATAAAAATTCAGTTTTTGATTATACACCTACGAAAAAGTAAACAATCATTACTTTACTGAGTACGAGTGAGCAGAAAAATAAAAACATCCTTAACCGAACGGAAGCTATCTTGAGAAACAAATATCACCTTATCCCTAAAAAAAAGAAAAAAGATACAAGGCATTATTAGAGGACGTTAAAGACCGTAATAACATCCCGCGATACTTGTTGTCCGTGTAATTAAATCTCGGAGAAGTTTCTTGCCACGCGGAATGCAAGACCAAAGCCAAAACAGCCGGGCCCCCGTTAATGACGTAATGGCAGAGTGCGCATATTACGTGGTTTCCGTCTGGTCACGCATGACGCCCACATTGTACGAGGGAAATTATCGTCGAGACCGGGGGGGAGTGTAACGTTGGTAAAGTCACAGGGTAAAAGGGGCAGAGCCAACGATGACGGCCAACCATTAACGGATTAATGATTTCATAATGGGGCCATTATCGAGCTGCGCGGAAACGAGTGATAAAGCGCGCATCGCGAATACGGTCAGGCGCGCAGGAACACTCCTCTACCGGTCCTTTCGGTGGTTAATCTACATTTTTTACAAAAGGCTTACATGCCCTCGTTCTCTAATTATTCTTTCAAATTCTCAATTAATTTATCTAATTCAGTTAGAATATTTTCTAAACGTCAATTTTTTAAACCGTGTCAATCATATTGTTTTTTTAATCTTTGTTGTACTTTTTTAAATATTTCTGACATTAATTGGGTATTTTGGGTATTGACTGATATGTTAAAATTTTCGGAAAAGGAAATTTTATTTTCATTTGTAGTATTTCAATCCATATAAATTCGATCTTTTATATGTACCGTGATTAAGGTGGAAAATCGCCACGGATTGTCCTTAAAAAATGAATTATATGCGATTCATTAACATATAATTTTTATTCGGATTATAATAAAAGCAGGAATATTTTTTACCCACATCAAATAATTTACTCCAACGTTTTCTACCTCATTCGCGATGCTGAAAGTTATTTTTAATTTCGCGCGAACCTAGTAATAATATTACGATAAGCCACGTGAAATGCGTAACAATTGTATTCAATATCCATGATTGTTCTTCATTTTAATTTTTTCAATAATTGATCTAGTGTTTAATTATTATATGATAATTTGACATAGTACAGCCAACATTACGGGGAACATACTCAATTGATACCGACCGAGTCAATTAAAGCAACAAAAACTATTTGAATTGAATAAATATTTGTATTTATAAAAATTGTCCTTCGTTTTGGTATTATCTATCACTTTACTAAATTTCAAACAATAATATCAATGTTTTCAAAAATAACTCGGGAAAATTAAGAATCGAATTTTCTTCGAATACCATTTTTGAAGGCATTAATATCTTTAGTATAGATAATCTTGAAACGAAGGACAATGATGCCTTCTTCATTGACTCAGTCGGTGAAATTTGACTTCAACATCCGGTTGACAGGCGCAATCGCCAACGTAAGAAAACGAAACCATTGAATACGCAATTATGTAGTTAGTTTAATTCAACGATTTTTTTAATCTCTTTACATTACGTCAGATGAATCCAGCGCAGCAATCGCAATTAGCCTTTGGCTTTCAGGCACTCAGAACGATTAGTATGTATACGGGAACATCTGGAGTATGCGGATGAGCTGATGGGGCACGTGGCTAGATATTGCCTATTTCGCCTATTTTTTTATCCCTATCGTGCACACGATGCGTAACGTAGGCGTGCTTAATGCGTAACCACCGCATATTCGAGTACCACGAAGATATATTGTTAATATTCATGCGTATATGTGTACATTTATACATCTATACGTATACTTTGGTAAACGCGAGGAGGCGAATATTCAAATATTGTGCACCCCTCGATAGTCGAGTGAACATCAGATATGAGTTTAACTACCGAGCGGGGAGCGAATGACTCACTATATAACCAACCTATTCACTCTATCTAGAGTTCTAACACTTTGTCAATTCTTTTCCTATCTGTGATACTTTCTCTCGAAATATTCCTCTACATTTGATCTAGTTCGGATGTTGTATACGTTTTCGTTGTTTAGTGGAAACCAAAGTCGAAACAATTTTAGGTTTCTGATTTACTCTTGTGACCACCGGGTTAACTAAAATTTAAAAAAATCTAAAATTATCATAAATATTTCTAGAAATGATATATGTACCGGATTTAATAAGGTATATTAGTATTATAATTTTTGTTCACTTACATGGTTTATTAAATATTTGGAGCCAAAGCGTTTCTACATAAAGTGCAAGAAAAACGAATTATGACATTATAAAATGTTAAAATAAATAAATAGAATCCACGTACACGCTCGTCGTATTTAAAATATGATTATACACAACAAGGTGACACAAAGAATTCAGCAACTATCCCATGAACGTGCTCAATTATCCCAGAAACGTTGGAAAAAAAAGTATTGTAGCTTTCAAACGTGTTCCGCGCCATATTTTCCCATAGTCCTTTCTAGTAAGCTCTGCGAACACGAACTCTATATCACGGCAAAGTCGGTTGAATCCCGCGTTTTTCTGTAAGGCACACGTAAAACCACACTCGTGTTTACACCATTGATATGGAGACGTTTACACGGTGTGTACAGGGAAAATTCTCTACGGTACGTGTCTCGCCGTAGTTTCGCTACGTTCGCGACTTTGACGATGAACCAACAGCTAAAGGGAATACACCCATATGCGTGTATAAAAAGAGATAAAAAAAAAGCCAGACTATAAGAGAGGTAGGAGAATATTTTTCTGCGGGTTATCGGGTAACGAGGAAATAATGCTGCATGCTGTTATCGAACGCTGACTCAACCGAAGGACCGATCTCACCAATTTTTATTACCTCGGGCAAAACAGTTACGTGGAAATCGAAGTTTGTTTTCTTTTCCTAGACTAAGCTGCCTATCAATTTATTTGCTTACGTAACGAATCTTCTATATTTTACGTCGGATTTTTACAAAATTTAAATTTATTATTTATACAATTGCTAGCTTGGATAATGTTTTTTTTCGTAATATGTGAGTTAGAGTGATTGTAAATAGGAATGGTATGTGACCCAATTCAATTATATTATTAAAGTGTTAAGGGTTGTTTCCGGTCTTGACCGATAACTAAAAGTTTTGTATCCCGTATCCTATTGCACAACTATCCTATGCAGAACAATGTAGACAACGACAAAATAGGCAAGATGCTACTTTTTCTGAATCGAATTTTATAGGTATATCTTTAGCTATTCTATTTTACTTTATATAATTAATTTATCCACTTTATTTAATATTTTTAGTCTCCTTTGTTTTGTAATTAGTGCATAAAAATCTAAAATCGTATAAGTTAGCTAATTAAAAACCATCAAACGAATAAATAACCTTTGGGTTTTCCGAAGAATGAAAAATTGAAAACGATGTACCAAGATCAGGATTTTTATAATATAATACAATTTATTTTTCTAATTTGTATAAATTATTTAATGTAATATTTAATTTTAGTTTCTTACGGATATCTTAATTGAAGTAAATGTAACAGACTCGTAGACTTCAAATAATTATTATGTTGTTATTTTTGAAAAAAAATTGTTACGTTGATACGACATTTGTGAAAAGGATGTAAGCTTACTGGAAAACTCGAATATAAATGTCCAATACAACCTAAAGAGATCGGTGGAAAGTAACATTTCACGTATTCGGTATCACGAATGTTCGAGATTATCCAACATATTTTATTGTTCTCGCGAAAAAGTAAATTAAGAATAAGGCGTTTACGTGCCTGAAATTGAACAAGCAAAAACAAAAGAAGGAAGAAGGAGCGAGTAAATGTCTCGATAGGATACGAAACACGTCTCAGCACACCCACGTACAGACGCGGGGATGTCTTTATGTCGAAAATTTATCGCGTCCCATTTCGAAGGCCCGCGAGTGCATTGGAATCACAATGTGTCTAGAAGGGAGGGGTGGGCCACGCAAACTGCCAGACACGAAGAGACACTTGGAAAGATCGAGCATGAGAGCAGAGTTGAATGGCTCGGAAAATGAAATTCCGCGGCGGAAGCGCCAAGTGTACCACCAAAATGGTTAATGAGGCTTACGCATGAACGGGACGTTTTTCCTTCCCGTCCTAGTGCTAATTTTAGTCAGTGCTTCGTAACTTCCTATTGTTGAATAAAGGATGGGCCTTTAGTTTTACGCGTACTAGCTGTTGGATTAATTTATTGTAATAGATGGACCCAGCCACCCATCGCGAACCAAGGATCTTCACCCCGCGATGTAAATGAAAACGATTTATTCTTCCTAACGCGTAAGCGAATTTTCAATGTTACATTTTCTCTGTTCTCTGACAATTATTTATCGGAGGCTATAAAGGAAACTGTTCCCTGTATGCCAGGACTATCAGGATATTAACTGCAAACATTTTTTTTTACACCCACAGAACGTTGACAGTGCACTGGCAACAGTTCCAAAAATATCTTTACTAATTGTTTTAGTCAAAATGATTAAGTCACTGCTGATCAAGTATATAAACATTATTATTATAATTATACAATTATATAAATGTTTTAGTGCCAGAGAAAAATATTTTTCTACGATATTTTTCGCTGATACTGATACATTGTCTCGTTGAGATAATTGGTTGTGCAACGCAATAATTAAATTTTCGTTATATAACTGATAAACAGAGCGAAACATTTTTTATTTACGCTCAATTACACTGAAGGGTTTCGTTATACTTATCAATTAACTGGCGTAATAAAATTTGCAGTGCTGAACTGTTGGAAAATAGCAGAAAACGATGCACATCTTAGACTTCCCATGTAACCACGGTAAATTTCAATGGAAACTTTCGAAATTAAAATTCTTGTAATGTAATTTAGTAGCGAAATTATTCAAATTAAACTAAATTGTACAAAGAGATGAATATGACTTTACTCGCTAATTGCAAGTAGATGATTTATTACAGGAATCTAATTATATTATTAGAACTATTATATTTTAAAATCAAAGTACATATATAATATTTTGAATAAAATGGTCACACGTATCAGTAATACACATAATGTAATTGAATAGACGTAACTAAACGCATGACCAATATTTGTAATGCAGTAATATAAAATGAAACCTCTCTAATGAAACATTGCAATGAGTGTATTTTTTAAAAGGTAAAATATTTTAGAATATTTTAACATACCGTAAACGTTAAATGTAAATAATTTAAATAAGAGTGAAAACCACTCATCCATAATTCAGTTAGGTAGCATTTGAGAGAGGAAGAGAGGAAGAGGGAGTTTTGGTAGGAGCCAATATCCTGAGCCACAAACGTACGTCTACCGTCGGTTTTTCACCGTTTCAACCTACAAATTGGGCAGCAACGCTTGCAGAAGATGTACGGCTTGCGACAAATGAATTCCGCGCTGCAGGTGGCTGACAAACGCGCGATGCATCACCGCTCGGTTTAATCAGGAGAGTGTGCAAACTCTGTAATAATGGCTGGAGAAGAGTCGAGTTTGTCGCGCCTCGCGCGTCGCGCATTGCCCAGATAAGCGATAAGGTTGACCTCGATATTCCAAAGTGCAACTCACCTGCTCAGACTCCGGAGATGTTCCGAACGACATTTCCAAATGGGGCATACCTATTCTCTCGCTTGACGTCCCAGATGCTTGCGGGAAATTTCTACGAAACTATTGAGATAAAATTCGATTGTCTCTTAATTTTTTTAAGTCCAGCTCGTTCCTTGTAACTATATTCAACCTTACTAATGTGAAATAATTTTTACTTAACATATCAACAAAATTGTTAGAGTTTTGAAACAATATAAAGCCATAGATTTTAGACCGAAGCATGAAAAATGTAATCAATAATGGGTAAATATTTAAAGATAAAAGAATCGAGGCAGCTGACTCGATGGAACAGTAAATTGCACTTTTAAAACCAATATTTTATTTTCCAGAGGTTTATTGCAACAATGGAAAAAGATAAACGTTTTGACTTAAAGCTGTTGCGGCGAAATGGAATGAAAAATTTCTCGGTCTGTTGAGCTCCAAATAAATTCTCAACCGTTTCCATGTGAATTTAAAGTAAATGTTGCGCAGGAGGGTTAGAAAAGCTCGGAAAAAAGTGTAAAATTTGAGAAGAGACAACACCGAGGTGAGGCGTATACTGGAAAAGCCGCGCAGAGGCCCGTAAAATTATCGAGCACCGCCAAAAAGGAACTCGCTACACACCAGTCAAGCTTGACATTTATAGGAGAGACGCGAACGGGATGTAACAAGTGCAGCGGATCGCAAACGACGTGTTGCTCTTCGCCGCGTCCCTCGTTATGGTCTCAGTGGTTCTCCACCGACAGCAGATGTACCGAGCTATTATTGAATTTTCTACCCGCCTAACATGGAATATACACAGTTGCATGATAACACCAACCCTCGTAAATTCGACACTGTGGTTATACTCCATTTTTTTCCGGATACGCTGCCCGGTTTTTGTTTGTTTATGTTGTGACTTTCGTTTGATGGATTCGAGTGCGCGCGTGTCGTTGTTTACCGAACTAGTACCAGTTTTATGTATTAAAAATTTAAACTCTGCGTCGAATCGCTGATGATTATTCATTCGAGCTCGTTTTTACTACAATTTTGTACGAATAATATTGTTTTTTTTTATTGTTACATATTTATATTAGCAAAAGTATCATCTAGTATATTACAACTTGTCTGCCTAAAAGACTCAATATTCCGAATTTTGTTCTAGCGAAAAAAGATTATGTGCAATACATTTTACATGTCTGATACACTGAGAAAAATAGTATATTAAAAATTACTATATTTTATAGAGTAACGTAAGAATATACTTGAATTATTTATTAGAATTTATAACAAAAATTACTACAAAATATATCCCTACATTGCTATAAAACATAGTAATTTTTAATATACTATTTATCACTCTATAGAGAAACGGTTATTTCTTAAAATTTTAAACAATAATATCTTTTCATTTTGAAATAAGACATTACATTACCTGTCGTCATAATAATCTTAAATTTGAGTGCTCGCGCTTAAAGAAAAATGACCCAATAGCATTTTTCAAATGAATCTTTAAAGATCGTAGGATTTACCAGAAGAATTGCAGGAAACTCTATTAAATTTTGAAAGTAGGAGCTAAAGGAAGAAAGAGTAAAATAAAAACTAGAAAGAACAAGAAAAATCTCCACGGGATCAAATTACGTTGAGAAATGACGAAAATTGCGTGGATAAGTACCGGTAGGATCGCAGGGGTGCGGAAAGTAAAAATATCAGGAGCCATGGAGAGATCGATCACGACGGAAAAGCGAGGACTCGTACGCCCTCTTCCACTCTCGTTTTCTCTCAAACGTCAACTCACGTCTTTTCCGTTCTCGAGGCTCTTACGCATCCCAGGAACCGACGACAGCACCAACACTGATGGTGTACGATATAGAAACGCGAGAAAAAAAAGGAACGAAAGAGGGGAACAGAGTGAGAAAGAGAAAGAGAGGTGGGAGAAAGTATTGAATGACAAATGGTTGACATTTCCAGTAAGATGGGCTAGGAGCACGCATCCTGCATTGTGAGTCCTCGTGAAGATTGCTGCCGGTGTACACACTCCCAGCATATCGAAGATGCGCAAGGAAATTTTGCCCGTGTCTCGCATTACCAGTTTTTCCATTTTACCTGCAATCACAGAAAAACGTACAAAATTTTAAAATTCTAGTATTTGTAAAAATAGGCGTTTAAAAAATATAAATTACACAATTCGTAGAATATATTCAACGAAAATAATATTCCTTGTAATAATATTATCAACATTCTGGGTAAAATGTAAATAGCATCATTAACAAAAAAGGTCTATGACAAACATATTGCGTTGCGAACGTGAAAATTAAAAATCAAGGCGCATCAAAGAGTAATGGTGTAAAATCGAACGGTGTAGGTGTAGACGCGTGGTTTATCTCTCGCAGATCGCGAGCGCGTGGGCGCATCATAAAAATTTCATAATCAATGGAATAAAAGCGTGCGTATCCAGAAAAGCAATAAAATAGTCAGAATGGCGGGTTCCAATCGTAACTATAGAGTGGAAGAAAAAATTTTAGCGAATCCAACGTAGCCAAGTGGAAAAACGTCAGAGACGCTCGAGTCTTCAAGCGTGAAAAATGACCCTTCGAATTCACTCGTCCGTTCGGGAGAAGGAATGCGCGTATACGCACGCGAAACACGAAGGGGGAATATTTTTCCGCGGGAAAAAGTTGCCGCGGTGCTTTCTCTCGAGTCCTTCTGTTATTATTCGGACGAATTGAGCGCGGAATTTCATTTTCCGCGGACGGTCTCTCTCTCTCTCTCTCTCTCACTTTCTCTCTCCCTGCGTGTCCCTCTGCATACGCAGGCTACTGCCAAAAAGAGTTCCACCGAAGAATGCAATATTCCAAGGCGAGAATTTCCGCGTCGGTATATACGTACACATACACACCCCTGTATAAATATATGATTCATGAATATTTAACGTTACTTCAACAGGATCAAGATTGAGAGAACAATAAACAATTGAGTGCCAAATCGGCAGATATTTTTAGACAATACAGCTATTTCATTCTCGTTATTCTCGAACTGACTAACGTATAAGATATTAAAGTAGTAAATTTTAATAATAGATTATGACAAAAGTTATATTTTAGTTATATTTACTTCGTTAACTTCTTAATCGAATTATCAACCTTCGATAATATTGAACATTCTATTAAATATTATTCGCTTTGATATCGCGTTTGTTAGTCATGATACAAGTTTATACATTGTATCTGTGAAAATTAAATAGATAAACAACATTTCACCAGGATAAATGTAAAATTAATAAAACAACAACAATATCCAAAACTAAAAAGCGTACACGAGCAATCAAAATTTTCATCGGTAGGATAGAATCTTTATAGAAAAGTTGACATTACAAAAATTCCCATGGAGAATAATGGAACGGGTTTGGAGAGCTGTCAAAGGGATAATCGGGAGTGTTGCGACGCGTCATAAATTTATTGCATAGCTAATAGAACCTTAAACTATTTTGTGCAAGTAAAGACAAGTCTTTACTTTCGAATCGACATGCTTGTAAAATCATATTCAGTAACAACGTTCAGTAAAATTAGGAAAAACCCATAATAAGGCATACGTGCTTAAACTTGCATATGTGAGATAATCTTCACCTACATTTGTTATTGTACACAATAATCGAGTCGTTACAGTATCTACATATTTATTGCACGGGTAATTAAAAGTCCGACCAATACCCTTCCCTTTTTCGCTCTGCCAGTATTACCCGTGCACCATAAACACTCTGTCCCCTCTACTTCGAGGTGACGAATATTATTTGTATATTAAATATAATAGTAACCACCCACGTATGTAAAGATGACCAATGACAACACTAGTTAAATTCAACTTCATCCCTAAAGGCGGTAACAAACAATACCGACTTATTCTGTATACCGATTTAGTCTTGTAAGATCAGATTCTCACTAACCGTTGAACTGTAACATCACTTCACGTACTTGTATATAATTGTATATAATATATATCTATTTGTGCACATCCAGAAATCCATTTTATTCATTACACCAATCTTCAGTTCCTCGTGATTAATTTCCTCGAGTTACGTGAGCATACCCGAATAACTTATATTCAAGGAAGTACATCGTTTTTGCTCACATAAGCCAAAACATGGTCCTTCGAGCCGGATTTCTGTAACTAGTGACACAAATTGCAATTACGCAAGTGAAATAAATTGCAACTACGCAAGTGAAACAAATTTCATATACAAGTGAAAAGTGTTGTAAAAAATATTCAACTATAAGCAAATATCAACGTAGATCGGACCTGCAATCAACCTCTCGCTTTCAAGCACCTGAACGGTAGTCAAATAGGATCATACCGTCGGGAATTCATCTTCTTGGGCATAATACCGAAGAAAACCTATACAAGGGACAGGTCATCGGACTACAAAAACAATCATCTACCGAAATCAAGTCAACGGATCTATAGCTGAAATTCACTGAAGTAAGTCTTTGAGAATCTCCAATAAGGTTATATAATATTTCCTCATAATAATATCCTTCACTTCTGGTTCCTCTTTCGATCATACATACACGTGTTATAATGGATAATAAAACTAAAATTGCTTCTTTAATTAAAGCTCGCGGTACATGCAAAGGCAATGTTTCGAGATTAATTTCATTTTTTCAAAAAAATCCTCAAGCCGACATTTTAGATGTAGAAACTAGAAAATTAAGATTAGAAGAATCATACATTAATTTTGAAAAAATACAAAACGAACTTGAGTTGTTAATTAAAGATAGCGATAATGAAGAGCTTTTAGAGTCGCAAGAAGCAGAGAAGGCCAAATTTGACGACGATTATTTTTTGTGCGCAAAATTAATAAGCAAACGTCTATTAGATTTAAGGCCTAATATAAATAATCAATCCGCGAATATTGCAAATACACAAGCTATAAATGAAAGACTCGCGCAAAATATAAACATACAGTATCATGCTTTACAAAAAATTGATATAAGAAAGTTTGATGGAAATCCGCGTGAATGGCACAGTTTTCAAGATGCGTTCATAAATTTGGTACATAATAACAGTTCGATTCCAGCAACAGAAAAGTTTTATCGTTTAAAAAGTGTTTTATGCGGTGAATTAACTCACATGTTTGACGATCTTGACGCTTCAGAGACAAATTATAACGTAGCATGGGATTTATTAAAGCAACGTTGCAATAAACCGCGAAAAATAATTAATTCTCATTTTAAAGAGTTACTAGAACTTCCGGAAATAACAAAATTAAATGTTGAAAAAATTAGAAGCCTAAAAGAAAAGGCATCGATGCACGTTAACGCGTTAAAGGCATTGAATGAGCCAATTTGGGATTCATTTTTAATCTATATAGTTAGTAAAAAATTGGATAGATTTACGCGAAAAGCATGGGAAGAAACTCTCGAAGATGAAGAGAAACCTACATTCTCTGATTTTATCGCATTTTTAAATAAAAAGGAACGAGGGGATATTGAAGAATATACATATAATCAAGAATTCAAATCTAACCATACTAATGGGCCAAATAATAAAATAAACAAAAAAACGCGACAAGCCTTCGTCGGCACTCAAAAATCGATGCAATGCGCTTATTGCAATGAAAGTCATTTAATTTACGCATGCCAAGAATTTATAAAATTGACCCCACAAGAAAGGTCAAACGCCGCGCGTGAAAAACGATTATGCATGAATTGCTTAAAGAAAAATCATTCGACGATTAAATGTTTTGCAGCGGGTTGTAAAAAATGTAACAAAAAACATAATACTTTACTACACTTTGAAGTTACTTATTCAAATTCCGTACAACCCGACAAACACGAAGCAGATCAACCAAAGGTCGGATTAACTATCACATACGATTCAGAAGTCTTATTAGGCACCGCGCGCGTAAAAATATACAATAAATCGAGTAAGCCAATCGAATGTAGAGTTTTATTAGATAGTTGCGCACAATGCAACTTTATAACGGAAAGTTTAGCCGAAAGGTTAAACTTAGCGAAAAAAGAAATTAATTACCCAATTGCTGGTCTTAATCAGCTGATTACCAGACCGAAATATACAGTCAAAACAAGGATAGAGTCAAAGTTTGAAAATTTCGCGCATGAATTAGAATTCATTGCAATGCCCAAAATCACTGGAAAATTACCTGCTATATCTATAAATAAAACGGTACTTAATATTCCAAAACATGTAAAATTAGCTGATCCAGAATTTCATAAAAGTGCTGAAATTGATTTGTTGTTAGGGACGGCTACCTTTTATAAATTAATGAGTGTTGGTCAAATTCAATTATGCGATAATTTAACGTTACAAAAAACAAAATTAGGATGGATAGTCGCAGGCGAAGTCAAAGTAAAGCCAAATTACGTGCAACCTAGAATTTGTCATTTAACCCGATCATTAGAAACACAAATCGCGCGATTTTGGGAAATCGAAGAAATTCCACAGAAAAAACATTTGTCATTAGAAGAAAAAAAATGCGAAAATTTATACGCGAATACGACTAAACGTAACGCAGATGGTCGTTACATCGTGAGATTACCTTTTAACGAGAATATAAACAAATTAGGCGATTCATATACTATGGCATTACGTCGATACAAGTCATTAGAAAACAAATTAATAAAGGATCAATTATTAAAGAAAAAATACGATGATTTTTTACGTGAATATCTCGATCTCGGTCATATGCGAGAAATAACTGAATCAGATCAACGCGATAAGGGTTTTTATATTCCTCATCATGCGGTTATTAAAGAAAATAATGTAACAACTAAACTTCGAGTAGTATTTGATGCCTCTGCAAAAAGTTCAACAAATCTTTCATTGAATGATGCATTATTAGCTGGTCCTGTAATTCAAGACGAATTAATATTTATTATTATGCGATTTCGCTTACATAATGTAGTTCTAGCAGCTGATTTACAAAAGATGTATAGGCAAATAGAAGTTGACGACAGAGACGCTATTTTCCAAAAAATATTATGGCGCGAGGATAAAAACGACATTATTCGTTCATATATGTTAATTACGGTTACGCAAGGTACAAAAACAGCGTCCTATTTTGCGGCGAAAACGTTGCAACAATTAGCTGTTGACGAGGGAAAAAATTACCCGTTAGCAGCCATGTGCTTAAAAAACGATTTTTATGTTGACGATTTATTAACAGGCGCTAACAGCATTGAGGAAGCTGTACAACTTAAAGAGCAAATAAAAAATATTTTAAAATTAGGTGGGTTTGAATTACATAAATGGGCGTCGAATAAAAAAGAAATAATTGACGAAAATAAAAATGCAAGTATACAAGATATTTGTTTGAACAATGACTCCACTAAGCTCTTAGGAATACATTGGGACGCGTTGCATGATAATATTAGATATTCAATTGAAATCAAAGCAAGTAAAAATCACACTACGAAGCGTACAATTTTATCGGAAATTGCACAATTGTTCGATCCACTAGGTTTAATCGGGCCGGTAATTATTGTTGCTAAACTAATAATGCAAGAATTGTGGAAAATTAAAGTAGATTGGGATGAGTCTATTCCCCAAGACTTATATACTCGCTGGAATGATTTTAAAAATCAGTTGAAAATAATAGAAAAATTCACGATTCCGCGACAAATTGTACTGTCTGACGCGTATGATATTCAACTTCATGGGTTTTGTGATGCGAGTAACGAGGCTTACGGTGCTTGCATATATTTAAGATCGTGTAGTCAAACAAGCGAATGTACTGTACAATTGATTTGCGCGAAATCACGGGTAGCTCCACTAAAAACTACGACAATACCGAGATTAGAATTATGCGCAGCATTACTATTATCTGAATTAATAACAAAGGTTATCAAGGCATTAAAATTATCGTATAAAAAAGTAATTTTATGGTCAGATTCGACAGTAACTTTGCATTGGATTCAAAGTTCTCCTAACACTCTTAAAACATTCGTTGCTAACCGAGTAGCCGAAATTCAGACTCTTACCGAAAGCTACGAATGGAAGCATATTAACACGAAAGAAAATCCCGCAGATTATATTTCCCGCGGTCAAAATCCCATTGATTTTATAAAAAATAAGCATTGGTTACATGGACCAACTTGGCTATCTACAAATGAAAATAATTGGAATATTATGAAATTATCTAATATTGAAATTCCTGAACAAAGGTCAAAAACGGTATTAATAAGTGTTAATATATCAGAAAAAAACGATACTCTTGAACGATTTTCATCAGTAACATCATTAGTTAGATTTATTGCCTTTTGTCGTCGTGCTATTACAAATAGGAAATCAACAAATAAAATAATTGGAAATTATACGACAAACGAATTAAAAAATGCAAATCGCCAATTGATTAAAGTTGTTCAGTTTAAACATTTTGCAAAAGAAATCAAAGATTTGAGTGTTAATAAAAAACTTAATTCAGCAAGTAAATTATTAACGTTAAATCCATTTTTAGATGATGACGGTCTTATTAGAGTAGGCGGCCGATTAACCAACGCAAATTTCAATTTTTCGAAAAAATTTCCAATCTTGCTACCACGAAATGATCATGTCACTAAATTAATTATTCAACACATACATATCAAGCATTGGCATTCAGGTATTCAGGCAACCTTAAGTACAGTTAGGCAAATGTATTGGCCACTTGATGGAAAAAATGTAACGCGACATATAATAAAAAAATGCGTTCAATGTACTAGGTTTAATCCGAAAATTCCAAATTATATTATGAGTGATTTACCAAAACACCGCGTAACACCATCCAGACCTTTTCAAAATGTTGGAATCGATTACTGTGGTCCATTCTACATTAAAGAAAAAAAGTTTCGAAACACAAAAAAGATAAAGGCATATGTGTCTGTTTTTGTTTGCTTTACGACGAAAGCTGTTCATTTCGAACTGGTCACTGAATTAACAACTGAGGTTTGTTTAGAAGCAATAAAACGATTTGTAGCTCGCAGAGGGCAGCCTCAGCATATATATTCTGATAATGCTACTAATTTTGTTGGCGCAAAAAATGAAATTAAAGAAATTCAATTGTTTATATTAAATAATCAACATAATAGTAAAATATCGCGCTATTTTGAAAATGAAGGAATTGAATGGCATTTCATACCTCCACGATCTCCTCACTTTGGGGGCTTATGGGAGTCGGCGGTTAAATCCTTCAAAAACCATTTGCATCGTACAGTCAGAGACACTCTTTTAACTTATGAAAATTTTAATACGTGTATTATCGAAATAGAGGCTATTCTAAACTCTCGTCCTTTAACTCCTTTATCCTCAGATCCAAATGATCTTATTGCCTTAACTCCTTCCCATTTTCTTATTGGAGAAAACCTCAAAGGCATACCTGAACACGATTATCAAGATATTCAAGCCAATAGACTTTCAGTTTGGCAGCATATTCAAAGGATAAAACAGCACTTTTGGCAGCGATGGCACAAGGAATACCTTAATGAATTGCGCACCCGCAGCAAATGGCATAAAGACGAGGGAGGCGATATTAAAACAGGTACTCTTGTTACAATCAAGGAAGATGGATTAGCTCCTATGCAGTGGAGCTTAGGACGCATCGTTGCAGTACATCCAGGAGAAGACAACGTAGTTCGAGTGGCTACAGTAAAAACCAACAATGGAACATACAAGAGGTGTATCAAGAAACTAGCACCATTACCTATAGATATTAATTAATTAAGCTTATGTACATTATATTAATTTACAAACCAATTAAATTTAGAGAACCTACTCCATTACATTTACGTTACTTTATATTACTATTATTTATAATTATTTGTATTACTTTAGCCTACATCATGTTAATTATACCGTTAACTATATAATTATTTTCTTATATATCGAACATTAATTTCCTTACTCATTAAATATTAAGAATCATCTTTTATGTTGTAAACGCACAGCGTTCACGGCGGGGTGTATGTTGCGACGCGTCATAAATTTATTGCATAGCTAATAGAACCTTAAACTATTTTGTGCAAGTAAAGACAAGTCTTTACTTTCGAATCGACATGCTTGTAAAATCATATTCAGTAACAACGTTCAGTAAAATTAGGAAAAACCCATAATAAGGCATACGTGCTTAAACTTGCATATGTGAGATAATCTTCACCTACATTTGTTATTGTACACAATAATCGTTACAGTATCTACATATTTATTGCACGGGTAATTAAAAGTCCGACCAATACCCTTCCCTTTTTCGCTCTGCCAGTATTACCCGTGCACCATAAACACTCTGTCCCCTCTACTTCGAGGTGACGAATATTATTTGTATATTAAATATAATAGTAACCACCCACGTATGTAAAGATGACCAATGACAACACTAGTTAAATTCAACTTCATCCCTAAAGGGCGGTAACAAACAATACCGACTTATTCTGTATACCGATTTAGTCTTGTAAGATCAGATTCTCACTAACCGTTGAACTGTAACATCACTTCACGTACTTGTATATAATTGTATATAATATATATCTATTTGTGCACATCCAGAAATCCATTTTATTCATTACACCAATCTTCAGTTCCTCGTGATTAATTTCCTCGAGTTACGTGAGCATACCCGAATAACTTATATTCAAGGAAGTACATCGTTTTTGCTCACATAAGCCAAAACAGGGAGAAAGAAATCAAAAATAAACAAGAAACCTCAAGACGTTTGGTAGAAAGTTCATTATAGGAATCAGCAGGGCGCAACTGACATTGAAGATAACTCGGCAAGAGGATAATCTTCGAAGAGGGCAAGTTCGCTTTGGCCATTAACCCCAGCAAATTGGTATCCATTGTTTGCCGATGGGCTCGCTAATTATCGCTGCGCTCCCGAGGATTAAGTAGATCGGTCCACCGCGGTATTACTCCACGGTAGGCACGGAGAGAGCGCTCGCGTTGCCACCCGCCAAAGCCAACCGGTCCGACTCGAGACAATGACGAACACCCCGATGGAAAATCGAGGAACGGATTGCTAAGCCCGATTATACGGTTTTGAAAGACCTTTTCTTTTTTCATCAAACCAAATAAAGATTTATTTTCAGAATTTTTTATTACGAATATTAACAGGAAATTCGAATATTACTTTAATATTTTCAATCTTATTAATTTTCCTTTGTAAACAATAATTATGAATTTCAAAGACTGCACGTAATTACGTAAGTATACCTAATTGTATAATTGGAATAAAAATAATTCGAAAAGTAATCTAAGTAAGTAAGATTTTATTAGAAATAGACAAGAAAAGTATATTGATGAGAATACGAATAATGGTTGGAGTAACTGGATTTAAAAATAGAATGCAGAAATAGTAAAAGAAGTATAGTAAAAGACAGGTTGTTATACGAAGAGTGATAAGAAGAGATAGAGTAGTATGTTACGTAGTCCGCCGCACCCTATGATCCACCCGTCAAGGCTTGGTTACGACTCAACTAATCAGGTCTGCCAAACTTCAGCAATGAAAAGGTAAGAACGCCTCCATCAAATTTCCGTGAGGTGCTCTTATCGTAAGCAACTTTAGTAGTTGCCAATGGAGAATAACACTGATCATTTAACTAATGATAATGCAAAATGTCTCTATGTATATGTGCGCGAATATATAGTAAGGAATAATACTTTATTTACTTTCTTTTATAGAAATTCTGATGAAGAAAAAGCAACAAATTTCTTAACCATCAAATGATAAATTAAATTATTGACTATCAAAGTATTTGAATTTACAAAATAATCGGAAACTCTATGATTTAGTGAGAAATACAGCGAATGTAACTAAATTGGATATATTTTATAAAAAAAATTATACCACTCTTTGTCATCAATAGTAAAAAAATAATACTTGCGAATAAAATAATTATAATTTTAAAAATGAGTAATTTAATTCGTATATATGAAACGTGAGAATCAAAAAGACAAGAACAAACAGTTGCACATAGAGAGAAAGAGAAAGGGAAACGACTCGATTACCGATGAGCCGTAATTAGAGCTTTGTATAACGAACGTTTGATTGATCAGTCAATATTTACACGCTATTTTTCGCATGGACCGACGCATTAACACTAGTAAGGCAATGAAGAAATTCACAGCTTCCGATCAAAATAACAACATTATTTATTCCTGTTCTTAATTGACTTTTATTTGCAAGATAACGGGTTTATTGTATCACGCAGGCAAAAATATCGATGTATTGATTAAGAAGAAATTAAATTGACGAAAAATTTAATTTATCCGTGTTTCAACTAAATATCGAGTGTTTTTACAACAAATTTATTTCGTGTTTCACGTTATATAAACATCGTGTTTTAATATTGTCATTGAGATTGTTATTTCTCTGTGACCTGTTTTTATCTCTAATATGTTAAAAATTAAGATACATACTCGGAGATAAAAGTTTAATAAAGAGTATTTAAATGTTGTACAGATAAAAATTGCAGTACCAAGGTGGTAAACATTACAATCCAATTCTATTTTTTATTAAGAATATTTTACCCTTAACATTTGGATGATTTTCATCCGCTCTTTTCATCGTATTGCGTTTAAATTAACACAATTTATTAAACGCGTAAAAGAAAATTCAGATCTATTCGAATACATGAAAATTTGTGGAACGATACCCATAAGATCTATGATTTAAAAGCTATAAGAATGAATAACTCTAAACGAAGGTGCAGTCAGGTAGAAAACACGATGGAAATAAAAACGGTACACGAAGATCAAACATTTAACATTCACGTAGATTGCTGTTCAAAATTTCAATTTATCTCACAAACCGGTGAAGGATAAACGGTGGAAGGCATAGGCTTAGTCTTTGTTGTAACTGTGTATGTATTCAGATATCCACGCGCAGTAATCTGGGCGCACAAAAACCAGCACATCGCGCGATGAGCAATCTGGAACGAATCGCGATGCTCTTCCATTTTTTCCCATCTTTCCTTGATTTCTTCAGGGATTTAGTTTGAGCTTGAACAGTTGCATTCACGATAGTGTACCAACTCGAATGGCAATCCACTCATCCGAAAGTGCGCAATTTGATTCGTTCGTGAATTCTTTTGTGCCCGTGCGGCAACTGTAGCGGTGACTGTCAATGAACTTTTCATATTTTGATATTACTTACACCTTTTACTATTTTGATACCAGCTGTTACCCTTTACATTTTTAATGAAAACATCGATGTACGAAATGTTTCTAAAAACGTGTAGTCGATATTATTGATTGTATTAATCAATATTTAACAACAAATTATGCATCTAGGCCGAAATTTAAATACGCATGGGATTGCTTATAAATACATTATACGTATATATACATGTCACATCATCATATCTATTAATGTAAATGTATGTACCGGTAATTAGAATTTAAGTAAATCTTGTATTTATTAAAAGTGCAAAAATATAATTAAGTTTTGAAATAGTTGACATATAATTATTACATACAACTATACAATTAATTATTACTCATTGCGAAACATTAGGTCGAGTACAATAGAGATAATTTAAATTAGTCGTTACCTTTAATAAAAATCGTCATTAGGAACGAGTAAAGAGCTCTAATTTCCATAGAGTGAACATCCGAATAGACAGTTATGCCTATGTCGTCATTCAGTAATATCTATGTGTGGAGCCAAACGTGGTAATGGATCTGGCGGCACAAGGGTTGAAAATTAATTATAGAACGGTGTAGCCGTTGCAAAGTCAGTAGCCCGGGAGATCCAGCAATTTAACGTGGAACGACTGAGAAACGGAGGGGCAATAGGGAGAGGAAGAGAGGGAGAAAAGGGAAGGAGAAGAAAAAGAGGGATGGAGGTGTCTGTAGCGCAACGAGCGAGAGAATGCGGAAGGTGACGGACGAGAGGAATAAACGAAAGGGAGGGAACGAAGAGAGAGATAGAGAGAGAGAGTGGCAGCGATGAAAACGAGAGGTCAGAGGGAAAGAGGGAAACCAGAGTGCGTGAAAATGGGATTGCAGTTATTTATAGTGGTTCGGATTCGATATCGGAGGTTCCTCAACTTATTGTTATTACAGGTATATGTGTATACGACGTATATATACTCTGCTGCTTTTATTGCTTCGACTGAATTAACAGTCAATTATTTCATTCGCCGCTCTTCCGTCGATAATTGTTTTATTTTACATGATTATCGCAATTATACGCTTACGAAGAGTGTTTATATTATGTACTCGCGAAATATTTTCGTAAACTGATATTTACATATACGTAGACACGAAAATTCTTTATATAATTTTACCTATATGTATCGCGATGAAAACGTAAATTACCTAATTTAATTTACCTTAACGTTAAAATTAATATCCAACAAAGAAATCCAATAAGGTAAACCAAATCGACGGTGGTGCTGTTTTTCTCTCTTTTCAGCTCTACCAGACATCGAGTAATGCATCGTTATGACCGAGTCTAAATATTTGATATTATATTTTTACCGCATAATTCTTGCAAAGGTAAACTAAGACTTTAACGTAATAAATACCCTTATTCTGTATTAAAAGCATCCATTTATGAAGCTTAACAAAATATATACGAAATAACTATTAAACATTGTACCTTTGATTGCAGAATCTTATTGCCACACCTAAAAGTATATATTAGATTGATAATATTAAGTATACATACATCGAATTAAGTAAAAAATTCTACGACCGGCATCTGGTGTCATATCATATTGAATATCCGGTAGTTGATAGCGTCGCCACTCTCTCCAAGTGATACAGCTTTTACGTTTTGTCAATATCTAAACGAATAATCCTGTTTCAATAGCTACAGAAATCTCCGCACACAGAGGATATTTTCCTTTACGCGATTTGTACCGCTAAATTTTATTAAAAGAATTGTTTACACGTGGAACGACGTGCTTATTCGGAACGCGAACTTTGTAAACGCAGTTTCCAATTCATTTCGGGTAAATAGGAAAGGTACACAGAACGCCTATACAAAGGAATCCACAAGAACTACCAAAGCATGCATTTGTAAGACGAAGTTGTAAAAAGTTTAATAAATTCTGAGATGAATAAAAGAAATATTTTAATTCGCCGGGTGGTGTGTGTGCTTCGCGTTAAATCTACACATCTATATATCCTCTTGGCAATTGAATCTATTTCGAGATCCCTTTATTTTGAGGTAACCTTGAAAACAAAAGGAAATCTGAAATGTAATTAAAATCTCTGGTGGAATGAAACCGCTGAACCTGTGCACGAAAAAGGTAACGAGCCGTTGATGCAGGCAGGCATGCACACGGGAGGAGGGGGGTGGGGGAGGGCAGGGAGCGTACAAAGATAATTAAAAAATCGCGAGAGAAAGAAGAACGCGAACGAAAAGAGGACGAACCGGCATCGTTCCTGTCAAAAGGGAGCGGCGGCTCCGGAGAAGGGTTTAATGCAGAGAGACGGTGATAAAGAGAGCGAGACCGAGTGGGGAGGAGGAAGGAGGGAAGTTTACGCGTTTGCACGTTTGAGCCGTTTGTCAAAGAGCGATAAACGGCATCGATTTTGGCGCGAGCCGCGAATTACGAGCGTCGCTCATCCCGCGGGACGCGATGGGTGTGTGTGGGTAGATGTACGTACGTGTGCGTATTCGCTGCGACACCCAGACCAGCAGCTCGTCGCGCAGGAGGTAAATGCCCAGGATATAATATACAAGTCGTATATTTAGATACACGGAAAGAGCCCCCCCGTATATCTGATATTCCGCTTTCAAAGGGGAATTTGATATGGCCGGGCTTACAGGGATGCGAGACCGCTGCCTATAAGCAGACTTGTTTTCCCGTATTTTTTAACCTTGCGGAGATAGTATGAAAAATGGCCAGTTCGATAGGGTGACGCAGTCTCTGCGAGTGAGAAAATTGGAATTTTGTTGGCTGTCTTCCTGGATGATGAAACTTTTTCTCTATATATGAATACCATGGCCGGAAAGGAATTTACTGCTCCGAACTGATTATACCTTAACAACGGTTTTTCCTGTTTCCCGGTTAATGGCTATTATCACGTTCGAATAAAGATTTAAAATCGAGGGTGTCCTTATCAACTTGAATCAAATTTTGTACACAAACTCCGATCGATCAGATGTAATTTAAAGCTCTTTGGATTATTCTACATCGTTTGGACTTGATTTCTGGTGAAGAATGTGACAAGTTATTAAGAAGAGAGATGTATTTATTGTAAATTATTGTATCTACCGATTACATAGTTGACATATGTAAAATTTTATTTTTTACCGTAAGGAATTAATCTAATGGCTATATCCTGATAATAAATTAATTAGTCTGTAACATATATGTTTTACTATTTAATTGCTCAGAATAATCAACGCGGTAACCTTTAGACAAACGCAAGGTGTAACGTGTACAGTTTCAAACTTTGTAGTATCAATATACGTGTTGCCTTTTGGTCTCCTGTTACATTCAAGTACGTCTGAACTTTTACACACGCGTTTGCGAATCTTCATTGTTCCAGCTCTCTCTCCCCTCCCATCGCTCTTTCTCTTTCTCCCCGTTGTTCTCGATCGTTGCTTTAGTTTTTCCGTTCTAGTCCTTCAAGCTCGCATTTTACGAGGGCACACGGCAACCTTACCCTCAGAAAATTGCTTAACCAAATTGCGCGGAATGAAATTTCGCATTTTATCGCGTCCAATCCGCGGAAAGGTAAATTTTCGCGACTCCAGGTGTATGTGCGTGTATAACACAGGTATAGAGAGGCGAGCGTGTGGGTGAATCCGAGGAACCAAGGGATCGAAGCCGAGGCTGCCGGGAGCCGCCGAAGTTGTAATTTAGAGGCGCACGCCGCGAACCGGAAAGATGCTTGCCCCAGACGCCAACGATTGCGGATGTGTTGGGATGTATTTCAGAACGGGAGAGCTCGGTGTACGTAGGTGCGGCCACGCTCGATCGGGAGACTTGGCTCCATGTAGTTGGATCGAAAAAAGGAGGCGAATTTCGCTTTGTCGGCTTTCTCTTTTTTTTCTATCCCGAATGAAGATTGGATGACTCTTCTACGTACTTTATCGTATCGTATGCAATTTCTGACTTGTAATAAGAGTTCGCTTTTCCTCTGTGCTTTTTACCCTTTATTCGTACCTACCAAATTTCTTGTTTCGGAACGAATTTTGCAAAATATTAACTATAGCTACGTAATACACGTCCGCTACCAGTGGACTAGCACTTTGCTCCTACTAATATTAATATGCAGAATATATGTTACGTATATTAAAAACGTCAAGCACGAAAATTTTGTTTCAAAACGTTTTGTGTTAATCTGAAGAAGATAATGAACAATTTTAAAACACAGTATCAGAAATAACTAGATTCAGAGAAAATTTTAAATATTGTACATATTTATCTTTAAAAAAAATCATTGTAGAAAAAAACTAATATACTCATAAAACGATATTCAGCGTATACATTTATTAAAATTAGTTTTTGAAAAACAGCATTATTTTTTCAATAACAGTAGAATGTTTAAAACTGAACTTTATAATTTTTTCTTTGACATTTAAACATTATATCAAAATCTGTTATAATGATACATATATAAAATATTAACCTTAAATATCTAAATTATAATATTTAAAATAATTTCAACTTGTGCAGAGAAAACTAAAATCTGCCCTAGACATAAATGCAAAATTTAATACCTATATTTATGTAAGAGGAGTAAGATAAAATTGCAACAAAAACATTAAATAATACTTTATCGCATCACCTTATGAAATAAAGCTTTAGAAATTTTTCTTTTGATATTATTGGCGGAAATTCCTCTTTATTATGCAAGTCCTCAGATATGACTTAATTTATAGTTTATCAAGATTGAAAAACTGCAAATGTTATAGGAGTGTACCTTCGACGCAGTTCAAACCAAAATAAACGTAAACAGTTCAGAGTCATACATGACTTACCAGAATCAAAAGAGTCTTATTGTTTTAACGAGTGGCTATCTTGCACACGCGTAGAGTTGACTCAAAAAGCCGCTTGTGAGTTTGACGCTATACAACGAAGAAAAAAGTGAACAAACACATAAATTTTACGTTAACCTGGTTTGTTGCGATTTTTTTCCCTTTCGTTCCTCTTATACTCCCATTCTCTTTTTCCGTCTCTATTCGATCACCCACGTGTAAAATCCCCCTGTGAACGTGGCCTTGTTCAAAAAGCTGCTTTGAAATGCGTGCGGATCGCCGCGCGTTCTCCCGGGTGTGCGCGACCAAATTTTTGCCGGGTATTTAATTCCGCAAAGGGAGTGCCAGTCTCTTGTAATACGTATACCTCGCTCGAGTGCAACCAAAGGGTGCTAAAGCCCTAAGTTTTACATTTTTATACTTTTGTTTAAAGTAGGATGTACTGTTGCGAAGCTTTATTATTATAAAATATATTACTCCCTTTTTACATTTTTAAATGGAACATTTTCAGGACGCGAGACAAGTTTTGTCAAAAATAGTATTAAAGCGAGCGCGTTATTTGTATATAAATATAAAATGCAATGATAAAAATATTAAATAAAATATTTTTGAGAAAATATAGTAATTTAGAAATATGAACAATTTTGAGAAACTCATACCACATTAAAGAACCTTCTATTTTAAGCTGCATTACTTTACCTGAAAAACTAGTTTTTATTTTCATAGCTTTTCTTACTAGTTGTTAAAATAGTAGTTCATAATATTTAAATTTCAGTCAGAGAGCTCTACCCACAAAATTATGTATCGTTGCAGGATGGTTACAGTATACAAAAAAATTCAAAATAAAATTTTGGCGAAGTGTGTAAATCGCTGCAGCACTTACGTGTAATATCATAAAAAAATTTCCTAATCATTCAATAAATCCTTTGAAAGAGCTTTGACGCTTTTGCAGCATGGTACGAAAATAAACAAAAAGCAAAGAAGAGGTAGTTCAGAGAATTCCTTTGACGCGAGACAACAGCCGCTCACCTTCCCAAACGTACTCGCAGCGCTCACAGCGACACACACCCACATGTCTGTATGAATGTACATATATAAATAAACTTAACAAAGGAAAATTATTCATGCAACGGTCAGGCAGGACCATAATATTAACACTGACCGTCCTTAAAATCCGGTGGCCAACACTGTTCTGCGTATCAGTGACAACGAAATAATCGTACGGTAGCATTTTCATTTTCTGCGCCAAAACACTCGTATAATAAAGAATAAAATGTATACCTGTTACGAAAAAAGAATCAAAGACCTAATTTTGGGATTGAAGATGACGAAAATCGTCTTTTCATCGAGAGTTTGGAGACGGCTCATTAAAATAAACTGGAACTTTGACTCGAATCTCGACACGCACGCGAAGGTGAATCGTCAAAGGCTTACCCCAATTCGGGTAACAATTAATTTTCTTATCCTTATCTCTTATCCTTAGGTATCTTAGCTTAGGACGCTTGGTACTATCGTTAGAATACGTTCGAAAGTTTCTCAGTAGCAAAACTTCTCGGAGTGGAGTACCTTAAACAAGACGAAAGCCTTTGCTTCTAGCTTCGCGGTTTTCATATCTGTTCACCTTTGATGCAAAATTCTTAGGTCAGAATAGTTGTAAAGATTTGGTTTAAATTAAATTTGATGGCGTTGCCAACTATAGTTACAGAGCTATTACGCACATTATTAACTCTCAAATTGCAAGGAAAGGAAGTACTTTTATCTAATAAACCTACAAAACTATTTTTGTACTATATTTATAATAAACTTCTTTGTCAATTAAGAACTGTACTTATAATAAGCAAAAGATGTTGATCTTCTAAAAACTAAATGAAATTCATAAATAAACATGACTATGAAAATATTAAAAAACGATGAATACTTAAATTGTTATATTACACATTTATAAAAATTATCTTTCTAACTCGAATAGAAGCAGTTGTCTCTATCAGATATAATATTAGATCTGTCGTAATTTTTACACGTAATATACAACGACTTAACCCTAGTTTTATCCAATACAAAGTGAATAATACTTTTATAACCTCCAGAAATATTGAAATTATCGCAGCTGCACATGTAATTTAAAAGAAAAGAGAAAGGTAATCGCCTTGTTGCAGTCCTCACTCGTCGACATCAAAACCAGCAAAGTTCTTCAAGTTTTGTACGAGCTGATAAAGTAATTAGCCGAGGAAAAATTGTAGAACTCGGAACGCTATACGCGCAACATTAAAAAGCCATTTGCTCAGGTTGGGTAGCAGCGCGTGCGCTCGGCCCATAAAATGAGACTGGAATAGAACGAACAAAGCAAAAAGTGTGGATGAGAAATCCTCTTACCATAAACTCTGAAGTAGCACGTGCAACTTTGCATCTTTACTAGTTGAAATATGGGAATAAGAGAATAAACGGAATGATTGAGTTAGAACCGTAAAAAAATGACAAATGTCTGTATTTAACTGTACGTAATATGTACGTATTTTTACACGTGAATTAAAATGCACTCGTAATATTAATAAAAAAATTTTGTTTTAAACTGTAATTTTTACTTCGTTATAGCGTACAATAAACATGGGGCGATCAATAAAGTCAAGAATATAATATTAATGTATCAAATGAACGATACTAAAATATCATAGGAAAACTTAACAACGTTACAAATACATTTGTATAAATAATCGAGTATAATTAAACTGTCAACGTATAATTTCCATCAGAGAACTGGTCAATCGATTCGAGGGCAATAAAGTGTAAAATATATTATTTGAAAACGAGTCTATGATGCAAGATAAATCGACACATAAAGAATAAATATGTATATGTATAAATGTGTATCGATAGGAAATGGTGACTCGTGGGTGGAATTTTCGCGGTCAGGTTATCCTGTAAATAAGAGACGTGGATATACGATGCGCTTGGGACTGTGAGGGCGCGTACACGTGCCCTCGAGTGTTAAACAAACGGGAGTGCGAATTACGGTAATACAGAGCGCGCGACGTCGTAGTTATACGGCTTCCTCATCGCTCACCGGAAGAAGGAGGAACATTGCGAGGACGGTATTTATCATTACTGTTATTACTGTCACCGGTCAGCGGTCGGCACTTTGATTTATAAAACAACCACAAGCGTTAGATCCTTTCACCAGTGGTAAACAACGATCGACCGGAGATAAGAAAACTTATCCTATAGGGTCTAATAAAATGATTGGAAAAGTTTAATTGTTGACTTGTTCGACTAGTTTAACCCACTCTGCAATCTGTTTGCAACAGCCGTATTTGCAATATCAATTAAATAATGTCAACGTATATATAACTAATTGGGATTGACGATCGAATTATGGTAATACCCGAATACACATTTATCAAGCAATTGAAACACTTTCACATTTCCATAATTCTATACAAATTTAATCATTTACAAGGAGAACTGTAAGCTAAGATATTCAGAAGATTTTTTTTGATTGAGCAAACAATTAAAATTCCTTCAACGAGACAACCAGCTATGCAAAACAAAGGGTTCAACAACAAGTCGAATGAACTGCACCAAGTATCGGTGGTATTGACTTTCGCAAAAAACCAATCGCGTGTACAAAGAACTATATACCTATGGCTATACTCTTCAGCGTAGCTGTCCTCATCTATGCGTCCCTCGTGCTTTCATCTATCAAAACACAATGGAACAACTGCATACATATACCTAGTATTTCATACTATTGTTGTCTATTTTTTAAATTAAAAACTCGAAATTTTTAATAAATAACTTCCGCGAGGTTGATTCAGTTTAAACTCGGGGCCAATCAATATTTGCATATTTCTTGACTGTTGAAGGCATCTCGCTGCTCCATATGAATGGCAAGCAATTTCATGCGTTTCCATTCGATATACACAAAGATAAACGTTCTATCATTCGATTCGCAGAGGTATTAGACTAATATAATTATTCATAGCTATCGGGACTGCAATATCGATGCACGCACTCACCGCATTTACTTAGGTACCATTTTTCTTTGTGTACCGATTCTTCCGATATTCGTTGCAACGAACTCATAAATCATTGCACCCACGTTAAATTTCGTTTCTTCATCAAACAGTTGTAGTTCGCTATGTACCATTATTTATATAACTAGCAAAGATATATATTTTTCGTTTTATATGCGATTTATCGATTTATTAAAAAAATACTTTTTAAATATATTTAAAACTCCAATTTAATTCTAATACTGATATTATTAATAATAACAACAGTAATAATAATAATAATAGTTATAGATTTATTCTGTCATAATTAGAAGTACAGAGAACGATAATACAATTGTATAAATATATATAAATTATACATAAATAAATATTACAGTGGGTTACTAAATATACAAAACTATATAACTAGAAAATGTCACAGTAAAACGATACAATCACGTTCAGTTCATTGAAATTAAATTTAATTGCACGTTTAAATCCTGCGCGTGAGGTCGCATTTTTAAAAGAAATTGAAATTAATGTTTTCTACATTTTAAATTTAAATAATTTACTATCCAACGATTAATAATACAAATAATAGAAGTTATTATCGACGTAGTATTAGTTATAATTATTTTAAAATCTAGTTTACATCGGATTGAAAATGTACGTCCAAAGCCTGAACGTAATTGAACAACTTGTTTATAAAAAATGTATAATCTATACTTTGATTCCGAAAGGCTTCGAGTACAAATCGACGCGGCAGACGGAGAAAAACAACGACTTTCTCATCCACTCCAAGTGTAGAAAACCTGCAAATCCTGAAGCGCAGTATACATATGGTATCATCTCCTCGTTAAATAGTTTGACTTGGACTGGCACACATACAATTAAAAGCCCGTCCGGGAGAAGCCTGCAGGAGGTCGTTAATTCGTTTGTAAGAAAGAAATTGCGCGTCGCAAACTAAACGACACCGAGGACATACATTGCAAACGAGATAGAAACGCCAACGCTGCGCGCAAACTTATTATGTCCTACGTGCGACGGATATTCGAGTTTCAAAGGAGTTTCAAACCCAATGATATTAAAGAATATAGTTCAATCTCGGTCTCTCTCTCTCTCTCTCGGCAGTTACGGTTTAATTCTTCATCGCGAGTCTCGTACAAGTTGCGCTTGTTCGCTATGTTGCCTCTGACTCGAGACTAATACTGTTTGAACGCGAGCATACCAAGAGCGAACGAGCATAATAAATATTGTACGCCTAAGAAATACGATTATTCGTCTAGAGGTAATGCGGTATTAATTTTATTCTCCACAGAGTCACTAATGTTACTTTAATAAATTGAACGTTCTATATATAAGGAAAAAAATGTTGTAGTAAAAATTACTTGACAATCCGTAAACATTTTAGAAACTGAATACATACATACTCGGAGAGAAAAGTTTTAGCAAATTTTACCAAATTTTCCATAAATTACTAAACTTTCATTGACACGGTAACAGATATTGCCAAAATCCAAAAAATTACTAAACTTTTTTAAATCAACTGAAATTTCTATCAATTTTTACTGAAAGTCTGCTAATTTTTACTATAAGTTCATTAATTTCTCATTTCTGTTTGGCAGTCTGCTATCGCGTAAGTGAAATTTTAGTAAAATTTTAATATTTTTTACCATTTGCCAAGTCTGTCCCTTGATTACTTAATGGCCATAGTAATTTTTACTACAAATTTTTTCTCCACTTTTAAATTCATAACAACCGAGCAGAATAACACGAGCGCCGACCTTAGCCCACCTATATGAATTGTAATCTTCCGAGTTGAGTATATATCTAAAATACACGTGTATACGAGGGAACCTCTTAAAAGTCGATCGGATTTAACGCTCGCCAGAAGAAACACAATCACCGTATTTGCTTCGACTTAGTAATGCCGGATTTCTGGTTAACAGGAAGGGCATTACATTGCGATAAATCTGACGAAGTAGGGCTCTCCCTTCCGCCAATATTCGCCAGTCGCACGCATATTCGCACACGTGCATAATACCCTATTCTCTCCCGTTTGCATATTTCTCGCTCAGTGAGCCCTGCTTCGGAAATAAATATAAGCAGTAAAAGGAAACGAGGGGGGTGATCTTCGCTCGTGAAAAAAAACTGATGCGGGAAAAGCGAAAGTCGATGGCCCTGACTGGCGTTTACATATACATGCCTGCGTGTGGGTGTGGGTGTACGCCTCTATATCTACGGGTATATTACTCGACGGAGAAGAGGAAAAAAGTAAGATGGAACGTAAAGAACAGTTGGGTATAAAGATAGTCAAAGGAAAATGAGCCAGAGCGATGTAAACGCGAAACTAAAAGAGATATATAGGGGAAAAGGCAATTGTATGTAAAAATGAGAGATGAGGGCGATACCAAATTATCTTATGAATGCAAAACATTTTTCCAATTGCCGGCATAATCATAAATTTGCTAAATGATGTAAAAAGCTTAAATAATCTAATGTATTCGCGTATGTATAACAATTAAAAAATATCGCATTTCCGTAATCTAAAATTTAGAAACGTATAATTTTATTTTTTACACAATAGTTTTTTATACTTTAAAAGTAGATAGTAAATGCCTGTAATTATCCAATTATCACAAATTGACTTTATTAGACTAGATATGATATAAATTCTCAAGAAAAAGAATATTATTGTTAAATGTTAAAGGACGATCTTAAAGGTAAATATCTTTGTTTCTTGTACTTGGCAGCAGAGCCCAAATATTTAAAGATTCATTTATCCGTTATGCAATATAGGCTCTACCACATTTTTATAGGCGTGACTCATCGATGCGATTTTCGAACGATACGAGAGAAAAGGAAATGGGTAGGTAGGAGAAATTCCAGGGCGTGATCGCGGCGTAGTATTTCCGAATGTTGAGTTTTCAGAGATTGTTTCGTTATCGGATCTATCGTCCGTTCCCGATATCTTCGGAGTATCCTAAAAGTTGTTCGATGTTTTCATTATTAAATTACCGTTATACGTATACATCATGCACGACGTAATCGTTGCGATTTTTAACCTAGAGTTTCGAATAGCGCACTCGAGTTTTTAATTAAATTTCCAAGTTCTAATTGTTATGGCGAACGAAGAGGGGAAATACAAAATCTAATTAAATATTATCTTAAGATGAGAAGGTGACATATTTATTGAATTGAAACTACTAACTTGGGTGAGACTAAAGGAAAGTTGGTTGTTGTTGGGTGTTTAACAAAATTTAAGTAAACTATCGCCGTTTCACCCATAAACAACGAAACTTGCTTACTGCTTGCACTATTCAGATTTCCCTTTTGTTCTCCCTTTCCAACCCCGGAGAGTCTCGTTTGAAAATCAAGGCGGGATCGTTATCATAGTTCGCCAACCCCTTGCTCCGACATAAATACCAAGACCGATAAAGTGTGCACGGTTAAGCGACCGTGTGATTAATGTGCACTCGTTATCGAGGACCCGGTTTTACACATCCCACGAGATCCCGAGACACCCAATCGCAACAGATTGTCATTTAAATGTCTGTTAAGATAACGGATCGCTACAATTTACACGAACCTCAAGTGGCAATTGCCTTTTTTTTTCTTTTTTTTTTGTTCATTCCGCGACAGTTTATTGACACGAGTATAGGGGAATTTTTTATGACCGATTATAACAACGATTAACAGCTGGATACACGTGTTTTGTCAACTGTGAAATTGAGAATATTCGATAAGAAAACGCTGATCGCTCTATATATACAGTGTGTCAATAAAAGTCAGTATATTTTTACTTTACGAAAACATTTACGTTGCGTTAAATTAATATCAATACTATTTTTATTGACTAAATTACACTCAAACTAATGTAACAATCAGATTTTTTTGATATTCATAATATTCTTGATGTTCGTATTTTAAATTTCTTTGTATTAATATAGCAAGTTGATAATATTTGTTCATAAAAACGAATGTTTATAATACCTTTTTTACATGTAGAAACGATACTTCTTTTCAAGGCAATGGCAGTGCAGGTTTGATGCATAATTATTATAACCTTATTAAATAAAGTGAAATTATAAGGTTAATATCGGTTAGACATAGATCATATTTTCTATACCCTCAAAAATTAACGTGACAAATTCATTTTTAACATTAAAAGTATTTGTCTTTGACGAAAAAATATAAATAGTATTATATTAATAAATATATTTAATTTTCCTAGTGAAAATCTAATCGATTTTTAAAGTAGAAACTGGCTATTTTTCCAAAAAAGATGAAAAATGGTGTACATGTTTCTCTTAATAATGAAATGTTTTTTCTTAATTTTTTAAGCCATTGGTGTTGGCCATACTGATTGAATCCATCAGTCTTATCTACCTATATTCATAAGGTCGCTAAAATTCTTTGCCCAACATAAAAAATGGCTCGTTTGGTGTCAAGAAAGAGATATTAAATCTATTTTCGACAAATTCGTGTAGAAATTCATATTAGTCAATATGTCTTTGAAATTATGGCGTAAATAATTAACTAAAATAATGTAGAAGTATGACAGTAATCTAATGTTGCTGGACTTGTTGAGTTTCCTCTAGAAAGTTATCAAGAAATTAAATTGTTATCGTGTTTTGAGATAATGTCCAAACCATTAAATGGCAGAAAAAGTGTTTCATTCATACAGCCAAAAACTAACCTTTGTAGCTGGCCATTTACTTTTTCCTTAGCCATTTTTATAGTACTGTTACGTGCGAAAGGTATATCAATGACTATGGCTACCGATACTCGGTTAGGCTGACTGCTTAACGAGCAGATGGTGAAGATAGGTTTAAATAATTGATTGAATTGTTAATGTATAAATACAGTTGGTTATTGTTTCAATCCTTTCGTAAGTTGGTATTATAGTTTAAGTACAATATTAGGTCCTCTTCGTACGATCTCTATAATATTTGTTAGTGGTGATTGCTAGTTGCTGCTGCCGGATGGCGTTTCAGCGGTTGATCGTAAGATTGCCCGAAGCTGATACCTGAAAAGGTCGTTCCTTTTTTTCGTTATTTGCTTATATCTGTCATAACAAATGGCATTGGAATTTGAAACTCCGGCTTCCTTCATATTTTTATAATTGAAATCATATCCTAGAATTTGGTAAGGATCCGTTTCCCAAAGGGTGTGGACTCTCCTTGTAAGTATATAAATTTAATTAATTAATTATTTTCGTTAATGATTAAGCACCTGAATTAGGTATTAATTGTTTTCGATTTCTACGTTAAACTTTGCGTTTATCTTTTCTTCTTAACCATTTTCCATTAATTAATTTAATCAGCAGTCAAGAAAAAACTCCGCGGTATTACTCCGCGGTAGACATGAAAAAAAAATAATGTAATTATATTATTGGTTGGAAACTAAAGTTTATTAAATTGCTAGACGAAAATATCATTGCTATATTCTTACAGTAGAAACGTAAGGATTAAGAAATAATTCGTCATTTAATTGTCTTCTAATCGTCATTTTATAAATTACGTAAACAAATTGTGTAAAAAAATTAAAGATTTAACCCTGGATAGTGGTAAATATACTAACACAAATCGGACTAGCTATAATATTATTAAAATATTGTAGTTATTGTTATAATGTCCTCGAGCTTTTGTATATAACATTCACGTAATAAATTCTAGAGTAATATCATCCAAGAACGAACTCGCAAGCCCAACATATGACTGAAGAGCTCATCGCCCCAAGCAATTTTGTAATAGTTCATTTGACGTTAATTACAATTATTTATTTAAGTAGGTACACATTTGAAAATTAATTATTATTTCAGGATATGCGACTAGGATAGCTTTCAGTTGTAATACTAGAGGAAAATATTCCGATTGGTAATTATACAACACAGGCATCAGCGACACCAACCTCCATCGTTATTAATGTGTTCCAATAGACGAGCAATTTTTGTAAACTAGAAATGTGTTTAGTAAAATAGAAAACAACGATTCAATTATTTAATAAAACGCAGGCAATCTGTTTTCAGAGATGGGACGTACGCGTATTAAATATTTCCAAGACATTTAACACACCCGAACTATTAAAAATGGTTGAATCGAGGTAATATAACCGGTGTACGTTTTACGGACTCGACGGGGTACATATTGCAAAGGGCAATATTCGAATATCATGGGGACGTTGTTGGCGGTAGGTATTGACAAAACATTTGTTTAGCGGCAATAACGGATAATTGGAAAATATGAATCACGACGGCGTCCCGTACTGGGATTGTGATAATCGATGCTTTTGAAGGTATAACACGTGTCTGCATATATTTCAGTTTATAAGTACGGGTATATATATCGCGCGTTAATTGAGTTCGTCAATTTGAGCCGCGAGCTCCAATGAAATATCCCTTGCGCTTATATACATGGGTAAACGGGGTGTAACCTCGTTCGCGTACACCGTATATATGCGCGTATATGCCCGAGTGTAACGCACGCTTCCCCGAGTAATATATATCCAACGATGTTCAGTTAATTACGAAAATGAGGTTATTAATAGAAAATTAACGGGAAATTGCTCCTACGAGTTAAATATAATATAATGTTGTACGTTCAGATATTACAATAATGTTAGCTCGCAGTTGTAAAAATATTTTATCTACGAAACAACTCCAAATATTGCGATGAATTTTGTACTTTAAAGTGGTACCTGAGAATTTGTATAAAACACATTTATTTATAAAATACAACTTCGGTAGGAAAATTCAGTATTTTTTCAATTATTTTTAACATTGGATAATTTATAATTGTAAAATTAGCTATTTCACTGTGTTGCGCATGAAGCTTTTACAGCATAAAGCACTCAAATAATAACAAAATTGTTTGATTTTTTAATTAATACCAGCTATTCTGTACTAGCAGAACATTATACTAACAAGGAGGGGTTCCAGGCTCTGGGTCACTGATTTTGTTGCAACTTTGGGAACTGATTTCTGGTAGACAAGTGTGAAAGAATACATGTAAAATTCAATCTCATAGGCTATTTGACGTTAACTCTACGTATTTAAAAAATAAATGAAAATTTGTAAAAAATATGTGCTTCAGTTTGATTAATGATAATTCAAAATTATTTAAAGATAGACAATCAAATTTAAATTTGACAAAAAGATGACATGAAGTAGATACAATTTGAAAAAAGTAGCTTAAATATTTTAATTTGGTCAAAAGTTATGGAAAACGAAAATGTAGTATTTAAATTTAATGGACTTTTTAGAGTTAACGTCAAATAGCCTACGAGGTTGAATTTTACATGAATTCTTTCGTATATGTGTACCAACAAAATCCATGGCCCGGAGCCTGGATGGAACCCTTTCTTGTAAGTTTGAACACGTTAACAAGTAAATTTAACATTTTTTGACATTAATCATGATGGCATTTTCATAAGTATTTACTATAACCACATATAATAGAAATTAAAAATAGGGACTATAAAAATGTTTCTTAACATGCGCACAAGTAGTTTAAATAATTGTATTCTGTGATCGTTTAGAAATAATTTTACTGTATATAATTTAAATGAGATAATTGGAAGACTTATAAAAGTTCCACAAATAAACGTCCCATTGAACATAAATTTTAATTATAGAATAAAACAATTAACTTTCGGAAATATTAAAAAGGAATAGACAAGCATTATTTTCTTAAATAACTCTAATTAATCTTTCTTCGCATAATTGGTTACTAAACGCGAGCTAAAAATAATTTCTTGTAATAATAAAAGTCAATCGTTACGTAGATACATTAATTTCTTTAAAAAAAAAACGCCAAAAATATCACAGTACTATAGAAGTTCAAAGAAAAAGTTAAATTTACTCATTTTTATGAAAACAATAATTTTTTTTAACTGGTATTAATTAATTTTATTTTCAGTGAAAACACCGCTTTTATGAACGGTATATGAGAATCATGAGAACGTATAATTAAAAAAGTTTTTTTAATAATAGACACCAATTAAAAAATAATAGAAGCTTGTACATACCGAGACGATTTCGGAGTGACGGAAACATATACCTGCGGCTTCGGAAAGTTAAGCAGCGCAGATCGCGGATACTACTTGGATGAGTGGCAGCACTTTTTAAAGGTATAGAACTTCTTTCATAAATGCTGAGCCAAATAAAAAGCAAGGAATTATTTGATTTAAGTGGTAGGACCTATGCAATTAGTACCTAAACAGAATGCCTAACAGCGGCCGTCTAGAATAAGATTTATACTGAATAGTTCCATAAATAATTGAAAATCAGAACAGAAACACTTCATATAGATGAAATCTATTAATAATAAACAAATAGAAAATTCTAATAGAGATAAGAGTAACATTGAATTTTAATAAAAGAAACATTTCCTTAACCAATGTTTGTCCATATGATTAATGTTCCCGCAATGCGAATAAGATAAATAAGAAAGTGAATCCCCGGATTTTTAATTGATCGAACATTATTAGCTTTAACAAGTACATTGAATCATAACGTTTAAAATCTTTATCACTAATTAGTGCAACGGTAATAAGCAAACAACAGATAGGTATATAAAAACGTTTTATAATCGATATTTCTCACATTACAATTTAGTACAGGAGTTTAGTGCAAACTAACTAAGACAAAATGTTTTCTCGCTATTTTTTGTTACTTTGCGCATTAGTGTTAGTCGCTACCGTAGCAAGTGCCAGCATCGAAAATGAAACCGAAGAAGATTTTGATGATTCCCTTGAATCCGTTGAGAGCCGTAAGAGTTTCGTAAGTAATCGTTTTTATTTAAGATTGACGTAAAATCGATATGCACTTTATTCATAAATATAAATATACGCAATATATATCATTCATTTAAAAGTAATATATATATACACACACGTTTAATGAAGAGTTTTTGTAATTACTTCAACAATATATAAGTAAATCATGTAAAATATTATGGAATACCAATACATTATATACATGCAGCACTATAAAAATTCAAAAACTAACTTTTAAAGTCTACAACATTAGCAATACTTTTGAGATAATTATATAAATTAACATATATCATATTGTTTCATACAAAAAAAATTATGAATTTTACAATTTTTCCATAGGGAAAGAAAATTGAAAAAATTCTGAAAAAAGTATTCAAACACGTGAATGATGCATGTTTGAAACCAGCCATCAAAAAGTGCAAGAAACATTTGCTGAATCCTTCTAAGGTTATCAGCTGTGCGGTACGTATTGTTCGAAAAATACTGTATAATTTTCTTTAAAATACAATACATTAAGTTATTATTGTATTATAATTGTATTTTGTAGAAGGAGCTATGGAAAATCCAAAACGCATCCTGTCTTGTAGGAGCAAAGTAAAAACCATCCAAAAAGTATTATAGTAATGATAATGTTTTGTACAAAATTATTTTAAGAAATATATTGCAATATTTATAAAATTGTATGTCTTTTTTAATTATTCACATTTATTCACGCCTATAGCGCAGTAATCATGGTATGCACATTTGTAGTTAACAAAATACTTATAGATTTATTGTATAAATTGTAAATGGATAAATTAATGAAGACTTGATTAATTCTCACTATTGTTTTAGTAGAACTACTTATTCACTTTTAAAAAAGATATAAAATGTAAAATTAGCAAACATATATATTATAAGCACACACAATCGAAAACATGTAAATCAATAAATCTTTACATTAAAAATTAAATTAAAGTACATAGAAAACTGTTTTATTTGTAATTGGTATAAACCTACACATGCTTATTATGATGTAAAGCACAAGCTTGGAGATAACAGATTACTTCGTGGATTGCGTTTCTTAACCACTAAAATAAAATCCTACCCGTACTTTTGAAAATATTAGCAAAATTGAAAAATAACAATTAATATAATATGAAAATTGTAATAAATTTTAGTAATTAATTATTATTAATTAGGTAATAATAAAGCTTTCTGTCTTCAATCAAATAAAATTAAAAAAAACTGTCCAGAAAAAGAATTTCATTATATACATTTATTAAAATATTCAATTGAAATAACTGTATACTTTCTATACTTGATTAAATGTGATTCAATTTAAACTCTTGAAAAAGGAAACTAAATTGATATTTTAAAATAACGTTAAGTTTATTGTTCTTTGGAAGCTGAGATCATAAACTATTAACTAGCAAGATTGGAATTCCTGCCAGAGAGCTTAATTTAAATAAATATTTATTTAACTTAATTAAACATTATTTTTCTACAATTTCGTTAAACTTGATCTGCGAGGTGTTGTATAGATAAAAATGGACGGATACACTCGTATGAGTAGTATACAAAAATTATACCTAAGGCACGCAATATGTACAGTCTTAATTAATTATTTCACGTTATATCGATAGAAAAAGGTAAATATAAAAAAAACCTGGACGTGCATGACCTCTGATAATAAACTGATGTATCGACTAACTGGATGTTTATATTTATTCAATCAATATATTCGTATTCATATAAAATAACAAAGTATACCTATAGTTTAAAGATTTGCTATTTATATCTGGAGAGCTATACCACTTTATAAATAATAAGAAAATATTAACATTGAACTCTTATATAAAAGTGCGATATCTTGTTAAAGCAGTTTTTTTTATAAATAAAAACAATAAATTAGAATTTCATCTGTCAATAAATTTTGGTTGACTGAAATTTAACGAAAACCAATAGACTTTTCATGTCTCGTTATTTTGCTTGCGTAATGCACGGGTGTCCATAAACACAAATATAAATATCAATCGTAATAAAAGAGAAAACAAACGATGACATCTACTTATTTTATTCCATTATTTGGCGAAGCCAGCCTATAAAACTAGATAATGCAATCGTAAATTTTTGCATCCTTTGTAGAGTGCACGAACGTTTCTTATTGCTTCTTTCGCTACTTATACTGGCAATAAAAGTATCTGTTTCACCTTAGTAGTTTTTGTAAGTGGATAGGGGGGGGGGGGTGGAGGGATGGTGAGCCAGAGGACCCCGAAGAATTATTCGAGATTTACCGCGTCACGTTGCATCTCCCGTTGGAACCAAACGTGTACGAATAAAAATGCACCGAATGCACGAAAGAACGCAGAGCAAGAGATACAAAGCGAAGGTAGACTTTGCAAGATAAGAGCTTGCTACCTCGGTTTTTCGCGTGACTCTCTTTTCTTCCTATCGCTTCTACTATGGGTTTCACTTTGCTTTTCCTTCTATTCTTTATTTTTTCGCTTTTCTTTGATTTTTCTCTTTGTTGGCTGGGATCGAACGGCTTTGGATACCGAGCCAAGTTTTACATTGAATCTCTCTCTAATAATTTCAACCTTTTACTATAATTGAAAACTGAACTTCCAATACGGTTTGATCATTGATTAACATTTCAATTAGTTAACTCATAATTTACCTTGTGAATAGACTCTACCACTTAATTTTAGTTGTATTATCCAATTGAAATATCTTTTATTTTTAAACATGATGAATAGATACGTCGATAAATAATAAATCGTTTAACTTGCACTTTTAATGGTTACTTATGCTTAAATTATCAAATACACAAAAGGTTACATAGTCGATTTGTTTCGCATCGTGAATAAAGTTGTTACGTATATTCGATCGTGTAGCTGCCTTTCTTCGATGATAGGTGGTTAGGTGCGATAAAGACAGTAAAACCGTTGTAGATGTGCCGTTCCTCGGTATTCGTTACCAGTAGTTGCACCGCGATCGAAGAGTTGCAACGAGTCAAAATATTGGGTCTCTTCTCTGACATTTTTTCTCCACATCATACTATAGAATTTTATATATCTTATAATGTTCGCACACTTGATCAGTGCTCGTACTAGTCGAATTGCGTTCACTTCAATTATCAATATAAATCTTAAATATAACTAATCAAAACGCTTGCAATTGGTTATAACAGAATAATTTTAACTTTCTCTTATGTATAACTATAATTTGAATATTCTTATTGATTCTTCCGTCGGATTACATATTTCTTTTACCGCGAACACCCATGCTGGTACCTACTGCACGTACAAATCTCTTTTTCCTCGCTTTAATACCATTTCAGTCTTTGACTTCAGTCCATCTTTTTCTTTACTCGAGTTTACTTCAGGCCTTTAGGCTACCTTTTTATTTAGCCTTTCTTCCACGGTCTTAACCACCCAGCCACTTATTTAAAAGGACGCAACAGCGATTTTCGAAGTCGATAGAAACAGTCGAATGAAAATCCTCGCGCAACCGAAGAAAAATAAATTGTCAATAGCGAAGGGGCTACTTCACTTTGCGAAATCTTATTACCTATTTACTTGGCTGCAAATGCCCCGCATTGAATCAACAAGATTTCAAAAGGTATTTAAAACATTGAAAATAATATGCTTATAAGACGAAATTGTAGATAACCTTAAATTATTTTTTTTAATCATTTTTTAAATTAATTTAAAAGTGTTAAAATATAAAATACCTGTTGCAAGTTCAAACCAAGTCAGCTTTATTTTAAAAAAATCAAGTCTTAAACTTTGAGGAGAAATGTTCGCATTGTGATCGTAAACTCGAACCATAGCACAGTAACCAAATAATTTACCAACCAAATATTTAATTCTAATGCAAAATCTAGATTTAAATAAAATTAACTAAAAATGAAGATATGCAAATTTAAATATCATTTCAGTTACATAGTGCGTCAATGACATCTGTACTTAGAATTTATACACGACTATACTAGTAAATGTTTATTACATAAGTTAGCAAGTTGAAAGAGCAAAATGAAGTGAGAGCGAGAGCATAAAGGGCGTAAGTACTGTAAGTAAAACCCTTGGCCGCGTTACGAGTGGTTGTAGCGTAGATAGCGGGAGCGCGATGTACTGCAACAACCGAAGTGGAGACGTTTTGTGGTGTGCGTGAGAAAACAGCGCGTGAAATCGCTGTGAATAAATTTCGACCGATCGGAAAGCGAGCGGGATCCTCAACGACTTTGGAGTAGGTTTCGCAATTTGTCTTTATCCCGCAACGATTAAGTGACGATAAATTTTACACTGTTTTGTTACTCAAATATGAATTGTAAATTTACTCCGATACCTGGAGTAATGAAACGAATTAATGAACGAATATTTATACAACGTGTGTTAATATCACTATACTTATTTTATTTCGAGAATTTAAAAACTCCGTTTCCGTACGCGTCAAAGATAGTATCTTTTCTTTTTGTTTTTCTCTTTTTATAATTTATAAATATAAATGAATTTACAAAATCGAATGCAACAAAAAAAAAGTATGTACTTTGGTTAATATATCAGGAGATGTAATTTAAAATTAGCATGCACGTTATAATTATTTGCGAAGAAACGAAAGTAACAAAAAAATTGATTGAATATTAAAAGAAAATGCTAACAATTCCTATTAGCTCCATTAATATTCAATCGCAGAGCTATGCATATATAGAAGACGAGCCAATCAAAAACATGAATAACGTAAACGGTCGTTCCTTCGGTACGAGAGAGAAATGGTTAAATTAGATGGTAAATACATGAGCGATACTTAAAATCTTGTTGTAACACAGTTAAGCTTCTCCGAGCATACGAATTACAATAATTGTGCATTTAAGCGACATTTTTGTAGGTGTAATGTATACATACACACAGTCCAGTGTGTGATGCATAATCGATCTTAAACCACGACAAAATATCAATGTATAAATAATGAAGAGTACACGAGTAGGTCGAAGAATCGGGTCGTTGGTGTATAACGTTGACAAAGACGGCGATTGCTCGTATGAAAATGCTCTCTGGTCTCTCTCTCGCCTCTCTCTTCGTATTATTTTGGCTCATCGTAATTGGAAAGGAGATGGGACAGAGACGAGGCGGTTAAAACGTCGTTTTATTTTGTTACCGGTACTCTCGTCGCAGATGATATCGCAAAGTTTGAGCTTTCTGGCTTTTTAACGAGCTCGCCGCTCCTCACCCAAGTCGACGGTTTATTCGAGGATGAGCCTTCAGTTTTCCTGCGAATACCAGAATTTACTTGGGCAAAGTATGGCTTATGCGGATGGAGGCCGAAAACCCAGAAAGGAGGACGAAAAAGGAGACTGGAAGAGACGATGATATTGGAATAGACCGAGTACGAAAGACTGAGGAATATTTAAAGTGACGTTCTTCCATTTCGAGTATCTTTTGAATTTCAAGGAACTTTACTTTAAATGTTGCGGTGCATATTATAAAATTCTCTCCCAAATCTAACCTACATTATTCTTATTCCATTCAATGAAAAATTCATTCAAAACTAGTCTGACTCTGTAAAATATGACAATACTTTATCTTGACGTTTGTAAACCACATAAACGCATAAGTTTCTAATTGTGCAACAACTACAACATTACACGGAGAGCAAAGTTTTTTGTCCAGAATTTTTTATAAAAATTCAAAATTAGATTGAAATTTTTATCATACTACTACTACAATGCTTATCAAAAACATTTAAATACTTTACAAAAAAAGATTTTTTCTCCGTGTAAGGTAAAAGTACCAATTGTGGACGAATTTTAGAAGGGTATTACTCTCTGACTCTTAATGAGTGACAAGTACTTTTTGAAAGTGAAAAGTCATTTCTTCGATTCTAAATAATATATTTTTAATTCCATTTTTGAAATTCAAAGAATTTGAACAATTTAATTTTGTTTATATATAGTACATTTATAACAGATCACTTTGATATACATATTATAATTTAATAATTTAAAATAGTTATTAATCAATTACAAATAATATAAAAATGATTAAGAAATGTAACTAAATATAAAATATCTTGTCATAAAGGGGTATTTCTCAGCATAATTAGTGTGCTGTTTCATAAATACGGATACATAAACCGAGTATATGTACACATTGTAAACTTGGTTTTTATAAATAAATAAAATGAAAATTGCAAATTTTATCATACCGATATAACACTGCTACTTCTAAAAAATCTTCACAATCATAAAATATTATCAATATATTTATAATAATATATTTATAATAAAACAAATAGGATCCTAGAACTCATATTTTTTGCCTGTATAACCTCGTAAAGTTATTGATTTTGAGATAGCATAATACTTCTTTTATTATTAAATAATTTCTTTTAATGCTCACATTATTTTTATAACGACAGGTATTATAATTTTTACGATAGGGCACCGTTTCACATCAACTGATACTTGTACTTTATACTAAACTAATTTTAATTAAATTTATCTTTTTTTTGACTTACTGAAGTTAGTACTGATAACACTGATAGTGAGACAAAAAGAATCATTCAAATACTTTTGATACTTGATTGTGTACTGCTACGTTAAATCGGTTAATCGAATAGTCTATTTTTGAAAGCACCTGTAGAATTCGCTTCACCCGAGTAAACATTTAGGTAAATCATATTTCCCGTATGTAAATTATCGGAACGTACGTAATCAAACTAAGCCATTGAGCTTGTAATATAAATTATGCGTCGCTATACCGTATATACGGTTAGACATGCTTGGTTTGTAATTATCCAAACACTTACCCCTCAGGTGCATAAGACCCGGTCGCATTGACGTGAACTGTATGCAAATCACGCAAATCTTTTAAACGGTCCGATTACGAGCCTCCCAGCAATTACGTACTCAAATTATTCACAGGAATTTATACGGGTACGAATAATTTTATAATATTTAATCATATTTACTAGTCCTCCTAATCAGTTGGTCCACCTATTCGGAAAGAGAGAGAGAGAGAGAGAGAGAGACAGCGAAGTAAAGCCTATTCTCAAATGGAAAAAGTGGTTAAACTGTGTATTCGTTATCTATGATAATTTCCTGTCGTTAGCGTATCCTATAATGTCTCAAGGAGGTGTTAAACAAATGACTCTCTCTCTCTCTCTCTTTCTCTATGTGGTGCGGTATAAACGTAGATGTGTTCGTTCATTAATCTGCGAGCTGTATTTAAAGCCTTGAAAGGGTAGGTTCATCAAGAAAATCCAGTTTATCTGAACCCCAAATTACGCTCTCTACCAAAGACCCAAACCAACTTTTGAGAAAGGGTGAATTACGTGTATAGTAGATAAGCGAACGAAGAGTTTCTCTTGTCTTCTATCGCAATTATTCTTTTTTTCCCTCATTTTACTTTCTCTCTATTTCTCTCGGAACGCGGGGAAAAATGTTGGCAATATCTCTTGTCTCGTAGAGTTGGTTAATTTTGGCACATTTTTAAACGATAAAGACATGAAAGGAGAATGATAATGTTACGACAACAAGCGACAGTTTTGAGCCTTTTGTTACGTTTATCGCATTATATCATACTAGAAACGCGACGTACATCACATTTAAAAATATTTATGCTCGAGATAACCAGTAAATACAGTAAATTGAACAACTTATTCGTTATATTTAACTTTTTTTAACGAAGGTTCGAATACACCAGGATTATTCTACGCGTATTCCTTGCCTTATTACAATGTGCGTATATAGACGATCCTTGAATTTGATAATGGTTAAGCGAAGGTTAAAATATTTGTTAATTTTATTTATGGCAGAGCGTAAAATTAAGGCACCTATGAGAAGGTATATAGCAGCTATTAAAATTACAAAGTACCGAGAGATCCCCTACCGGTTTCGCATTAAGTAATTAAATGAACCTAGTAAAGGAGCGTAAAAAGTAGTCGCTACCAATTTTGCGGGATAAAGGAATTTAGACAAAAAAAAATGGAGAAAAGGAAAGAAAGGAAAATAAGAAGTCAGGACGTATACTGGCACATTAACCGGCTGCTCCCCAAGGAGGAAAGGAAGTGCCCAAGCTGCACCTGACCATCCGTTCCCGGGGCACTCGAGAGAAGAAACGCGGTACGTCGACGATCGTTTAGACAACGATCGAGAAGCAGGGATTGAGCCCCCGGAAGGGAAGATAAACCCCCTTCCCACCTTCCTGAAAAGCTTATATATACGTATATATCTCGCTTCCTATATAATGCACACAATCGCCTTATCCCCGCTTCTTTTCTCCTCTAGAACCGAGCGATATTACCAGCTTGAGAATGAGACTCTCTCGTTCGTTGGCTCTCCAGTCGATATCTCCGAAGATTCGTAATTGTTGCTTTGCCTCTGCCCCTCGCTCCCGAAGGATACTTTTACTTCGAGGAGACGGAAAAGGTATGGAATGTAAATGATAGTCACCATCGGCCTTTCTCCAGACAAACAATACTTCTTATGTTTTTCCATTGAAATTTCGAAATGTTTTTCAAGATTTTTTTCTCCTATTACAAAACGTATTGGAAAGTTATGTGAAAAGGGGTATCAAATTAACACATAAAAATGCGTAAATTACTGTGCTTTCCAGATATCCATTAAGATTCTTATTTAAATTTCTAATGTTACTGACTGTCTGTTTTCAACTGTCACGATACAACATTTAATGTACTCATTTCTCGCTAAATACGTGAGATGTATTTGTGTACCCATTTTGATTGAAGTTATTGTTATTTGTTGGGAAAAAAACCAACACAAAGAAGTTACGTTGTAAAAAAATATGGGGAGGTAAAATGCCAATCTATATCGGTAACAGTTTCGAAATGTCATAAACAATGCATTTTAAATTTGTATGAAAAAAAAACAAAATAAAAACAATGCAGATAAAGTCGTAAAGAATTATTAGTTTATTCACGCATACTATCAGGTTTATCCAGTTATTTGTACTAACAACTTTTTGTTTGATTTTTTTCAATTTATAAATGTATATAATAAATTCATAATTAAAAAAAAATGTAAAATAACTATTAAAATAACTAATTTATGTATAGAAACTAATAAATAGTTTACCGCATTTATATTTGGAATTTGAATTAGCAGCAAATGACTGGGTGCCCTTACCTGAAAACAAACAAAACATATTACTTATGACGAGTGAATTAATTTTGCTAATATGAATTTCATACGTTACGATTATTACCTCTTACAATATAAATTTTTAAAAATAAGTAAACACTAACAATATATTTCGTTTGTAAAATGTATCAGATAACTGAAATTGAAAAATATTGATAAATTGGAAACCGCAAGATCCACCATGCGAATAATCGTATGGTATATTCACGAATCGGAATGACACGTATTTCCGGTATGGTTAAAACTCGCGCGTGGTGACCGAACGAATAAAAATGGTTTTATGACACCATTGGCATTTTAACTGCCAGCGGCAAGAGCGACAGTAACCTTCCTCGTACTGCCTAGTGTATCATTAAAAGTCATACATATATACACATATCCGAATGGACGTTTCTATCTCTGGTCGCGTTCTATACGATATCTATACGCAAAAGAAGGTAGAAGGTTAATTTGTCGCTTGGACGCAGATATTCGGGACCCTGTGAGACCCTGGGGACTGGCAGTTTACGCGCGGGAGAGAAAGCGAAATCTCCGAAACGTTATATACGTAGTTGCGCAGAAAAAAACAATCTGTTTAACCAATGCGATCAAAACGAGAACCCGATTAAAAGTGTACACGTTCAAAATATTATCTAATATTTTATTGTGATATTATTTTTAATTGAGTTTAATAATGTGTGCACCTAAATTTTTGGGGTAAGTATTTATCATTTATTTGTAAGGTGTTGGTAAATACTAAATACAAGAAAAGAGATTCTGCATTCATATTTCCAATGATAATAAAGTTTACTACTTAAATATATAAAATTTATAGGAAATTAATTTTGAGAATATATATTGCTACTCCGAAGATGAGAAACCATTATAATGTTGACCAGGATTACTTGTACGTTAACGGAATATCATCGTGTGCAGTATCCATTTTTCATTATTGGGTTACGGTCTACTGAATTACATACGAACCGTTTGATCGATTAACCTTAAATTAAATTGGACGGAAATCATTCTGCTATCTGAATTTCCCGAATTTAGAATCTAATTTTCAGTGATTAAAATTTGAAAGGTTTCCTCTTGCCCACAAATTGCTATTTATTGATATTTTACATGATATGCTAATTACTAAAAGTAATTTTACTTTTTGTTGATTTAATATCTATTTATGCATGTGATCGTATATTAATACGATGACATACTCGTTTATCAGCAACAGCTGACAAAATTTCTGGATAAAAACATCATAATTATAATTTTATTATTATATTTTTTGTTTTCTTGTGCTTCTACAATTTCAGCACAGCAGTCATTATCTTTACAAATATATTACTAGATTTCACGTCGTTATTTTAAAAAACTAACATAATATTATACTAAGTTATCTTGTACTATCTAAAAAAATAAAATATTTGATTCACAATTATGCATGGTTAAATTACTAAAATCGTTAAGAAAATAAGTCAGTGGGATTGTGTAACAGTGGTGAGAAATTGTCACATCGAATTTTTCAGTCAAGTAGAGCAAAAAATTCAATTTAAACAGCTATTCGCAACAGGAGAAAATAAAAGACACAGTGGTGCATCGAATTTACTTCCAGTTTTTCTTCTCTCATCTTTTGGCTCTCTTTTTCGATACCATGGTTCAATACCTTTTTTCACGCCTTCTCGTTAAATAACGGGCTTCTCTCCCACTTTCTTTTTCTTCATCTTTTTTCGTTACTACGTACACTCCGAAGAGATTTGTGATAATAGAGTTTGTCGCAACGATAACAGCTATCCACCGGTGTCTGTCTTTAATTTTTCTCTTAACGAAAGGTATAAAAATATATCGCGCACCTTGCACATTGTTTAATATTATTTTTCATAACAAAAGTTAATTAATTCTCTATTTATCTTTACTGATACACCAATATTATAACACTGCGCTATTAACAGTGTTGTTCCATTAAGTAACTCAATGCATTAGATCTGTATCTCTTATCCAAAGTAATTTATTTTAATTATTAAAAGTAAAAAAATGTCGTTGCAATACGTAAAATCAATTAGAATAATAGCCGTATTATTTTAATTACCTGGAACTTTTGACGGAATCGTTTAATCGTGAAATGGAAGAAATAAAAAGAAAGATTAATCCACAGATTGAATTGTTGATCTCTAGGCAATTCACTTAACACATTAATCCGTGAAAGCGACTTTTTGTCATATAGCAAATAGCATCTGACAAAGGGAATTACGTATTTTCACGTGAATATCCCACCCCTGGAGCAACAGATTACTCATACGTATTACAAGTTCCAGGGAGGAACGCCAATGGGGATCTTTATTGTTTTTAGCGATCTACGGCTACATAAGCGCAGAAGAGAAAGTCAAGACGAAACTCTTTTCGCGTGGTGACGGTGGCATTTCCTTGGGTAAATCTAATCTGATGAATTGATGCGTGGAGGGAGGGGGTGAGAGGTAAGAAGAGAAATCACGAGATTTGGGAAGAGCCTTAAGCGACTCTCGAACCAACGGCAGATGGCTTGGAAAATCTAGGATTACACGAAACTAATGAAAATATCGAATTACCGTGGACTAGCGCCATCGCTTTGTACCCTCGTACAAGCTCAAGACGGAGAGAACAAGGAAGATAGCAGTACAAAAGCCCATTTCGCAGTAGAGTACAAACGAATGCGGGAAATGGCTAAAGCAAAGTTACGCAACGTGCGAGCAATTAGTACTTCTACGGCCATTCGCGGTACTTGACTTTTTCTCATCAAATCACAATTAATTAATTTTTAGTATTTTATTATTATACAGTTGGATAACTAAATTAGAACTAAATTTATAGAATAAAACTAGATTAGATGAAATGGTATGAATCGTAGATACATCTAACAGACATTATATTTATTAATTAAATTATTATTTATATTTATACTATTCGACACATTTTTAATCTTATAAAGTTATATTATTTCGTTAAAAATTATAGACAGTTATGCATAAATTTAGGTAAACAAACAGCTAGTATTTAAATTATATGCCCGATTTACATTTAGTAACATACAAATAAACATTCGTATATGACATTGATAACGCAACCTGCACTCACTCTTTCAATAAACATATACATTTGGTGTGTTTGTCCACGTGTGACTCGAGCAAACTTGTTTACCAATTGCAAATGCTAATGTTTAGTTTAACGTACTCGTACTTTAATATTCATTTCTTTATATGCTAATAATTTAATAAAAACAAATTTTATGGTTCTTTAAAAATTTGACGACTTTAACACGATGCAAACGGAAAATGCGGTACGTCAAATCATTTATATTTCATCATCAAATTACTTTAATTACTATAATTTAATGATTCTAATTTTCCAGAAACTACCAATTAATATTATATCAAAGTTAATTATAAAGTAATTGGTGATGTAATATTGAACTCTTTCTTTGTTAAAAGCAATTAACTCTTGAGAAAGAAAATCACAAAACATCTCATTAAAATAAATTCCAAATGTTATCTTTTATATATTGGATAATTGAGTGCGTATATTTTTGTAATAACAACAACTAGGGAAAAAAACAGTCAAGCTTACAAAGAGTAAATGTGGATGGAATTTTAAAACGAAGCCACCTTGCAGATGGAAAGAGAAAAAGTGAGAAGGAGGAGAGGAGCGGCGACAGGAGGAAATATTGATTGCGAAGCCAGTGCCAAATCACCGATGCACACTGGCATAGCGGTTGCATGGACCGTCGCCGTGAAAACCGGCAGTGTTGCTTCGACCAACCGTTAAAGTGAAACGCGAATGTCGCGTTGTAACCAAAGGACCACAAAAGTATTGTTTTTCCTCGATTTTTAACTTTTCTGGCGCAGAAATTTCATTTAAAGTTATTTACATTTTATTGCTCGCTTGACGTCCATTTACCTTTACTTTTTTTTTAATGGTGTACACTTTAGCTTCTTTTTACATTATCTGGCAAATTTTTTTCTACATTCGTATACAATAATCCTTTATTGCACCGCGATAGAGCTTTTTTGTTTGGCTTACAACGTATCAACCTGTGGTCTAGTAAAAGCAGAAAAGTGTCTCAATATAGAAGTAAAATAATGTTCGTTCCAGAAAAGTTTCGGATAATACTTATAGATTATTTAATACACGCGTATTATTCGTACCGGATGATAAGAAATATTAAAGATTAATACTAAGTATATATAGCATTTTGGCAAGGCTATTATTGGCATTGTCGAGGAGTAAATTGAGTATTCTTCCCAACCGCCTAATCTTTGGGAAACAATGAACTCATCCGGGAAGAAAGAAAGGTTTAGCTTACAGGGAAAAGACAACAAGCTGTCAAATGAATTTCGAGAGAGGAATAAGCGAGGCGGCATTTCCATATAAATTCAATTAACCCGCGCGCATCTTTGGTTTACCGAGGAGTCTGAGCGATACGATAATTTGGACATGTACCGTATACATATATATATAGATAGATAGAAAAATATGAGTCGAATCGCAAAGACAGAGTGCAAATAGAGAGTCGCGCTTGCTTGCGCGGGGTCAAAGCTTGGCGCACGTTTCGTTTCGTTTCCGTAATTGGAAAACCGGAATAACAAGAGGGTTCAACCATTGCCGCGAGCGAGACAGCGTTCCGTACTCTCGTTCGTCTATATATAGGTCCCTGTACACGGGGATGGAGGCGCTTCCGGAAGCTCAATGAAAGGGCGAAAAAAGGACGCTGCGCCATGGTAAAACGGTAAAACGGTAAAACCGTAAGGCGAGAGGGGGTCAGGGGATTCGGGGAGTTGGGTGAGTCGGGGCGGGAGAGGGGGGGGGATCGGTCGGTATGAAAGGAAAACACGAGCAGCGACGATGATAAAAACCACGCTTCCAAGTGAAAACGAAGGAGGAACCAAGGATGGAAAAGAGACGCGATAGACTGAGAGATGATTCGTTTGCTGAGCTTGCTTAAATAACTCCTTTGAATTGCGTAAAATACTTTCTTTTTAACTTTGGCATTTCAAATAGTCTTTCTTTATTTATATCCGCTCGTCGCTCCTGATGAACACGCGATCTCCCACTATTGCAACTTCACGATTTTTTAATGCATTTCACTTTATCGACGACAAAGGTGCTGCATGCATTTTGCTAATCAAGTTAAATTCAACTTTCTTCGAATAACATTTTTATTACTAACGTTCGTTACATGTCGTGCACTGGAATATTAACATTTATGACGAGTTCTGTTATGCTGACCATACCCCATTTTTCTTATTTCGCAGAGAGATAACGACAATAAGTAATGAAAATCTGTAGTAAATCACAGATTTATTCGTATTCTATAAAAAATAATCTTTATATTCGAATTGTAAGACACGCGTATATATCTAAAATAAAAACATCGACTGTGCAAGCTATGAAAGTACATTTATAGAAATATTTCTTAAAGTAGCACGCAAATCTTACTTTAATATTCGTACAATAGCGTGCAATATTATAACGATTCTCTTTCCATGAAGCAAAATATTTAGCTTAAATTATTGACCTTGCAATTGAAATAACTCGCAAAGATCGAGTAGAATAATATTGAATGAACGTGTTTATCTAGTTGAAGAACATTAGTTTACCTAAATAAAACAGCTCGTTAATTAATCGGGCATTACGTTCGTCCGATGCTTAAACGGTGAAAGATTAACCGAATTATTGGCAATAATTTGTACATAGTTGAGACAAGAAATTGTATTAAAATAGCTAGGAGAGAAGAGGGCTCGCTCGCATAAACCAGCGCGAGTCAAAGATAGAAACACGAGCGTCACGTCTCTACGATAAAAGGAGACGAACGCATCGGAAGGATGGAGGTGCGCGCGTATAACTCGCGAGTAAAAAGGTAAAATAAACGAGCGTGTATACCAGCAGGGAAGTAGTCAACGAATGCGGCCGCAAACTCCTATTAATGTCCGCGCTGTTGGCGACTAGCGGCGACTGTCCACTCGAACACACGCGAGATCTGCTCGATGTTGCAGATATATGCGCGAGGACGAGGAAGAGCCGACGCTGCCCGAAACGGAAAAGACAACTGTCGCTTTCAATTCTCCAATAACGATACTTAACAAATCTGACATTTTTCTCGTAAATAATTGAGCACATTTTTACCTCCGATAAAATCACGTAATTCTTTAATAACGTGTACTTTATACTCAATTTCGTAACAATCGTACTTTTTTTATTCGATTGAATATTTTAAAATTATTTAAATCATTCATATTGCACTTGAGATAACCTACGATAATGTGAATTACAAATTAAACATTAAAATAATTCAGTAACGAGTGCAATTTTTTTTTCATATTGTAAATAAATAATATATTATCCACACTGAAATTTATTAAGTCCATAATAATTATTATTTATGGTCCATTACAATCGCAATACTGATTATTATACATGCATTTTTAATTACAATTTATTAAAGAGATCTCTTTCGGGTGATATTTTCATTTATTGGGTGATTATTCAAATAGGCAACGTACGATTTGAAAGCATCTGCCGTTACGTGTCAAATTACGATTAAAAAATGTCAAATATTAACTTGAAGGCGAAAAATATTCTAAAGTAAAATATAAATTGTATCAAATTGTTCATCAAATTCACGTTGTAAATAGAATAATTAAAGAAAATCTCATAACTTCTTTTAAACGTTACAATTTGATTATTTTTTGCTTTAACCAAAAATAAAACAAAATATATAAAGTAAGTATTCTACAAATGATATGTAATTTATTTTTATGTAAAACCCATGAAAGTTTTTCACAGTTATAAATAAGTATCAAACTCAATTAGAGTGAAATAAATCCCTTTAAATTTAAGTAAGAATTAATAAAATATCCAATATTTCTTAATTATATATACGAAGAAATCTTTTTCCGCAAACGCGTGGAGTATATATATATACGTAAAGCGGCGAAACATAAAATTCATAAATCAGGACTAAATATTCTATCAAGAGAGCAGGGAAGAGGGGAATCTTCTTAGAGCAATTTGTAGAGCAAACGAACGCGACCGAATAAATTGTGGGTGGGACGTGCTTACATTAAAGATCGCTGACTTGGAGAAAGGAAATGCGCCGTCGCGCGCGGGCGCAAACTCGAAACCGATTTTTCCGGCTTTTCCAACGTGTCCCTCGGTTCCCCGTCACCCTCTATCTTGCTTTTCATCTGCGTACCAGGACGCTTATTGAAAGAAAATTATTAAAACTCCGCATGAATGGGAGAGTTGAACGGATTCTCGTTTTGTAGGTATGAATGGTCCCTTTATACCTATAAGGAAATTACGTGAGTCGATTATCAAGTGAATTATTTCCTTGAATTTTCCTTATTTAAATTTGATAATTCTGTACATAAATATTTGCATATATATTTGTAATTTGTCACTGCCTATTACGAGGTTATTTAAAACTCTTAAATTAATTAATATTAATTATACAAGCTATAGGATTTATATATACTATATCAAATATTATTACATTAAGATAGTGACATAAAGATGTGTACAAGTATAGAATAATTTTTTATTTATTATTTTTCTAAAATAAAAATATAATACATTTATACCCAAAAAAATTTGATAGTACAAAAAATCATGATTACTTTTAATTGTATTGTAATGTAATCGTATGGAGAATGATATTTTATAATTAAATTATCAAGTAACGTAAAAGTTGTAAGTGGTCTATTTACAAAGGTAAAGCTAATGCCCACATGAGCTCTCTAATTCAAGTTGACTGTCCGTCATCGCCACATCGCATTTCGCGTTTCAACTTTTCATCGAGGTCTCGAAAAAGCTTAATTAACTCAAACGAATCTGTCGGCGGTAGGTGCGCGCAGCTAATTTCGCGACTATACTTCGGAAATAAAGCTTCATTCGCGAGAGCGTTTCGACCCCCCACTGATACAATTCATTTCCAGCCCGGCCATACAATTTTCACGGATCCTTAACGAGTTTCCGAGGCCTCTACCGGCTAATATCCACTCTTGGTCTCTCTCTCTCTCTCTTTCTCTCTCTTGCCCCGTACAATTCGAGGTTGCGAGTGAGCACGAAGGCCCCGTGTAGCTACACTTTTGGTTGGGCAGGTACAAACTACGTAGATGCGGTTGCGATGACGGAGGGCCTCCGGAAAAACGCAATTTCGCAGCCAGAAAATGGGTGGGTCGGTCAACGTACCTAGCGAGAAAATTGAGAAAAAAATGGTCGCGTATGCGTTTCATAAATGCGGGGGGGGGGGGGGGGGAGGAGGAACGAAGCAAAATATACCGAGAGGAAGCCGCGGAGGCTGAATGCCAACTCGCGTACCAGACAAACAACGGGTTAATTAAAACCCCGGGACGCGAGGTGGACTTGTACCCTCCACGGCTACGTACCGACTGTACAAAGAACGACGTACGGCTCGAGAAATGCTCCGAGATATAAACATCCCGAGGATCGTGGAAAAAGGAATTTCCAGAAATAACAAATTTTCCGAGGGACAAAAAAGAAGAAGACGAAGAGAGGAAACGACTTTTTGTTTATATCTCTTGTCTGAGCATTATCACAATCAGACATATGCATTTTGTATAATTAACTCCTCTGAAAGACTCGAATATCGTTTGAATAATTGCCTCCAGCTAAACGCTTTATTATAGTTCCACTTTTTTTTAAATATATTCTTAAAAAATAATACTTATTATACGACGAATAAATAAATAATCATGGTATATTACGCTACGGAATTGACTGGATGAAATATAATTAAAATTATATGTCTATTAAATATATATATATATAAATGTATTGCATTTATGAAAGTTTTAATAAAACTTTATTCTAACAAACGATAGCCGCGGAAAGGTAGAATATCTCCGTGAAATAATCTCGTCAAACGAAAATCTCGATTCAACTGCGCTAGGAAATACATTTCCGTCAAATAATAATACATTCTCTAATTAGCCGGTTTAATAAAAGCCCGTACCTTTTGTTCAATCTCTGAAACTCGTTACCAGCCACCGTACAAGCTTTAATTAATATTTTGAAAATTCCTCGGTGTATAAACTTGTTTCCACGGAATTGATACAAACAAACATTTTTACTAAATACAAAGCAGCATCGACGGGCTTAAGCTCATTATCAAAATAATCTATTGTTAATCCATAATCTTTATTAAAGGAAAAATAATTGTGGTGTACGATTAATTTGCGTAAAATATGCTACATTATATTTTATAACCGTTTCACAAATTATTTTAACTAACTTTATTACCAACCGTACAACTTGATGAAAAATAACAAAGTATGAAATTATTGTAAAAGGCGGAAAGTGTTCAGAAACTTTGTTTTAGTGTACATCTACGTTTTCTTTTATACATTTCTCTCTATGATTATACTATCTCGATTAAAATTTTTATGTGACATGTTTTATTAATTATTTTGTCGGAAATAGGCTGTTTATTCGTATGTATAAAAATAATAGACATTAGCAGTGAGAAAAAATTTAGAATAAAAATGAGAATAGTTTCTAGTTAAGAAATCACAGACTGACAAACTGATGAAAATGACTAATTAACTATAGTTTAGTAAAATTAACTATAGTTTATAATAAAATTGACTACAATACTCTGGTAATAAGAATATCTATTTTAGCTTAATAAGAAAATCTAATTTTAGTTTAAAATGGAATTATTAATTTGGTAGCTAAAATTTGATGCATTTCATATTTTGCTATAACTCTGAATCTAATAGACGGATTTGGGCTTCTTTTTAATCAAAACCAGTCGATATAAACTTTCTTTTAAACTTTGGTTTGAGTACCTTTATTTAGTCGTTTAGGCAATTAAATTAAAGCATCTATTTTTCAATACGCATATAACTTCGGTAAAAATTCCCATGGAATTCTAAAATTCTATAAGCTATTTTCATATTTCTATATCGCAATACAAGTCCTAAAGTTTGGATAAAATCCGTGAACCAAAGGCCGTGACTTCTCCTTGTTATAGTTTATGATTAATTTATTAGAAACTATTATAACTTTAATACAAAATATCTCTCAGTGAAAAATCAATTTAGCAAGAGAAAACTAATTGTTTTTGAATTTACGAAGGGGATATATGTGCTAACAATATTTTAAGAATCGCGGTAGTGAATGTATAATGTAAAAAAGATATACCATAAGCGAAAATCAAATATAAACTCCGCATTGCATTAAATAGATATAGAAAGAGTAATGAAGTTGTGAATAAAGTCCGGAGATTAGTAGATGCGTGTTCCAATAATAGAAACGTAATTAATTATTGTTATGAAGTCCGAAGTTTCGAGTGCACGGACGGTAGGTGTACCTAATGATTAATATTCACGCACGTATAAATAATTATTTGTTTCGCGCGAAAGCCACTTTCCTCAATTTTGCGACGCTATATAACTTTGCTTGTGTTATCCGTAAGTCGTTAATGTTTACTACGACGCGCTTCATGGAGTTAAACTACGCCTGACACACACCAGAGGGAATGAGAGGGAGAGAGATGCCAGTATTATGCAATACTCATGAGCCTAATAATATGCATTATCCCCTACATTTTGAACTACAATATTTAATTTATAATAATAACACTTATCTCGATAATATATATTATTATTTTTGCGTATAATATAAATATATAGCGCGTGTACTTTTACGCGATATTTAACAAATTCAATAATGCAAACTAGTATTCTTAAACAAATTACAACTGTCGCAAGAGTTTGTTAATTGATTCCAACTTTCCCATGTACGAAAAGCGGGACGGTCGGAAATTTTGTTACTCAACTTGTTTAAATTTAAGATTGTGGCTGAAAAGTAAGAATGGAGTTTCTAATGATTTACCATGTACGTAATATATTTAAACCCATGTTGTATATCATCATCCACTTTCGTTAATCATTTTCTTACTTCATAATATATACGAATAAAATATCATTTATTTCGATTTTCTATGCCGGTAGCAATTTTTACTCAGAGATATATTTGGTAAATACGAGAATAGTATCTCGCATACGTATCGAAAGGCATAAAATAACATAAGATTCTTGAGATCGCGGATAATTAAATTCACACATACTTTCGTACGTGTGCCAAAATATTTACAAGAGTTCAGACGCGCATCGTTTATAGTGTGATTCGCTCGATTTTCGTTAGCACAAGAATGCGTCAATAAGCTAATGATTGCCAATGAGCCAGCAAACAGATTTGAATCGTCTTATCGTATAATATACACAATTATTTATTTAATCTTTCTTTCTTTTTCGCACTCACATTTTTCAATTATACATATATCAAACGTTCATCTATAAAACAACATTGCGTTATAATGTTAATTTTGTATTACTTTATATTAATCATCCTGATTGTACAATGATTTTTCATATCTAATTAAGACAAATATTAATTATTACCTGGTAGAAAATAAATAAATTGAAATTGTCAATTGAATACAGTGATTTATCAATTTAAAAGAATAAATCATTTAGCTATGCAAAGCAAATAATTTCATGTTCAAGAGGTTTAATAAAAAGAATAAAGGAAATAAATAATAAATAATAAATAATAAATAATTTAATTACATTAATAAAAAAAGATTCACTATATGAACTTGAAAATTACTCGCGGAGAAATTAATGCACATCTAAAAGAACCTAACCTCAAAATGTTTCTCTGAAAGCTTTTGGCATAAACTGATTTTAAAAGTATAAGAATTGATATTTAAAATGATGGATTTTGAAAAAGTGGTTAAAATTTTGTGAATAACTCTAAAGTTTTCTATCAGGATAATTATTTGTTTATATGGAATATTGATAAGTTAGAAATAAATAAAAACATAATAACAAAAATATATATTATCATTAATATTAATGTTTCTTAGCATTTAGTTTTGTACATTTGAAGAAATTTAAAGCATTCAAATGATCAATAGCTGATGTTTATTTTTGTTCGGTGTGAAAAAGAATTTCCCTAGTAGTCGTAATTAAATTCGTAAATCAAACGAGTGGTAAATGGCTCTCTTTGAGTAAGTCCGATTGTCATTTTTCTTTATTTATTTAAAATTTTAGCATATTTTTTCTGGTACGTTACGGTTTGTTAAATGAAGAATAATAATGAAACAACGTACATCAAGTTAAATGTTTATTAAAAGATCAGTAAGATTAAAGCTTACAATGAAAAATCATCAAACTTGGGGATAAACAAATATCGGATATTTTTGCACAAGCAGCGGGGTATCTCGATGTAATGCGCCAGACTCCCTGCGTCCAGAAAAAGTAAAGTCATCGCAGAGTGAGAATCTCTCGAACGTAGAGATTCCAAGAGCTTAAAATGTAGGGCATCCCGCATACAGAAATAAGCACGAAATACACACGGAAATAAGTCGACGCAACAGAAATGACACACGGCTTACTCTTTTTTTCTTCCTTCCTTATACCTTTTTCCGCTACTAACTTGATTTATAATTTCATAAAAATACATCATTATTCGAAAGTAGAATTTATTTCCAGGCGTTTATAATAAAACTGCATTAAACAAAGCTTTCGTTACTTTTTTTTTATTCTACAACGAAATTTTTTTCTCGATCGGTTTGTTTATATATCCCTCGAATCGAGGTGTTATTTGAGACCGAAATGAAAATATTTATCTTTTTATTTATTTAACTTTTTAAACGCGGACTATACCAAAGGATATAAATTATTACCCGTACTACTATTTCGTAGTTACGTTCTATGTAAATATCTACGGTCGGCTATGACTTCATTTCCGGCCAGTAATTTTCTTACGAATTTCACTCTCGAAATTATTATTGTCATTCCGCTTTGTGTCTCTCCCTTTGACTTCCCCCCTCGAGGGCTGTACTCGCGTGATTTAGTATTGCAATGAATCTGAGACTGTGACGCGCCGGCAAACGTTTACCCTTATAAACAGTCGCGTATGCTTCACGAATGCCTATTACGTTGGATTTGCGTGTTTTTAAGGAAAATCTGGGAACAGGTGCTGCGATTACCACATTTACGCGCGAGCACGGCGAAGGTCTTCTTAAAACAGACTGCCGTGTAGTTCGAGATGCGGGCCTTTCCAAGATAAATAATTAGTCTTATATTTATGGATTTACTCTATTACACGTGGTGGATATACTAATTTTTCCTTTTCGTACTTTACTCTGTTAATATTCCGTTTGAAGTGAATGGCACTGCTGATTTACAATGAATTCCGACTCTATGATACAACTTTTTTTAGGTATTAACTGGTCATTTTTAAACGTTAATATAGATAAATTACGGTATATAAAATGTAACATATCTATTCTCATCTTCAAAGCATTAATACTGATCAAATTTCTACCAAGGGATATTCAGTTTTATTTGGTCGAATTAAAAACAGTTTCCTCCAATAATCTATTCTAATTTAACCTATTCTAATTTTGAATTCCAATGTGTGATGATAATTCAACATTCATATTATGATACGAAGATTTTAATCTGTAACTGAAAATCTTCTAACTGGAATTTTCAAACTAATTGTGTCACAGGAACTTAAATATCAAAATGAAATATTGGAGTGCATGGTTAAAATAAAACAAAAGAATATATCTTATCGACTCTTATTTCCACCACACATCAGGAAATCAGTGTGTTTTATTAAAATCTCAACTATTTTAAATCTTGGAGCCATAAAATTGATTTCTCAAACATTTGCCTAACCTGGAAATCGCTCGTAATCCATCATACGGCAGAAAAATAAAAAAAATTTCCGGCCGCAGCCCAAGAAGCAACAAACGAAGCGAATACGAATGGAATCATAAACGTCAAGACCACGAAGAACAATAAATCCGATAATCCAGAAGTCATTCATTCTTGAACCTAACATTTCAATCCTACCTCGAATCGACTAATCGTCTTTGGTTGATCCGAAAAAAGAAGCAGCGAAGAGAAAGAGAGAAAGAGAGAGAGGAGAGGAGAGACTATACAGCTTATGCCATGGTGTCACGCCTAAAAATTCGATCGGTTCGGCGTGCATAGCAACGATATATGTACACATGTATATAACTCCACGAAATGCGGCAGCAATACATCGGAAATAGTCGTGAGTCACTGCTGCTTTATCATTGCTATTCCATGACGCGTAGGTAGGTGCGCGTATATCGTCGACTGCCTGCAACGCAACTTAAAAAAAAAGAGATAGAGAGAGAGAGCGCGCCGTGGAAATCTGTACGTCTGCCCTTCTGGGTTCACCCCTACGAGGTTTGGCCTGTGTGTTGGTTTATGCGCGTGTCTCGGGAGGTCGGACCGAATTTTTCGGTACGACGCGATACGAATATGTCATTGATTGCGTATTGAAGGAAGGTTTATGAATGGCTCATGAAAAACTGAACTCCCGATGTACGTTCGACTTGTTTTCTTTTTTTTTATCGAGATACCTATACTAGACAGCTTGACATATGGGACGCTCGAAATTTCACTTGAAATTCTGCTTTTCTTTGTCACTTAGAACAATACACGATTGGTCACTTTTTCTTACAATCCTACCTCGTAAATTATCGTTTACATTTTTATTACAAATTTAATTCGATCTAACGACGTAAATAGATGTAATGTGTTTATGAAATTATGCTACGATGAAATGATAATATATATATATTAATGAATTATCGATAATTAAATTTCTAGACAACTATTCTTAGGTGTTTCAACATTATTGTACAATATGATACTATTTTGTACTAATTTAATTATAAAGTATATGAATATATCTATAATTATCTATCGTCGGAAGGAAACGATATCGTTCAAGACACTTGTTACAACATGAGCGATCTCTAATAGCTTAGTAAACAAACAAAATTCTAAGAAAGTGAACAGTGCCTTTATAATATTCCGAAGAAAGATAACTAGAATTTTAGGGCATGAAAACATTGCATATTGAAGGTCGCTTTAAATTAGTTGCTCATGTTCGTTGAAAGCTCCGTTAGATGAGTGACCTTTGTCAAATAAGTAGTAACGTCCCGAGATTTGTCAGACAAACCCAATCTTCTCACCTGTACGTTACGTGTTATGAAATCCATTCAAGAATTTATATATATGTATGTTTATTATTGGAATTTTAATTTTTGGTCTTCAAAAATCTATCGATCAATTTTCTCGTGTATTAGTTTAACAAATTAATTTAATACTGTATTTGTGTAATATTTTACTGTAACTAATCAGTATGAAGTTTTTATAAAGATTGAGTTCCTTTTAGTCATAGAAAATATATATAGAAAACTACATCATATTCAATATTTATTAATTGCAATGGCTATGATTACAGTGGATCATGTATGTAAGTATGTCAGCCGCAAGCCCGTAAGCTACATTTTATAAAGTTTCTTTCCATTTTAAAAACAATCGTCTTAAAAATAATAAATATTTTAAATTCAATTTCACTAAATATATTATACAAAAATAGCGTTTGCAACTATGACGCAATAATTAAAAAATTAGAATATTTGAAAAGCTCGTTACATCCAATATTCTGTTTTCTTTGATCAACGATCGACTATACTCGCCCAAATCGATTAAAAGTTTTTGAAAGTATTTTAATCTGCTACTATCATAGATAAAATTAATAACTCACAAGTATGATTTTGCAACGTAATACACATTGTACATTGAAAATGCAAATGAACTATTTCGATTAGAAAATAGAAACACTACCTGAAGAAGCATCGGAGATCATTCTCCATTTCTCCAACTCCATCATCGCACCCAACCTTTTCTTCACACCAGAAGTTAAAGCTAAGAAAGAGAGGCAGAAAGAGAGAGAGAGAGAGAGAGAGAGAAAGGCATAGAGAAAGTGAAACCGTGCGGCCATCGTTTGCGGGGTAATTTTAGATCGGTAAGATAGCGCTCGACTTCGCGTCGGGGGAGAAACCGAAAGAGACGGAAACGCATAATCGCTGAAGAGTAAGCGAGAGAACCCGCGCGATGAAAACCACGAGCGCGGAAGAGAAGAAGACCGAAAGAGAGACCGAGAGATTCGGTCGCGAACGGGCAGTCATGCCGACCAGCTTGGAGCGTGTGCTACTGCTCTAGAGCCTTCCGAGTTGAGCTACCGGTTAACTTATCCTCTTCTACTTCACCCCGGAAGTGAACCCAGTGATCTAACGATGAGCACCTATGTTCCCTTCGAGGATCTTTCTGTTTTTTCTCAACGTTTGTGATGAATTTGTGGTGTCTAGTGACACGAAACCTCCAACATGTGAACGGTGAATTTTTTTAGTGTAGTACCCTTGAGCTTTTGTCGAGAAGAATTAATATGTGTTCATAGTACCATGTTACCTGTACACTCAATCCAAAGCCGCTGCTTGACTGTGTAATTCCAATGTAAGTTCCTGAAGGAATTATGTTTTAATAAAACAAATTCCTATGAATAAGTACCTCATTAAAAATGTTCACTTACAGACGAGCCAAATGTTTTATAAAAACGATTATTAACGCATCTACTGCAAACTACGTCCAAAGAAATGGGTATTATCTATATTGATATAGAAACTCTGTTTCTTACATAAAAGTCTAGTTTTCACGTCCATTCTTATGAGTTACAAAAATTATGATGAATTTTAACTTTAATTTTTTTAATCATGCTTTATTATATCTTTACGACTGATTTATTTAGAAAAACATATTATCGTAGTATAAGAAACACAATATAATAATAAATTAATTTACTTTTTTTATAATCTGTATAGAATAATATATACATTACCAATGTATTATAAATATATATACGTACCTAGCAATAATAAATTTATAATTATCATTATTATTAGACTGTGTAGTTGACAAAGATAATAAACCTATATTCAGTATTGAGATTTGAAAATACCGATAGCCTTGATAACTAAATAAATAGTACATTATTGGCTAAAAATAGCTTTACTCGCTATACTAAAACCGTCAAATATTAACTTTCACTTAAATAATTTCTCAAGATTTATGTCTAATAGGTTATTTACCTCTTCATAATTGCGGTATATATAAAATTAAACGACAATCAAAATGTAGTTAAAACAGAGTAATGCTGAAAGTGATACTTGGAGCTTAAATAATACTAAAATTGTAATTTATGATTATATCTTGTATCTTGAAACGATAATTGATGATTACTTTATGGCTTAATTATTATTAATCGCCGCGCAGACAAATGCAGAATTAGTCGAATAAACCCGAATAATAACGTATTATAATTATAATAATTTACTCGGACACGCCGAGCGATAAGAAAGCGTTTCACAACAAATTGATGCGTATACAGAAAATACGGGCGAAAGAAAATAAATTATAATAAAATCGTGAAAGTATCAACAACCCTTAGCACGTCAACGCTTGCAGACGTTGCCAAGCGAGTGAAACGAAACACAAAAGCGTTTGAAAAGGTGATTAAGTGATATACTAAGAGAATGAAACTTACACCTGCACGGAATTTTCATTCACAATTTATTCTAGAATAAATATTACACCTCGTTCATCTAGTCTTTCCGACGCATCTTCAATTTCACTTTAGAAATAAACTTACAGCGTTAGGTTGAATGCACGTTATTATTCGATGATACAATACGTATTCTATATGTATTTAGAATAAACAATTATTTTATTATTACAATTACGTCGTTTGAAGTACAGTTCGTAAATGAAAGTTTAGTAGAGATAATAATTTAATTTCGTTACTTAAATACTTAAATATACGTAATAAAAAATTAATACTATTCCAATGATTTCATGAGCGTATCCAATATTTATCAATTAGTACGGAAATTTCATTTAAATATTTTCACCTTTAATAGTTATAATATTTATAAACGAATCGGTCAGTCAAAATATGACGTATGCGAGTCAAATTTAGAACGAAAATCTTAATGAACCTCTCAAAATGAATTGAACTTTGTGTATAACAAAATGTAAAAAAGAACCGAAAAATTATTATTAGCTATAATTATATTTTGTCAGTGCGCGTAATATTATAATTAAACTAAAAATAACGTTGTCGTGCAAATATCGCTTGGTATTATATTGAATTAAAGTTATTAAATTAATAGTTAAATATATTTATGTTTGTACCAAATAAAATTAAAAAAAGTATATCCAAAAATATAAAATTTGGCACGTAGTTGATACAATTTAAATGTATTTCATGCAGTTTCATATAAATATCTTTAATCCAGTTAGTGTTAATACACTATGAATAGTTCGCTTATAATTTTATTCATCAATAAATAAAGAATTTTTAGAAATAAAAAATTATTCAATTTAATGACATTATTATAAATTATGCAAAGTCTCTAATTGAATATATTTTTAACCGGTTTCTCGTTCTCTACGGCGAATTGTAAGATAAACAATGTATTGCTCTACTGATTTTCCAATATATTATCAGAGTATGAAATATTTGCATTAGCTTCAGGCAAGCTGGTATCTTAAAAAATTTTGTATTTTATAATTTAAAAAAATGGTACAATTTATTTGAAATTATTTCGTTCTATTATTAAATACGATAATTAAACATAGCAATTTTTTAAAACATAGATCAAAATAGAGAAATTTGTTGTAATATAAATAAATAATAATATTTCTAGAATCTTAAGTGACACTCTAACAATCAGCCTATTTAGCGCTGCATAAACGTATTCATAGAAGACATGCAGATCGTGAGTTAGTTGGGCAAAAGCACAGAAAAGCGTCTAAGACTGACAAGAAGATATTGAATTTTATTTTTGAAAATCAAAATAGTAGATTAAATTTAAGCACCAAAAATTAATACATTACAAGAAAATTGGACTGCTACCGTAGTATAATTATATGTTGACAAGTTAACAGAGATTATATAATTATTATACACATGGAATAAAAGAAATATAATAGTGAACTACCAAACAAATAATTCTAATTATGAAAAAAACAGTACAATCAGATTATTGAAATATGATTTATTACCCGGCGACAATCTTTGATTTATAAAAAAATTTTGTTTTGCTGCAAATAATCGAGAAAAATACTAAATATTTTTTTGTAAAAAATCATAAAATAGTTTCACAATAACAAAGTGTTAAATATTTTAAATAAAGAATATATATTTGGAATAAAAATGTATTTAAAAAAGCATTGAGTTGCTTTAAGATATGGAAGACAGTAGTCTTTTTAGTCAAACGAATAGCTTTTATATAATGTACAAAAAAATCTGAAGCCTCAAAAAACGGCTAGCAATAAAAAATGCTGTTTATGTCAATATCTTTTCATCTTTATGTCTCTTATCATATAATATGTTAAATTACTTAACATTAATTTTGTTGCAACAAATGCAAAGTTCGACTTGTAATCAGCCCTTTTCTACCAATTCTTAAAAAATGACTAGCTTGTATCTTACATCGTGTCAATAATAATAGGGTTTGATATATTCGAAAGAATAAATTATTTTTGCGTAATTAAAAGAATTAATATATTTAATCAATAAATTAATTATATTAACAGTTGTTTTGGTTCAGACATAAAAAATTAGAATAAAATTGATAATTATTAGAATCTTCGAATTCAAATTTTTAAATCCGTAAAAGTAAATTAATTCAATGAAAATGTACTTCCTTATTAGAAGTAAATAATTTATATCATCGTTAAAAATTTTTCTTAGATTTGTTATTACATTCAATATTATAGACTGTATATATTACATTTCCTTTAGTTTCTATTCAGTAATTTAAAAACGCTCGTGACCTAATATTCTTAAATTGAAAAAAATTTCTCATAATTCGCTATTAAAATTGAAATATATGTTAGAGACAAGAGTTAAAAGAGTAATAAACTTTTCACCTCAGTACTAAAATTAAACTGCAGTCGCGATGAACGCGTAGAATATAGCGAACTATAAGCTTTTATCTCGAAACTTCAGATGAAACTTTCCTCAAGAGAGTTTTTAAGTATAAGGATGACAATTGGACGAAGCGAGTATCCGAAATACGTTGTATCAAGAATGATTTGACCGCATTGAATTCCACGGCGCAAGTTCAGCGAGGATCGCCAGGCGCATCGTACGAAAACTGTGTCGAACGTCGGCGAGATACGCGACCGCGTGATTAACGAGCCACGGCGTGCGCGCCCACGTCTCTTGGAATGATTTAGCGCGCGAGCCGTGTCACCCTCGCTTCGTTATGTTTAATTATCCTCTACGTTATCTAACTCTCTCGCGCATTTACTTTGATACCGTTTACCACACACTCCCCGTCTCCTGCGCAAATACAAGACCGATCGTTTATTTTACACTTTTGCTTCTATCTCGCGAAATAAAAAATTTATTGGTATATGCGAATATGTGCACTTGTCACTATAGGTAACGAAACACGGTAATAAATTATTCACTTTTTTTGCAATTAATAGTAAAAGATTAATTAACGATTTTTCTAGCTTTGAAATATTTATTAGTTTTAACTAATTAATATCGTTCCCAATCAATTTTGCGTTCTGATTAATTTATTATAAAAATTTTAATTTGCACGTGACATTGTTTCTATAAAATTCTATACGGACTTTTTGTACAATGATATTTTTAAATTATCCAATATTAATAACGCTTTTCCTCGTAATCGTGTTATTAACATTATTAAATTTAAAGAATGTTAAACACGTCTATTATGTAAATTAAATAAAAAATTTTAATAATTTTAATTAATTTAAAAATTTTATTCCCCAGGATGTAGTATACAATTTAAAACTTTTCGTTGCCAAACTGAATTATTCATTTACAAAATGACTGTGAGTATACTGAAAGGAAACTTGTTCCTATAAATTACATCCTGCAAATTAATGACTTTTAAAACATTTGTATTTTTTAAGATATAGAATAATATTGCCAAATAAACTTGGTATCGTATTTTTATTTAACCAAGTCATAACAAACATATTGATATTCGTTTACAAAAATAAACGAATTTCCAGCTAGCGACAGATAGACAAATAATCTCTAACATAAAAGTAATTAGTTCCCATTAGATTTTACATAGTTAACACGGTAAAAAAAAACTCGCTCAAGGCTTCTTGTGTCAAGAAACAGAAGAAAAAAAGAGAAAAATATCGAAGCAGAAAAAAATTCATTGAAAAAACAGAAAAGTCGAAAGAGAGAAAAAAAGTAGCGAAAAAAAGATGCTGAACTAATCGGCGACTAACTAAAACAACTAGGGTGATATGGATATATGTTTATAACGAAAACCGCGTTCTTTTAAGCATTTGAGGTTCGGTTATTTTTATAACCGCTCATCTTGACACAAACATCAAGATTTCACGGCTCGCTACAAATACACGTGGTATTCCGCAGTTGTTAAGCTTTCGGTGGCGTTCTCTATAATGGTGAAGGGTCGATTCGACGCTATGACGTTCCAAGCGAGAAAATAAAGAAAAGGTCAACGGAATCGTTTGTAAATCATCGATGCTCTTAAAACTGATTTTTCTCCCCGAGGCATCTTGGAGACGTTAATCTTATCGAGCCTTTCATTGGCTTATTCGTACGGGTTTAAAAATAAACGAAACGTTGATTGATGTACTCGACCATAGTTGAATGGAAATTTTGCAATTTTAGAGGTATAGCATAGATATTTTTCAACAAAAGTTTACGTAAAAATTCTTATGGAAATAATATTTTCTTGGCCTTCACATCGTGATCAACTGAAAAACATTCGTAATTTATTAGATAACTTAAACTTATGTTTATAAACTCACTATTTTAATCCGCATTGTTTTCTTCCCAAATAAATAATGACTGTTAAAAAAAGCGGGTCTTAAATATAGTGAATACTTTTCGTTTAACCTGATAATTTAGAGAATAAGCGATACCTTAAATGGTTTATTTTGACATGAAACACGTATAATACTGCAAATCCATGAATTTGATTGACGAGTAATTATTATCTGTCAGATGCTTATTATCCGTTGGACTAATTTATGTTGCAACGGTTACTCAAGAGGAATAGTACGAAAGCTAGTGCCGTAGTTACCGAATAAATCAAATCTAAATTTGTATACAAATCTGTATACATACTAATTTGAGAACGAGAGAGCTGTACAATGGGTTGTTAAACAGTTTATTTTAAATCCAATCAAGTTAAACGACTTAATTTACAGTAACGTAATCGAGTTTTTAATTAATCATCGCCGGTATGCTCAAATAGAAAATGTAAAAACATATATTCGAAAAGATAAAGGACAGAATGGGAACTAATCGAAGATGTACAAATCGGATGTAGGATAGATGGATAAGGAGAGAAAAAGAAATTGTATTATACTGAAAATAAGCGAGTCTATTCAATTCCAGGAAAAGTTTAAGTCTCATGCATACATAGCCGTTGAAAAGCGCGTTATTAAAGTATAGCGTGTCCGGTCGTCTATATGCAAATGCCGAGAGGCGAAAGTTGACGGGTACGCGCGGAAACCGCGAAGCCTCGGCTGGTACACCTAATCACGGGACATTCTACGCCTCCCCCGAGTCCAGGGCAAGCGGAGCACCCCTTTACAAAATTCAATCGGCTCGTGGCCTGGTTAATGATACGTTATTGTCGCGCCGTACGAAGCGTTTGAACCCGGGGTCCGATCGCGTGGCCCAAAGTTTAAATTGAGAGCGTCGCTCGGGCACTTAAGATTCAGAGCCCGGATTCTCTCGAAACTCGGCGACATCGCCGCCTAAGAGCTTGACGTCGCAATTAACGCGAGTCTTTCGGTTAAATTCAATTAGGTTGTGCCCTCTGCAACCACCCTCTCCTACCCAGCCACCCACCTTCAGACTTATCGGACTTGGGGAATCGCGCGGTACTCTCTACGGTCTTACTTTACCGGTGGTTTCGTTCGATCGTGTGGTTGTGTCATCGATTTTGTAACTTTCCTACCAAGTTGTTTCTGGTATGTTTTGTCGAAAAAGTTTCGAATGCTCGTCGTTGCGACGCAAGGAATGCATCGATGAAATTCTTAACTAAAATACGAAAGAACAAATTATCGATTCGACTTCGGCTCAAGTGGTGATACCGATACTCTCCTCCTCCTCCTGTTGTTGTTGTTGTTGTTCTTGTTCCTGTTATTGTTGCGGTTACTCCTACACGGTAGCCACTGGCGTTTCTTCATTTTAAGTAATCGATTATTTATTCAGAAAATTCTAAATATCAATATTTGTTGATCGAACCGCATTTTCATAGTAGCAAACTTTTTACAGTCATATTTCGTTTATTAACAACTTGTTACAAAATGCAGACACTGTAGTATTATACCTATATTGAATAATTTAAAAAATGACTTTATAATCTGAATGTTATTTTTATTTCTGATATATATATATATATGTATTCTATAAACTATAAAATTAAAGTATAATTATTGGAGCATATTACAAGTAAAATAGAAATTTAATTGGTTGTTATCTTGCGAAAGAAATGTATAGTACATAACCGCTTGTTAAAAAGAGTGTCTTTCTACTTCAGTAACAAACTCTCTTAGATATACATAACATACGTATAATCTAGACATGCTATTGCAATGGTGTTTTTATACAACGTACTAGAGAGTTACGAGGACTGAACTTTAACATTTTAAACGTTTATATTATAACATAATCTAGTTTTTGTAAAATAAACAATTATAATTTGTATATGTGTCTGTTCATTGCAAATGCACACACTTTGTGTGATTCACACACCAGTTTCAAAAATATACAAATTGGTGAAAATATATATTTTTTAAAATAAAACATCAAACTTTACTATTTTTCTTCGTAAATTTTTATATTTTAGACATTAGAGTATACGTATAAACACTTTAATAACTATTTTGGGGCAACAAAATAATAAAAAAAAAATTACTTTTCGTGTCAGCGAAACTAAATTTATAATTGTTTATCTCGAAAAAAATATACCGCACAATATTTCAACTCATTTTATGCCTCGTCTGGCCAAATCTTTTATTATGCAGTTGTATACAGAACATGGGAGTAAATTAAATTACACGCCAGAAATATGTTGCTCTCGTTTAAATTAGCATTGTCATCGTGCTTCAACATTTTAAATGCACGTAAGTGGGCAACTGAATAAAACTACTGCCGTTTTAGTATTTGCATACAACGACATGAGTCGAAAATTAAAAATAATCGTTGGGTGTAAAAAATCGTTTATTCATGTATATATCAATTTAATAAATCAAACTGAATAATAATTTTTATATTTGGCATTTTGTTTGTAAGATTTAATATTGTAATACTATACATTATTAGTGTAAGCTAATGCAAATTTATTATTAAGGTAATTAAATATTTAATAAAGTATTAAACAAAATGATATCTTTATTTTTGCGTTTTGCAAGGCGAATGCGATAATATAATAGTTTAACGCGGCTGTGTTCTCTATTTTATTCTATATTTTGATCTTATTCGTAAACACAAAATACAGTATAGATAAACTTCTGAAGAACTTGTGAATAAATTTAAAGTCAATTCGATCTGTGCCCTCACACCCGCCCTTCCACAAAAAGTGAAAAGTTGAAAAGAGCACGTCCACCCTGCAAATGAAGCAACGTACGGCAAGAGCAACAACGAAATCTCATTCCCGCTGGTTACCCGAAAAATAATGATTAAGAGTCGCGAGGCAGGAAGTTTGGCGCGACGGGTTCGAGTAAGAAGGCAAGCAGGGTTCGTAGCGCACCCACGGTGGTTTGGTCTTACTTGCTTAGCACCGTCTTCCAAAGCCCGCGGTGTCGCGAAAAGGAGCCCGGTGAGACAAGCACCGAAACTTGAAACTCGAGCGCGAACTTTCCGGCGTGCATTAAAGCTGCGAGTCATTAAGCCGCTCGCGGGAGTAATGTTTGTTTCGAAATTAGTTGGGACGATAGGGAAGCGGCGGCCGGTCACGTTTTCCCGGAGCTCGAGCCTCGTGTTTCCCGCACCCTCGGCTATCAGGAGCCGAACGTGACACTCGCTCCCGTCGACTCGTACTCGTGTAGGCTATACCCACCTCCAACCAGCGGCCGAGCGAGCCTGTACGTACATCTACGTTGCTTGAATTATTTCGTGTCCCGTCGTCACCGAATGAGAGACTCCCGCTACGACTTTGCCCGGTGTACGGTTTACGACGGCCTGCCCCTGTGCCTGCCCCTGCCCCTGCCCCATGTGCCCCGTGTGACCGTGTGTGCGGGAGCCCGAAACGGGATTACCCGGAGGGTGTAAATTGCCAATCTGCGAGGGCATGCATATTTTTCACCTTTTCCGATTATCAACACCAATCATCTTCCTGCGTTATAATTCTTTCAATATTTCACAGTTTATTCGGTGTCGCCCAAACTTTTTCACCCGTGATATTCAACGCGACTATTTGTTTTTAAATTTTATTTTACATTTTCCGATTAATTACTCGGCTAGTCGTTCGAAAACTCTTTTTCGTTTCTCTTTGAAATACCGATCCAATGCATACGAAACTCCTACTGAAAATTATGTTCTCTATTCAATTTTTCTAGTTAATTATCATCGCCGTAAAAAAATGCTTTAAAAATTAGTAACTAAAAGGGGTACATCTTAATTGAAAATAAACTAATGTTCGAGTAATGCTCTAATTACAGTTGCAATCTTTTAGTTTAACTAATTTTGCCGCAGAAACCTTACAATGTAACGTGTTCTACGTGAATGCATAAGATGAAACCGTAATATTCCATGGTATATAGAGCGCGTACAACCATCGAATATTCCGTCGGTACGAATCGCGAGACCGATGTGCTTGCGGTGTCGGCTAGGTTTCTGGTTAACATCTGCTTTAAGTGCCGCGCACCGCGCACGTGTTGATGGTGAATGCGCGGCCGCGAAATCGTTCGAGAGACACCGACCCGGAAATCATTAAAATTTCATACATCACCGGTTAAGCTCGGTCCGACCCGAACGAACGAGAACGTTACATTTTCTTCACAGTAAATTCAATTGCACAAAGCGGAATACGTAAAAGTATGTACTAACAATATATAAGGACGTACGCGAGCTCCATCGCTCCAATTCTCCATCGCTGAATTAATATTTTAGCTTATTATAATATCTTACGAATATTTATTAACTCGTTACAGTTTCACTTAGTTTTTACGATAGTCAAAATTAATGACGGATTATTTAATTGGTTAAATTTCTTAAATAATTGCTAATAAATTTGCGCACACTAAAAAATATTACTAGCCAGCATGGTGAAAATTTCAATCTGATTATGAGTTTTTTAAAATTCTGGACAATAATTAGGTAATCTCGGATACTCCAGAAATTTATCCTGAACATTTGGGTGATTTTTATTCACTTTTTCTCGCAACGTGGAAATAAGTGTGCATCGAAATCATAAACAGTACGGATTTCGCAGAACAATATTTCATTATGAGTAAAAAGATTAAATTTAACATTATTATAGAGATTTACTTTTATTATCTGCATTCGTATATTTTTATCTCCTACGTAAATGAGCTTTAATATTGTTATACAATCATAAATATATATAATACGATGAAGTATTGTCGATTTAAGCATGTAACAAATAATATTATATTTTAAATTCTGTTGTAAAAATATGTCTAAAAATAAAGAAATTTTTAAAATTCTATTAAAGTTGCAAAATTCACCAGCTATTTGTTAAATGTATACTTTGAGAAAACATAAGAAAAATGACTTTCATTTTTACAAACAATAAATTTACATGATTCATCCATCCTCTGCCCAAGAATTTGTAGAAACTTGTTTCACAAATGTTTTTAAGACGCAAAAGTATAATTTGTAATAGCAAATCAGGTAATTCTTTTATAAACATTTTGTTACAAAATGTAGAAACGGTTACTATAGTAAAAATAAAATTTCATTATTGCTGATAGAAAATGTAATCTAGCGTGTTGATGATTCTTTTGGAAGCCTACTCAATATCTTCACTAAGGTGAAAGCACACTTCATTTTCACGGAGAGGGTTCTTCTCTATACAACCAATTCGAAATAAAGTTTACGATTCCGAAATATATTGCCCCTGCTTTACGAAGGTATGGGAACACGTTTCGCAAGTAAAAGTGTTTATTTCACACAGCACGAACCATTCAGAACAAAATAAAGTACAATTTATGTTTTTCTTTGGGAAGGAAGAAAAACCTAAGAAACAATATTACCCGTACAATGCGTTTAGATTACTAAAATTAGAGAGTGCATTAACCATATTTCAGTTGAATGAATACAATTACTATGAAATTCTTGTTTACGTTATTTCATTTTGTTTTATTTTTTATTAATATCATTATGGAACGAGTTTCGTAGATTCAAATTTAAGAAAATCGTATCTAACCAGAAATCATGATTATTTTTTTATATAAAATATAGATATTGTATCCCGTTTCGTTTGACGAAGTAGAATATCGATTACTAAGAAATACGTGCATGTACGAACCTTTTTAAATTTTAAGGAAAATGACAGAAAATTAATCAAGAAATATATAGATGCTTTTAACTTGGTACTAATTAAAACAATTTTTGGTGTAAAAATATGCTTGAGAATTAGCTACGCAAATACTTTAATACATCATCGGGACCCAAATATTAAAAACGATTATTTTGATACACTGTATAGTTCCCAATATATTATCGTAAACAATAATACGTAATTTAATAAATGTAATATTTACGTGAAAGCATCGGAATCATTGATTTCCAAACATCTGACTTAAAATTATTTATTATCGACATTGAAAAGGGTTACGGAAGCGATTAATCTTAAGTGGACGGTAAACAATAATTTACATTTCCGTGGAAGGGTAGCACCGGCTCTAAAGAGAGAATCCAGAGCTCTATTTTATGGAATCGTTCCAGATATCAGATTCCCGGAAATTATACAATTGCTTCCCAATTAAATTCAGATTTATGGTCGAATTGCGCGTACGAAAAACGTATAATCGACACCTTCGGCACGAAATATTTACCCTTTTCCTACCAATTCATCATTCGCGTTGTACGGTGTTTAAACCTAGGAGAAAGAGAGGATTAAACTAAATTTAAATAAGTATCGACTGAAACTTTTTCTTGTTTTTTTAGAGGTTAACCAACTCTAACAGAAATGTTATTTCAATTTACTTAAGTGTATAAATACTTTTATTTGTAAAACTATTCAAAAATATTTATCTAATATAAGTTGCGATGATATTAGAGTACTGCACCATCGATTTTTAACGTATATAAGTTATTTTATGTGTGAAATAGTAATAATAACATGTTAGAATAGGTTTATTTTATGGAAACAAAACAAATTCATAGTACCTGTATTATTTTTATTCATTATTAAAAATTGTTTGACGCGTTTGGTTAAGGAATCATTTCTGCTATAACTCTGAAAGAAATAAATAGTTTATAACGTTTTGATGTTAAAAATAGTTTCTTTATAACTTATAGCAAGCCTATTTTTATTTATTTATAAAGCGTGTCTATTAAAAAATTATTTCAATTTCTACTGCAAACGAAGTGATTCGCTGGCGAGTGTAGCCAATGTAGCTCTGTGTATAGAAACGTTTGTACACGACGCAGTGCGACTTTTAAAAGGTTAACAGTCGTACATTCGAGCTCCCGAATCGGAAGAATTTCATTACTTTTTAGGACCAATACAGTTGAATATAACTGGGAATTTTTCGGCGCCATACTTTTTTGCTGCACCAATCGTTTTCTCTCCTCATTTTATATTTACCAACATCGCAAAATAATTATGATTAATCTTTAATTTTCCTTGAACCATCAACATTTTTTACCAATGAAACGCAATTAAAAATAATACATAACCATTATGTACCAGATCTAATAGAATTACTACTTGATCATAAATTCGCTCGAAAATATTCACGTATATAAGAAACGAGTAGACAGCTGGATATGAATAAGAATCTGAGTTTTAGTAGTATAACAAAAATTTCATCTTCCAAATGGACACAAAAATTACCTTCATCAACATTTATCGTTTACATTATTTTCGTCTCAACTTCTTTGCGGACCCTCATAAAATTTAGTTAATTTTGCGAGGCAAAAAGGGAAAAGATGAAGTCGTCAAGAGTATTTTTCCAAAGACGACGAACACCTGGTTTGCTGCATATCTTAAAAATTCCGAGTTAAAGTTTGTGATAAATGCTATGTAAATAACTAAGTTTAACGAGTTGTCACGAGAGTTCCTCTACAAAAGGATACTAAACGCTGCTCCTGCGCAATTTCCGAATTTACGTTTCAGGTATATATACAAGTACATCATATTGTACAATTTTAAATGTGTGCACTGCAGTTAAAAAGTTCAGTTTCGCGGGTATTCAGAAAGTTTGCAATTTCTGTATTGGTTTTTTACTTTTGGATCAATTGCCAAGTGGACGTTTCAATTGCAATTCGCTGCGGTAAAAGCTCACTTCGGTAATCGATTACTCATCCATTTTAGCTGGAAAATTTTTTACCTCGAAAATCATTTTTTATAATAAAAAAAAACGACTCGTCTCGACTCTACCATTTTACCTCTCAGTGAAATCTATACTTGTGTCTAAAAAGTTTAATTAAAAACCATTGACAAAGAAAGAACCCACGAAGAACCTTTTTTTAGCTCTCGCAATACATTACGGTTAACCATCTACTTTTCAATAATAAATAAATACGTCACATAATATTTGACGGCGAATAAAATGTATTTCCCTTATTTACATTTGATATTTACATTTGATACTTGTATATACAGAGTTAATTTACATTGGATTAAAAAATATCTTATTTTTCAGGTACAATCGTATAGCAGCGTTTATAACTACAAGTTGCAGTCAACCGTGTCAAAGGACTGCGTTATTGGGTGGTTTTGTCGGTGACGCAGCGAAAAGTAAACTTTTTGTGAATGTGTATACAACGCATGTATATAACTCTGGATCCATGGTATCTTAGTCTGGTCTTTGACATCGCTTTTAACCGTACATCACAAAGAAGAGCTCAAGTCGAGCCAAAGGAAGCACAGAGTCAGGTTTATACATTTCCGTATTATAAATATTTTTTCGTTGTAACGTACCGAGAGGAACAGGGTTTTACTCGGTTGTTAAGTAAATATAGTAGACAAGTCTTCGGGGTGCGTTTGGCTCTTGATGAATTCTCTTTAGCGTTATCGAGTAAAGCAGGGGAAACGAAACTCAACTTTTCCATTGCTTTTCATAGAAATGAGAATACTTATAAATTAACATTTAACTATTATCGTTCTATTACACGATACGTTTGTTTAATTTTAATATTATTTCACTTCAATTTTATTATTTTCGCGTGAGAATTATTCAATTTTCAACGAAAGTGTAAACAAATAAACCATGTCGAACATTCGAAAGTATAAAAAATATCGTATACTAAAATCGCGATTGTAAATTATGAAATTTATTAAGAAAATATTTTGGTATCCGGTGTATAAGCTCACGGAAACAATAACGAACAGTATCAATTTATCTTCTCTAATAAATGACGTAATCGTTTCACTCTAATCAGAAAATCATCAAACGCTTGTCGACTAAAGCTCCGCGTTATTTTTACTTTCAGAAAACCGCAACTTCATCGGAGGTAGAAGGATAAAAAAGACGCTACCCCCCGTCGAAAAAAAGAGAGGAAGGAAAAAAAAGGCAACAGTAGCAGCATCTCATCCTGCTACCAAGGGAATTTAGCACGAACACAGCCTTAGAGAACCTTGGCGAAAGTTCCGAAGCCGCGTGCAACTTAATAAATCACCGAAGATACTACCAAGGATCGAAGTGAAGCCGTGGGAAACGTCATATATATATACACAAGCCTCATGGGGAAAAATATAAGCCGACGCGGGTAAATAGATTTTGGTACCCGCGGTGTGCTTCGGAAAGCTTTCCCGAAAAAAAATAGAAACCAAACCGTCCAACGAGATACGCTCTTGCATTAATGTTTCTCATCATCTCTACATTTTTTATGAATAAATCGAGAAATATTTGTAAACTGCTACAAAAAATACCTGTCTTTATTCAAAATTGAGAAATATCATTGGTGTATATAAAATCGAATTGACAGTATATCAATATCCATTAAATTAATTGTAAAAAACTATATATTGAAACGTATTTTAAGTAAACTTGTTCTACACATTTTGTTACGTAATTATTTTGCATTTCAAATGTAAATATTGTTTTAAAATAGTAGTCATTTATGTCACAACAATTAATTATTATTTAATAACGGTCTACTATGGGTGCAAGCACTAGAACACTACAGATTAGTAATTATTTGTTAAATAAGTTAAATACTTTTGTTCAAAATTGATTGACAGTTGTTTTAAGATTGTAAATGATACAATAACTGAATTTATTTAACTTGATTTTAAAAGTAGTTTAACAAAAAAAATTCTTCTTGACATGACTTATAAGAAACTAAATTTCGCGTATAAAATAGTCAGACAAAACAAAGTTGTTTAATAATTTTATATGTTATGATCTAAAACGTCGATATAAAACATCGTATATATAAAACAACATATAAAAATATTGTATTAGTTTACGTAATATTTTTATAATGAAAATTGTGGTTATAATAATACAGAAAATATCTTCTTGTAACGAAAAAAATAATTGATTTAAACCAGAAGATTTAAATAAGATTAAAAAAAGAATAATTCAATTTATTGAATGTTTCATCACTCTAGATTTCGAGATCGCTATATGCGGTATGCAGATTTGTAATAAAGTACCTTTTACAGCGATTTAAATTGTTTACGTCGAATCTTCGATAAAGCAAAAATTCAATTCATTGGTTTGAATGAACAGGGCAGGATAAAAAACAAAAGAGTAATATGTAGAGCAATGTAAAGAAAACTTGAATAACAAAAGGTGAAAAATGAAAATAGAAGGGAGTAAACGGACGAGAGAGAGAAATTGATAGAGGGAAACAAGTTTCATTTTCCTCTCAAGAGGCGAAATAAAATCGTATGAAAACTCGCGCGGAAAAACATAGCGCATAAAGAGTTGATACAAAATAACAAAAGTTGATGCTCCTTGTCAATCATAATGTCAGATTTAACTGAAACCTACGAAAAGTTTGTATAATCATCGTGTCGGTAATGTGTATAATAGACTTGCTCTTGCGAAACTCTGATAGGAAATGGGAATTCAATGAGATTCTTGTTTAATAAAGACGAGGGTATCGTTATGATAAACATGTTTCTACCGATAATGAACGAGTTCCTGTAACCATAGTTCTCCAAACTGATGCGGTAACTTTTGTTTACCTCGGTTCGCGTTGTTTAATTTGTTTAATTAAATTTGAATAAAAATATTAAAATATCGATGATTAAAAAAAAAACGGGGTATAGTTGAATTGTATTATTAATCGATAAATAAATGAATCGGAATTATTTATGTGCATGTGTGCAATCATGTTTCGCCTATAGTTCAATAATCTTAAAACGAAATCAACAATATTATAATTTTGATGGAAATCCACCGTCCGGGAATATAATATTTCACGAAGCTGTATGAATACTATATGTTTATTAAAAGCATCGGAGAGATTTAATGTACGAAACGTACGTATATTTCATTTATAAATTAATGTAATTTGAGCGTTAGGTGTGTGGGTGTGTGCGTACGTGTAGACACAGAGGGGGAGAGAAGCCATTTTTATTTAAATATAAATTTAGAGCCGGATTACGCGATATTGATGTATTCATATCGATTATTTATCTGTTTAGGCAAAGCAGACGTTACTAAAATTGGAAAGAACCTCGGAGGAAGGAAGAAAATTGCGGATGCATAGGGCCATGCATTACGATATTAAGGCACGGCTGCGCCAAGCCAAGACGGAGTCAAAAATATTGGAAATAAAAAGAGATGGAGTAAATTTGACGTCAATTTTCTTTAGCAATAATAGAAGAATATTGAAGAGTATTAAAGTTGTAAGTTGATTGGGGGCATAGTTGTATAAAATAGAGAGGATATACGATGCTAACCAGTAATGGATTCTTCAATATTGCACTCGAGTTATATAGTGCGACTCGTTCAAATTCCCACAGGAAAATGTAAACTTCAAAGTTTACATTACACGTACAGTGTATATTTCACCTAACAGTCAATATTCCAATCCACAAATACCAATAATTTTAATAGTAATCGCTAATAAATTATTTTTATAATTTATCGTTTTATTCTCATTTATATACTCGTAAATGTAAGGCGTATTGGAGATATTCAAACTGTAATTAGCTATGTATACAAAACACGAAATTTTTTACAAATGCCTTGGAAAACTTATGCTGTAATTATAGTCCGAAAAAAAATTCGTTTATATTGTCTTATAAAATAGCTCATATTGTTATTTAATGCGGATAATTTAAAAGAACAAGCTTACAAGTACGAACAATACAATTGTGATACACTTTACAATTACTTGTACGATAACCTAAAATGCTTCGAAACACATTGATTTTGTATTATCAAATTTAAATAGAATTATCAAGAAAATATGCTAATTAATGCACAACTCAAAATCAGCTATCATAGTGAATATGTAAATAAAATGGATTCATATAATATCAAACATTATTACTAAATTATGTAAAACAAATATTATGACGGAATGCATTATTGAGTTTTGTACGATACGATGTATTTACAATTATCGGAATTCATTATGTTCAGTATTTTATTTATTGAGCGAGTTTATATAATTAATAATAATTTATTTCTTCGTATTCCACTGTCTGTTTGATCTACGTATTTATTTTGTATTCATTTCTTTACTTTTTTTTAACATTTAATTAAAAATCTTATATTCTCGGTGTAGATTGACTTTTAATAATTATATACACTTATTAACATTTTATTTCTGTAAACGGAAAATTTATTTAATTATTTATGTACGCGTTAGATTTATTCTAAAGAATTCGTTGTAAAATTAATAGTCACGTTTCCACGAAACAAATTGACGAGTAAAGTAAATGTAAATTAATCAGACTGGAAAATGGAAAAATAATTAAAGATTACTCGTTAATGAGAAGGGTAAAATTGAATAAAATAGCGTGAAAAGTTTCGGTGATAGCCAATATCTCTTGTTTTAATAAATTGAAAAGCAAAGTTCTGAGGATAGTTGGGTATGTATGTATATATATCTATATACGTATATATGTAATACCGTCACGTTTTCTTTCCTTTGCAGTACCCGTCAGCACGCCATCAATTCTCGAGGATCTCCTCGGCGAGGTTCACGCTAATTGGCCGAGCACGCCCGACGCGACTCGCGACGACATTAAGGATCGACGCTAATAACTCTTACCAAGGTTCCGTGGGCGTCGATCGAACATCGCTTAGGAACCGAGAAGTAGAAGTAGAAGTAGAAGGGGAAGGGGAAGGAGAAGGAGCAGTGGTAGCAGTCGTCCCTCTTCGTAGTACGGTATATATCGAAGGCCCCTCGCGAGATCTTCTTGTTTTTCTTTCTTCGAGCATGTTTGACTTGTCGAGCTGTCAGGTGTCAAAACCTTGGCGATTCGTTGAGAGATTATATGCATCTCGCATACCTAATGCGCTTATGCTCGCTTTAACTGACGTAAACTCACACCGATTTGTTCCAATTTTTATTTCCAACCTTTCACGCTAATGCGCATATTTGTCCTGGCTTAGAAATTTTAGTATCTCACTATTTTTTTTATCGATTTTAAGGAGCTCTTCATTACCGCGTTTATAATTTAACTGTATAAATTCTTAATATTATTTCGAGGAAAACTGCGAATATTTGATTATTTCGTGAACAAAGAAGACGTATTTACGTGCACACTTACAAATGAGTTTTCTACAAATATGCCAAAAGGCGAAACAAAGCCTGGATTATTCAGTGACTCAAACAAATTCCCGTATATACAATCATTCTAACGCAAATGAAGCATTGAAACTCCAATAAAATTCAATTAGCAATTAATTTTTCCATTATCCGCAATTTGAATGAGTATTCTAGAAATGCTTAATGTTAATGATTGCTAATAGAGATTCATTAGTACTCGATGCACATACGTGATTACGGTATAAATAAAATCTCATCCGTAATGGAAACTTGAAATAATTCAATTTCTTGATTGCATATCGTGGTAATTTTAAAAGTCCGTTAATTTTATGTAACACATTTACAAAGCGAATCATTAATTTATTCGTGCGATCGAAAATTTATACTTTTTGTAATTTTAAAGTACACAATAGATTTATTAGTAATGTTTCGTTGAGTTGTTTTAAATTGCTAGGATGAAGTTGATTTTAAAAAAAAAAGTTTTGAAAAGCAGAGAGTAAAATAACCAATTATTTTATAAATGCACATCTAATTAAAATGTAAAAATGTAAGGATTATAATTATAACGCAAAATATAGCGATTTAAACCGTTGAATGACTCTCGACCGGTGGAGTTACAGATTCGTAATCCGAAGTTTCCAAGTTTAATTTCCAGGTAATCCCCATCGATAGTCACGAGTGCCACTGTGTAGAATACATTTCACGAGTGCTTTGTTTACAACGCTCATCCGTCGCTCATTAAACAAAATAGAAAAAAAAAAGAATTTTCCTCCGTAACGAGTAGCCGCCTCTCTATTTAAATAATAATAACAACCCACCTGAAAATCAATATGTCGAAATGGTCTAAAAGTGTAAATAACAGGTAACACGTTGTCATCAGGATAAAATTGAAAGATCGTCGAAGGATCGCGATCGAAGGGAAGGAGAAAGGAAATCAAGCGCATCGGAGTGTGGATGCGAAGCAAAAGGAGCGAGCTGCGTCAGGGAGGAAAGTCAAGCGGTTACGGATCGGAAAGCAGCAGCAGCAGCAGCGTAGTCGGTAGCTGGCGTCACGAGGAGGGTCAACCATCGCGACTGGACGCCTGCTACGAGCTCATAAAGATGATAGCGGGCGCGGGTGTGGGCATGGCTGGCGGTGGCGTCGGGATGCTGCGCGCTCGGCGCAGGGACATCAGTATCAAGCCGAATCGCAAGCTCGATCGGAAGTCATCCAGGGGTATGATATACGAGAACGAGGAACTACGACTTAGGACCATACACATCAACGCCGAAGTTGAACAAGGTAACCGTATAAATAAGATTTTTCGAGTGCTTTTCTTACCAATACCTATATATCTCAGTCGCGTTCAAAACCACACCACCCGTTCAATGAACGTTCACTCGAAATATCATTATAAACTTTGAATTTCCTGGTAAATATTTAAATAAATATTTACACGTTTCAATAGCAACGCATTTTACTATGCGTTAATTCCTTTTCTGTGTGTATTGTAACGATTATGATCATCATTTTATTTATTTTTTATTAATATTAATATTTAAAATTAGAATTTACAATAACGTAACATTCTTTCTATATTTTTATAAGTTACGATATTATATTATCATCCAAAATGCTACTGCAAATTTAAAAAATCTTCCTAATCCAAATTCATCTAGACAATCATGTTTCTACTATAATTGAAAAAAATTGACTAATAGACAGCTAACAAGGAAATAAAATTTCTTAAAATTTATTTATTAACTCTTATCAGATTACTTCTTAAATTGTACGTTTATTAGATGTAGTAGATAAAATAAAATATAATACTATAATGTTACATTAGCGTCGTAAATTTCTTGTACCCGGTGGAAAAAAATAATAAGAACTGAGATATTATTATTGTTTAGCACAGAATTATTATTTTCTCAAGTAGAATAATATTAACTTAACTACGTTTATTAATGAATTATATTAATCAAAGAAATAACTGATAGTATGGATACATATACAGTAATAGCTCGTTAATGTTAAATGTCACTAAAACTAATCCAAAATTTAATTATTCAAAAAGATAATATTTTTAACAAAATCTACGTACGAAAATAATTTTATTCGAAATTGGTTAAAATGACTCGATAAACTGTTTGACAGAACTAAAAACATAGATATGCGAATTGGCTTCACTCGATCCACCAGCTGATCGGTTCACGCATGCGTAGGTCTTAATCGTTTTGTTGTACCAACGTAGCAACAAACCACAAGTGGTACAATTGTTCATTAATATCTATTAATATAAAAAATTAAATTATACCATACATCTCCAAAATAATGATACTTCCCAATAACATGTAAAATATTGTTATCGGCATCTCGCAAATAAATGAGAGTAAGTTAATACAGATCAATTAATTAATTTTTTAAAACTGTCATCGAATGAGTATATTACAATATTTTAAGTCTTGTAAAATGAATACGCAAAGAAAATAAAAAAATTTTGAAAATAATAGTATAGGTTGTGTAGCGCGCGACTCTTTACACATATAAAGTATAAGTATATAAACAGACGGGCGTTCGTTAGCTCGCCTACAAATAGCCCAGACTCTCTGGTCTAGAGAAAGAGCAAGAGACTCTCTTTGACGTGCGTGCTGGACGCTATTTTCGAAGACTGACCAACGAGTGGCGCGTTGTGTCGCCGTGTCCCATTCTTGTCCAGTCTAACACTCGCAGCTCACCGACCACTATCGTAATAATAATACACTCCTCTTCTCTATTCTAAGTGTTAAACATTACATTTTTGTGACATATTCGTCAACGTGTTACCACTTACTTATCTGCGAAATGTTGAGATATCAAGTGCCGAATGTTCAATACGATGCAGCCTTACCTCGACTCTTACCTCGATTGTACGTACGTTTAACAATACCTAACATTTCGACATTGCATTATTATTCGAAAAACGTGCTTTGACTCAGTATAATTTAATTTCGTCGTCTTTAAAATTACGAAAATTTTTTGCTTGAATATTACAATATATTTAAATAAATTTAGCTAAACAGTTTTTTGCTTACTCGATTTACTGATTTAAGTAATATACGAAGACTGATAATAAAAAAAATCTAATAAACACTAAATCAATATGATAATCTTATAACTAACTTTAACATTGGTAATCCCTACTTCTTTTAAAAATATTTGAGTATTATTTAACATCCCATAATTTTAATAATATTTCAAACTTCATTATTAGAAAAACGAAAGTAGAAAATGATCTAGCTTTGTTAATATTTTTTATAAAATGTTAAGTGAACTATTGTAAAATAATGAGGAAAAATAAAATTATTTTAAGATAGGATTTGAATAATTTTTTAGAAACACATCTATATTAAATATTTAAAATTTATTTCTTAATCTTTGTCTATCCGGCAGATTAATAATATTCATATAATAATCAAATAAAAAATGCTTGTAGATACTGTAATATTTGTAATATGTGTGGATGTTTGGCTTATATTTCTATTTACCAGCCTAATAATAGTCACTGCACAATGACTTCTCCGAATTCATACGTGACGTATAATAGTAATACAGGCTAGGGTCAGAGAGAACTGTTTGCTCAAAATCTAGAAAATTAATCTAATTTATAGTTAATTATAGCGTTTAACAAAGAAAGTAATTAAAATATTATTATCACTTTTTATTTTATTTTATGGTAATACATGATGTGACATGAATATTTATAAATATGGCGACTCACAACAAAGTTTAATAATCCATAGTAGTTTCATTTATTAAAGTTAAAATTGAGAAATTCATTAGAAAGTGGTAATAAATGTTTAGAATGAGATTTGTTGAGGCAACCAATAAAGTTTTGATATGCGAGAAAAGCAGAAAATCGATGTCAAACCGTCGAACTGTTCTACACTTTACACTTTTCAAACTTCTACCGACAATAAAGACATGAATTGACTGTATTTGTGTAATTATCAAAAGCCTCTAGAAAGGAAATGGATGAAACTATGGAAACGTTGACGTATTTACAATAAAAAGTGATTTATCAGGCAAATAAAATTGAATTATTTATCTTTGTCATTAGTAACGTATGATGCAGTTTTAAATAATTAGATATTTTCAATCAACAACTTGAATAAAATAAATGTACATGACGTGTATAATAGTAGTTTAGAAAGTAATATTTATTGATTTGAAATAGTGTACAATTACTAATCACGATTAATATCAGATATAAAATAACATGTTCTTTGCATGATTTAGTATGTATTGATATAACTAGGATTTAAAAATATCAACAAAATATATTATAAGATCATCTTAGGTTTATATAAAGTGCTATTTTCAAATGTACGAATGTATACTACTTTTAACAAGTCAATTATATATAATGCAAACCTTTATTTATTTTTAAACCAAAGTTACATTTTTTTCAAACTGTAATTACAGATTTTTATCCCATTTATTTATTAACGCTTTATTCTTCACATTTTACACAAATTAAATGCGAAATAAAGAACAGGTAATACGTACAACATGAAATGAGCTATTTAATAGTCGATATTTTGATACAACATTGAAATTATCAAATTACGAACATGATATGATTGTTGAAATGTTATTGATACGTTGTTCTATGCTCAAATTTTATTGCAAATATTGATTACACGTTAGTTTTAACAAATCAATGAAGCAAATACGTTCATTAAATAATTTTATAAATAAATTAAAGGGAAGATTTGACCGGCTGAACCATTTACGAAATAAATAATGAATTTGCAAAATTTAAAAATATTTACCGAAAAGGCTAAAAAATTGATGTATTCTAAGTGTCTGTAATCCCGTTCAAAAGTTGATAATCAGCTTTGAATATAAAGTCTTCTTACACTGATTACCTTGAAATCTGAATTTTCCAACATTGTTCAAATTGCAGTAGAATCAATTTTTCATTCCGATTGAATTATTCGTGCGTCTCCCGAGACTTTTGCCACAATCTCTTTAGTGAGTTTCAAAAGTGACTTCCTTTCGCCTTTATCTTACCGGTCGTATAGTACGACGACACGAGCGAGAAAATTTTTTTTCAAAATTGTTCGATTAACCTAAACTTCAAATGTAACTATTTGTTTATAAAATTTAGTTAAGTTTAGTGGATTAATTAATTCTTCCATATTATTTTGAAATATTATTGTAAAGCGTAATTGATGATTATTTTTATTGCATTTCAAATGTTTTTACACAGGAAGAAAAGTCTTCAATGTTTGCGGTACTCTCTAATTATGAAAAGTAAAAATTCATTCTTATTAATTAACTACTCTATTTTGACTTAATTCGAGTGAATTTTTATTCAAAAGTGAATTATCATCAATCAATTAAGAATATAATTGAAGTATGTGTACCGTGTCGGATATAATAATCGTCCCTTGATGGGAGCACGTGTTATCATGCAGAATTTTTATTAATACGCTGGCATTATAATTTTTATCCAGATCATGTAGATACTTTTTATCAAAACTTTTCTTTCTAAACCAATGGTTTATATTTCATCATTTTGCAAACTATTATCAAGTTACGCCCATTTAATAAATCGAATAGTAAATATATTAAAATACTACTATTTATATAAAAATATTTTATTAATCATAACCTGGTGAATCAATATTTATTATATATAAGTTCTATTTAAGTACACTGAAAATAAATAAACGCACAAATAATCTTTTAAGTAATCGCTACGTACTTTATATAATCCTTACGACTAAATATAAATGTATTAATAAATCCATATGAATGCTAAATCCTCTTGGTCGGTAAAAAGAAATTATCGACTAATCAATCGAAAGGTGGAGAAAGAGAAGTAATATTATAGGAATGTGCGCACATGTTCAATTAAGTTAAGTATTTTATCAATGTGAACTACCACTTTGATAGCGAGCACACGCTAGTGACAGATCCGTGAAAGGGGAAAATCTTCTCGGCAATTACCGATGTGCCTCTTGAATCTTTCTTCGATATACGAGGGACGTTTCAACTCAAAAGTTCCTCTTAAAAAATTCATTTAATGCTACCCGCATCATTTTATATTTTCGACTTTTATGAACGTCACGATCGTTAACCCATCGAGACGTCAACGTCGTACACTTGTAAATAACTAACTTTATAAATATGTAATTAACGTGGTGGTTAAACATTACTAAGATCAAGTTGATAATTGATGAGTGGGTAATGCAGTTATATTTTACAGTAACTGCAGTAATAGGAAAAAGTAGTACGGTTGTTTCAAAGGAAGACAAAGTAATAAAATCTGGCGAATGTAAAAAGTGCAATTTTCATCGAAAATCGAAAACCCAGAGACAGTAGCAAGTGCACACAACTGTCTTGGATCTGGAAGAAGCATGAATCTTCGGTAACTCAGGCCTTTCCACAGTGTCGATTTCGCTTTACTTTATTTTCCGGCTACTCTTACAAGCTTTCGATCCTGGGCCGAAGTTTCCTCGACATGCGCCTGCGTTAGACGTGATATAGCGCCGTATCACTGCCGTCGAGATTTACGGTTTTGTCGAACTCGCTACGCGTTTCAACCCATACCCATCTCCCGCCTTCCCTCCCAAGATCTTCGAGACTTTTTCTTGACCGAATCTTATCGATGAACAATAGCCTGCCGCCGATTCACGGCGCTAACACTACTTTTATGATCATTTCCTCTAACTTTACCAAGATGAAGGATTGCCCAAATCGTCTGGATACATTGTACAACTCATACTTTGTACTCTTCGTCAACAACACATTTTTTACAAGATTCTTGCTTTACTACTTTTTCATTCGTCTGATTATTCGAGATTTTTTCTATTTCGCGTGATTTATTATATTTCTTTCTGTTTTATTTCACGTACTTTATACAAATTATATTTTATTCAATAATAAAAGTTTTATATAAAAATTAGTGCGCTACGTAGGTTCTAAAACTTATTCTCAATACCACAGTTTTGTTTTACCTATCTGAACGTAAAATAAATATTTTGCATATCAGCTCTCGAGCGTATACGCGCGCTAAGTAATTAATATTTAATGGCTTTAAAATAGCACGCCGTAGAAAAGTTATGATGTTGGGTTAAAATTTGGAAAAGAATTTTCTATATCGATCCTCCAGTATATTTAAACGTATTAAAACTCAATTTTTAGTTTAAATTATCTAATTAGACTATAAAACTAATCGGAATTTAATTAGATCATATAATTATAATTTACAACTAATTATATAATTATTAATTCGAGCGAGCAAGCCTTGACCTTCGATTACAATATATATGTATGTACGAATAGACAGAAGTTTTATAAGCGGGGGTGTTCAGCCTCAAATTCGTCTATTTTAACTTTACATATTATATTTTTAGCAACTCTACTAAATTTCGCATTCCTACTCTTTATTAAAAACCAGAAGGCACTCGGGTAAAGATTATATTAAAATTGACAGGTCCTTGACCGGTAATTAGCTAATTTCATAGATAATTAGCTAATTTTCGAGAACTTTGAAATATTAATCGACATGTTCTTAAATCCTTCACATTCGAATTAAACTCTGTACGCATTAGGTACTTATGCGTATTACCAGGTAAATTTTCAATATTAAAAAACAATTTACTAATATGGCACATAATTGAAATAAGTAAGAGTTTGGTAAAATAAAATTATTTATGTCACTAAATTTAGATTTGTGACATACTACAGTTTTTAAAATAGGAATATAAAACATCAGTAAAATAAATATTATTGTTTTTAGTAGTTCTTTAGTCTAGGTTTAAGTCTAGATCTAGATCTAGGTATTTGAACAAATGATAATACTGATAATTGTGCACTGTCAATTAATACACTGAGAGAAAGAAATATTTCTGATAAAGCAATTGTGTATTTGTTAATAAAAATTGATATTAATATCTATAATAAAATAATATTTCTTTGATGTTAACACTTAGTTCTTAACTATTCAGGCTATAAAATCGATTTGTTTACTTGAAATATGATTTTTAATCATATTAAATTATGGGATTTTAACTTACAATTAAGCATGTTTTTGAAATTTTGCAAAATGTTAATCATAACTGGAGATATCGCAAATTTAGTGGTTAAAGTCATGAACGCGGAGCCTATGTTTATAATATTAGCCACTAAATTTGCAGTATCTCCGGTTGTAATTAATATTTTGCAAAATTTCAAAAACGTGCTTAATTCAAGCAAACAATTAGATTTTATAGCCTTTTAAATAATTAAATTGTAAATAACTTTTTTTAAACAAAAAACCCTCGAAATTCGTCATTAGCGAACCAAAATAATCCTAGAACACTTGGGTTTGTGACTGGACCTCCATCGGCTACGAGAAACCCCCTGTCTCACAGACTAATATTAAAGTCTCCAGATCTTAACAATTAAGAATTTTTTATTTTATTCCTTTCTTCAGTGTAGATATGATAAATCAATTTGTACATCGTAATTTAATTTGCTCACTCTTTTGTTTCTATTATCATTTTAATATTTAATCTACATATTTTGATATATTTGGATTTTACCTTATGTAACTCGCGTATTTCTATATTGGTTGCTTATTCCGAATTCAGCCATTCCTATTTTTACCTGCGTGCACAGATACAATCCATCCACCATCTGTGGTTAGTTTTATAGATTTATCCTAGTTTTCTTATAGTTTAACATACCGAGTCTATTTTAAATGTATGAAAAAATTATTGTACTTTATAATAGGTTTTACCTATTCTCTTTTACAACTATCACTTAGTTTAAACGATATAGCACAGCGAGCCTATCAATTTATGGATCAAATATTTTCGTAATAATAATTGAGTTATACTCTTTAATCGCAGATGTATTTAAATTAAAGATGCATGATTATATTAGATTCTATAATATTTGCAACATGAAAATCAATTCGCGCAAAAATAATCTGTAGCTTTCATGCCAAATATGTGCAATGAATATAAAAATCGTACTGAAAATACTTATTTCGTAACTTTTGTATAGAAGATGTTACCATAACCATAGTCGATTTTATCATCGAGTTTTAAATAAATTATATAAATTTTGAGTAAATGGTCAATAGCTGTGGAAACAAGAAATTTTATTTTGCGATTTGTTTAGGCATCAATACCAGAAAACAATTTACATGACACAACACCAAACATTTTGATAGCGTATTATAAATTATCTAAAATTGGACACTGACTTGGTACATTTAGATAAATAATGTCCTAAACAATTTGAATTGATGTATTTCATCATCGTACTCGTTACTAACAATTTTCCAAATTTCCGCGTGTCATACGGTACATTAAACTTACCAACAAAAATGATTCATCCCTAATTAGTGTTTGTTACGAACGACAAGTACACGCCACCTGTAGGTAAACGAATAAACCATCAGCTGAAAATTTATCGAATGCAGAAGTTTTGCTAGCTGGCAATGTCACCTGTGTGTACGTGTGTGCAAACAAACGGTTAAGCTTGCTACAAGGCTTCCTACTCCACCGAGCCGACCTTGCGAAGCGATTTCGCGGCCAGGCCAATGTGTATTACGCGCGAGAGGACTTAGGGACAAAAGATTTAAATAGTACCGAGTCGTCAGCGACGGGAGCCTCTGGCGCAACCCGGTCTGGATGGAAATAGCTGTGGGGGAAGAGAGTAAAAATCACATCGGCGATAGGATCGTCACGATCGGACGTTTAACATTTTTTCCACATGAATAATAAGTGGCGGCATATAAAAAACTCTAAACGGTTGAAAAAGAAAGAGCGCACCGACGTTATAAATAAATCTGGCCAATACATGGAGGTGGAAGGCTCGAGTCTTTTGCTGGTTATGACACCGACACGTGGTACGTTTTATATCGAAGCCTTCTCCTGCTGCATACTGCTTGCTTGCGTTTAACAACTAAATTTGATTAGAATGGAATTCAATGACGTTCTGTATCATTGATACGCAAATAAATAAAGCTGTTGATGTCATTACGCTTATTGGTTGTGCTTCTTCGTATCCGTAAGATACTTGGTATTCATTTCCTTCCTTCATCGTATTGTACAGAGCTTTTTAATTAAAAATTTTGATATAATGCATTATACCAGTGCAATACAAATAATACTGTGAGATGTTATTCGAAACGTTATTAAGTATAGAATTTAATATTTTACAATATTGCACGTGATTAAATACAAAACGACTGGTAAAATAAAATTTGATTTTAATCCAACAATTTTCTATTAAAAACATTGAAGATATTTACATCACCCTGATTAATGATCTTTCAATGATGTGTACTAGTACAGTGACACTATTCTCGTGATATTATCCGAATAAATTGAATAGTTGATAATAATGGTTTATCGGTCATGCCATTCTAGTAATCAAACCTAAAAAAAAGTAAAACCTGGCCAAGTAGAGTGAATGAAAGAAAAGTGGAGGAAAAAAAGATGAAAGAAAAAAAGCACGTCGCATCGGATAAAAGCTCGGGTAATCAAGAGAAGCCCGCAAGAGAGTTCACAGCTGTAGAAAAGAAAGAGTGAGAGAGCGAGAGAGACAGTGGGAGTCTCGGGGAGAGGTGGAAAGGCTTTGGCAGTTGTGTATAGCCGCACGTCGTGAACGTCGAGTAGTTTGCCGGCCAGTTCAAAACAGTCAAGATCGCGGAGCGAAGCTTTTACGCCGGGCAACAGCTGTCAGACGCGTATACACACAGCCGCACGCGATTGATAGAAGGTAGCGCGCGCGCGCGCGGCCCTACCAAGAAAGGGAAAACCAAAGCCACCGCGCGTTTCCGGGTGCTTTACCAGCTTCAAAGGCGTCATTTATCGCTGCGGTTTCCACGTTGGACGGGCGAGATGGGAGAGAAGAGTGGCGAGGGCCGGAGGGACGAGCTGGGGGGAGGATCGGATCGGTAGGATCGGACCCTTTCGAAAGATTAAGCACCCGTGAAATCGCGTCCTCGTTCACCGGTGACAATTGATAATCGACGAGTGTTGCAATCGGCGCGGACGGTCCGAGGAGGGAGAGAAACGGAGAAAAAGAGAGTGAGAGAGAGAGAGAGAGAGTGAGATGGAAGTGTGCGCGTAATAAGAGGAATGGTATGAGAATTGAAAAAAAAATTAGTACTGTATCCGATGAATTTCGTTATAGATCGTTGTCGTAAGCGGGATAAAATCAAGTTCTTCTTCATTTATATAGTAAATCGATTTATTGTGCATACCTGATTAGTTTCAGTTTTTAGACATTAATAGTTATATGCGAAAAATAAAGTAAATACTTTAAAATTGTTATTCTATATATTTCTACACACACCGTTTCATGCTGTAGATTTATTGGAACATTTAATTGTTTTTTTTTACGTATAACTTACATCCATCTACATTGCTTCTTCATGACATTTCTAAATTAAAATTATATTTCGAAATTCAGTATAAATTACACTCGTACCCGTAAAAGTTTAAAATAGTTATGGTAAATAGCTTTTTATAGTTGAATAGAACCGAGTAATTATTTAAATAATAATTAATGGTTTGCGCATCCAGCGATATCATTGCATTTAAATTGGGATTCCGCTAGTTCAGATAAGATCACATTACTAAATTTTAGATGACAAACATTTGCATTCAAAGCGCAAGTTTACAAAGTTAAATTACATTAAACAGTACACGTGCGATGGCACTGTTTGATACAATTTGAAATTTTTACAATAAAATATCTAGATCATAACTGAAGTTATAAATATAATCCAGTATTTTATGTAATTTGATGAATTTTCGTACGTGAGAAGAGACATCGGCAAAAAGATAAAGTGAACAACATACTTTCTAGATCTGCTTTGATCTTTGTGAATGCAGTTACGAAATCATCGAAATATTTATTTGAACCACGTGTAAGGTTACTCGTATAGATAGACCAAGCTAGCTCATAGCTGGAAACTTGTTGACATGTAAGCAATTAGATGTGTGTACGTTTTATTTCTACGAAACGCAGGAATAAACGTTGCATTTTGGTAAACAGTTAAATTTTATTCATTATAAAAAATTTTAACTTATATATCAAAAAAACATTTTAAATAAACCAAAATTCTTTGACTATAAATCCGAACGCTATAAATTTTTATTGGTATTACAAAAAGAGCTAAAAATAGGAGTACTTAATGTTAAATGAAAAATTACAGCACGGTTAAGAAAATTTATATCGGTTTGCTAAACAAAAGTACGTACCATGTGAAAAGTTCAGTTGGCCTTTGTACGACAGTTGAACACGTGTATTAAACTAAAACGATTCTTGTTCGCCGTTTTATCGCATCTCTCTTACTCTCCTTTTCGTTGGTCGTATAACGCTTTTACATTCGATTGATCGATTTAGGTTAGAACCCGCTCTGCGTACGACGAAACCCTGTGTACTAATGCAAATGTGATACGTAGAAGACTGAGTTTTTGTAGTTACAACTCCACGAGCGCAAACACAAAAAATATATAGAATAACAAGTAAAGTAGCGTATAACGTTTATTCGAGAGAAAACACATTTTTTTCTTAACGTTGTCGTAGGTCGGAAATGTAGATACAGTAGATTATTAAATATAAAACAAAATACATAATTTCCTATATGTCTTGACTGATTATTGATACAAAGTTTGCGTGACGCGAATACTCTATTGATTTTCATAAAATTCATACATACTCGTTTAAATTCTTATTAAAAGAAATAGCGTTCACGAGAATGTATTACGTATGTTTTTTATGTTATTAGAGCGAGCGACGTAGATAAATAAAAAAAAACATTGCAAAATAGTACACAGGCGTTCGAATAAAGAATTCGTTTCTAGTTATGTCAAAGGACGCATGCACCGTTGCAGATGCGGAACTACAACGAACACTTGAATAGTACCCTCGAATTTAGATGCAAATACCTACATACGTGAATATTCAAGTTTTAACACAACGAGGAGTTCGATATTTTTAAACATTGACTAGAACTGCCATCCAACGCGCGCGATAAGCTTACGTTCGATATTGGACGGAAAGGTAAATAATAACCAGTGACCAGTATTTAAACCCAATTCTACGATACGCGCGAGTACATAAAACAAAGGAACATTTCGGTCTTAAACTGGGATATCGAAGATTATAAAAAGATGGTGACGATGGACAGGATGGACCGCGACAGGACCAGGAAAAAAACTCGCGAAAGTAGGTTTATACATACTACATGATTGTAAAAGATAATATGGATGATTGATGTCGGTGATGAAGGCATTGTTTAGTATATCGTACATTATTACCATACCTGATCACTATAGCAGCATGTAATTCAAACTGAATAGTGCATTTGTAGATGCGTAAGTAGATGCATATAACGTACGACCTAATAATAATCTTTCGCATCATCAATTATATCTTTGCATACCAATTTATTAATATCGCGTTCGATATATAGTATCATTTCTTTTTAAAATAACATTTAACTGCTGTGTTCTTTGATTGATTAATCTAAATTTAAATATATATATACTGATGAATTTGATAAATCGCTCTCTATATTTTATATATACAATTTTTTATTTGGATCAGCAGTGCGACAAATATTTTTCTTTTATTTTAATAACTTATTAATACTTAATAGAAAAGATTATTGTACAAATTATTTTCGCGTTGTTATCTGTGCTATACTTTTGTAAAGTAGAATGTATTATGTCTTTTGTAAATTTAATTGTTGTGTAAACATTGTGATTAAATCAATAACATTTATTTAGTCTGTAATTAATTATTTAAATATTAGTGATATTAATGTTTTTCTTAGATTTATAAAAAAAATATGTTAATGAGTTAAAATTACATTTTTCGAAGACACTTCTTGTTAAGCAGAATCTTAAAAAATTCAATCTCCTGGATATAAAGTATCAACATTATTATTACGCTATCAGAAGATTCAATAAGTCAATATTGGCAGCTTACATTTCCTTCCGGAAATGTTATCTTAGACGAATGTTATATTATACATAATTATAATTTGAGACACCTATCTTTTATTCATATTTATTCGTATGGCATAGTTATCATTGTTAGCATTTGTGGTATACCTACAAATATTACAGAAGCAATGCAACAAGAAGTTCATATTATAATTTCTAATCGAAATAAAAACTAGGTTAAAATGCATATAGTAACGCGTAGGGAATGTAATTTTGAATTCCAAAGCGCATAAGGTTATAGACAAAATTTGGCGAAAAGGTAAACAAGGCGACGCATGAATGCTAAGTAAACCTCAATACTCGTCGGTAGATTGAAACTTAGTAAAGAGTCAATGACTCCTTTCCTCCTTGGGTACTTAAGAAAGTACTTTATAGAGGAAAGTTTTGAAATCTTATAATACTTTGCAAGTAAAGTACGTAAGAGAGAAGAGCAAAAAAGAAAAAAGCTCTGTCGAATCTCGGCAGGAAAAGCGCATGGATGTCGCGAGAGAAAAAAAAGAGGAAAGATGCGAAATACACATACGAAGAAAGTGAAATAACGGTGTCAGGCGCAGGTGGCTATAATTTTGCGCAACACGACTCGGCCCTTTAGTTTTATGGATCCGCGAGAGCGATGGCGCGGCAAAAAGCCAGCCGCTACCCTTGCTGGTCCCGGATTTACACGGCCCAGGCTCATAAAGTTCGACATACACCTATAAAGAATGAACAGAGAGAGAAAAAAAAGAGCAACAACGACGACAGCAGCGACAACGACAGACACATACAGATTCACGGTTGAGAAAGAAATCCGGAGGCGAATATCGAAAATCCTGCATCGATTCGTTCGGTCGCTCGCTCGCTCGCTCGTTCATTCGGTTTCCCTTCGGCAAAGGCACCACTACGATGCATCCCGACTAGATGAACCTATATACGGGTCTGTATTTACACGAGAGTTCGGATACCTATAGTCGCTCGGTTTTACGAGATCGTTGAACCGTGGAGGGGACTCGACTTCGTGCGTTAGCCAATACCGGAGATTCTTTTACTAAGACGTCGTTGCGGCTAACCGCGTTCCTGTCTCATTGTCTGTGGTTTACTATTTTTCTCCTTTTTCTTCTTTCAGGGGTGATTTCTCGCTCGTTGCGAGGGGAGACTCGCTAAGCCGGATAATCACTTTTACGAGATGCAATGCTGTTTAGATCTTTGTCTATTTACTTTTAGAAAATATCACCTACATATACATACAAGCAATCGGGCTAAAGCCTCGCTTATAAAATAAAATTTTTTATTATACAACTAATCCTGCGTGGATCAATTAAAATTATTCCAAGTTTAATCTTTGATCATAATAATTTAAGAAAAGACGCATTCAAATTAAAAATAAATAATCTTATCATATATGTATTGTAACATCAACATTTTTTTCAATCAACCAAACTAAAAAATTATAATAATTTTATTAAGAATAATTAATATTTCACAATTCGCGTAAAATAGCAAAATTAATTATTTCAATTACGTTATATTAATACATATTATATGAACCTACTGAATATTAGAAAAAGTTAATAATTCAATATGGGATCTATACGCTTATTAAAAATTTTGCAATGTAATTACTTTCTTTTAAGGATAATTGATTAGGAAATGAACACGTCTTGACAAAAGTATATTTTCAATACGTAAATTTTATTTAAATTGTACCTTAAAGTATAAATATAAGACGATAAATGTTATTCCAAATGTATAAGCTCTTCCTCTTGATAAATATTAAAAAATACGTAAGTTAATTTTATTGTAGGAAATATCCGTATGAGTAATTTAAAATTTTTCTAAAATAACACGAGTGCATAGGATATTTTATCCAAATGAATGAAATTATCCATTCGGAAAGAAAAGCGGCTTCGTGGTCACCTGGGATTTCCTGTACGAATTCGATGGTTAGTTAGAGTGCACATGGAGTACGGAAATCAGTAAACCGATAGTTGATTAGAGGCTAAGCGCAGCGACATGTGGACAATTCCAAATGAATCAATGAACTCGGAATTCTCTAATTAACTAGTATAGTACTTTTGGAATACACTCGATCCTTTCAAAGTCACGATAATTATGTAATTGAATACCTATATATGTGTGCAATATTCAATAAATTATATATTGCAATTGAACAAATTAATTAACTTTATGCCCACAAATATCTAAATTTTTTTACATCACGAAATATCTTAATTAAAAATACAAACTTTTAAAGAAATGAAGAACAAAAGATTATGTAAATCAGTATAAGTTAGTATTAATTCTATTTATAAGAAACTTCGTTAAAATTATTTGTCATTTCTATTTCACTAAGATTTTTAACTAAATGCTAAATCATGTAACATTTCGTCAGAGTTGTTTATTTAATCTAGTAGCTATTTACTGCGGGTTCTCTAACATTCCTATTTAATAATTTATTTCCTAAAGCGAAAATAAGATGTAGGACGTGTAACCCGATTTTAAAATAGACTATCTGAGCTAAAAAAAAGATTCACCAAGGAAATAGTATACCACAAAATTTATTAATTGCGATAAGCAAATAAATTAACTTGCAAACCTGCAAATTAAAACGAAATTGCTATTTTAACGTTTGCACAATAAAATATTTAGCGAAACTGCAATTTGTAAATATTGTAAAACATGGAGAGTGTATCATACTAGATAATGAGCTAAATATAAATTTCTTCTGGATGTACATATTTTCCCAGTTTAATTTCACAGGTTGATTAGTGATTTGTTACTTTTAGAAACTATTTTCATCACGTACAATTTAACGTGCAGTGGAGTATGTCGAAACATAAATTTTATGGAAAATAAATGATAAAGAAAAAATATAAATGTACCAATACTCGACACTCGTGAAAGGTAAAAAAATGTTTCCGATTCTGTCGATATAAATACCTGTTCGGTAAGACCTCTGGAGAGAAAAACGACGAGGATTTCTTACAGCGCGAGACCCGGAATGTCAGAAAGAATGATTTAAGAGCTTGTTAAAACGATGTGCATTTGAATAATTTGCATGAAAACCCGTAGTACACGCCAATTGCACGCTGTTTATAAAGATATAAATTTATTACTTTTCACCTCTACCTCGATCTATTTACTTAATTAACTATATATACTTGATAAACACGTGCTTCAGCTAAATAACAGAACTTTTAATCATCGTTTTAGTGAAATATAAATATTGACTGTTGCGTCTATATCATAGAGCAAAAGTATAACGTTAAATTCATAAACATTTATTATTGACCAACTACAAACACTAAAACTTTCGGACATATACTTTACAATAATATAAATCCAGCAACTGCGTCTGTAGCTAAATATTAAATTAGCGAAATACTTGCAGACTGCGCGTTTCGATTAAACCGTAAATTATATCGCGCGGCTAAATAAAACGAAATTTATCGCTTAAAAAATTGGTTAGAAATATATTTTCGGGTAAAGGCTTACATCTATAAATTAAATCCATCAGTGAGATACACAATGCGAAACGAAAATAAGTTACAAAAGCTCATTCAATCTATCAATATATATCAGACGATCGAATAATCTTTTTTTTCTAAAGGTTTCGTTGCCCGTAGTAGCGACTGCCGCTCAATAGCTATAGATTACAAACTAAATGAAACGACACTTTCTAAACTTTCGTGACGTTCATAATTCTCTCGTAACGTTAATTCCTTCTTCGAAAAAGATTAATCGCTACGTTTGCCATTGATACATACACGGAGAGAAATAATTTGTAAATATTACAAAGCAGTTTGGTAAAAATTCCTAAACTCTCAAGTAATGTGGTAACAAACTGCGAATCTCGTAATTTTTACCAAACTAAATTGTAATTTTAATTTTTTTTTTAACATCAGAAAAAAAATTTTATTCCTCCGCATATTATTTATTTTTGAGTTTATGTATATTATTCGAGTGTTATGGAAATTTTAAATATTTAAATGAAATTTAATTAGTGAAAAAAATTCTGGATGTCATCGGGATCGAACCTGCGAAGTTTGGGTTGAGAATCCAAGTCCTTACCATTGCGCCACCGCGTCACTTGCATGTGTTTCATCGAATCGTCCTTTTAAAGTAAACAAACGAACGACGCGATTCCAATAAAAATTTTATTTATCGCTTCTTTTCGGTATCTCGTGCTGTACTGTTGTTTATAGAATTTCGTAAACAGTATAGGAAAAAATCAGAGTTAATAAAATTTACAAGCTTAATTGTAAAATTTAGTACGCTAACTCCACAAATTTTACTACATTTAGAGTAAATTTTACTACATTTACTGTAAATTTTACTTAGCAGTTTGGTAATTTTTTCGGTTTTTTCGGTCTGTTACCACATTACTTGGGAGTTTGGGAATTTTTACCAAACTCCTTTGTAATATTTTCTAAATATTTCTCTCCGTGTATATATCTCAAAAGTTAAATGTTCGTGACAATATATTTGTATACGTATATATGCTTACACGCGAATCTAATTCTGGAAGAAGACGAGCAAGTGTTAAAAGCGAAAGCTCTATCGTTTTCTAAAAGCTTTTGCTTTTGTTTTCGTTGGCTTATAATCGCACGTCGGCAGCGTTTATAAAACACCGAAACGGAAAATTGCGATATACAATTCAAGATCTCTTTTACTTTGAACGCGCGAATATAACGGATGTTTGTATATGGGTAACGAGTTCGTCGAAACGACATCACGAACTTCACACTTTAACTGAAAAAGATTATTATCTTTTATTCTTCTTTTATTCTTTTTAATTTTGAACTAATGTCCGAATAGTCCGACGTTATACGTAAATAAATTAGTTGATAAAGGCGCTTTCAACAAAATGTTAACAATGTTTATAAAAGCGTTGTAAACATTTTACAATGTTTATATTGTAACTTGAGTTTGTTTACCTACGTAATACATCTTTTTTAAATGTAATGTTTATTTCATAATTTCTGCAAATAAAACAAGTAAAACGTAAAATAAATATTAACTCATCTAATAATGTGGTTTATTTTCGACTTTGATATAGTGATATCTTGTTAAAAATTGCTACACATATGTACACATTTTCAAATGTAGGAAATACGAGAAAAGTGTGTTTTAAAAAGTATGTAAAGTACAGAACAATGAATTTGATTACCGTAATGATTAAAATTATTATTTTAACGATAATTACATAGGGTTGGAGTACAACAATAGGCAGCGCAATCGTACAAACGTTATTTAATAAAACAGTTGCAATTTCCTGTTAACCTAGCGATTTCCACACATAAAGGTCTCCGCCGCTATTCGAGACGCAAAAGCTCGCCTCGCAAGCGGTGCGGGAACCTTCACACGCGGACTTTTTGTTCCAACTTGGGCAAAAGTTCGTACGAGAATTCCTCTCCCTCCGACTCTCTTAATCTTCGGAAATATCGAGACATCAAAGTGACGAGCGAGAATTTAGTTACACTCTGTCCGTTCGCTTCACGCGTTCGAGACGCAATTTCCACCTTTGACTAGGAAAAGAGTCGGCAACAGAGAGCGCGAGGGAGAGGGATAGAGAAATCTTGCGCATTCGAGTATAAAGCGAAATATTTCTCGCGTCTTCTTTGATCAGTGCTCACGTAGTCTCGCCGCGAGAACTCCTGTGGCATCTTATCCAAGGACCTTTGAATTCATTTTCAGAGACTGCCGCTTCATAACCTTGCACGGGATTTACCGCTTTTTGCTACCGTATACCTGCCTTTCGACTTATTACGAGCTTCCGTCTCAAAATATTATTTCGACGATATTTTCCCCGAGAGCTCTTGCAAATTCATAGTTACATTACTAAGCGCATTCCGTAATTTTAAGCTACACGGGAGAAATCGATTATACATCACAAGAAATTTTCCTTTTCCCAATTAAACTTGTCATTTTATTCGTATAATTATTTTATTAAACGTATTATATATCCTTTCTAGTTGTCATCGTTTGTATAAATTAAACTAACCGTCATTCTGTAAACTACCCAAATGCAATAATTAATCCGTGTAAAGTTTTGAAGGTGATAGCACCGCGAGTAAACCCAATTTTTTATCGTAAAACCGCTAGGGTATCTTCCTTGCGCTGTGGTAATTCCATGGAAATTGGCCAGTCAACGCGCAAAAAAGCTTTTCTCTCTTGAGCGCACGAAAAAGTATGTAACTAGAGTAAGAAGCGAAATTAATTATGGTCGAACCCCTTAATCGTTTATCGGTGCAGCTGCTGCTCGCGTCTACGGCTCCGAGCTACGCTCGTTGTCCGAAGCAGCAGGCGTTTACAAACAAGGAAAAACACTTGGTGTCAACAACTCGATTACTCAACTAGAATACCGTTCTAATACCGTTAATTGAGAATTTCAATGTGAATCCACTTTTTCGAGTAACTGCCGCTCAAATGTTTAATTAAAACTTAGATTCGTGGTATGCACCTAATTTCCCATACAAATTTTTAACTTAATAGTGGTATATTGATTTATCCTTTTTACCCAAGTACAAAACCACGATATTATCAAAAAAGTTCTTTTCCCAGTCGTCGATTAAAAGGTGTACGCGATGTACTTTTTTTGGACAATCCATCTTGAGTTGCACAACCTGACCTTTTGCGCTATATAAGCGCTCTTCGCGATGATTTATGACGTCAATGCTTATTAACCGAACGGTTCATAAATTACACGGGCGAGTCCCGCGAAGTGTCGATTCCTTTGAAAGTCCCGAAGTCTCGATGAGGTGTCGATGGAAAAAGAAGGATCAAATTGCATCATCAATAGCGCGAGAAAAAAAAATGAAGATAGCACGCGGATCGTTAAGAAGTAATCGTCAAGGCTTTTATCGAAACATTCGAGACTCCCTATTTAAGTATAGCTATTTCGAATACTTCATTCTTTTGAAACTTGTTTTTTAAAATTTATTCGGAGTAATATAGATTAAATGTACCACATTCAAGATTCACTCCGAGCGATTAATATGTCAATAGCTTTACTTGTCAATCATACCGCGCTTATACGTATTAATCCATAAGTTGTCACTAATATCGTAAGATACTACCTTTCAAAGTGAATACATAACCGAATACTTTTTTGCGGATAGATACGTATTAATCTTCTCTATACTCGTAGTTTCTTATTTTTCGAGAAAAGTCAATAATCTTTTTTAAACCGATTTTTTGAAGAACAACGCTTTACGAGTGGCATTTGAAAAAAAATTAATCCTTAATCCTCTTACACGTTACGAGTGCTGTAAATAATAGAAAAGAATATAGGGAACCTCAAACTGCTTTTCTTCCCGCCCGAAAGAATTTAAATAGACTCTGAATCGATAACGCGTAAACCCTTTTTTTTAAATTACATTGATTAAGATTAAAATTGAATACGTAACGGAAATTTGACAGTTTTAGTAAGTATGCATATATGATGAAATTTTATAATATTTCATTAATATTTCACCGACAACGTTGAACAGTTTGCGTGTACGAACTACCACGAGCCAAAGTATTAAAAAAAAATATAGACTAATTATTAATAAACATTTAAATAAATAGTAAAACAAAAAGTGCTACATAACACCGTTGTTTCAAAAAGTTAAACTTTGACAGTTAAAAATAATTATCGGTCATACTAAATTCACGTAGTTATAAATTTAGGGCTCTATAAAACGCAGAGGTTTTCTATAAAAATTCAAATCATCTTTTTATTCGAAGATGTACTCGGGAAAAGAGGAAAGAACGCTCGAAATAATTCACTCGTTGAAAATCCAAAATCCGTGGACGCGCTCGTGACGGGCATTCGAGACAACCAAGGGAGCCCACACACATACATACACACTTCCATTCGAACTTGGGGGAGGATTTCGAATCTCTCTTTGGTCGAGTAAACTACTCCACGGGGAATAGAAAGAATAGCACAAGTAATTTTAACTCGCTCCCGCACCTTCATCTGTTTTAACTCAAACTCGAACGGTGGCAAGTACCTTACGTTTTCATGGTATATAACGCCGTCGTTTTACATATTTATGTACCCAATCGCCAACTGCTATTCCCTTTGAATATCTTTAGTTCCTAATCTATCGACAGTCTATACACTTCCTTTACCAAAGTTATTAAACAATTGTTATTTTTACTCATATATTATCATTCTACGGTGTTTTATGTAGAATCAAACAATCTTAAAATTTGTCTCGTTCTATTGATGTGTTCGGCTAAATTATAAATGTTTATTTGTAAATTATAATTCGTTATAGTTAAATTAATAATACGAAGTATAATATACATTTATCTGATTCCCTATTTATATAGAATGTATATCTCATTTTCTTCCTTTGCACTCTAAGAATCTTAAATAAATACATTTTCCCATCCTTTCTTGGTTCATTCTTTCCTATCGACGGAAGGGACGTCGACACGTTTGCTCCGTTTCCATACAGCCTTACGTCTACGTAGCAGTTGCTCGAATGTCCTTTTTCTTCTTCGTCGTCTTCTTCTTCTAGTTCTTATTCTCCTCCTTTTCCTCTTCCTCCTTCTCCTCCTCCTCCTCCTCCTCCTCTTACCTCAAAGACTTGCGCGCGAGGACGAAGACGATTGCTTTTCTCTCCTTTCTTCCCATAGCCTTTTCCCTTGATGCGCGCAAGCTCCTGAACGCACGAGAAAATGTAATTCCCGCGGTCTCTACATCCTATCGAGTTACAGAAAGAAAGGGCGCTACGAAGAAAGAGAAAGAGATGAAAAGGAAATCAGAGAATTAGGATGGACAAAAAATCGAGGAAAAGAAGTATTCGAGCCGAGATGACAGTGAAAAATTAAAATACCTGGATACGATTGATGATTGATTTATGCAATGTGTAATACTTTAAAGTATACGAGCTATATCATTTTTAATGGAGATCAATTAATATTTTTCTCTATTTTTAAAATTGTACATTCATCACTAGTAATAAGAAAGTATCTTAATATTTTCCAAAGAAAGACTTTTGTCAATGTACCCCTTGGACGTATCAAAGTAATGTAAACTAAAGCAAAAAGTGTATTAAAAGTGTTCTCAAAGACTCTCGGGGAGAGAAAGAGAGAGACTCAACGAACACGCGTGCGACCACCCGCATGTCAACTAGTTCCCGCACACTCGTGTACGTCAAGTCCACGTCGGTCGAGTCCCTCCTCGGCTCGTGTAGAGCTATAAGTAATTGCACACGTTCCGAGAGTTGATTTATCTCACGGCGCTACCCAACGTGTGATTTCAAGGTTGAAGCAACCGAGAACCCACGTGGAGAAAGAAGGAGCGAGTGGACGAGAGAGAGCGAGAGGGACTGCATTACCTGATCAATGATCGATCGAGTCGATCCCTATGCACAAACTTCGGTTGAGGAGAAGCATGATTATTTAATGATTTACCGAGAGAAAAGATCAGGTCAGAAACTAAATCCATCGCTCGCCCACCTTCGCCTCAGTCTCGATCCACGACTCCTTTATTTTTACCTCGATATTCATCACTCCTGACTTTTGGTGCTCTTATTTATCTTCTTCGTTCCATCCTCTACGCCATTATTTATAATTGTTTCCCGAATAAATTTACTTAATTAAGTTGCTTCAGTTGCAAAAATAACATCACTTTGAGTATTCACGCGGATAGCGAGTGAACGCTTTAATCCGACCAGTCAAAGAAACTTTGTCGGATTATTAAACCGGTTGATCGTTAATTAGACTTTACCGAATCAATCGTACAGATAAACACTTCATTTCAATCTTATTAACCACACTGTGTCAACAGTTTCAAACAGTTGATTACTACGATAATATAACCACGTTGATCGAATTATAAAAAAAAAGATGCCGCAAACAACTTGAGTTGAAAATATGTCAAAACTGAATTACACTTATCCTTAGTTTCATTATTTATCTTTCTACGCATTCCATCAATCTTTCGAGATTTTTGAATACAATTTTTATGCGGTTGAAGAAGAACCTTCTCATACATTCGTTGCGTGTTTGTTTTAGGCCAGAATGACATTAAGAAGCTACGTCGGGAAAACGAACAACTCAGAAGAGAAATATGGAGTCTGCGGGATGAGTACGACAAACTCGAGGAGATCCTGAAGAAGCAGAAGAGCCGCGAGGAGAGCGACGAACTCGAGGTTTGTATAGCATACACACAACGGAGCCCTTGATTGACTTTATTGATTTCGTGGTAATGGAGCACTGGATTCAATAAATGTAACTTTCCTCTTGACAAATATTCATTTTGATTGATTCGTTTTATACAATAACTTATACCACTTTGAACAAACTGAACAAATTTAATGGATTTTAATAGTAAATTTAACAATGTCACAGTGTTTTTTTAATAATACTTGTAAAATACGTACTTTTACTTTTTTGCGAATTTCTCCAAGTTCTGCGATAGTACATTTATAAGATTGACTTTATTTTATTAAAATTAAAATTAGATGATATCGACAAGTATTCAACTTAAATAGATCGTTTAAATGTAGAAACCATATTATTTGTCTGTATTTCTATCATCCAATTAATTTTTAGATTATTATACTTAACCAGTTTGTATAAGTATTATAGATACTTCTATTTTCCATTCGTAATTAACCATAATTTATCAAGATAACAGTTGAGTTGTCACGAATAGAATGATTAGCAAAATAAGGAATCAACCACTGTACAAAGCAAAGAACATCAAGCACAGATTGTCTGTTTGTAGCGAGGTTATAATTTTCAGTAGACGACTAATGTGATTACTCCTGAACATTGTCGCTAACAAGAGGGAATACGGTTAAAGTACGAGTTGCAGTCGCAATCGCGCCTCCGGGTTATGGCGGTCACAAAACGTCTTTATTACAAATTTAACCAGCTTAAATTTTAGAAAGTATGGTTTTACACACTCCGCACACCAAAACTCACCGTTAAATCTGAAATTGACTTTTTTAACGTTCAACAATATCTTATCCATTTAAATGGTATATCTATATATTGTACATTTTAAATTTTCAAATCTTGATGAAAATGAGATACGATAAAATAAAATATAAAGGATAAAGGAAAGTTTAAATTATAGTGGTCAAATATTTAACACAAGAAACGACACGCTCGCTTGGGCGTCCAAAAATTTTCAAACTACAATTTCCAGTTTCAAGGGTAATCTTTCCCTTTCTCTCTCTCTCTCTCTCACTCTCTTTCCCCCGCTCCCCCTTCTCTTTGCGCGCAATTAGGCAGGGGTAAAATGATGGCGGTAAAATATTTAACGCGCTATTTTCCTCGCTGACGCAAGAGAGGGCCTTTAATTCTCCCTCTTTCTATCTCCCTTACTCTCGCTCTTCCACCTCCGGTGTGTTGTGACCAAACGATCGATTCACCGGTTCACCGACACATGGAGACACTTTCATTTCAGCGTGATCACGCTCAACAAACAATTTTTCTTCCAAATACTTTTCTCATCTCTGTTTACGCTATATCGGTTTTTTTTCGTCGTCTTCTTCTTCAATTTATTATGCAAACACTCGAGATATATATATATATATATATATATATATATATATATATATATTACAACTTTTTATAATAGCGGGTTTTGGTAAGAAGATTTATTAGTCTAGGAGTATAAAAAAATTTATGAGTTTTCATTTACTGAGCTATATCATAAAAGTCGCGAAAAGCATAGTATCATAAAAATGTTTACTTTTAGATACTCGAACTCTTCAAACTGATTTAATACTACCCTCGTTTCTTGGACAAAAATTAACGAAGGCATCGAAAGAGCTCTAATTAAAATCATTATTATTTTTGCAATTTCGAGATTTTATCGTCAGTTAATTTGACATGTACGAAATTTTATTTTTATAAAATTATCGATTTATACGTGCCGAGTGTGCAATTTTCATTATTTTGTTACCTTTATAAATGACGATTCTCCTCATCCTGAGTATCGATTATTCTTTTTTCCGATTTGCATTAATCAATACATTTTTTTAATACATAAAAGTGGTATTTTATAGTTTTAACTTATTGTTCTAAAGTTACAACTACATTTCTAAAATCATACACTTTTTCAGGACCGCTCTGGGGATGAAGCTGCTGGTACGGAGTATTCGGAGGACGATGAGGAGGAAGACGAAGAAGATGAAACGGACGACGACGAATCGGAAGACGACGAAGTTGACGAAAAACACGATCAGGAAGAACGTTTGGAAAATGCCGAAAACCAAAAAATTTCGACCGAAAAATTAAATAGTAATACTTTGGGGCAACATCGAACTCGAATAAATTTTGATGATCTTTCCGTGGTCGACGAAGAAGATGAGCTAAAAAAAGATAAAGAAAAAAAGGATAATTATCCATCGAACGATAACTTAACTAATTTAAATACCGTTGAACCGGGTTCACAATTCTCTGCACTACCGCAAAACAATATACCGTACTACACTACATCCTTCAATGAAATAGAACCAATCACGTCGGCAAGTTTCGGCTATCAAACCGATTGTCCGTTTGTCTTTCCAACCTCAGGAGAAACGAGTAACTACTCAAACATGGGGCCGGTAGACAAGAGTTGCCTTTTAATGACAGCTTGTCCTCAGTTATATTCTAGTTGTGCAAGTCAGCAACCCACAATTTCAGTAGGTGCGCCTATGCTTAATTCAAGCTTCGATATAAGTACACATAACCATTCACGTCCTCCCATTATAGGAACTCCTCCGCCGCCCGCGGGTTGGCAAAGTAGCGTTAGCATGCCAATCAGGGGGAGTCCAATAACTGCAACGAACTTTCCATTAGTTCCGAGGACAAAATCACCATCGTGTGACACTCACGTTACTTCATCAAAGGATTTCCCACCTAAGCCTGCTAGAAATACTGAAATAGTTAAAAATGGTCACCCGACTATTTCTACTCCGCACTCTAAATTAATGACCTTAGCTGAAAGAAGAAAGGCCTTTTTTAATCAGTATTCGAATAATTATCACTCTAGTGGACCTGCAATTTTACAAACTGATGGCCTCGATACGATAGATACAATCACAAGGAACTGTAATTCCAAAGATGTGAACATGTGCGAAAGATCAATAGACGCTAAGCGCATAATCGATGATGAGAGTATATTGTCGAATGCATCGATGTACCATGACAATAAACCGAGACACTTTTTTGCGCCAATGTATACGAAATCGACATCTCCGTGCAACGGGGACAATACCAGATCGATTGATGATATTATAACGGCAAGACATTCAGATAATGGTAACAGCCCTAGTAGCGAAAAGACCACATCTACCGTTATATCAAGAAATCGATTCAATTGTGAGAAAGGTTCAGCCGATATATGTGTAAATGGAGCTGTTCCAGACGATAAACAAATAGATAATGGTGATGCTAAAGCATTTTTTAGCTCTGAAAATTTATTGGTTATCAGTGATTTGCGAACTAACGAATCCAGCAATAGTCCTAACAATCCATTGACTAAATCTGTATCCTGTCAGGATCTGAATACGCGACTTTCTTTTGTTGAAAATTTTAAGTCGCCAGCTATTGAACCGAAGCACGCTAAGAGCGATAATGCTTTAGATAACAAATCTACGACTGGTCATCCTTATAAAAGTCAACTGAATGTTACTCTAAAACAACCTAAACCTCGTAACTCACCAAGTCCAGACACGCCAGAGATTCCAAGGTTACCACCTATAGACTATAAGCTGTTTAATAATCCATTCCTACAAAACTTCGAACAAGACTATCAGAATTTTCCTGTACGAACTGAAGGACAAAATCCTGTATCACATCCACTTTCAATTCAAGTCTGTGAAAGTCCAGTTTCTGGAGGAGGTTATTCTAGTCCTGTGAAAATGCAGCCTAGCTTTAGTAGTCCAAACACAGCAGATGCAGATTGTGGTACTTGTAAACGGAAAGATATGGAACGTTTGCGATTAATGATTCCACCGGCAAAGCTTATAGATCCTCACGCGGATAAACAAGAATTTCACGTAACATCTTTTGAAACACCAAGTCCACATACAGTACAAATACCACCGATGACTCCATACGAACTTGAAGCTTTGCGAAGAATGCCAACGGGTGTAAGTCCAGTTTCGAAAACTCCAAAACTTTATCAAAACGTTCCATTCGTTCCAAGAGGAGCTGCGGTTTATTGTCCAGGTCAAGGGATGAAAATGTACTACGATACGGTGTCTATGAAAGTACCAGCTCAGACGCAAACTTCTTTAGAGGACGGTGCGACGAATCAGAATGAAGGAGACAAAACACCGCAAGCGGAAAACAATCAGATAACGGAAAAGCAGAAGAAGCGACGATCCCGTAAGGAAAAGTCAGGATCCGTGAAAGAGAAAAAACGATCACCTGGAACTCAAAGACGCAAAGAACTTTTAAAAAAACAAACGAGTACTAGTTCTAAAGATATTCCAGAGTCTCCTGGAAAAGTTAGTGTGAAGAAACGAAGTGGCGAAGCGCATGAGGAGAAAAATGAAAGTAGATCTTCATCCTCGGGACAAGAGTCACCACGTAAGGATCAAACCAAGAGAGTTTCTTTATATTTTAATGCAAAAAAACGTCCATCGTTGACGTCAGTAAGGACATCGCGGAGCAGAAGCATTGAGAATACAAGGGATAATCATTTTCTGAGAGGCGACACATTCGAAGGCACTAACTCTGAGAGGGAAAGGACGAACTCAGTCAGTAGTCGAGAGGTTGGCGCAAGAGAGAAAACGCGGAAAAGTAGTACTAGTAGTGGTAGTGTTCCGTGGTGTGCTTGCTGGGGAAATGGTTGTATTTAGACCTTTGATGCATTATCATCGACGATCGATTATATATTGTACAATAACTACGAAAGTATGAATTTTATTCTAACAGACAATACGATTGTTACTTAGGATTTAACATTATTATTAGTTAAATAGTATTTCCTACTGAAGAAAAATTCATATTTATTGTTAAGTTAGTTTTACATTATGTTACGTTTATATATAATGTATAATTTCCGGATAGAACGTTTTGTACATAATAATAGCATTTTAATGTATGTTTTATACCTTCGATAAGTCACTTATACGATTAAAAACATAACATATACGTTAAAAATATTAAATACGTTTTGTAGTCATATATTTAAAAATGTAAATACACGCAAATCAATAAATAATATTCGTTCTAATAACAGTACTCTAACAAATGCATTACATTCAAATAAATTTAACTATAATTTGAAGATCTATTATCTATAATACCAACCACGCGCGCCTATGATCAATTAGCAACAATTATGTTAATTGATAATTCAAAAGTCGATACCAATTTATTGTAGGTTTCGTAGTTGTAATGCGAATCGACCGATTGCATAAGCAGTCATAGTATTAATAAATATTATATATCAAAACTACATGTTTAAATATTATTTTTTTCAACAAAAGTTAATCTCGATTTTCTAGAAATTGAAAAAAAATTTTCAGACTCTTGATTATTCACAGCTGTTACCAATTTCGGCTTTAACAATTTAGAAATCCAGAAATTGTTTGTAGTACACTAAAGATTGATCGATACTGAAAAAATTTGAATTTTTAAAAAAGTTTCTTAAATTTTAAATTTACTTTAAAATTCAATTCATTTTTCCATTGAAACTCGTATACAAATCTTTCAGAAAAGTTTATTCCGTTGAATATATAAATATTTCTATTTGTTATTGATTATTTGATACAAATAGCAGTCACCAAGCTAATCAGAAAAATGCAATTATGTCAATAATGCATTAAGTGTGGAATAAGTAACTTATATAAAGTTAACAAAAGAAATATGTATACTATGTATATATTTAAAAAAATATAATGTTACAATAACTCAGAGAAAGGAAATTGTTGAAATTGAAATGTTTTTCATAATAAAGAAAACAATAAATTATTGCTTGGTAAAAAAAAAGTAATTACATAATGGAAAAAAGGGACGTGCCGGTGAAATGTGGGAGGTAATTCGGACAGTGCACCTGGTATATTATCGATTATCTTTCTACCTTTGGATAGTCCTGCCTCGGTTGACTAATAAAGAGGCTCGCCCGAAATTTATTAATAGCCATGACGAAAGGAAAGGAGGGAGCAGCAGAGGAAAGGAGTTTCGGCAAGCGCGCGCGGGATAATAGGACTTTGAAGTCGAACTTTTCGAGCGTTAGTCCCAGACACGCGGGTTATATATAGGTATATAGGTAGGAAAAGTTTTCGCATCTCCTCGCGCATCTGCCGTCGAAAAAGCTAAGTAAATGCGGTCTCCTTTACCAAATGAGAAAAGATACGCGTGCACCAAGCAAATAACCCAACTCGTAAAGATAAAAGAAATATACCGAGATGTCATGGCTGGGGTAAATAAGCAACAAGATGAGCAAAAATGAGGAAAAATTGGTTACCATTCGTATATACCGTCGTGTCTAACGCTCATAAATGCAGTAAACTTTATTTCTACTTCTCTATCTTTCTCTCTCTTTCTCTCTCTTTATCTTTCTCGCTCTCTTTGGCTTTGTAGTTTGCGGTTCAATTGTGACCGTAGCGTCCTACTCCAGCGGAACCGCGATTCGCGATGTCCCTCATTTCAGGAAGCAGCTCTCGCTCTTCGGTTCTGCAATTAAAATGCAAATTATCCCTTTTCTGAAGCCCTCCGACGCCTCGGCTCTCTCCACCTCCGTAATCTCTCGCCTTCTCCTTGTCCGGATCGTTCCAAGTCTCTTTCCTTCCCTCTACCTCGGTCTCTCCGTCCTTCCTCCATGGGATTCCGGAGCGTCAGTACGGAACGCCGTCGTCGATTAAGTCAAAACTAATTTACGGAACTAACAGAGCCACTGGTAACTCCTGCATCTTTAAGATACTCTTCGATATCTCTAAATTTTCCAATTCCAACGATTTTCAAAGGATCACAATAACGCATTATTTTTAACGAGGCCGATGTGACTCGTTTTCCAGGTGTTTAATTAAAACTCCTTCAGACGCTTCGTGCGCCCCCACTGAATTTCTATCTTCAAAATGTGAATGCTCTTTTTAATGAAAGAAATCCAGTTAATTAGATAAATTGCTAGCGGGTACGGCATTTCCTCCTAATGAGAAATCGATTTCTGATCTGGTTTTGACACAAGTAATTTACCTTACACGGATACCTCGGATGTTCTCCTTAAGCGCTTACGTATTGAAGTAAATAAATTTGTAAACTACAGTAACGAAAGGAAATTAATGTACCGATGTCAAGGCTATATGGGCTTGAAAACTAACTTGTCTAACTTTCTGAAAAATTGTGCTCCACGTCACGAGAGCGTAAAATCCGCGAGGGCGTAAAGCTATTGTAAACCCAGCTGTCCGGTAAACATTATTTTTCGATTTCATTGGGATGGAATTAAATATTTCGTCTTGTCCGATATAACAGAAATCAAATTTCTTTTCTATCAGACGTACACGCTATGATTATTTATACGATTAAACAAAAGTTCGGGTATAACCTATTTACTTTAAAAACCCAGAAGTGATAAATAAATGTATTTTTCAAGTATACTCCCGTAGAGTTTGTTTCAACTCGCGGAGGTAAAGTATTTACCAAAGTATAATTTATTAATGCGAAGGAAATCCGAAATGTAGTTTGAAAGCCGAATGACAAATCAGGGATGCGACGCGTATCTCGTAACTACTGTCTTAAGTTTTCAACTTCCTGCGAATTGCAGCTCGCAAGCAGGGCACGTGATCCAAGGGCATTTTCGAAACGAAGGAGTTACCTCGTAAAAAGCTGTAAAGCTTTACGACGTAAAGGAAATGGCGCCTAACGGTGACAAGACCAAAGTCGCATGAAATAGCCGACTAAAGGGAGTAGAAAATTAAGATTACCGATAAAAAGGAAACATGCTTACACATCTACTTTCCTCGAGTATTGAAAACTGAAGTATCAAATTCTCTAACATTGCAACTTTTTTTTTAATAAATTTTTCATTTATTTTCGTAAGGAAACTCTACTTGAATTTCACAAACATTGTATCGACTATCGTTTGAATACCCTTTTTTTTAATAAAAACAATATTCTAAAACCATCATAAATTCTCTGTAAATGTAGACGATTGCAACTACTTTATTTTATCGTGCACTGGATGTTCACTAATCAAAATTGAAGTTTTTATAGTCGCGCAAAAATGGTAAAGTACACACCAGCATAGCCAATGCTCGAGGAGTGTGTAGGTAATATACGCGCGACAAAATTAATAATATTTAATCATACTATCTCGGATTATATTCGTCGTAGCGAACTCGCGCGCACGTCGACTTTTATAAAATTTACGAGTTGAGCTTGACTTTTCCCTCGTAAATTTTGGAGAGTCGTGCCGGTGCATCTTCATTCGCATATAAGATTAGTGCCGCGTAAACACGCAAAATAGATCGTGGATTTTCCTCTTTTGTTCCCCCCCCCCCTCTCTCTCTCTCTTATTAGCGGTTTATCATGCAAATTCGCGACTAATGCCGGGCTGAACGTTTCTTCCTTTTTTTTTTTGAATAAAGCGAATAAAGTACCGAGAGGACCGTCAACGCAAAACTCGTTATAAACTTTCGACACAACGCACTAAGTTTGAAGAGTTTGGCAATTAACGCGGAACAACGTTACACAAGCGCCTCGGTTGCCTTTTTTCTTTTCCTCCTACTTGATTCGTTGAATCCACTTAAATTTAAAAATCTTGTTTTGTCTCTTTAAAATGTTCATCGGTGTTTGAATATGCCGTTTAAAGCGTAATGTAAATATTCTTACCATGATTACAGTATAGTTTACTATTTTAGGGCACGGCTTCGAGCTTACCTGCAACAAAAAATGAAAGTTTTCATTATTAAGGGTTAATCTACATTGTTAATTGATTAATTAGACTAATGTTTCGATAGGTGATTAGGGTAAATACGAGTCAGTGCGCGCACACTTGACAATGCGCATCGATAAGCCATAATGGATAGCAAATGCACACGCCGACTTAAGCTGACAAGTGCATCGATCAAGGTATGTATGAGTAATTACTGGCCTGACAATAATGTCAATTCAACAAATGCACCTATCCAAAACTTAATAATATAATCTATTAATGTCCCTGTAAACTGCAATATTAGACGTGTTATTGCGCGTACAATTAACCGTAAATATATATTTTTTTCTCATATTTCGTAATTTCAAAAGCACTAATCATTTATTTTATTTATTTACGTTGAATATGCTTGGAAGTTGTACACAGGGGTGGCTACACAAAGTTACACGTATTGCTTGAAAACGAAAAAGTAGATACACGAACGTGCGTAAATAAAGTAATATTGGTTTGTTTTGAGGTTGCCGATGTATCGAATATTTTTAATAAAAAAAATTCACATCCAACAACATGGTTTTCGGGAAACAAATATTTACGAGACTTCGAGATGAAAAACAAATATGATCATCAAAATATATTAAATTTCCAGAAACTAAGTAAATTGTAAAAAAACAGTTTCATTTATTTGAAAGTCAATTATTTTTTATTAATTCCAATTTAATAAAAAAAATTTCTATTCTGTTTTATATCGAGAATTCAATTTTTAGTTTCGATAAAAAACATTTTTATAAACCTTTACAAATGTACAAACGCATTGTTGACGATACGCATGTGGATAATGTGATTAATACGTACTTAATGTATTGGGAACCTCGTAACGTTATTACTACCGTCGATTGCCGGATAAATAAAAATACGCAAAACGAAACAATAGCAACCGACAAATAAATAATAAAAATATCAACATTTACAAACACCGTACAACTTTTTCATCTCCAGCCTTTTCTGTAAAACTACACGAAGGGGCGTTGATTGTATTTCTTCGATCGTCCACACGATTATTTATTCACTATATTTTTAACGGACATATATATTAATTTATTCTTTTACACAAAACTTCTTTATTATTGAGTACGAAAAAATACGTATATTAATAAAAAATATTTGAAAAAAAATATTATGGTATATATTTGATATTTTTAATAATTATTTGTGTATTTGTTTGTGCGGTAAAATTTTTTGATCTCTCTTGCTGTAGAATATAAGCATACATATCCTATTGGAATGGGTTATCCATATAAACAAGTAGAGATATTTGAACTCGAACAGCGTCCGTTTCTGGAAGTTCAAGATAACCGCGAACGGATTTACACGATGCTTGGCAGCTTAGGACGTCGGAGAATTAAAAACTATTGAGAACTGGATTAGAATGAGTTTACTGTTGCGAAAGGTCCATTGAGAATATAAGTAGAATAATTAAAAAGCTTAAATTTGAAAGAAAGAATATTTTATCTTGACAGATAAATCAATACAATAAAAATTACAATTATTTCTTCAGCTTTTGCCACTTTTAATACAGTCGGGAAAAGAGTATATTAAAAATAACTATATTTTTTTTACACGTAAAGATATATTATTAAATTATCGCAATTTCTGTTACAATTGTGTTAATAATTACCATAAATTTTTTAGTAATTACCGAAAAATGTAATAAAAGCTACGATCAAATAAGAATTTTAATCGATATCTCCAAAGCACAGTAATTTTCTCATTTGTACAAAATTACGATAATTTAAGTATACGATTTTTCAGTGTATCATAAATACAACTAAAAACAAAAAATGTAGTTAGTTCATGCTTTCTTATAGTTAAAATAATAGACCCTTATTTATATTTTAATGTAAGTAAATGTCCTGACAATTTATGAATAGATGTTAATTTACTAGGTATAGAAATTACGTTGACTCGGTCGATAACGCGTTAAATTCGTAATTTGCTTTCAAATCACGGTACCGCCTAATTAATATTAGCACCTCAGTAAAAATTTAAGAGACTCGTGTTTACTACACACAATGTAAACCTTTATATCCTTGATCAACGTCGAATCAAAAATATAATAATTGTTACTGATGTACTTTAATGTCGTGAAAACAACTATTTTCGTGATTTTCATAATTATATTATTATATATTGCATAAATATAATTACATATTGCAAATTTGAGATAACAAGTAAATAAATAATCGTAATAACGAACCGAGTATTATATATTTGTAAGTGTCGAATCTTCGTCCTTTCTATAATCGATTTTTTTTCTATTTTTCCTGGGAATGGTATATATGCTTCTGACTCATCGCCAATATCGAGTAATGTCCAACGAGAGTTAGTGGTTTTGAATTTCCCGTAGTTGTATACTGGCAGCGAAAAGCAAGAAAACGACGCCTCGCGTGGGAAAGAGAGAGAGAGGGAGAGAAAAAGGGAATAAAAGGTATCAAAGTGGGGGGGTGGCGGTGGTCCAGTGGGTTTGTTCGGTGAAAAGTTTCGAGTTTAAAAGCCTCGCCAGCGTAATGGACTTGGACCACTTCCGATCAGGATGCAGCACGATGGCATTGGCGGCATCCCGCCTTCTCTTAAAAGGAATTTGCCAAGATGCGCTTTTCATTGTACTTGCCACCAGTGCCGCGCCCCGAGCTACGCCTGATTCGACCCAACCTCTGTTTTATATAGATATATATGTACATATACCCATTGTCTCTTTTAACCTCGCGATTTTATTTTTATTTCTGAATTCGGAACGTAAACAAAATATATTTCAATTTTTAGACGATAGTTGATAGTTTATATTAAAATAATATTTATAAGTAATAGATTGGCATGTTACTGTTATTAATTTTTGCTTCGGTAAAAAATTACAATGAAAGTACACTATAAAAATTAAGTTGATACTATATGTGAATTTAACATTGTTTTTACTCATATTAAACTAAAGCATAAGTTTCTAAAAATTATTTATGACTCAGAATCACTAATTCATGAGATATGAAAAAAAGAAGAATTAGTTTAAAGTCGGTGTTTTGTAGACCGAACGCTTTTCTTCGTCATCTTCTTGAATAATTTAGTGGATGTCTTGCATTCACAATTTTATAATTCTTCATTTAAAAAATTAATTAAAAAGTATAGTTACGATAAATGTTGTATAAAGCTACAATATAATAGAGTAGATTGATATCGAGAAAGTACATATAAATATACATTTTGTAGTAAGTTAGTACTAGTAACGTAAAGATATACTTAGATTATCACAAATTTCATTATATTTTTTTACGTCATGCCACGTAATATAATTCAAGTGTCACAGTTACATCATTTCTCAAATAATTTTGATAAACGTGAAACCCCCAACAATCAAATAAACAAGCAGCTAAAATTTGACCAATATACGAAAACCGTAGAATAAGAGAAAAGAAGGAGAATCAATTTGAATTTTGATTAAATTGCTTCAAAAGGTGGAAAAGGAAGGAAAGGCATAAATCATCTTGCTCTATTTCTAGAAATAAAATTAAAAAAATAAAAAGTAAAATTGATCGAGGAACGGTAAGAGAGAAATATAATTATTTCTACAAATCTCGTGAGCGGGGCATCGAAAAACGATAAAAGAGAAAGTAATAGAATCCGCAGTCTATCAAACCGTACGAATTTCCAAGGCGCATAAGCGCTTGGCACCTCATCTCGACAAGGCAGAGAGAAAGAGAGAAGAAGGAAAGGCGCCGTCTACTTAGGGCGACCTTGCGACGAGGCTACTTTATTGCGGCCATTTTTTCAAGTCCGTAAAAAAAAGGGAAAAGAGAAGGAAAGAAAGGGAAGAAAGAAAAAGGAGCGAGCAACTCCGCGGGCCGTTCATAATTGAAAATAAAAGGTCTTGGACGGGCTGGGTCGAGGCGAGGTCCCCTTATTTCTTGGGCTCCGTTGGGCTCGGTACACCGTGTAGTACGGGTACGGGGAGGAGGGACGGGGGTATAAGACCGAGGGCGCGCGAGCTAACGAAATTAGTTCCAAACACGGCGATGCACGAGTGCGTACGCACGAGCACAAACACCCGGGATTTCGCCGCGACTTAATATCTCCCCGTTACCGCGTGTGCGACGTGCCCACGCGTGTGTGGGTGAAAACAAGAAGAACCAGGGCAAAGGGAAAGAAAAGAGGAGAGGATATGGGAGGCGAGGAGCAACGCATCAGGAAAACGAATGAGCGCATAAATCAGTCTTAACGATCGCGTCGCGCAACACACACACGCGCGCGCCTGTGAGCGCCTGTGCACGAGAGTACCCTCCCGCGAAGAGGAAGAAAAGGATACACCGATACGGAGAGAAAAAGATACTAAGGATGTGGGAATAACTTTTTTTGTTGGAACGACGTACATTATCCTATTGGAAATGGATGTACGCGCGTGCACATCCTATTTCTCGAAATGCGATTCACAGTAATTTTCGGGCGCTGTACTACATATTAAGTTATTCGCACATTGGCGTAGCTGCACCGACGCTACTTTCAAGAGGAACGAAACGAAAAGAATCTGGTCAATATTGAATTTTCTTTTATGTACTTGCTTTACTGGTAGCAATTTAAATAACTATTAGAATGAAAGTTAAGACCAGACCCGTTTGATGATTATTACATCCAGTAATTTATACTTTAATGGAAATATAGTATTCTATTTTACGCTGCAAACTAAGTGTATGCGAACGAAAAAATGTGGACCGACTTAAACGGGACACCAACTGATTTGTCGTTCCCTTACTATACATAGGTACATCGTGTTTGCGTTCGTGTACGTTTAGTATTGGTCTTTCGACGTTTTTTCATACACCTAGTCTCGTGCGGCGATGTACACGACGAACTAAACGACTATAATATGGAAATAAGATGCACAAAAATGTCAAACGCAAGTACCTATAGAAATTATTTTCCAATCGAATAACCAGTAACTTTTAGGAGACATACGACCTTCGAAAACAAAAACCATATTTAATTTCTTGGAATTAAAGAAAATTAACTGATTTTCCATCTTTTTCACTCAAACAAATTTATATTTATATTTTGTGTTGCTGGTTTACTGCTGGAAAACTGTCAGTAATGCACGATATAAAAAATAATAAAAAACAGTCTTCTTTAACAATTAATATTAACATTCGTTGTTTTATGTAATTTTTCATTGATTGGCTAAAAAGAAACATGATTTTATTGCAGATTGTTTAATTCGGGTTCATACCAGCCTAAGAAACATATAGTTATATGCGTGTACGGATCAAAGTAAACAACGTACACGCTTATTATTATTTCTTGTGCATTTATTTTTTTATACTACAACTTGTGTGATACGGTCACTTTTTATTTTCTTCCTACGGTTTTGGCAGGTTCTACTTAGCATACACCAGCAATAAACACCGAGATTTATGACTATTGTACGATATTTTCGTATATTTATATACACACGAGTCGCCATAACTGTTAGCATTATACCGGTATACTTTTAGATATCTTTCGTCCCCAATCAAAGTGAAACTGATAAATTTTCCTGCAACATTTTATTACACACATTTACATTTATATGCATCTCCGTACCACCGAAAGTGTTTTACAATATTTATGAACTAAAAGTTATTAACCGTTTATCGATCTACACTTATGGTGCTTGTATAGAATTCTGAAAATATCACTAGTTATTATAATATCAGATATATTGATTATTGTTTTGTGTTAAAAAAAACTTAACAAGCTTTTTTATTAATGGAATACAATGTGCAAATAGATATTTCGACTAAAAAAATTCGAGAAAAATGTATTTAATTAAAAGTCCGTCGGTGACAGTCGCGATATTTGTCAAGCCCGCGCTTGTTACAGAACATATATTAATGCACGAGAATATAAATTACAACGTGCGGGTGCTTAAGTGGCCACGTTTTGTTCAAGATCAAGAAATATAATTACCCCTAAAATTTATTACACGCATCTTAAAATTTTAATTGTGTTATTAATAATGCTACTTACTCAATGCTTTAAGATAATACAATGGTGAGTCACGGTCGTAATACAGGTAAATTTTTAAACAAGATAAAATATTCGTAAAGTTTACAAAGAAAAAAAAAACATTTACAAATATTTTGTAAGTTAACCTTTACATTATTCGTTTGTAAATGTGCAAACGATATGATAAAACAAAGCATTCATATACTTCCATTATTTTTTTAAAATTAAAAAATATTTGTCTGCATTTGATCAATTTGCAGGATAAAATAATGTTATCCGTATATACCACGTTGAATTTATCGTTCGGACAAATTCGTAGTTTTTTATAGCGAAAATATTAATTCGCGATATTGGTTTTTATAAATCGATAAATTTCGGTAAAGGATAATCAACGCGAACAAAGCATCTTCGTTTATAACCTGACAAAAGAGATCATTGGCGTACGATAGGATGCACGTACGTGTAAAAATGTGTATTTTGTTGGAGGTAAGGGACACGTAGAATATAACGACGCATGTTACCTTTAGTGTACTTCTGGTTACAAGTTTATATAATTTAACGCGTATTAATAAGATAGTTATCGAGCAAAATATTAAATCACGCACGAGGGTAGAATTAAAAACTCTTTTACATTTTTCTATTAATATTAACGCCTTTATTTTATAATAATAAGTAATAACGTTAGAAGTATATCTTGTATCGTACAATTAAAGACTAAAACTAAAACTCGTTGCTAAAAAAAACATTTCGTAACTAAATCGATGAAACAGTTATACTCATCTATTTTATGCAGAAATTTCTGTTTCTATACTTCCCGAGAATCACAATACTAGTTGAATCTTGTTTTGTGTCTAAAAAAATATAATACAGACACTTTTAATAAATCAACTTACACAATTTTACATTTTACAATTTTAGTGCATGTAAACCCAAAATAACTAATAGAGTTATTCATAAAATTTATAAAATAAAAATACAGTATTTAAGTATTGTATAAATATAATTTAAGTATTTTTACGAATGTAATTATTATGTACACTAAGAGAGAATTTAAGTACTTGAGGTGCGTATTCTCTATTTAATACGACCGTACAGTGTCATACCTCAGATATTAAAATTTTAATACGTTACCAAACTAACGCGGATAAAACATCAATATCAGACTTTAATCTCGAATACATTGTTTTTCTTTTTATAAAACTCCAAGTGGAAATGCATTCTAAATATGCATATGAAGTGATTCTTATTACACCGGTATATAAAAAAAGATTTTTCCATTAATCCAAAGTAAGTAAGGATTGTGTCGTAAAATCCGTTGGTAGTTAAAATTTAAATACGTATATATTAGTAATATAACTTACAAAAAGTTAATGTAAATAAATTACATTTGCAAAACAAATGAATTGCAAGGAGAACGCGTTCAACAAATACAAGTTTATACAAGAGTAATAAATAACGTTGAAAACTCAATTTTCTAACTTTGTCGAAGAAAAATTATTCCGATCGATTTGGAAGGTAAGGTGAAAAAAAAAAAAATAAAATAAAAGAAAATCGTTGAAAAGCGTCTAGGTCTGATCGATCGATGATTAATGTCCTTCCGCGTTTGAGAGGTCAAATTCAGTTTTGGGGAGAAAGACATCTAAAAACTTGGTTATAAATCGCCGACGCCTGCTTTACTGAATACCAAGGAAAATGCTTTTCGAACTGCTGGCTTGCTCAAGTAAATGATGACGCCACTTCTTCATTTCTCGGTTAAAAGTACCAAATATAATGGACTAGGACGAATAAAATGAAATTTCCATTTCTCAGAAATTGCGAATTTAATTATGTATTTGTAACTTTCCAGAATCAATTATATCATTTACCATTGTCTGCGTTTCACGAAAATGCACAAATGAGAATTCGTTTATTACTCTTGCTATTGAAAATAACGAACGAAATATATTTACCTATGATTTACACTATATCAATGATACCTTTTTTGTTAAAAACAATTTCGAAATAACCTATGCATATAAAATTAAATTAAAAACTATTTTGTACGTCAGAAACACACGAGAAAGTGAATTAATTTCTGGATGTATACCTGCTTCTGATTAGATTATGCCTCGAATATAATAACTTCGTATACACGTATAATGCATTTTGATGACACATAGATTACAAATATGAAAATGAAAAATGAAGATTGAACAAACAAAAATCAACATTTCATCCTCGTAGGAAAGTTAAAAATATTTTCAGTTAAAATTTACAAAATAACATCATTGATGCATACGTACATGAAAGTCAATTACTCAAGGCACGATATATAGATTTACTGTCAATATTGACGTGCAAATTTTAACTAAATGTTTGCTAAAATTCATGCGTATTTAAGCAGTCAATATTTTTTTATACCCGCATATACCCAGTATAAATCTTTGCAAACTGTTTTTGAACGTAACTTTTATTGTGAAATTAGATGTACTTATTTTAGAGTCAGAGATTCACTATAATTGGATAACCGTGCGTCTTGAATTTAAATACATAAATGAATGAATTTTATTAACGATATTCGATATTAAAGCCATTTCTTTTTCGAAACGTTCGAACCAGGGTTTTATTTCTTTTTCACCTTTCGGCGACGGTAAATTGTTTCGTTCAACAGTAATTAACTCCCTTCACTCATGAGTAATTGTATACCGAATTATCGGCAATCAACGTTGCATCCGCGCATGAGAGACTTTCATCCACCCGAATATTTTTACTTGGGGCTGGCGCGTTTACGAAATTTAAGAGGTTTCATTTACTTTCCTCTCGTATTTTTTTACGATTATAGTTATATGCGTGATTAAGGCGATAATAAGCAAACCATTTTTTACTGCGAGTTGAAAGTAATTCATTTTTTAATTGCTTCTACGAGTAATGGGTTTAGACCTTATAAATCTATTTTTGACTTTGCAACGAATTGCGATTTGAAGCTGTAAGTAAAGGAAGGATAATTTTGTTAGAATAAAGTATATAAATTTGTAGCAACAATAAATAAAAATAGTGATTTGAAGTTTAAAAAAAATTAATGATTATAGACTCTAAGTAAAATGTATAATGTACGCTTTAAAATTGCCAAGGTCTATAAATCAACTAGGCATCTCTCTAGGCAACTAGGAAACTCGGGTTAAAAATAAAGGTAAAGGTAAAAAAAAATCAGCATCAATTCGAAAGAGGGTTTAATTCAATTTGTTAATTGGCTGCCTCCCTCGCGATTTATCTTGGCAATGTATCGAATGCGTCGGACTGCCGAGGTTCTATATTTATTTGAACCGGAAGAGCCAACAAAACGAGGAGAACAGCCGGATGAGCCAACTTTATACACGGCCACAAAATCACTCCCTCGAATCGTTCGCACAATGAACCCACTTCCTTCGAAGGCAGAGCGCGCGAAGGGCCAGTCGGTCACGGGGGGTGAATTTCTCTCTCGTTCCTCGCTTCTCGCTCCTCGCTCCTTCTCCCCATTTGGCAAACTTTTCTTTGACTCCAATTATTTGGTAATTTTCTAGTCTTTTTCTTAAAAGCTGGTACGGTAAGCTGGAAAAACCGGGTGGTACGATAACACGGAACGAAATGGAATTTCACCGGGTGCGATGGACTTAAATTCGCGTGAGCGGGGACACTGAATCTTTCCCTCCCTAGATTTTCTCTTTATGCACGGGGAGAGAGGGAGAGGGAAAGAGAGAAAGCGAGTGAGAGGGAAAGGGAGAGGAAAGCCGGCTGCCGGAGACATTTTCGTGACCAGTTAAATTGCATCCCATTACGCCGCCGTTGGTGAGGCCAAGTTCCACTCTCTGCACTGTGGAAGTTCCACCCCCGGCCGTGAAAGCCCGTCCTGCTCGCTCATTCTTTCTACTCCGTCTCTACTTCGTCTCTACTCCCTTTTACCGAGTGTCTCGTGCTCTTCTTTACCCTCGACTCTCTCCTGCTCTCTTCATTTGCCAATTTTAGTTTTATTTACTCCGGTTACCCGATCATCCTTTCGGCACGGTCATTTGGGCCTCGACATTTCAATAACTTTTCGCGTACATTGTTGCTATTTCAATAATATACAAGTCAACATATTACGCTATTCAATTTTTCAAGCTACTAAGAACTCTGAAGCAATCCAGCAAAGGAAATCATTTTCAACTGTTCTTCCAAACGTGTCGTTTCATTTTGCAGTAATGTTATTCAACAATTGTATAAATATGAAAATGGAGTATTATTCAAAGAGTGCGATATATGTAACGAACAAGGCACGTTACGAAAGAGCAAAAGAGCAACTACAGAGTTGATTTAGATTAACTACAGGCTGTAGTATCGTGACGATGCATATAAGTAATGTAGCTATGCAGTTTATTTCTAAAAGAAATTTTATAATATGAGTGGTCTATACGAAACTATAAACGAAATAATATATTTTTTACGTCTGATAATGATTATTATTACATGATAATATAAATTAAAATCGTGTGTTAAGTACGAATGTTGTGGTCTAACTTAAATGATTCATAAAAATTACATAAAATTTATATTTAATAGCTCTAATAGTCTGTTGCGTCCAAGGTTAATTCGTGATAGTTTTAAAAATTATATTTTACCTGTATCAATAAAAGAAAAAGTAATAATTATGCAAGTTTAAATGTTTCAGACACAAGTACTATTCCATTGCATTTTAAAACAGTAGGCATAAACTTGAAATAATTAATTTAGCCGCATTCAAGGCCATGCATTGCAAATTCTTTGTAAAAAAGGGGGTCCACCTAATAGAATTTTAATAATGCTTTACCTTTATTTAAAAAAAGGTCATTAACTATATAACGATATTATTTTTCTCTCATTTCACATAACTATCTGAATTCTGAAAGATAAGTTTATTTCCTTTTAAATACGATAATTTTTTCGTTTTTATTTATATATTGAAAGCTATTAATCAAAAGTTTCCTTATAATTTTGAATGCCCACACTGACATCAGCGATCATTGACGTTACCACTTTTCCAACGTTTGAATCAATTCGTGTGCATCCATCGACAGTTGGCGTTGTGCCACCACTAACATTGAATGTGTTGCATGAAAACTAAAGGCATCTCTATCCAAATACCTATGCTCTTATATTACTTTCGTCCAAATTTTAAAACGACGATGACTTGAAGTAAATTCTATTACATTTACTATAGTTTAAATAAAAAAATTATACAATATTTAACATTTTCAATGGTTTATTTTATTTTTAGTTCATAATTATCTATTAGACAAGTAAATGTAAATAATAATAATAATAATAATAATAATAATAATAATAATAATAACAATAGACTCACCTGTTTTTATTGACAAAGTTAAACTACGATATAATATTAAAAAATTATGAAATATATTGTTTAATTTTATTATAGTTTAGTTTTAGTTAATAACTAACACGAAATACGTTAAATGCATGTATAATGTCAATTGTATTATTCAGTTGTAAATGTAGTAATATATATATTACAAAATTTTATTCAAGAATTTTTATTACTATGCATGCCGCATAATAAATCGTGAGGTACGTACTATACATAAATGATGATTTTTCAAAGTATATTTAATTTGTCATAGAACATTTTGTTACTAAATCTAACGAACATGGAGTGTAAATCATTTGCGTCTATTATGAGAATTCTTGTTATTGTGGCTATACTCTTTGCTGCGATGTTTAATGTAAGTTGAATAAATTACTAAAATTTAAACATATTATTTCATATAACCATTATATATTATAATATTATAGATAAATATCTTCAATAAATAATATGGTCGAGTCTCTTTTAAACATTTATATGATTAATTATGAAATAGTGATTTATTATGATCCAAAAGTTTGCGAAACACCAGATGACAAATACAATGATTAAAAGTACGATTAACCCTTAAAGTCATAAAATCCTCTACAGAGGACAGATAATTAAATGTCATGACATGTGTTTTTTTTCAACCTCGATAAACTTTTTAACAAATAGCTGATTATTTAATTCAGTAAATTGCCTATGTAGATGCAATAGAAATTCTAAATTTCCCTTTTTTTTTTAAATATGCAGTAGATATAATCACGTTAATATTATAAAAAAGGTAAATTATTTAGTTGACTAAGATAACAATTTGTTTTTCAGATGGCACTAGCTGATCTTGACGATAAAAGAAATTTACCTGTACAAGTGCTTCCTGGAAAACCATTCACCAAAGCACCAAGACCACAAAATGACAACAATAATTAATATTATAAATTTTTTTTGTCTTTATAGACAGTGAATGTGTGATAAAAAAAATACTATGGCGCGTACATGTAATTCAAAATTTAATATGTTACTGGTACATTAAACGCACTTAAAGAAAGAAAAAAATGATAGAAAAAAATTATTCGACAAACAGATTGTAAACGACAACATATAACACTCCTTTAATACCCTTGATATGACAACCCGGACAAGTGTTTAAGGACCAGTCAGTTTTATGCAAAAAAGAAAAGTCCCGCTCGTAAAATTCCATCGTCTGAAAGAAATTTAGCAAAAGAAGAGAAGAGCAGAGAAGAAAAGAGAAGAGAAAAGAAGAGAAGAGAAGAGAAGAAAAAGGAGGAAAGAAGGAATCATTCGCAGGTTTATAGGTACACAAGCACCACTTGCTCGAAAGAAGAAGCATAAAGCTTGTCCTTGTAACCTTTTATCTCGGCAAATGTGCGTATAAGCAAAGTGGAGGGAATGACTTCTCTCGTTCGTGTTTGTCGCCCAGTGGGGCGTTTCGAGCGTTGGGAGCGTGTATCTATCGGTTTCGACGCCGAGCTGTCAAAATACTTTATGACTTTCATAAAATGACGCCACCGAGCGAGCGCGGTGGTGGCGCCTCCTGCGCTAAAGGACCCCGGCTGCGGAATTCACGCGCGCATAAATAATGACGGGAGCACCCGACCGGCACAACTTTGGATTTGCGAATTTATTTCAATAACAAGAGCGTATATTCTTATGGGTTTCTTGTACCTCTTCCTTCCATGCCTCTTCTTTGATTTAGAGTTCATACTCTCCTAACCTCGGGACCGGGAGCCCGAAACTCCCGGAAAATTTTTAGGGATATAAACTTTAAAATTTCAACTATTTCCAATCCAGTTAAATTCATATCATATAAACATTGGAAGCAAACATTCTCGCTCTTATTCAATGCATTATTAGTTTTATACACAATACAACAAATCATACATATATTATTTAATTGTTTAATATTTTGTAAACTGAACAAAAATGGAGCTTCGTATATAAATACCCGAAAACAACATGTTTTCGTAAGATTTACAAAAACAAATTAAAGCTTCAGCAGCATCGAAATAATAACGCACTCAACCCAGAAGATACATAAAGTTTTCGTTTTTATTTCGGAGTAAGGCTATTTTGTTGTCAATATTTATAAATTGTTTTTCTAATGTTTAGTCATCCATACACCGTTAATAGCAGTATTTCGCGTATCTTTTTATTTGAAATTTAATATATTACTATTTTTATATATACATTTTCGATTTATTAAAAAAGCAATTTTTCACTATATCGTGAAATGCAATACGGGTATTAAAAAATATCGGCAACGTTGCTGTATATTTTTTACTAAAAAATAGTTCAACTTTTTACATTTTCAAAATTCGGACAATAATTTTAAAAAATATTCATTTCAGAATAAGAAAATTTTCAAAAAAACATTTAGATCATTATTTGCAATTCTAGTAACTAGAAACTTGAAGTTGTGTATCACTATCTATATTAAAATTTTTGAAAATGTTATTAAAAATTAAACCCTATGAATACTGCATTATTCTCTTAATCATATATATACACACATCTGAATAATTCTACTCGAAATGTTGTTAAATGTTGAGAAAATTGTTTTTTCAATTACGAAGCAATGCATTCATGCAATAAAAATTACCAGGATGAGCTTTTTAGCTATAGTTCTGAGATAATCTTTACAGCTGCAAATGTGGAAATAAAAATTTAATTTTCTAACCCTAATGAATGAATGCAAACGCAAATGTAATAAAAAGGATCTCATTTTGCTGTTGTAACGAATATGAAAAATTAAATATAAAGATGATTTCTACGTATTAATAAAAAAACAACATTAAACCACGGATAATTGAATAAACAAAAGATATTTATTAACAGGGTGACGCTCTACAATATTCATTTAAAATGCAAAGTGTGTTTATTTTTAATTCAATTTATCTGGACTAATATAATAATTGCACAGCGCGGTAAATATGTTTAATCATACGGGAAAAGGTGAATGCTTATATTTCCTCGTGAAATTATAAACATGTATGATACACATGTAACGAGCAAGCGAATACTCGGTAATGTAAATTAATTCTGCGGAAACATAATATATGAATCGATAGCTGATAAAATAAATAAATGAATAAAATTTGTTAATTAAACGTTGTTTGATTCGCATTTTAGGGGGGAGGGGAGGGGAGGGAGGAGGAACACATTCACTTGAAAATGGAATCCAGCTGTAAGCGTATATCTCCGTAAAAGCTCGCATTATCCGAGGAGGGAAGCCGGCCGAGTTTCAGAAATGAAAATTTCGTCAACGGACCGCGAATTCTAAAAGCCCATCAAAGTAGAATGGGTAAGCGAAAAAGGGGTATAGTGGATAGTAGAAAACGAACGAAAGGTGAGGAAGAAGAAGAAGGAGAAGAAGAAGAGGAACAAAAATGCCGAAGCTCGGCGCGCGGCGAGGTTTGCGTAACGCAACGTAACGAGCGCACTTTTGGGGGCTAATTTTCTCGCCAGGGCACAAATTACTTTTATTAAGTGTGTCGCAAACAAAGTGCGCCGGGACACGAGGAAAGCGTGAATCGCTTTGGTAACTTTACGAAAGCTTTTACCCTGCACCGATGAAGCCACGATGGCGCGCATAAGCGACGAGAGGAGGAGGTATAGCTGCGGGGAGCCGCGGGGATCTGACCCCGACGCGTTAATGCACGTTGCAGCCATGCCGTCGAGCAAAAATTTAACGTTGTTGCGAGTTAAGGAAAATGATTATGTCAGTAATTTATGCACCGAGAACTCACCGCGTAACGAGCTTGATACTTAGTTAAAGTGCACTTTCAAAGAGCTTTTTTAATGTCCCCTATTCCAAACAAACTAATAAACATTCGCTTTTTCACTAATTAACGATATTTTCCTACAATCGCAGGTATTCAGCTATCCCATTTGTTCTTTTGTTCGAAATTTCGTTGAAATTCCAATGAAATTAACAAAAATCCATTTTTGTCCAAAGCGTAACCGAGGAAAGTTTAATCATTAAAATGCTAACGCGTGCATGATGGCAAAGCGTGTGAAAGAGCTCAAGCCACTTGGAAGAATTATTTAATTATTATTTGTATTGGAAAAAGGATCTTACTAATGATGCTAAAGTGAAACTATGTTCACAAGCTTGAACTTTTGATATCACGGACAATCAAAGCCGGCATATTGTTTAATTAGATGATAAGATGTTCGGACGAATATAATGGTAAAGCGGTTGTTCCTCGGGTTTAACATTACCATTCGATGGTCGAAGCAACCGCTATCACGGTGGCGACGACGTACCTGTGCTTGGCGCGTTATTTACATATGCCACTAGCGTTTAGCTGTATACGCGTGGGCCACTGGCGTATAACCAGGATATAGGCTCCGACTAGACTGGTAGGTCAACAGCCCGAGAGTGCAGAGCACGCAGACGCATACGAAGTAGAATGGAAGAGAGAGAAAGAGGACTAGTTTAATGGAGAATGTTGATGGATGTGCTACGCAGTTTGATAAAGATGACTAAAGTGAACTAGGATCGGTGGATTAGCTACGGGCTACGCAGGAAAGTCACGTTTCCCTCTGTAAATAAACTTTTGATGGACTTGAACTCTTTCGAGTGACAACTTCGATGCGGTTTATTATTTTTTAACATACTTAATATACATTTTTTTGAAGTAGCTTTTATATAAAGAGATGAAATTGTGTTGTTTAAATAAAATTGAGAGAGAGAGAGAGAGAGAGATCAGATATTCTTAATAAATATCGTTATATGTTCCACTTTCAAACCAGTGTAGAAGCGACGAAGCGGTGAACAAAATGTAATGAATTCTCGCCAGAAGGAAGGAACAGTAGGTAGGATGACGGTAACACGCCAGTCGACACATCGATAGATATGAGGTTGTTCGGTCGAAACAATACATTTTAATGGCTTAGATAGTACCATCCGAAGCAGACGAAGGACTAAGAAACAGAGTTACAGACCAAAGCGAATTGCCATCGCAATTCACATCGCAATTCACATAAATCGTTTGTTTTCGAGAGAATGAACCCTGTACAAACTGCTGCTGTCCTATTCTGTTCGTACAAAATAGAAATAAAAATTTTAAACTCTCTTGGTTTTAAAAATATCATCGAAAGTATAAATAAAAATTAAGGTATTTGTAAGCTTTAAACTTGAAAATTAATATATTAAATATATATTTCTTCAACTAGGTACATGAAATACCAATTTTATTTTATGCGTGAATTAATATGATAAATTACACGCAAAGACAATACAAGACAGGGTGAATAGTATACAAGTCCACCAGCATGGGAACCTTTCAGGGGTTGCACCTGTTTGACGGCGTCTAGTCACGTGCAGATACCCTTGACGCCATCAGTACTAATATTAACGCCGAGCCCGATCCAGCCACTTCTCCTCGGTGTCTTAGCTTACAAATACACTCTCACAATGATGCACCACTCGATAACAACGACGTTATACCCAATTTACCAAATAATTTATTCGTGTTATTTTTTTACACAAACTTTACTTTTCTGCATGAAAATAGATGAAAAATGTTCACAGTTTTTTCTTTAGGTTTTTTAAAACGTATTTTCTCGTTGTTTTCGCCCATTTATCAGAATGAAATCATCTCTTCCATCGCAATTGTTAATTTAAAAGGTATTTTTAACCTTATAAGAAATGTTCAACACCAATAAATACACAGTGATTAAAAATACATTTATGACAAATTTGAATACGATGTTAGAAAAACGTAGATATCTTTGAAACGATTGAGGTAAAAACAATGAATAATTTAAAAGTTAATAATCGAGTGACTGATCCGATTTGATATGAAATTCAGATTAAAGTGTCATAAGCGTTGGAAAATGAATTAAAATAAATGTCGAGGTTATATATTTATTCCATTAGATGAGCTTTCAAGTGAAAAAAATCGTTTTACGATTATCGATTACAACATTATTTTTTTCACCCATTTCTTAACAATATAACCATTTGAAATTCGTTGATTTCCACACTAGGACATTCGTTGTACTGATTATTTTTTATTACATACGTACTTTATACCGAAAAAATCATTTGAGTTATATTTGTTATTATTATATATCATTTAATTTAAAATCTTGTAAATACATACTATTTGATAAATATATAAATACAAATTTTTGTATTTATCTTTTATTTCGTTAATTCTAAGCTTGTTGGACTATCGTAAGAAATAAATGTAATTTCTACTTTTCTTTGAACGAGTAATTAAAGGCACTAACTTTCGCATTACAAGCGCTTCGTAATTAACTTTCCTACCACGTTGATCATGAATACTTGTTTTGACTTCACTTTGTTTACCAATGCTTTTATTATTAGTCTAGTGAGTACGGTATTTCTAATATAATGAATTTAATTCTCACTAAGAGCAAGTTTTTAATATGTTTTGACACTTCAGGGTTGATAATGCATGGTTTTTAGAAAATATCTTTATGGATTCGTCGTATACCTTATACACACACTTTTCGTTTCATCACGTGCAGACGAGACGTGCTAATCGCGACTACGCAAAATCATTACAACATTTGTTTATTTGTTTTTTTTATTTTTAAAAACTTAATAGTTGATCTTGTGTCAGTAAAAGCCAATCATTGAACGATATAAACAAAATGAAATAGTAAGTAATAATTCAGGTACATGTGTACGCAAATGACTTTCGAAATAAAAAGTGTAGAATATGAAACAGCGCGGAACAATCCGCGAGAGGCTCATACATTTCTGATGTAGTACTCAACGAGACTAGTGGAACATCAGTGGGTGATTTCGGCAGCTCTTTCGAGCACGAATTTGTTATAAGATATTAAACGCATTAAAATCATAATTAAATGATGAGAAACATCCGAGAGCACAATCGCATTAGCCATCGTGAGATTTATTTATTGCAAAAGAGGAAAGTCAGCGAGGCAAGTACTCGCAACGCCATAAACCCGAAAATACGACTTTCGCATCAAAATCCTCTCTTGTACACAAATGCAACGTGTCATGGTCGTCGTCATCGGTGGCTCTGTGTGGATGCGGGTGTGCGAGCGGTGCTACGTATAGATGTGTATACATATATACATATAAACGTGGCTCATCTGATTATATCAGTAGGATATGCGGCGAATGAGTTTCAAGAACCACTCGCACCCGACGCTTCCCGGGATTTTACTAGTAGTGGTACTTTACCCTGTATGGCCGAATGGCCCCCGTAATTGCGCGAGGGATCGGGCATTATTTAGCGCCTCCAAATTGTTAGCAGCTTAAAAGGGGAAGTTTCGGGGATCATTCGGGAGATTTCGAATTAATGTTTATTCGCCACTGGCGAAAGCATTTATTGGTCATAAATAAATATTATTTCGACCGGTCTTTTGTACTCTTACCCGTTAACATTTATATTCTGGTCAAATCGCTTTTAATAAGACGTTATTAGCGTTATCGGCTTCGGCAAAACTACGTCTAATTGAATTTTTAATCTTCTCAAATAATGTTCATGTTTCTATGTACACTCTCGTTAAGAATTGCAATCGATTATTTAAGGGAAGCAATGAAAAATTATTTACAATTATTATTTTGTCGCCGAAAATATACTAGATAATTTTAATTATTTTCGTATATTTTCAACAACTAAAGTTTGTATATATAATCGATACATACGCTAAAATTGTATATTTATAAAATATTTACATTTATGCAACTACTTCAATGACAAATTAAATCCGCTTATGCCCTGAAAAAATTTAGTTAATTGAATAAAATATTTTTATTGAATATACATTCAAAAATGTATTTCTTTGAAACTAATAAAGGTTTATTGAAACTGAAAAAATTTTAGTTGATAAAATGATACTGTATTTGATAACTATAAAATATATTTTAATTTCAAACAAATATTTTTTTGAATATATAAATGGAAGTACTTGCGATGTTAATTCTCTATATTAAAGCTTATGATATAAATGGAGATTTCGGATTGTATTTTCGGATGATATTGACAAACCAGATATGTTCAAATCAGAAAAAGTTTAATTAACCCACAGATTAGGCTGAGGTTGGAAACTTTTCGAAATATATAACTTATTGTTGAAAATTTATTAACTAATTACATTACACACTTTTAATCACACGTATAGAATCATTAACGCTCGTGTTCGAAAAATTTTAAATTAGAAGTGTATTCTCCGAGCGCATTCATTACAATTTTCCAACTTTAATTTACCCAGGATAGCGCGTCACCAAGCTCTCGTCAAATAATTCATCAACTTTATACTGCCAACTCCTTCATAATTTCCGCGATATTTGCGTTTTATTATCCAGGTTTCCATCCTCTTTCCCACCTCTTCTCTGTCTATCCCCGTCACTCTTTCTCCTTCACCATCCCGCTTTTTTCTTCGTCATTTTACGTCGAATTTGTTGCACTGCCAGTTCTCCGAGCTCATCGTCTTAAAGTATATTCATAGCTCCTTTTTACGAGGTGTCCGACCAAAATTCGTCTCTTGCACCTTCCGCGTTGCTACGACTTTACTCCCAGAGGTACCCTATGAGACCTTGGTAGAGGGACCAAAAAGAGAGATGGTGAGAGAGACAGAGAGAGAGAGAAAACATCGCTCCTGGCTGCTTAACGAAGCGTAGATATAAATTCTACGAGAAAAGGACGCAAACCTTCACTTTTCCTTCTCTTTTTTTCTACTGCGTCAGACCCTAGTCGTATGTTACGTCAACGTTTTCAAAATTGAATGTTAAATTACGTAGACGTTTTGAACTCAAAATTAACGATCCCTGTATTTAATGTCAGAGGTTTATTAAAACAAGCGCAAGTAATACAAATACTATTTTTCCGCTGATTTTATATTATTTCTTTGCCATTGTGAGAAATAAAAAGATTTATAATATTGGTGAAATATGAGTTCTACAATGTGTAATTCATTACTGTGATGCCTTTATATGCATTTTCTTTAGAAAGTTAACTTTTCTTCAAATATCATATTTTGACAGTCTTTTCATCGATGCGCTTTTGATACGTCTATAACAAAACGTAATTTTTTTGGACACTGTTTTTTGGCTTTCGAAAATCCAAAACTGACATATTGACATTAAAAGCAGGAACGTGAATGATCGAATGCTAGCTACCGATATTGTAATTTTTGATATGCTCAAAATTAAAATGCATTGATTTTCCTTATCGTATAAAGAGATTGCAATATTCCATTCTAATAATTTTTAATTAAAATAATATTCCAATTATTGCAATATAAACGAACATTATTGTCTTCATTCCGACTGTGAAAAGGCACATTTGTAACTGGCTTATATAATAATATTGTTTCGGTATCATAAACTTTCACGTGAAATAAGCATCTCCATAAATAATCCGGTTTCGAAAGTTCTTTAAAACCTTTCAGACAATAAAGCCAACTATTATTCTCACACTCGCAGCCCAAAAAAAAAGATAAAATAAAAAAAAAGGAAATAAAGGATCAAAAGGGGCTATTTAAGTTTGGAAAACTCATTGTTATTTCAGTAAGCGGGTACAAAAAGTGCATAGATAGTTTCATCCTTGTCTCCTTTATCCCTGACTAAACCAAGTTTTCCCTCCGTAAAATTGAGATACTGGTCTTGCCGCCCGTGAGCGTTGCAATGGTATACACACCAGCTATAGAGAGCGAGTGTACGTGATGTTGCGCCGGGGTGAGAGAAAGAAAGAGAGAAAGAGAAAGACACGGAGGGAGTGAGAAAGAGTAAGATATATAGATAGAAAAGTACGCTAAGGAAATTGAATCCAGCGAGACGGGTCTCATAAATTTCTCTTGTCTCAAAGTACTTACCCACGGCCCTTTAGGTAAAAAGGCAATAGCCGAGCTTTTCATTCGGAATCGAGTTAATATGAAATTTTTCTCCCTGGTCTGGTACCGCGTGCAGTTCCGCGTTATCTAGCGCGACTCTGCACCTACTCGGCAATATCTCATAAGAGACGATTTTTTTTGTCTTTCCGCAACCGAGCTTAAGGCTAGAGAGGGGACCGCTCTACGCAGAATAGCATTTGACGTTCTCGAGAAAACTTAAACTTTAATACAAATTGGAGACTAATATATTTCGGTGAAGCTACGTCGAAAGATTTTACGCGCGATAAGCGAGCAGTGCTTTTCTCTATGCAATGGCTACAACTTTTTTTGTAAACTATTAATTTTCCTGTGAATTAATTAAACGAGGTGGGTTTTTATTCTACAACGATTAGAGACAATAAAAAGTACTATCTATTATGGAGATAGCTCAATAAAAGCAATATGTAGATGTTGAGAATAAATGAAAATTACATTTTGAATATAAAGTACCACTTGTAAAAAATGCAATATCGGTTTAATTTTGTTATACTATGCAGTACATAAAATCTAAAACGTTGCTCTATGCAAACGAAACATTGTGGAGATATATTTGCATTGTCGATCCAGTGTGATTAAAATAATGTCCACTAGACCGTACTCGAAGCTCTTTTTGATTGTTCTTCTGTACATACTTTTATCGTGAAATAACGGCATTAGTACACTATTTTTACACTAACTAACAAAAGACTGTCAAGTATTCACTTTTAAATATATCTGACAAGTAAACTGGTTGGTATATTTTCTCTCTCAAAAAAAAAAGTTGAAAAAAGGTACGAGTTAAGTGTAAAGTATAAGACATAAAAATGCCTACAAGATACAGCAACTGCAGACGACAATATCGAGCTTCCGCGTATCGAAGTAAAGGAGCATATATTTCGTGAAAAATATCCGAAAGAGAGGTTTTGTTTTCTAAGTGTGTAGGAGACGACACGCATACAACCACGTCCGGGTGTGTGTACGTACATACAAGATTATATTCGAGTTCGCACCACTTGGCAGCTTGAGAATCCGTGTTTTACGTATGCGTGTGCGAGACGTCCGTAAACGTGAACTTGTGCAATACAAAAAAAATAAAGATAGAGAAGGAAAACAATATTCTTTTCTTTTTCAACTCCCCACGTAGACATTTTCGGAAGCTTTTTTCTCTTCTCATAGATAAAAACGGCGTAAGCTATCGCATCTCTGGTTTCCATAACCATAAAAACACGGTTAAGGTCTCTTCAGTGGCCGTGCAAATGTTGGTTATCTGACTGTCTTTTCTCTCTCTCTCTCTCACTATTTCTGTATCTCTCTTCCTATCCGGTGTCTGTATACGTATACTGCAACATTTTTTGTGCGAAATTCGATAGAAATAAGAGAGAACGATAACATATTGTACTGTTATTAAACGGTATGGATATTTTTGTGAAATAAAAAATACTTTCTCTCTTTCCTCTTTTCCTTTCTTTTGTAGTTTGTATACCTTTACGATACTGTTTTTGTACATTTTAATTACACGCGTTAGAATTAATTTACACGTATGAAATGTTTTCTAGTCGCGTTATCATACACATACTGTTACGCGTCATATTGTAAAAATCAAATAATGATATTGCTTTTTTCCCAAATGTGTATATATTTATAATAAAGCTTTCACTCTATATATATTTTATTTATTTATTACACTAATTAATTATTCCAATATTGAACCTCGAACTAAAATATACGTAGCAAATATTTTTATACAGTCAAAATCTGGTGTATAAATTCCAATTTGTATACATTGATTTGTCGGGTAGAAGAGTTCTATTACTCTCTTCCTTTTATTTTTGACATTTATTAGTAACAAAACTAGTCAGTACACTCGTTACTTTTAAATACATTTTAACGAGTACTTTAGATGTACATTATTATCTAACTACTAGACGAGTACATAACTTACCGAATGACTTACTATTTTAAACATCTATATATCTTATCATTAGTCTTAGCATTAGATACAAATGTTTGTAGTTGAAACAAAAAAAATTTTAAATATTAATAAATTATAAATTGGTTTCACCCTTTAAATTATCGATTGCGCTTTATTGTGTATGTATAGATACATTTTTCAAAGAATAAGATAGTTTCCCTCGATCTTAAATAAATTAGATCTTTGTTCACGATAATCGCTGGTTCGTTCATCAATTGACTCTCCATCTCGTTGAGCGAGCCAGTACCGTAGCATGGAATTTCGCAGTATATCCCTTATTTGAGAATATCTCCAAGCAATGGACGATAATATCGGAAACTCGTTACTGTTACTGGCTCGAAGCGAGAAGAACATTACTCTTCGAAGGGTAACTTTATACCACCGAATCTTCTTTGTAGGGACCAAATATATATACTTTTTTCTCTCACTCTCTCTCTCTCTCTCTCTCTCTCTTTCCCTCTTTCTGGTTTTATCTCTTTTCTCTCTTTATCTCTTTTTTTCCTCGTCTCCCACCCGTTATTTTATTTCGTATCTTCGTATGATAGTCTGCAGAATCGGGAGAGACGTGACGAGTGCGATTTCCGATAAATGTATACGTGTGTACTCGCCTATTCGCATAGAAATAAGGGTTCCAACTGCACACTCCGTACAATACAGTGTTTCAAAAACGAATTAACCTTTTTTCGTTTGTAATACAAATATATTATTTCATTTTTTTTCAATTATGCACATCGCGCATGGGATACAAATTAATTATGTATCACTATCATTGCATTGTTTATCAGAGGAGGGACGTATAAAAGCTAAATTGCGCAAATAGACAACAACGAAATACGTACGAGATTGATAGTTAATTACTCGTAACAAACGAAAGTTGAGAAAAAAGGAGAAGAATTTAATTACTCGAAAATCGCATTATTTCGAGAACAAAGAAATTACTCAACAATGTGCGTGAGTAATAAATAAAGAAAACGAAGCGAAAATTCTCACTTTACACAGGATATACATATATATATATATATATATAGGAAGAACGTACAAAAGATAGAATCCTTTATTAATTTTTTCCTTCGCGCAAAGGTGTGAAATTCCAGACAATTCGAGTGCTGAAATTTCAATGCATTATATATAATTTTTTTCTCAAAATTTCATACTGAAAAGGTTTAATCAACCGTACCAAGAAAGAGGGTACAATGCGTAATTTAAATTCCCGCCGGTGGGAGGTTTATTCACTACATCCCTCCCTTTTGCATCGAAGTTTCAATGCACACAAGTCGAAATTATTCGTTAGGCATGGTTTATGTACTTCAATAACTCGGTATTTCATTGTCCAGATAACAAAAATCGGAAGGAAAAATTAATAATTCAAAATGTTGAGTACATATACAACATTTATGATATGTATATATGTGAAATACAATTTTTTGCTTGCTAATATTTTACAGTTGAGTAAACAAGCACGAGAAAAAGGTATTGAAAAACAGTTGCACTATTGTGTACAGTTTTCAAACATTGTATTTAATAACGCAAAACTTTATGTCGATATAATACGGAAAAGAGAATGAAATAAAATTCTAGTGTAAAAAAGTGGGATATAAACAAATGAAAATTCGAATAATAACTATCGAATCAATCAATCTAATTTTACACGTTTTTACGTAATCGTTGAGGAAAATGATTCCGAGTGTCAGTTCGTGTGACGTAAAATCGAATGGATTATACGGAATCCACGAGGTCCACACCCAAAATTAGCATTTATAAAGATGCAGAGCAGGAAAGCAAAATGCACAAGGTACAACGGGAGAAGAACAAAGAGATTCTAAAACACGGGAAACGAAAACTACAAGTCGATTCGACTTTGATTCGACGCAGACGTAGAGAAAAGTAAAAAAGTAAAAGAAAAAAAAAATAAAGCAAAAAAGTTAAGATAAAGCATTAGGATTCCAGCGTGCGTCCATGCCTAATCCCTTTAAAGGATCGCAGCTCGCGAGGGAAGAAGAAAGAAAAGACGCGAAAAGAAAAAAAAATGCGGGGAAAAAGGAGAAAAGTGGGAGCGCGTGGGCGTAGAGAAAGTCACCCTTGACTTTCTGGGCGAGGAACGCGCGTTTTATCGAGCCACCAAGACTCGAAGCAGCCCAACGGGAGCGCAGCCGATCGGCCAAATACGGTCTTTTTTGTTTTCTTCCACTCGGAGACAGAAAGGGAAGAGAGAGAAGGATAGAGAGAGGAAGTGGTGAGGGGGCTGGGGGAGGGGGACAGAGAATATCGCGCTGGGCGTGTGCAGTCCGCGCACGTCTTATCGCCAATTTCGTTTTTCGTGTCTCGACCCCCCGCCGCGAATGCCAAAACCCAGATGTGCTTATGTATGAGAGAGGAAAGGGAGTTGGAGTGGATGCCGAACTTTAAAGGTAACACGGGAGAGAAGACGGGCATGAATAAGAAGAAAAAAGGGAAGAACCTGGACGAAAATAGAAATACCAAGTTATTATTATCAATTGTTATCCATCGGTTACATAAATATTTTACACTTTTTTTATTCACGACTGTTTGTTTTTATTAATTTAGTAACTGTACTAAATACTCACATTAGAATATATCTTAATTAGGCTAAAATAAGGACAAAATTGCCCTGCGTACTAAAAATAATTATTAATGAATAACTAATTAGATTGATTATTTTAAAATATTCGAATATCTACAGTTATATCAAATAATATTTAAAAATATAATGTGTTTATGTATAAATTAAGATTATTATTATTATTTCAAAGTTGAAAATGATGGATCATTTCAGTACCCAAGAAACCTTCTTCTTATTTTTGTAAACATTATCATACATTTTTGAATTATAAATAAAAATTTTAAAAATTTCGAACGCTCGCACTTTGAATTTTACATTGGCTTTGGCATCCTCTTAATGATCCAATTAAAGTAGTTACGGTAATATATTTATATATCATTTATTATACGAGTGAAAATTTAATGACAACACTTAATCGAAAATTCTTGGGATTTAAAAGTTATCGTAAGGTAAGTTATTTATTACACTTGAAGTACTCGACATTTACTCGAGAAGTGTGGTAAAACTAATAGAGAAGTTAATTAAAATAAGCGCACACGTGGATCTTAGTGCACATAAGATTTGTCGAGAAAAAAATGCTGATGCCTGTAAATGATTCAATTGATTGGCAATCGTATTTTAGCTCACCAGTTATAAAGAGTGTAAAAAAAGAGACGGCGTGTCTCGAGTTTTCCCGGTTTCGCGCCTTGAACGTGGATTTTCATTTGCTTTCCAGACGCGTTTTACGAGCGTTATAACGATCGTTTCGGTGTACTTTAGAAGAGGATTTAAGGAGTTCGAAAAAAAGTGTTTCGCATACCAATAAAAATAATTAATGCTTTTTTAAAAAATTCCAATCAACTAGTGGACGAATTAAATATATAAATAAAATTATAAAATAGATCAATAATTTTGTAATACCGATATAAGTAATTTGAAAAATATACAAACATAGCGCAAGTATATATATGCGTGTGAACGAGTATCTAAGTGAACTATCATAAGTAAACATAGTTAAACATTCGAGATAGTTAAGGAAATTCCAAAATACTAATTTTCGAAAATAAACAAAAGAGGAAGAGTCATTCATCGGCTAAAAGTGGGTGTGTACAGCAAAATTGTTGAACGCGGATCGTTATAATCCAGGTGCACTCGTAGAGAAAAAGAATATCAACTAACAAGATCGAAACGAGGCGAGAAATTGAGGGATGCTGAACTCCGCAAACCAGATTCCGTGTCCAGTAAGAGAGAGAGAGACAGAGAGAGCGGGGGGGGGGGAGAGGGAGAGGGGGAGATAAAATAAAGTAAAATAAAACAATCGAAAGGAATGGTTAAGGGCTGTGTTTGGAGATACGGTAACAAGTGCCGCTCGCTAAAAGGAAGAGAAGTTGTCGAGATATAGGAAAACGTGTCAGTTAAGTGGGCAGGAATCTTGCCGGAACCGCGGCAATATCCGTGAGGCGCTTGAGCAAGGTAATCCCAACACGCGCTCGGATACCCCAGGCGGCCTATCACGGAAGATAAACTTCCCGCGCGGCTTATAAACCTACCTGCGAATGCGTCCACTCTGAATCAGTGTTACTCTCAATCTCCTTACTTCTATCGCGTTAATTCGGTTGACCCCTTACACAATCATCCAAATTTTAATATTTTCTATTACTTATTACCTGCTTATACTATACAATATCTCTCAAAACATTTTTTTTTTTCAATTTAAATTGCGAATTTAACTATTTTCGTCTGATTGTACATCTTTTCTTTAATTTATCTATACAGTTTTTAACATATCTATCATTTCTGTAGCCACTTTCACACTTTCATCGAGTTCCGTAACAAGATTTTATTCGCTTAATCCTTTCAACCGGTTACATGCTATCGTAACGAATTTTTGAATGGTAAATTATTTCTTAAATATCGTTACACGCTAATTGAAGGTATTCACCCGTTAAATTTGATTCTCTCGATTCGCGTGAATGCCTTTATTATTAATGCAATAATTTTGAAATTTAATATTATATAACGATATTGTTATTTACACTGTATGAAAATTTCATCAATTTTATTTGTAGTGAATACTACAGTATCGATAAATTGGTTAGAAATTCCAGTACATGTTGTCGCACTGGACTATATAAAAAGTAATATACATTTATAGCTCGTAAGTATTGGTTTTGGTTTGTAAATTTTTGTCCGTTATAGTATAGTTAATAATAAATAATCTATTTGAACAAGAAACACTATTTATATTATTCTGCAATGACAAAAAGCATCGATCGATAATTAGTATAAAATTCAATGTAAATTATACCAATTAATAAATTTTAAAAAGACTGTACATATACTCTTTATTAGATAAATGTAAACAACAATTTAATTAAGTATAAATGTAGGGTAAACAGAGAAAAGTAAATGTGGAGAAGCTACAAGTGGACGAAATACAAACAAAAGTTAAAAAATTAAATTTTCGAAATGATAGAAGAAGAAGAACGAAAAGTAGTGGGAACGTGTAAGAAAGGGAAAGGTAAAGAAATAAGAAAAGAAAGGAGTTGGCGTTAGGAATACGAGGCGCAGTGTCTCTAGGCTTAGGTGCGCACATGGAAATGTCCTGGGACCGGTTTGGTCGGCTTTCGAGCTCGCGCAGCATCTGCGAAAGCCTCTATATACCCGAGGCCACCGAGCGCACACAGAGGCCATCCTCCTCCACTGCTTCTTCCTCCTCTCTTCCCCGATCCTCCCATCTTCCCATCCTTTCTATCCTCTCTCACTCCAGCTCCCTCTCTCTCTCTCTCTCTCTCTCTCTCTTCTCTTCTCTTTTATTTCATGCTCCTCGACCTTTTTACAGTGCCTCACCCTATTTGCGGAACCCAACGTACGGTCTCTCTAAGCAAGCTCACGCGTTGAAAAAGCGCGGCCGCGCGAGGGCAGTTTCGCAGTAAGCGATGTTTAAACATAACGACGAGGCGGTAACAAAGTTAACTATGTTTTCTCGGTAGCGGTTTGCATCGGGGCTTTTTTCACCCGGAGAGAAGGAGTGAGCGAGACTCCTGTTCCTGGTCTACTCTGCCTGCTTTCGCGAGACCAAGTTTCGTGTAGCATTTTTTTACTTCGAGAACTCGTGCCGAATCGAGACTCCGAGAAAGTTCCTTAACGAAATTAAAACTCCTCTGTAATTTAATTTTGGCAACGGAATTTTATCGAACGACTTTTCTTATTTTTTTTTATCTTACTTTTTTCCCGTCTTTTTCATCGAGCACTCTTACAACTTAAATCATGTACATGGCTCTCTGATCACTTATAGTCGTATTTCGTTAGCGTTTACGAACTAATAACTAACGGTTCGTTTTTCTAGTTTACTCTACCAAATTTATCTATTTTTTTAATCAACAATATTTATGTGCACTCTGTCTCAATGTTATAAGGAATTCCAAACTATTTTATTAGACGCAAAGAGACTCTGACGTTTAATAGGATCGATGGTATATAAAGCACACATCCGCCGTATCGCAATCGTATTACCGCTAAAACCCTCCAAGGTGAAACGCGGAGGCACTTTGTGGAATATATACGGTAATAGGATGCTGCACTGAACTTGGCTAATAGTTTAAAAAAATTGAAAATATCGAAGCATAAACGCGTTGACGTTTTTACGGATTTTTCACGCTGTGTCTCCTGCGCAACTAAATTATTCGGTATCCTCGAGTTGTTGCTACATTATTTTTTTAACGCACTTCCGGTTTTTCAAGTTCTGTACATTATTAACCACGAACGATGTTCGATCAAGCCCAGTTATTTTCTAATCTATATTACGCACACGGAGTATCATATTTAATAATGGCAATTAAAATCATCCAAACCGGCGTTAAACATGAAAATTTCAAACTTTTATGACATTGCAAATTTACTATTAATTGTTCTTCTTGATACGCTAATCATTATCAGTATTTTTATATATAAAAATTACTAAATAGTTGTTACGTAAATTGTTTAAAAAGTAGATTTTACAAATGAAATACAACGGTAAAAATCAAAGTAGTTGAAATATCAAGTGAAGTCAGCAATCAGAAATTCGAAATCTCGCGAAAAAGACTGAGACATACATAGCCAAATGTAATAGTATAGATGTATATTCATCGTGACTAGAGTCGACTCGACACTAGATTTCGATTCGTCGTACCAGGGCAAATCCTGAAGCCACAACAGGCTTTCGGAAACAAGAAACACACATACACACTCCCACATAGATAACAATGTGTAAGATTCCCTGGGCTCACGAATCCAAGGAGAAAGGATATACATCTCAGGGGTAACGCGCGAAGCAGATACTTTTCTCGAGGAGTCTTCGGCGGTCCCGGGTGTTATTGACAAAGACATTGTGCTCGCGATAAGAAAGAGAATAGAGGCTTAGGTGCGTGAAAGAGGAAGAAGAATCACTCTTTCCTTACGTAATCGCTTCTGAAACAAATGAACTGGCGCATCGTACCTCCTTAAATATTCACGTCTAACGGATTGCGGGTCTCGATTAGACGTGCTTCCCGCTGCTACTACTACTACCACTACTACTACTGCTACTACTCCCTTAGTGGTATTCATTTCGAGTCTTTGGAATGGGTTGGGAATACATAGGTTCAAACTGTTCGGGTTATTACGGAAATTAATGTTGATTGAACCTAAATTGCTCGATATTTTTCAGGTCTATATAACGCTTAAAATTCTAATGGGTAACTATATATTCAGCAACAATTATCTTATTCACCAAGAAATTATTAAATTATATAGTTACAAATATGAAGATGACTGCTGTTGCGAATCATTTTATACACATTGTTAAATCCAAAGCTACATTTCACTATTGTTAGATGCAAAGTTTGTTTACCATTTGTACTCGTATTAAACCGAAAGTCTCTGAACGGAAGGTCTAAATCCTGTATAATATAGTTAATTAATTCCTTTCAGACAGCCTCACTGTTTCTCATTTTCCTCTATGTCTCTTTCTCTCTCGCGCGCACATCAAATCGAAGTTTGGTAATTGATAACTGATGTATAATTCGATATTCCAATTAAAGGAGGCTTCTCCGTCTTGGAGTCCCTCGGTGTATTACGCAAGCGCGCCTTAGGTATGCTTACCTCGTATAAGGTATTATGCCGTAATGTGATGTCTGACAGAACGGAAACTTTTGCGGTGGGGGTGGACGTTTCGGTCTCTTTCTATCGAACGTACCTCGTCGGATCGAGAGTTTCAAGGATGATCCAAGGGTGCAGCCTCGTATTAATCTACGTACCGTAAAGGAACCGCAAAAGTGTGGCTCTTGATCAGTAGCTATAGATTACTAAAACTAGAGTAAGAGTTCTATACCTTACGCGGATATCCCAATTGACACTGTAGCCAGACGAATAACCGACGCCAACTATCTACGATTTTACTCACTCTACAAAGTTCTACGATATTTCAACTTGAACAAACTCTCTTACCCAAATCTGTCACGGTTACGTTCAAACGCTTAAATAGAATCGATTTATTTTTTACTTTTGAAATTATGAATTATCGAATATTTTCCCACATTTCTAGTATTACTATTCGTTCGAGAAATTATTAGAGATGATATATATTTTCACGCGAAATAGGATTTCTCGCGAATTTGAGCCAAGTACAATTGTACGAGGTTATATACCTATATATATGTACATGTATATCCAACGATTCAATTAAATTTGGTACGATTAAATTTTATGGATATAGGATTATTTAATAAAGTGATCGATAATACGATACTACGTTGTATTCAAACTAACTTTAGAGTCTTCGATAAATTTGAATACAATGTGTACTAGTTTATCTTACGGAAAGTTAAAATAAATCCCTAAATGTTTGACATACAATAACAATTGAATAATAACAATTAAAGTATATAGGAAGTATTTGCTTAAACAGTGATATAAATGAGTTGAGCCATCTGGTATTAGGTGAAATAGAGTATCCGGGATAGCAAGTAAGAAAAGAATCCTGATGTTGAATTCTGTAACCGAAATCACCCTAGAGATACAATCTTCGTTAGACCATACGAGAGGAAAAAAGGAAAAAGAAATGAGATTCTTAAGGAGAAAGAAAGAAGGGAGACGAAAGAAAGGATAGATATAGAACCGAGAGTTGGAGATAGAGTGATATTAAGGTTTCTCTGATCCCTTTAGGCAATCTTGTTAGCGTTAACTTGGTACGGCACCAAAATGAGGAGGAAGAGAAGAGTAATGTCCTGGAATATAATGAGAAATCACGCATATAACCGTGATATTTGTTTACAAATTCTCTCTATGTTTCCGGCTCCTCTCTCTCTCTCTCTCTCTTTCTCCATCTCTCAAAAAATACGCATACAAGTTTCGTTATATTATTTACTCGAAAGAACCAGAATTTTCTACGATGAATCTATTAAATTTTCGTGTACGATTTGTTAAATTAATTGTTTGTTCGGAGAATAATAGAAATAATTTATTTACTGCAAAGTGGTTGTAAATGCAACGTTAAATTCGAGTAATCCTGGCATAATACTCTGGCGGGAGGTAGCTCACGAGCTACAGAGGATGGTATAACAATTTCCTTCATCTTATATGTATCTCTCATTATCTTCTTCCTATTCTCCGTTTCGTTCAACAAGAGAGATGCGTATAACCTTTTACTCCTTTAGATTGTTTCCGAAAGATGGTAAAGCGATGTTCCGGAAACAGCTTTCTTCGGGAACGAGGAGACTGCACATCGTTAGTATCTACTTATGTATGAATAGCGCACCAGCTCGTGGACCACTTTTCCGATAAGCTCTTACGAATGAACAAACTATTTAACATCGCGCACGTGCAATATTATTCTTTACTTTTTAAAGGATTAAACCTTCGATACATATACCCAGGCGTAGATATCCATAATTTTAATTTCACATATTGAGTTAAATATTTACTGGGTTCATTACGTTGAAAGGATTTGCAATTTAAATAGTATTGACAGTAAAATAATTACGTACCGTTTTTTTATACTAAAAATGGGTTAAAGAACTTTTACCGTTGTGCATGTATTAGTGAATGTTTAAACATTTTTATATTCACGAAGGAAAAAATCGGTGAGATTAGAGTAACGTATTGGAGTATCGATAAAACCAATACGCGGCTCGTTTATTTTATTCTCATTTTTCGGGTCTGAAACGGCGTGTCCTGTTCGGTTAAGCCCTGGCGGCAGTATACGAAAGATAGCGGACACTTGGTTAAATTCACGAGCTACCGTACTTCATTGTTCGGTTCAACTTACAGATCCGTAAATCATGGCCCGGATGGTTGAGCATACAGTGGCTAAATATCGATTTTGCAGTTTGGCAAAATGTTCGTTCGCGCGGGCGCTGCAGCCTCGCGAGCGAGTGAGCGAGCCGTCGTTAATTTTGCGCAGGATCGAACTATGCCAGCGAGCGTTACAAGAGCGGTTACACTTGCACCGGCACCGTTAACCGCTAATGTCAGCACGGGACCGCCGTTATCGCCATATCGATTTCGTATTAAGAGAAAATGTCTAAGCATTAGGGATGCCGGTCGCTGGTCGAACCTCCTAAATGGCTTAATTTACTTTCGCCGAGTGTACTATTGGACGCGTGTCGAAGATATAGATTTTTTTTCACCCCCGAGTCCGAGTCTCCTATAACTCACGCAATATGGATCGAAAGAACTGAATTTACGCGAGTAACCTTTCTAGTTGATGGCTTCACGACTTCATTTTCTAAAAACAACGCGCATCGAGCTTTCAAACTCTCGTCCACTCGAGAGATATTTTATAGTGATTGCTTATTAAAACAATGGGAACGAAATATTTTAATTCAGAAACGTCGTTTTCATGTAGCACAATAAATTATTATTCTGTTGACGTGTAATTATTGTTTGTGGTTAGTCAAGTGATAAAAGCCTTTTGCAAAATGTTAAACAACTTTACTAATTAAAATTTGCAATGAAATGAGCATCACATAAAAAACAAAGTAAAATTAGACGTTGTAATGTAACAATAATTGAAATAAAAATACTGTCGGTGTTAATTATTTGACCACGAACTGGTCCGAGTCCGAGGGGATTCTCGTTATCGTTATGCAGTAGTGCGGTTGAACTCCGTACACCCAGATCGTAATAATCTCGATTTCACCATCGACAGAGACAAAGGTCGAGAAGACGAAGCGCGCGTGCGATGCCACTCGAGGACGAACCAAATTTACCCAGACACGAAAATGACAATACGAATTCGCAGCCGGTGTAATCAAGATCGCATTGCACGAGACCAGCATCCCGCAGCGTAGCGCGTATAGACCGAGTTTATAAGGTCCGAGAGTGCCTAATCTGTCGTTGTTGGTGCTCTTGAGCAAAATACCAAAGCTAACACCCGTGATTGTTATATGAAGATTGAGGAGCGGAAGGGAACGCCGCTGTGAAAGCTATCGCCTCGACAACAACTCGAACGCGTACGATCGTAGCAACCCTTCCTGCGGGTTACGCGTCAATAGCCTTCGTTACTTATTGTTCTTGTTTTACCCATTTTACGAAAATTACTATTAAATTGATGATGGGATACTTATGATTAATCTGCGTAAATATAGATGTAATGTACAATTTTGGACTAATACAATATATAATAGTAACGGCTTATTCTAATCCAATACGTAATTATCAATGCTATGCAGATATTAAAAGTGCTACACAATACCCATATACTTTTACGGATGGTTAGTATATTCGAAATAACGTTCTTGCAATATTGAGCTTTAACCATTGAAGCTCAACTTGCTTCTATCGCTCGTTGAGCTTAACAGATATGGAATGTTTTGCATCAGTAAACGCACATCATCGATCATCTAAAGTGTGGTTCCATGACTTTGCCAAACTGTCAGTTTGTGCGTCAATACGAGGCTATACTAGTTCCAATCGATTTTACGCTCGAAAGCCAGCTAAGAACTTTCGATCGCAGTAAATATAACGTTAAATAACCAAAAAAACGTATAGTTATTCAGATACACGTTAAGTAGATTCGGTACTTATCTCGCTTAAATAAAAAACTAGGCAAATATACATATTTATATATTTTATACGTACAACATTTTATTTGTACAAAACCGAGAAATATTTTGCAGATTATAAATATTTAGCTGTTTGTTCCAAGTGATATATTCACGTAGAAATTTATATTATTACAATTACGGATTTAAATTATTTGGATTACCATACTTCGTTAGTTGTTAGTTAATTTGCATAAGCGTTACTACGCCGTTTTATGTAGATATTCAATGGCGAAATATTTTAAATTAATTCTACTTGTTTTTCGTAACGTTGAGGCTATTATCATCAATTTTGTTATTAACATTATGTTTTCACGTCACGGTGGAATGACGAGTGAAATATTTGGCAGAGGATTATGTAACGGTGACACGGTGTAACTTCAGGAAGTGTAGCCTTCGAACAATCGTCGAGGCCGGTGTACCAATCGAAATTTTAATGAAAATTCTTGTATGTATCACCAGTACGTGGAATTTTTGCACGGTACACGCAGCTTCCACTTTCGAGGGTTTTCGTGAATTTTTTTTTCGCGCGCGAGACTCCCCAATCATCGATTACAAAGGCGTCACGTGCCCATGCAATTTATCAACATCGCTGCAATTGATAGATCGAGTACGAGAGCAATTGCCACGTGCATGGCGGAGTCGCTACGAGCTGGATATTCTTTTATGGAAATTAGTTCCTGGCCCCAGCGTAGATTAGAAAAGCTCGATGAAAAATGAACTCGTATCCCTTTTTTTTAACCGATCACTTTCTATATCGAAGTGAGTCCTTTCAATTTCTGAATATTTGTAATACACGGCAGTTCTTTAGTCGCTATACTCATTAATCACACCCGCATATCGATTAAAAAGAGATAACTAAAGTATAATGAGTTTATGATATTAGTGCTACGATAAAGATATACAACGTTGCAATATATCATAATCTAAATGTGATAACAAAGCATTAGTATAAATTAAGTAAGGCACATCATTTTTTCAAAATATAAGAAATTAAAAATCTAAGAACTTTTTAACGTTTTAGCGTTTTTGTTGTATAAACGATTAGTTGTAACTTTACCGTTAATTTATTACGAAACTTCGAAGATGTAGGTTATTCAAATATCAATTAGATTTTATTATCGCTACATATAGTCGGACTCGAGCGCTGGCTTTAGATGTTAAGAAAGAGGTAAATGTGATTTGCATATCGAACCACTTGGACATTAAGAGTAAGTCTGTCTTGGCATAATTATCAATATACAAAATATGTTATATAAATTAAAAATCGAAAATAATTTCTTAATGTATAATAAAATACTATAATTTTATTGGAAACAACTTTTTGTAAAATGATTGCCCTTGATATAAACACATTTAGATCCTTGCTATTAAAGATTTAGAAAATATAAAAAATAATTTTTGCAACTGTGTTATACGTTTTACATAACAAAGCTTTATTAGTGAGTAAATGTATAAACATAATATACTCTGCAACTACATAAAAACTCTAAATGTTTTTTTATTATTATTTTAACGTCGCTCTTTTTATGCTCCCAAATCGGTGCTAATCAGCAGGCCTCCTCTAAATGTTTTATTTGTAATAAATTTATACAATAGAGATGTAACACTTGTTAGACTAAATTTATTAAAAATGTTCTACCAATAATCTAAATATAGAGATTTTCGAATAACTAGAAAGTATTAAATATTTAAATTCACATATCTGAAAATAAAATGGTTTGTTCCATAAAATATTATAACGGTTATGCATCTACGAGGGCATTAGAAGACTTCCGTAATACAAGTTTTAATAATAAACTTATATTCAGTATATACAAACTTAATATCATAACTGCTGGGTATTATCATAATTGTATCAAAAGTGATCTTTCTCAATTTACTGAACTTCTTGAAACTATATCCAAAATTTTTTTCAACCATTTTGAAGAACAAAAACAAATTTTCTCAGGTGCCATTATCATTGTATTTTTACATTCAGGTAAAAAACAATATTTATATATCGATTCAATTAAGACTCGTTTTCAAAATCAATAAAATAATTAATTTATCAAAAAAATAGGAATAATTAAATAAAATTGTTAAGTAAATTGCGTTATGACTTATAATTTAAAAAGAAATTAAAAAAGAGTGACGTTTCCCTATTCGAGTGAGGTAAATTTAAAGAAATAAATACGTATATATCTGGAACTCAATAGTTTCTCATTGATCGTAAAGTAAACCAATGGTTTGAATAATTTGTGAAAAAGTCAATTTCGTTTATACATTAAGCGCAATCTCATGATTCCAGTATCATGGGTTCGAGTCGAAAATGCTGAATGCAATACAGTAGGAGGCAACAAATGATGGATATTTCATGGGAGTTGAGTTCCCGCAGATGTTACCGTACATGTACTTATATACGAAAAAGGGAAAACGAAATGCCGTTACGCAAAGAGGGACGTACGAGCAACGTTGGTAAAGAAATGGCTCCCAGGACACCAATGAAGTACTTATCCGCGACATTATAGAGAATTTTTTTACCTTTCTAGATCAATAACACGCCAACTTTTGGCTCGTTCCAAAGCGATTCCCGTGAGGTGCTTCAACGTGAATAATCAAAGTCTCGACGATAACGTATATTATGTACGTTCCTGGGGTGGGTGCAAAATATTTAATCTCAACGATATTGCCAAGATTTTCTATCGAATATTACATATGTATATATTTCTTTCAAATTAAATTTTAATGTCATGTACTTTTAGTTTATTCATTCAATTTTCATTTCGACATATAGCTTCAATATTTATATACAAATTCTTCTAAATTGATATGCATTATTAAAAGATTCATTTCTCATATTACGTCGGTTTTTAATCGTAAAAATTGTGGTAAAACTTGTACTAAATAAAAATAACTTATACTTTTCTAAAATATCTTTAACATATAAATAAGATCAATAGAATATGAATTACGATTGTAAAAGAAATGAGAAAAGTAGCATGTTCTCTATCTTTTAAGCAAGCTTCTGTAATAGTGCAAAAAATAAGTAAAGAAAACTCGTTTCTACATTTACATTTTATTCACTTTATGTTTCTGGTTGCCGAAATTATCTAAAAATTATAAAATTAAATAATTAACAAATTTAACTGAGTAATTATTGAAAACTCGTTTTAGTAAGAATTTGTAATGTACGGTAGCATAAAGTTAATATAAATCGCACAATGGGTGAGTGATTCAAGGCGTTGCGTTCTATTAGCAGGCGTCGCTTCGAGGAAGTTCATGTCATGACAGTCAGTGACGGTGTTTGGTCGGACGTCATGCGAATAAGACATGTGTATGAGAGAGAACCGAACTTAGACAGAAAAATGTGTCAAAATTAGTTTTCGGTGCCAAATGGTACTTGCGACATATGTGTAAATTATTTCAAGTAATATAGTTTAAACTTTTCATAAGATTTTTTTTAATTAAATAGTTATTTAATGAATGAGAAACAAAATTTATTAAAAAATAAAAATTGTTCAGAACATTGTTATTTTAGCATACTAAATTAATTTTATTAATAATTATACATTTATTTTTCGATATCAAAACACTGCTTAAATAAAAAAAAAATCTAATGTAATGTTGTAGCAAAAGTTACTCGAAAAAATATTCATAAAACATTCCAAATGAACCCGAAAATTGATGGACAAGGAGCATAATTTTCCAAAATAGTATATATTTTTACTAAAAATTTGTTAATAAGTTTAAAAACAAAAAATTTTCTTCATTTTCCTAACCTAACTCTACCCTTAACTACACCAGCAATCGCCTTGAAACTTTATACGATTATAGATTGAGTTGTAATAAACAGCAATGTTTTCGTTATTCGATTTACAATTTAATAACAAACATTTACTTATATAAAAACAGTACAGTTTACGGTTGGCGAATGACGGAAACGTAACGAGATTGACGTACCCTTAATTGCCAGATTTTTTCATATTTTTGTGTAAAAAATCATACCCAAAGGGTTACGATATAATTTGTGTTCCACAGATGTCACAAAATAATCTTAAAGTAAAAGTTACCGATTTAAATCCAATTTTATCCAATAAAACGGTTTTTATTGCTTTTTACGCTCATTTTTTTTAATAAAAAATGCCAATACATGATTTGCGAATTTCTGGATTATAACAAACTTGCGTGCAGAAAGAGTAATCGAACATAACCGCATTAATCTTCAGGGTTAAATCAATAGTAATTTAAAATATGAATATGCGTTTATAATAGTAAGAAATAGTGCGTCATTTGAAAAGTATTTTGCTTTGGTATAACGAAACTATAAATTCACTTTGATTCATTTAATTTTTACGTAATGTGATACTTAATCTATTAAAAATACGCATTTTCATCCTTCTTTGATGTCCACTAATCCGAGTGATAATTTATATTTTTCACTGTTGTTAAGAAATAATATTGTCTCGACGTATTTTGTGTTTCCTTAAGCTCCTCGCGCTTGTATAGTTAATTAAATAATAAATTAAAATATTAAACCTAAGAAAAAGTGTCGTTAAACCTAAGTAACGGTAGTGTTATAATTTGCATCCTTTTAAAAACGAAGGTAAATTTTTCGATATTATCCAATTTCATCTATGGAGGCTACCCTCGGCGTTTTATCACTCGTTCCATTCTCCATCTTTGTTCCCTTCCGTAGCCCGAGGCTTCTCTCTTGTTCGGTTGCCCTCCCTCGTTGCTCTTGCGACAAAGAGTATTGCCCCCTCTGGTCTCTCCTCCTTCATCCTCGTGGCTCCTTTTCTGGCTGGCACGCCTAACACCCGCGAATTTAATATCGAGAGAGAAGTTCATAATCACGCCGTGAAAATGCGCTTTTGACTTTAGCAAGATGATGTTACGCACGCGCGCATATATACCCTGTAGGCGAAAACTTTATCGAAGCCGAAGCCGGAGCCGAAGGTAAGCCAAGTTACATCAGAGACGTCGCTTGCTGCGTAAGCAACCCACTGAGCAACTCTCTCGCCGCCCTCTCTTTTTATCCATTCCACCTTCGTTTCGCACTTTGCTCGCACAAACCAGACCTCTATTTCACAAGCAAATTAGAAGGAAGGAGGAACATTCTAAGATATTACTCTACGAACTTACTATTTGATTGAGTCATCTCTAATCCAGTTATACATACTGTTTAATACTCCTTATTTTGATTAGCATGCATTTTTGCACTGCAAAAGACATTAAATGTTTAGAAAAAAAGGTAAAAAAGATCTTTTTGATTAATTTTCTTTAATTTTCTATATTTAAAAATATTTTCCATTGTATATATATATATATATTTGAAGATAAAGCGGTCGAGTTGATATTTGAGCTACTTCTTGCAAACTCGTATAAATACAATTTAAAGTTAAAAGTCTTGGACAAAACGTTTTGTCGCTGTATACTTATATACCCTTATTTAATTTAAAATAATTGAATGAAAAAATGGTCTTCCTTATAATAAAGTAATTTCTCGGAGGCACCAGGAAAAAGTTTGAAGAATGGAATGGATCTAACAGTCCCAGTGAGATGCATCAAAAGAAGACAATTACGTACTTGAATTTGAAGGTGCTTTTTTTTCGCTTACGCCTGGTGGATTTACGAATTGCACGACGGGGCGTGAGCCTGCAAGCGAAACGAATGACGGGAAATTCCCAGGACCGCAAAGCACCGCAAGGATTTCGCGCAATTAAAATCAGAGGTTCCTTCGACCGAACAACTTCTCAACTCATCAAAGGATCGGCTCTTTTCACGCCGCGACCCCACGTAGATTCGAGCATATATTTTAAATTATATTTCAATGCCAGAATTGCGTCATCGCAGACAAGACTTTTTCAACGTTTTGTACTTTTCCTCCCTTGATTGCGAATAATTCTTTCGTAGTTGGGGTTACTTCTACCGTAAACAATCTACGAATAATTACGTCGAACGCACTGTACGCGCATGTATATACGTACATATATATGCCTGTGACAGTAATTCAATAGACTCCCGATTTATGCTATATTGTTCTTCGAAATATCAATTATTCCTAAAGCTTCATACATGACTTTCGAAATCAATGCCTATTATTACACATTTTTTTGGTGCGCGTTCATATTTATCTACACAAAATTGTCGTTGAATATTATTATTTATAGTTATAACAGTATGTATACGCAATATATGCATATCGATTACTTCCTTTAGGAGATGGGTATATACGAAACGCTCGTTACCGAAGGAATAATCCATCCACATAATTCTCTATGCCTGAAATACTGATCGGATTAAACACTTAGATGTAATCCACTGAGTGTATTCGAGTAAAAGTTAACAAGATTCTCATATATTTGATAAATATTACGATTATCATTTTGTAATATGTACAATATATTACAAAAAGCTCTGGATAATAGCAATATATATGTATGTAATTCGTTACTAATTTTCGTATACAAAAATTTAAAATTATATTCCATCTAAATATACACAAATTAATCTTCTTCTTCTTGATTTTCATTGGCCTTTTGTAGTTTATACTTAGGCCATGATCACAAATTAATAATAGTTATAATAATTTGAAAATAATGCCATCTTCATTCAACTGTTAATCATAGATAAAAATCGATACAATCGACAGCAACTAATAAATTGTTTACGTAAACTTTGATCTTTCGTTATATTTAGCATGGGAAATACGCGAGAGGGCTATACGTATGGTGAAAGGTAAAATTTCAATATAGATTTAAAAGAAAAAAATATGGAGAATATTATACCCACATTCGAAATATAACTGTGTAGAAATGTATAAAACAACCGAATCCGTTTGATCAAAAGTGAACTGTAGCGCTTACGCTGACCATCAAATTAGAGACTGGGCGCAGGGTGGGCCAAGAGCGCGGACCATTTCGCCGGCAGTCACGAGAGCGCCTGCATCTGACAATGAATGACACTTTAATCAGTCGTCCCGGGTATAACGCGAAAGACCAGCAGTGTGTCCCTTGTTTTAACATTGCGAGTCAATTATATGCCAGGCGTACACAACTAAAACGAGGCGCGAATTCGCATGCTAAATAGCTTTCTTTATCAAACGTACAACCGAGAACGGAATTCGACGAGTGAGCTCTTTTATTTACTCCATGCCCGCTTTCGTTACTAAATATACCAATTTTATAACTCATATTTTTATCCAATACATCGTTTCGAAAATATTTCTATACCCACGAGTTTTAACATTATAATCTTCTTTTGTCTAAATTTAATTACTTAGCGTTAATTAATTTCGCGAAAATAACAATTTCATTTATTCCACTATACGTTCACTGTGTTATTTCGATAAACAAACAGATCGTTCGAACATAAATATCGAAATATCAATATTTAATTCGAAATAATTTCACTAATGGATCGTGTATGTAAAATTTATGCAACACTTTAGTAATAACATACGTTTCTGGATAAATGCATTTTATATTCAATTACACGTATATATAACTTAATGTATTTGCTACTTTGTAAAATGATCGACAGGAAATCACATGTATATACCCACCTAGGTAGCTATACACTTTTCCGAGTAAATGTAAAATATATAAGTGATTTATCATTCGATAATATTTAATTAGAAATAAATTATTTCCACGCTAATACCCCATTGATATTACTGGTGAAATCTTTATAATCAAAAATTTTATTAACATATAACTTTATGTAAATTGAGTTACTCGTAGTATATATATACATTCCATTTTTCGCGCGATGCGCGCATCTCATAATAAAACGGTTTATTAAAAGAGTTTTTCAAATTTATATTAAAAGAAAAAAAATAGGGATGAAAGCAATTATTATCGAGTGAAATAACATTTTCGTGGGAAAACAATTTAGGAGGAGCATAAAATTGTGAGCGTGCAAAAATGTTTATTTGAACGAAAAATATAAATTGAAACTTTGGTAGTACAAAATTTCAAATTTTCCGGTCTATTCGTTCATCGTAACTATTTCTCTCGAGGCAACTTAATTCGACAACACCGAGCGCCAGTTGAGCTTACTGCGCTGCATGGACTCATCAAATCAATTTGGCTACACCGAGCAAAAGCGAAGCCTCTCGGTATAACAACGACCAGACTGATGACACATTCAAATTCAATTCATTTCGAGAGTTTCCAGCTCGCACTTATATAGAATAAATGATCCGCTAATTAGACACGCGCTTCGTAATACCGGCTAATTGTGAATACGCGAGTTTGTGTAAACCAGCAACAGAAAAAAAGGGAGGAACAAAAAAATAAAACGAAACATGATAATACAGTCGAAAAAGAACATTTACAGTAGGTTGCTGCCGCGCATTTGTAATTTCAAATGAAAACGTTTTCTCCAAGCTACAACTATATGTTTCGCGTTGCTTGTTCTCGATTTAGTGCGCGCGTGGTAGAAAGCTGCTGAACGTATACACACACATATATATATACGGTGCTAAATGAGTTTGTACATGGAAATAAATAATTCAATGACGAAACGATGTTATTTTATTTTTTAATAGAAATCCAGTATTTTTTACATAACATATTAATTTACATTTATAATTCATTAATATTTATTAGCACAGTGTGTTAAAGAGTACGATGTAGTTGCACTAATTGCTGTTTACATTTAATATACATTTTTAAAAATTTCGACTTAAAAACAAGCTGGTGGTTATTTTTCCGGCAATCTAGCGAAATAATTTGAAACCTTGTTAAGTTGTTCATTTGAATAAATATTTGACTCGTGTATATGTCCTAAAAAAGCTTCATTTATTTTTAAGCAGTTAAAAATTGTTTAACATTGACAAACTGAGTACAATTATAACATATATTACATTTAATTTATTATAATAATAAAATTTAAACAGTTAATAAAAAAAATATATCAAATTTTAATATTTCACAAAAAATCAATTTATTATCTAGAATTTAAGTACATTCGCTAGATTGAAATAAAGGAAAAATTGACTGGTATAAAACGTAAAATCGATAATGGTTGGTAATAGATATAAGGTATACGACTACGACCTCCCGTTAAGCTTATATCTATTCATTGAAATAATTTTAGGGTAGAGAGCGAAAAATCGATAATTTACATTTGGAAAACATTTTTTTAAAATGACTCGATAACAACTTTCTTAACGTGGAATCATAAATTTTACACCCTCTTGTACGTAATAGATATGCAAATTGTTATAAATACTACGAGTTATGCGGAGGGGAAACGAAATTTTAATACATTTTTATACATCAATATCATGACGTACAGTTTATCGGCAGGTTTGCTTGATTATCGATCGACGAATTCATCATTTCTTTTTAACTGTATTACAATGAAAATTTTAAACACAATATTGTCTTTGGTGATGTGAGCACGTAGATAAATTACAGGTTGCATATTAACAATGATTTTCCACACGACATGTTTTGATTGTATTATACTAGACTAACTATAGCAAATTTGTAAATTAACCTTCTATCAAATGGTTAGCTTCAACAACACGTGTACGCGAAATAAAATTATGATTGCTTAACTAATAAAGTGGATTCAAAGGGTATTAAGATAAAATGTAAATCAAACTGTTGGAAGGCTATTTGACTTATTTGAGATAAAGTATGCATACAAAAGAATTTACGTAAACGTACACGTCATCGGTCAAGAAAAATAAAGTATATAACAATACCCACATACGCCTAAAATCATATCTCTAAACGATAATAGCTATAGATATGTAGAAAAAAAATTTACGTTTTAAACAAAAAAAAAGTGTTCAAAACTCAATAAAATGTCTTGCAAACTCTGAATAAATAAAATACAGGCGTACGCATACACAAAGAGGGAAAGAGAGAGAGAGAGAGAGAGAGAGAGAGTGAGTGAGAGGAAGAGAGAAAGAGGCACGCGACTATATTTTCAACGTTGATTTTAATCTCATTTCGTGCATGCACTCGCGACGAGCCTCGCGGAATTTTGATATCATGTAAATGTCGGTGAATCTGCATGCTAAAAAGTGCTGTTGGTGTATATATATACATATATATACGAGAGGTTACCCCTCTCGCGTAGGTATGTGCCGTTGCCCTCGTGTGACAATGCGCGGAAGTGTGCGGCGTTTCTCTTTCGTTCTCGAGTCTGCAGCGGGTATGTATGTCTGTATGTATCATTGGTGTGCACACTCTGTGTGGTGTGTACGCAACCGCTTCCGACTAAGAGTCACGTATAAACGCACAATTCACTTCGATGAGATCGAGTTAACCCTGCAGAGATTAATTTTTACGTATTCATGGAAAGTCCGACGTGCATTAAATTCCGTTCCGCGCCTGTCAGTTACGCCACGTCACCCCCCAATCCATTCATATAATTTTGATTATTAAATTTAAAGAATTCATCTATGTACATATAATATATATATATATATAGTGAGAAAGTGTGTGTGAGAGAGAGAGAGAGAGAGAGATTTTCATCGACGATAGAACGGTTTTACTTTACAAACTCGCAAACCAAAGAAACTGATGGCCAAGGGGATTTTTCGGCTTAACGATACAATATTGGAATAGGTCTTAGTATGTGCTTACAATACAGAATCATAGAGAAAGGTCATGGATTCGATACTTCTCTTCCGCGTATATACCCTCGACGTTACGTTGCTCGTGTTAACCCTCGGGCCAAACCATCGCGATCGATCTTCTTCGTGCATTAAAAGCATGAACCTGCCTATCTCCTTAACGAGACCGTTTGCGCGTTTCAATTAATTTCGGGTAAAAGGCTACAACGAGAAAAGGGAATACGCGCTACATTTATTTTATGAACATTAATTTCGCACAGATGCGTCAGGCTTTTACGATTATAGGCCAGAGACTTTCGATCAATATCATCTTGAATTTCATTATCATAAATTACATAAATATCTTTTACATTTTCGTCCAATCGATGACTCTATTTATGTTTATTTATTCCCTATTCTATCAAAGAAAACTGAAATATAACCAAAACCACAAACGATTAATCTTTTCGAGAGTATAAGTTGTCGTAAAAGGATCCTTAAAATTTGAAAATTTTTATTATCCGAGGGTAAATATAAATATTATTTGTCTTGTTAAATATGAACGTTATATTTGTGCCTAAGTAATCTTTTTAAAAGTTTTTACTTATAATAACATATAAATATATAATAAATAATAGAATTATTGTTTATAAATAGTTTATCACGAGATTAGGTTTAGAAATTATTAGTCGAATGAAGACGCGCTTGCATAAACATTTGATTAATCATTTAGATATCAATAATATCACATTTTATAATTCAATTTCAGATTTGTTAGATTTACATTCGTACACGAGATATTTGATTGAAAATGTAATTATCAAATAAGCTTTATATTTCGGAACTATTCCAATATAAAGCAATAAGGCGAGCGCAAGATACTTGAATAAATTTATCAGTGAAATGATAGACGTTGTCAGCGTGATTGTGATGCTTTTGGAAATCCTTAATTGATTTTCTTTTTATATCAGAATCTTGATTTATTGACCCAATCCAGTACATTTATTTACATTGTTCCATATATTTTTTTGTTCCAATTATTCTTCCTTAATGAGTATGTTTTTTTCCATGTATAAAACTAGAGAACGAGATCGCTCAGCATCACTGATCATATTACCTCGCTATGTCTAATCACGCCTGTCTTTCTCCCACCAGTATGTACATATTGAAGTATTTGTATTCAGTGTGTACCTTTACGCAATCCTCTTATATACATGCAGCTTGGAAATCAGTATTAAATCGTACATTTTAATGAGAACACAATGTAAAAAAATTTTCCTACTCTAATAATAGTTCGGAAACATTAGCGAATTACAAATACATATGTATCCAAACAATAAATTATAGGTAATAAAATCTAACTTGTAAATAAAATATAAGTATATTTGGTTTTATTAACAATTAATTAAGATTAACGTTAATTAATGTTGAACTAATTACTACGTTTCTACTAGTACAGAATCCAAGGTAAGAAATAAATTACAGTGTGGACGAGCGAAAACTAAAAAATCATACAATGCATTGAGATACAAAAGATGCCCACTCGGAATGTCTCAGACTGCAGACCCATAGATTAAAACACAATTGGTCCGAGGTGCAACTAGTTTCGAAGTTAGCTACATCCCGATTCGAGCCCGGGTAAGGGTAGTTTAAATCAAACTAGGCGTTATTAATTATCGGCGCGGTTGCGGTGTAACGCGTTAAATTATAAACGGCACCGCAGAACAGTTTCGTTTGGTTATATACAACCGAAAGCAAAATAACAAGGTGCCTCGGCGGGCCCTGCATTCGAATGGGAAGCACTCGAGGCCGCTCATTACCCGTCAGTTTATTTCGTAATTCAAATTAAACCGCAAAGAGCTCGCGCGCCTACATGCACGCGACTGCGCTTCGATAATGACCGGGAGACGGCGAACCTCGAAACTTTTGTGGCTTGCATACGAGTCGTCCGTTGCTACGTGTCGTCTAGTGACCCCGCTCCTTCTGCTCCCCGCGCTATACGAGAGTTACGCTTAAAAGATTATTACGCGATTTACGTTTGCGAAGACGAGTAACGAGCGCTACGGGAACATCTGGGAGTCTCTATATCGATTCAACAGCCCTTCGTTCAAATGTCTCTTCTCTTTCACATAGGCGCCGTATATTAGATTTATATTATTTCAGAAATTATGGCATTTTGTATTATTTAAAAAAAGAAACAGGTAAAGAGTATCGAATATTGGTAAATCGAATTGTAATAATAATTAATTATTCAATTGAAGGGATAAACCGAGTGTGACCAACAAATTCATTAAAACGACAAAGAGAGAATTACAAAATTCATACGACTCTAAAGTCGTTTATTAAATTCAAAAGATAGGGCACGTTGAACACACCGACGCAATCCACATTCAAGCAATAATTATATAAAGTGAACGAGTTTGGACAGTAGCATCAAAGCCAATTTGCGAAAGCAGCTCTCACGCGAGAGACAGGTATTTCGCGAAATAGAGGCTGTATAGCTGTACGTCTGGAATCGGAAGCCCAAGCGCCGAACTATCCAGATACATAATTTCGGCAGGAATACGATCGAGAAATAAAGAAATGCTCGACCGCACTAAATTATCGAGGATAATTAGATTAAAATCCGAGGGAATGACGAAAGAATCGATCAATTGCCGACATATTCGAGGGAAGCTATATACGTATATCGCTCTCTTTTGGCTTGGCATAACGTTGGAATGGATCCAGGTGGTCTGTTGGGCGGTCGATTTGACCATCGGAAATCCAACGACGCAGACAGAGAGATAGCACGGAAGAGTTCACTGGCGCGAAAGAGCCACTGACGTGGAGCAGCTCTACTCACCTCTCGCTCTTTGGCTGCTGGGCATAGTTGCGGTAACGAAGAGGGGCAGCTCGTCGTCGGGGAGAGTGCGCGAGACTGAACGAGAGGGAGAGAGAGGGAGAGAGAGAGTCGGCAGGAGCACCGTCACGCTAATTGGGATTAATTCGCGCTAATTAATTAAATCACGGAATGCCTGCCTGCCATACACAAGTACGCCGTCGTTATACCGGGCAAAACCGTTCGATCTTGGTAGGTGGGTGCAGTATATGCGCGGATCGAGCGTTACGCGCCTGCGCCCAGTTTGGATAGGCATTGTTCCACCCAAGCAAATACATGGGCCCATACAGGTTCCTCTCTTTGTGCCCGTTGTTACCGCGGTGTTGCCCTACACGAGTTGAAGGTTTGAGCGCCTTCTCCTCCCCTCGCGCGCATCAAGATCGGGAGGCGGGAGGCGGGAGGCCGAAGGAGGGATGCTTAGGTACACGGTGAGTGAGCGATTGAAAGAGAAACGGACAGAGATGGAAAGAGATGGATAGACCAATGAATGAGGAATGAAAGACTCTAGCTCAAGACGGGGATGATGGGGATGCGGTGCGGAGGTGATGGCCTGTAACAATGAACTGGAATACGGAATAAGGATGCTCGAGAGGTTTGCGTAGGATTTTGATCGTAAGGGCTGATTGGACAGCGAACGAGATAGAACAAGATTTTTCATGATCTTTTCCCTACTTTGGTTGATGCAACTCTTCGTACAATGGGAAGACGTCGAGGTGCCTCTTTTCACTCAAAGGAACTTGCACGTGGATACACAAAGGCTCCCTTTATACATTCCATTATTTTTTAAATTAACTCTTCGAACCTCCTATAATGAAAATTTATTCTAGCCGAGTGAATAATTAAGAATCTTTGTCATCTTGCACTTGGTAAACTATTAAAACCGTACCAGCTCACTCTACTACGAGATAATTGTTATTAATTTACAAAGTTTTATCTTAAATTCCACAAAGTTTCAACACTGTTACCCAAATATTAAATTTATTTCGTTATATTTATATATATATATATTATTTAATTAAAAGAATTTACTAACTTTATATAATATACGTATAATATTAAACTCGAGAACTTATTATCGAGTACGCACGAACAAAATAAATGAAGTATATAAAATTAGTAAATTAAATAAGTTATCGGATTTTAAAAATTAATTGTTAGTTGTAAATATATTAACGTGGAAAATACCTCGAGAGAGAAAATTATACATTATTATAATAATTCGGTAACATTTAACGTTAAATAAAATTAAACTAACAAAGTGAATTTAACGGTGAAACACCGAAAACTAGTAAAACTTGGATAAAGAATAAAGTTCAAAACTGCAGTTTGTTACATAAACCAAATGATTATTTAAACGGTATACATTTAAGTTGTATAAAAAGTAGGATAGATAGTCGTAAACCGTTGAATAGTCAGAGACGGGTGAAACGCGTTGAAAATAAAGAAATTGAAAGAAAAGTGGCTGGCTACCTAGGAGTGTTTCATACATAACTGATACCTCCGGAACTTGAAGGCACGCGCTCTCTCTCTCTCTCTCTCGCGAGTCTACGGCAATACACAGCATGCATGGCTGTATCAATTTACCACTCGTGTACGTATACCCCAGCGAATACTGGCTCCGGGGTAACGGAGGAAATTACAATATGTACTTCTGCGGGACACACGAGACCCTTTATTACGAAAATATGCAACAATCGAATATTTCCCGTGCAATGGAATGATGAACTTGTTGGAATCCATCTACCCGAATACTCATCTTAATTAAACACTTGATATGTATTTATTACACTTTTCTGATTATTATCCCAATTTGTATATATATATAATTTCAAATGTTTCATCATTATATAATATGTATATATATTTCAATTAAATATTTCAATTTTACAATGTTTACCGATATATACAATAATATATTCGATCCATCAACAATATCGCATAGTACAGCATAATTAAATATTGGTATAACTTAAGCATTCGATTATTTTAATTTTTACATTATAATATTATTCATTTAGCAATAGCAGCAACATTAACAAATTAAATAAACCATATATTATCACAGATGGTAAAATGTGTATATACACCACGCATATATTAATATACGCATTCTATGTACTGCGGGGCAGCAGCCAAGCGATGTACAAAACATGAAACAAAGTATGTATGTAATTACATTTCTCGCATTTCACCTCTAATTAAGCATCGTATCGTGCCATTTAATATTCGTTTTCATTGAAAATGCTGAAAAAAATTATGCGAACGTACTGTGACTGAAATAAATTAAATTTTTCTACATACATACATCCATAAAGAATTCATATGCACAACGCTCTTGAAATAAATGTAAACAATTCATTTTTAATTAAAGAACACAACAAGTTATTTTTCTTCCATGTTTTTGACTTGACAAGTCCATTAAATCAACATTTTAATAATAAATTTACTTGCGAAATAAAAAATGTCCTATACCTTAACGTTCTACTCTTACATGTAGAAACTAATATCAATTTTTATTAAATTTTACTATACATTTATAACAAAAATTGTTAAATGATTTGTATTATAAATACATTTAAAAATATAAGTATATAATTTACTAAAAGTGTATATTAAATGTTTTCCATAAACTGTGTAATACATTTAGAAATATGGACTATTATGATTTATATAATAAATTTAAAGACATTTTGTTAATGTAATAGATATATTCAAATAAATCGTTAAATTTAATGTATATATGCGTCGACGGATCTGGTGTACGACATGCGTATAAGAAAAGGTATACGAAAAAAGATTTGATATCGTTAAGTGACTGTGGGTTTATAAAAATGTGAATAAAGTAAAAGCACTAGTCGCATAAAAGTCGCAATAGGAAGCACATAGGTAACTGCATATTCTACATGCCGTTCAAGAGGTGTTTAATTATTTGCGAGTACTGCACGTAGAAAACAATTCAATTTGTTAGGTAAACTCACATTGAGAATAGAATAAAGTCCTTTCACGGGGGGTTAAAATTTTATTCGGCATGCAGGGTAAAGGCACTATAAAACTCACCTCTCTTCCTATATACTCTCGGTTATATTCGAAATAATAAAAGGATGTTGGAGCGATAAATAAGAAAGACCAGGGAGGTAAAAGGGAAAACCGGGTAGAAGGTAAAAGAGCGAATGAAGCCAGCGACGTTCAGCGACGAGAAGAACTATGATAATTCGAGCTAATGTAATCAGCTAATTAACTCCAGTTTCCAAGTATACGAGGGCTTTCGTTATTCCCGTCTTTTTCTCTTGCTAATTTGTATGAAAATAAAATGCGCGCGAGGAATCATTGTAATTAGGCGACCGCTGCGTCGTCGTCGTCGTCTTCGTCGTCTTCCTCGCTCACTTGTACTACCTCTCTCTCTCTCTCTCTCTCTCTCTCTCTCTCTCTCTCTCTCTCTCTCTCTCTCTCTCTCTCTCTGTATCTCTATCTCTGAGCTATTATACGGTTGCAGATGAAACCGGTCCGCTTTTCTCCTTTTACACAGATGCGTTTCGACTTTAATGCGACGAGTTACATTGCCGACGGTAATAAGGGAAATACGAGAAAACACCTGGTTTCTACGAGCCTCTCCGTATGTAGGCGGGACGAAAAATCGCTTTAACAGAACGACTCCTCGAAATCGATGACGATTCTCCTTCGAAAATACATATATCCAGAGAATTCCGAATATCTTGTACTTGGCGAATCATATAGACGAGATTGCCTTTTCCCCATAGTTACTGCTTTCAGTGCATTTACATAAATATTCGTACACGATATTCCACTACATTTTATAAAGCTGTAACTAACTATATTTGAACTACATTTCCAATAGAAAAAAACGTGCAGCGCTGTCCTAGTAGAAATACCTCTTTGTAGTTTAATCCTACCGAAAAGAATTTAGGAAAAAGGGAGGAACGCTGGATGAGTAATAAGATACAAATTGCTTATTGAATTGAAAAAAGGCCAATTGATTCTACGAATGTATGGCTCGAATTATGAATATAAAGTGAAAAAGGTTACAAATGCTTTACTTATAACAAAGTTGCTATATGAAAACGTCGATCAAATAATGTAATCCAATTTAATAATTCACTATAGAAAGATATATATCTATGTAATATGGATTACACCTGTAAAAATGTCTGTGTATACTATTTATAAAATATTCAGAAAAACGATTAAGAATTAACCGTCTAAAACTTTTCGAAGAAGCGCTAAATTAAACGTTTCCAATTCAACCTTGAATTTATGTTGCCGGCAATGTACGTCAAGAAGAGAGGGAAAGAGAGAGAGGAGAAAGAGTGAAGAGCGAAGTCATCTCTTAGTAATGAAAATCCATCCGTCGTCGGGTTCAGTAGATCATACGATAATTGAACGAGTTTTCCGATAATTAAATCTACAGACATTCGTGCTCTAGATTAGCATTCATGCACGATCGAGAATATTCGAGATATCCTCGTTATACGCGATGTATGCATGAAAGCATTGATCTTGACTCTGTATACGAGTGTAGAAGGAGACGGCGTCAAGCGAGAAGATGCGACAACACCACGCGCGCCCGCACACTGACAACGCACTTTATGCTTTAAGTCGATCTAAATTTAAGATGTTAGCGTGTACCGGACGTTGACTTGTGTCGCGTTATTCTCAAGCAAAGACTCGGCAGATGCAAGGAAACGACGGAAACGCGCCGACTCAAAGGAATTCAACGATTATACTGCTACACTTTAACCATCATTTTAGCATTTTCAATTCAAATCTACATTTTACTTTACAGTATTAAATTCGTATTCGTGATTATTATTTATTTCAATTTTAGTTTCGTTATAATATTTTGCACTATTTTAGAACATTATCGTTGATATAAGTACCTGTCAGCCTTCAAATAACATGGCTATAAATTACTTTGTGCTCAAAGTAATCGCTGCTTGTGAATTAATAAATATATCAAATCATTTTTGTAAGCGAATTAGATTAACCATGCGCGCTCCGCGCGCTCTCGCTTTTTTTAACAGTAATTTCAAATATTACGCTGTCTTATTTACCTAAAACAACAATTTTCAATAATATATTTATTCATGATTTATTATACTCCGATTTTATCAAGAAAATTCAAACATTACGTTTCTCCCGCGCTGCCAAATCTAATCTACAATGTTTTAAACGCATGTGCAAAACGTAAACCAATCATTTAGAGCCGTTTGACTTGGCTTCACAACATCCGGCAATCACTTTTTTTTTATAAGGATGTCTGACAAATAAGGCATTTTTAAAAACCTATATATTTTATTTTAAAAATCGCCTTTCTTATTGTACAGACATCCAGTGTAATAATATTTTAAAACAATATTAATATGTTTTTTCAGTGTTAAAGCTTGGACGTTATTGGGTTATTGGGTAAAATCATTTTTTTATATTGTATTTTCTAATAAAAATTATCATGATGGCGCGGTAAATGTGAGACATATCAGCTGTACAAAAAATTAGCTTAGATAGCCGTAGTATTCTTGTAATGAAATCGTTACAATTTATACCGTGCTGTCACGGTCATTTTTAATTTGCTGATCGAATGTTCCTGCATGTTTATTGCTCTTTAGAAAATCTTAAATATAAATTTAATAAAAATAAATAATTTATTTACATCTATTCGAGCTTAAAAATTTAATTCGCACATGTTGAATATGTCGTAGTTAAATATACCTGTCACTGCTTGTCAATATGTTGACTATCAATTTTGGATTTATTAATAAAAACATGTCTAGTCTATAAATCATGAAATTTAAATAGTCATTAACACTATTAAGTAAAAATTATTAATAAATTTATTGTGGTTTTTAAATTCCCAAAAATATTGATTATACAATTTATTGTGGTGACATAATATAAAAATTATAATAAATTAAAATATTTAATTTTTACTACATTTGATATATACAGTACAATTTACCCTTTATGGACATGGATGGGTTTGAACATCTAAAAATTAAGCACAATTTTGGATTTTACATTAAAAAATGAAGAATTATTTTTGTTCACCGTGCAATAGTTAAAATGTTATATGCAACAACCTTTTTACATAAGGTATAAAAATAACTCAGTTTTTTAAAGTATAATTCTTATGTGCACAAACCACTCCATATCTCTGTATCCAGAATATCCGGTCGCGCTACCTGCTGGCAGACTGTTAAAACGACCTTTGTGACTGACGTTCCGGAAACTACGTGAGAGGGTAAAATAGAGAAAACAAACCAAATCGGAATTTGCACATTCGAAAATTTATATCACTATTTCTTCCTAATGACTTGACTTATTCATATAAGACTTTTTTATATAGAAAGATTATATCAGGAAACCATGGTCCAACGGAATCGCCAAGTATTTACGCGTATTATATACTGTAGAAATAATCTATAAAAATATAAATTGAATGAATAAAGGTGAAATGGAAAAAAAAATAAAGGTGAGAGACCCGTGAATTCTTCGTAGCTTCGAGATGCATATATTTACTCGACATTATCAAATGGAACCCCAGTATTTCTGCTACACCAGGTACACGTGTGATGTCTAGCATAAACCATTTAGGTATATCTTTTTTCCTTTTAAGCCGTTTATTGTCATCCATTTTCTCTATATCCTTTATCGTGGATTTAGAACTTCCATTACGCTTCTGAACGAAAACTCGAAAAAGAGAGAAAGAAAGGGAAAACAGTGGGTTGGAAATGCGAAGCTATCCTACAATGAATTTCGGTGAAAAATTGAACGAATAACTTACTCATAAAAATAATAAGATTAAATTTCTAAATACGTCGATAAACCTAGCAACTCTTTATTTTTTTAAAAGTAAACATAATAAACCAAAATGTTTCGTGTAAATATACAATGATTAAATATATGAAAAATAATTGTATTTAGTTATTTCTATTATTGTAAATAACAGATTATTTATAAATAAATTAGCACGTAATATAATCAAGTACATAAAGAACAAGAAATGCAAGAAAAGTTGAATCATCATTACGGTTTATGTATACACATGCATCAATAATGTATACGCTGGGTTGTGGTCATTTACAAGAGAAATAAGAATATTTCTCGATCACGTATCAACGTGGCATCAGGAAGAATAAAAAGAGAAAATATCAATCTACCACTTGGATGTAACACATTACCCCATTACATTTATTGACGTACAATCTCTCGCGTTCGTGTTTATCAAGCGTATAATGCTACCCATTCGTTAAATAATACAATCATTTAATTAAATACTAAAAGATTTAATACGCGGTCAATCGTTCAATTAAATCCTTATAACCGTAAAATTGTGTATAAAATAGATTTTCAATAATTTTGATTAACTTTTGTTTAATTCGAATAGATAATTATGTAAATAATTAAATTCATATAATTTTATAATAATTAATGAATATAATGAATGCAATTTAATTAATCGCTAAGTGTAAACAAATATAATATTTCATAAATAACCGAGTTGGGAAGTACATTCAAATCCAAGCAGGATCCAAAATTAGTGTGGTACACCCTTTTCGAGTTGAATCGAAAAGACGGCCGGAAGTGAACTGTGTTGTTTTAGTTTATATACACATTCATCCCTAAGTTTACTACAAACTGATGAGCTTTTACGGTTTTGAAAATTTTTAGCCATGAATAATTATTTTCGAAATGGAATTCTTGAGTTTATAAACGGATATGCTAGACAGACGTTGCGTTTATATAGGAGTAGTTTGTTAAAAGTAAGATATGAAATTTGTGAATGACATAAATCGTTAGAAAGTTCATCCAATTAATTTGATTACAAAATGTCATTATTATATACATTGTTGAGTTAGTCATTATTATTTACATAATCACCTTAGTTTCCAATTCAATAAATGTTAAAAACTGTTACTGGATAATAACCGAGACGCTAAAGATGCCCGGGCCGCGATTAAAAAAAAGGCCGAGGGTAATCGTCTTTTAGTTAAATTGGCGAAGTGGCTTATAAGAAAGAAAAGGTATATAGTAGCGTATATATGACATTGGGTGAAGGGTCGTGCGGTAGTGTGATGAATGACTCTCGGCAGTTATCGCATGGATATTGGCAAGCTGAACTTACTTTTTCGCATCCTTCTTTCACTCTGTACGCGTGTATATCTATGTATATCTCGCTTTACGCTCCTCCTATCTTTCTCCATCGTTCTAATAGTAACGTGCATCTGGTCCTGAAACTTTAATCCCGGTCATACGTTCTCTCTGACGCTGTCACTCTGGACTCGTGAGACAATTTCGCCTCTCCTCTAAATAAACCGAGCGACGCACACTTAAACAGAGGATATTCGTTGTTCAGCTTAATGTCCGTTATTTACAAGTCGATAAATTCATCCCAGAGATGCGAATATCACTGCGCGTCAGATATTTAACTCGACAAGTGCTATCAAAATATTATTATCCATTCTATTTTACAGTTTTTATTACGCAAATTGTAGTAACTAAAAAGATAATATTTTTTCTTTACTGTTTACTACGCTTTTTTTTACTACAAATGCGTAAATTTCTGGCATTACGTATACGGGTATAAAATTAATAAGCGCGGTTATATTATAAATTATATTTTTATAATAATAACTTTTGTTAAATTTATACTAAAAGTTTTTTCTGAGACATTAAAAAGTATTTTTGGTAAATGTTGACTCCTTTGAGTCAATTAATTAACCCGTTAATAAAATATTGACCACGTTATTTACAATTAATTCAATGATTATTTACAATCCGTAAATAAACTATTCCGACGGGTATACGCATAAAATTATATTTGTATTTCTACATTGTATATATTTAATCGCGTAAACAAATACGAATTCGCTTTGAAAAATGTGCAATTAATTTTGTTGGAGATAATATCTTGCGTGATAAATCAGTTAAACAACGTAAGATTATCGGATTAACTTTTTTGTTTGGTGAAACAGGCATAAAGTATCTTAATGGTCGATTCATCTGCGACATTTCTCGACTGATACTCGGTCGGCCTCATCAACCACTAGGCGTAACTATACCCGCATGCTCCGCTCGGGGAGTAGTTCGAAAAACTCATCGAAATTGCCCCTCTAACGTAAATCCTTCCGTGCGCGCCAAGGACCGTAAATTATCTCTCACAAGTGGAAACAAAAGTAATAATTGAGCAAAATTTGCGGGTGGAAGAGGGTGACTTCTTTCTTTACTCTTTTTTTTTATACGGCATGAATCAAAAGTTTCGACTGCATCCACTAGATTTTTCTTCCCGTACCACCCTCCTCCTCCTAGCCCCTCCCCCCTCCTCAATATGGATGTAATTCTTCAATCCGAACCGACAGAGAAAAACTTCCTTCTAGCCTTTTTCTTCTAGTATACGGAGGACATTATTATACGTCAGCTGAAATATTCGACGCCCGGTGGAATTTGCCGTTAAGTGTCAACTCGGCCAACTCCAAGTGATGGATTCGCCTTGGTGATCTCGTTCTTAACCCCCTTCTACTCCGCCCCCAGCCCTCTCTCTCTCTCTCTCTCTCTCTCTCTCTCTCTCTGGTGTTTCTTTTCCACGTCTGGTCTTCTTCGACAGAGCGATTTATCATATTAACGGGGAAGAAGAATAATTTCAATACTTTTGCGGCGGAGAGATATCGATTAAACGGTTCCATTCCTATACATTGTCACTTGTAAAATATTGACTTACTTAAGTAAATACTCCTTGAATTGATGGAAGAAAAATGAGCAGGTAAATGTTCTATACAGATACGCAAGTTTATTGTCCTTTTATGATCCGATCGTTATTAGTATTTCAATACTCGTTCATTTACATATGTTAGCTGGTCGGAACAGCTTTACGTATATATAATTAAATAATTCTTTAATTCCCACAAAAAAAGTATTATAAAATTAATAACCCAAAAATCGAGCGGTTAACACGTATATATGATTTATTCGTTATACGAATAGAATTAATAATCTTCAAAATCATTGTGGTCTTGACGATCGTGGTTGCCAGATGGCAATTTTTGTCTCTGTTCTACTTGTATAATACTATTCAATTTGTACGAACTCAAGAATGTTAGAGAATCGCCACCTGGACACCCTGTTGACGATCGTTAACTGCAGCAGTGGTTATACATTAGGACAAATGTAATCAATACTATAATATACTTAAATGAAACTAATTTCCTAGCAACACGCCAAATATTATCGATAAACGTAAAATCAATATATAGACAATGATTTTAATAATAATATTTAATAATAATATGAACGTCAGACCTGCAGGAAGACCGGCTATAACGACATTCGGTTGCAGAACAATAACTGTAGAATGATAATAGTAATAACAACTTTGATAACAATAATAATAATAATAATAATAATAATGAAACGTTTAAAAAAATAAGAGGAGGAAGTAAAAATTTAAATTGTCACAATGGTCAAATAAAGCTTAATGAAGTTTCAAGTATGTGAGAACACGAACAATGTAGACTCGCCGCTTGCATTTACCATAAGCGAGCAGCTCCTCCTTTGAACGATCGTGACATAAACGTCACTGCTAGTTTACGTCAAAGTGAGAAATTTCACTGTGAAAAAGAGGACGAGAGAAAGAATTGCATGTATACACATACACACGAAAAGAGAGGACAATAACTGTCACCACCTGTATACATACCTATATATGGTATATGCGTGTGTGGGTGTATGTGTGTGTGTGTGTACGTGCATTATATACATGTATATACGTATATATAGACACACAGAGATACACATACATCCCTGGAGTGTGAGACGCTTAACTTATTATTCCCGAGAAGTGCTTTTCTAAATTTGTTCGTTAGGAATTTACACATGCATAAATGGAAATTCACATCCTCGGTTTCCACGTATCCTGTTCATTTGCATAGCCCAAGAAAAGATTACTCCGGTATTGTTCTATGTCGTTATAATTGTTAATTTAACGAAGTAGCCTGATATAACCGTGGATGTATATACCTTTTCTGTCGCGCAGCGTCCACGTCCAATGGAAAATTGAAATATCCGTTCGATGTATAAGTACGTCCTCAAGTACTTTGACGTTTGTAGAACATTCGTTTAATTAGTGTAAGGGACGTTTCAACGGTGTATGTATATTAAATAAAGTGTAGACCGAGAGAGGAGCGCCCTGTAAAAACGACAAAACTCTCTGGTAATAGAGACACGAACTGTCGATTTAAAATTTTTTAAAATATAAGTAATACCGCATATGTTTTGTAACTGTATTCGTTAATTTATAAGTAATAAGAAAAATGTAGTATAGCAAAACCTGTTAGATTTCGAAGGTGCAGTGAGCGTTCCTATAGACTATAAGTGCTCTTGTCGCAGTCATATGTAAGAAGATAAATCATTACTTACTCGTGATTTTATTTTTTGTATAATATTGATCGAATGTATTTTTGATGGCATTTGAGGTAAAGGGAATTCCGATGAGAAAATCTTAATTTTATTCCGTAACGTTTGTTCCTTTATAATACGATACTTTCGTTAACAGGACAACCTTGCGACTGACAGGGCCTCGTTCACCCTTACGTCTTTTGATCTCCTAACAAACGCGCTTTCAAGAGTATATATATATACGCCATTGATTGAAAGTAACAAAACTGTAACTACTCTAACAATATTAATTCGTCGATCGATAATGGAAAGTGTATTAAAAAAAAAGTTTTTACAAAGAAAAAACGCGAAATATATCCAGTATATAACGTATACTACAAGTAACAATTTTCCAAACATTCTTTATAATTATTATTTTACGGAACGTAAAATTAGCGCATTTTAATATGTCATGAAATTTACATACAAGCTTGAAAACAAATATTCAAAACAATGCATAACTATCAGGTAAAAAATAAAATAAAGTAATTTTTATGTAAAAAGCAGTATGATGAATCATTTCCGTGTAAGATAATAGCACCTACGCAAGTTGATACAAAAGAGAGTTGTAAAAGAAATGTATATAAGGTCGCGACGCGATCACATTTAAATATCGTGTGTTAAAACTACCTATACTACAAAAAATTCATTATTTTTTTTTCTCTTTACACATATCCTTATATTATTTTAAAGTTCAATTGTATTACAAATTCGTAGATATAAGTATTCTAATATAATTTTTGTGATAAATCGTGTAAAACACTACATATTATTTCTATGCAAATGAAACTCAAAGTAAAGTGTATATTTAAATTACTACCTACATAGATAAAAACTGAATCGCAAATAAATATTAAAACAATTAATAAATTAAAAATGGCTGCTGTTTTTTTTTGTAAAATATAAGCGTATCCTAGTAGAAATAACACGCACTCGTGACCAATTTTTGGCCAAATGTAATTTTTAATCAGAAATTTGGCCAACCGCTGCTGAAACTTCGACCAGGATCTTATTTAAAAGCATATACAAAACATCTTGCAGCACATAAATTGAATAAATTAATAATCAGATAAAGTGTTCCATAAAAATGCAAACTGGGTGTCTTTAACATGCGCGTATAAATATATAATTGACATTAATGTACGTAACAGAGTATAATTAATTTCAATTACCATATAAAAAGGCTATACACGTATGCGTAACGAGCAGATAGTAAAATTTATTTAAACTAACACTTAAGATTTATTACACATCAACGCGTGAATACTGATTTAAAAGAATGGATAACGTATATATAATAAATTTAATCTCATTTATGTACAATGAACGATTTAAAATTAAAAAAATATTAATAATAAAACGAAATGCTCGTGACAAAGCTAGGTATAGATGTGATTAATCATTGAAAGTGTAAACTCATTCGTCAACGGTATAAGAAAGGAAACGTACATAAGAAAATAAAAAAAATATTGCGAAATGCATTTCATCGCGTATATATAGGTATCGCGGAGCTCAAGGAAAACGTGTAAACATCGCCATGTGCGCAACAGAGCCATTCATCGTCAAAGCTATATAAGCTCAAATCTGAGAAAACTGAAATCCCTCGCACGCACATGAATATGCTTATACGTCTATGTGCGCGTGTGTGTATGGTGTTTGTATCTACGAACCTTTGCAAACAGTAGCAGAAATAAGAAGGGTACAGCAAACGACAGCCAAGGAGAGGTTGGGACGATCCTTCCGAGAAATCATCTTCCCCATGGTGTTAGCGCTGCGATTAAGTAAAATCGAACCTTTCCACATAAGTATGCACACACTCGCGAGTAATGAACGAATAAATAAAAAATAAACTCACACACACTCTCACTCAGCCGTGAATGTACCCAAGCGATTCGTTGACTAGACGACGATTCGCAAGGATCATCGCGTCGCGCATTTTTAATAGTCGTCAAAATCCGCCAGTTAAGATAATTCTACAACTTAAATATATTGCACTCTCACTTTGTTATCACAATAATTTGCAAAACTTTTCTTTTAAATGTCAATTGGATCGTATAAGTACCTATAGTGAAACTGGATTTCAAGAGCGTCCAAATCAGTTCGTCCGCTACGATTTGACAATAGTCAAGTTCGTGACCGAAGGTATCCGGTATATATATATATATTTGTATAAAAAGTAATAATAAAAAATCGTTAGAAAAAAGTACTGTAAAATGTGAAAAAATGTGGGAGAAGTCGAGAGAGTTTCCTCGAGGCAGTGTACTGCTTGCACGTTGGTATAGCTATATACACCCACACGTGGACCGGCGTTTCAAAAACAAAAACCGGCACGCGCGAGCGCGACGCGCGCGCTATCGACGTCTCTTTCACTGCAGTTTACGTATAACGTAGTCACATACAAGTATGTTTATGTATATACAGGTAAGTATACAATTTTCACTTTATACAATGAAATTTCCTTCAAAGATCATATTTGACGAGGCTTTGATAGTGGTTGGTACGCACACGACGAATGTATCAAGTTCAGTCGTTACTCAATACAACAGTCCGTAATTGATATTTTTATACGTTTTGAAGTATATAGTACAACTATATAATAAAATACGAATTATTTCGATTGTCCAAGATATAAAATAGTAGGAGCGCGCGAAAGAGTATCGAGGGATACGTACGCGTCGAGGTATCGCGCAACACTGGCGCTCGCGCGACTCTCGAGGTAGTATAGTAGCCCCCAAACAGATTTCGCGCCACGCGCCATCGGTCGTCTCTGTTTCTCTCTCTTGGGAGACCCGACGAGAGACTCGGCTGCACCTGGGGGCTGCGCGAGCAACCACGATAAGAGAGGGGGCTCTACTCCCTCTCTCTCCCCCTCTCTCTCTGTCTCTCTCCTTCTCTGTAGATGGCACTGCTTTTCCTCGGCCCGACGTGTATATACGTATATATATATATATATATATATATATATATGTATATGTATCTACAGAGGGAGAAAGGGAAATTAAGAGAAACGCCGGTTTCGCCCTTGCAACAAGTTGCACGACTCGTCGCGTTTATATAGCTAGCGAAAGAGAGAGAGAGAGAGAATAGAAAGGGTGTGAGAAGAGTGGACTTGACTCTCCGTGGAGCGGTGCATCCTCCGACGATCGCCAGTCCGCCTCTCTGTATGTGTTTCTAGTCGTGAGGGAGACGGATTTAGAATTTCAGAAAGGGTGTTCCTTTTTCAGAAGGTCATTAACACTGCACGTACCTATTCGTGTGCTCTTCGTTCCTCCTATCCTCTCCGTCTCGCTCCCACTTGCTCTATTGCAAATTTGAAGAATTTACTTTATGCCCTTTACTATTTAAATTACATTTGACAGATCTCTCGTTCAAACTAAATAATACAAATTAGTTATTACGTTTTTTTATTTGTAAACCGGCTTTTTAAATTTTAAAATTCGAATATAACTTTTGTATCGTTCGGATATTTAAACAATAAAGTTAAAATGAAAACTCTTAATCTAATTAAGCTGTTTTATTTAACGGGATGTGAACACCATAAACAAAAAAAATGATTTATTTATTTTTTGTTAAACGAGAAATTCAATTTATCGAAAAAACGCTATGTAACGGGGTTATGTTTCCGAGTGTATTTTCTTTGAAGATAATATTACAATTTTTCAAATCTTTTTATTGACAAATCTGCCAGATTTTTAGGCAGCCGTGAATTATTGTATTTTATAGCTACATATATATATATATATATATATATATATATATATATATATATATATATATATATATATATATATATATATATATATATATATATATATTACCGATCGTAAATGGTTATTCTCTAAACCCTGATAAAAATCTCTCTATCACGGTATTCTATTTATTTTAAGCAGTATCTGAGTTTTTTTACAAATTATTCGTACGATTTAGGTTTTGCAATTTTTGTGTTGTTTTAGGTAGATCTCTGCAATTTAGAACAAATATACTTCAAAATGTATATTATATAAAGAGCCATGTACGGTTATACCCCAAGGTTTAAATAAACTAACACATTATCATTATCATCATTAATTGTGCTTCGAAAATATCGAATGAACTCTTAACATAGATGATCTTTTAAGATCCTCGGTGACGACATATATATTCTGATACTGTTGAATGTATTAAAAAGTTTCGCGAATACAAGAAAACTATTTTAATTTGTGTATTAATACTTTTTTTCCTAGGTCTTGTAAACGTAATGAAAAACATGATTTTTAGAATAATTTATACGATACAGTTGTTATGATACATTGCGACTGCCTAAACTTTAATTTAGACCTAACGTGTAGCAAGCTGTTTCATTAAGTTAAAGGTGGAAATAAATATATATAATTGTAATTTATTACAGTTAGTCACGGTATACAAGTGTGAGAATATATACGTATATATAAATACTTCTTATTGTCAATATTTATATAAAATATTTACATTTTTCGTATGCAAAAATGATGGGACATTAATATATGTATATCGTACATCTTCCCTAACTATAAACAGTTTAATACTCGTGTATGCGCGATATGACTTGGTGCTATCTGTAAGAACTATCCGAATTGGTACTCGACATATCTGAGCTGTAGTGAAATTTCTGAAAGACAAAAAAAAATCAGAACGTATGATTAATCGCAAAAATAAATTGTTACGAAATACAGTAATGTATAGTGTCTATATATTATTACATGATTATCGTAATATGTACACGGAGAGGTATCGGGAGACGCAGGTGCGGATGAACACTCGATTTTCTTTTTTCGTCTTCTGTAATAGATTATTATTACACACATTAATATATCATTATTGCCTATACATTTTCGTTGCATTTATATGGTTAATAAATTATTATTTATACGAATTGTATAGACATCTAAGTAGTATATATGCTGGTCTTTCAAATATTATATCGTGCAATTTCTATTTATTTCATCACTACAAAGTAAGAATTTTCTTTATTTTTTATTAATAATTATCTTTGTGTACGCATATATGCACAACGTAATCTAGGACGATAAAGCGGATTACGAAATATTATTAGATTTACGTAGACGTATGTGGATACAAAATAGTCTATCTTTGCAAAGTATATGAAAAGTTTCTTGATTTAATATTCGTGATCTAGATGTTATTCACTATAGTTTATCACCCTCTGTATAAGAAGAGGTAGATAAGTTGATTGTGGAGAGAGCACCGAGTTCCCTTATACTTATCAAATCTAGATTAGAGGATTTACAAAGAAAAAGAGGTAAGACGGGAAAAATTGCTTATAGTTATAAATAAAAGGAATATACATAGATAAAGAACTCTAGTGTGCCTCCATTTGACTTTGTTAATATACATTTAATAGGTATATAGCTATATAATTAGTTAAATATGTGACTACCACCTATATAATCCAATTATTCATTTTTATATAATTATATAATATTTATGCTTTTTTATTATTTAATACATATTTTAATGCTACACTAAGAAAAATTTAGGTTCAAAATTGTTATTGTTTATAATAAAATATACTATAATTCTTGAAATATTTATAATACGTTTTGAAAATTTTAACCCTTAACGGGATGTCGGACCTAAATTACAGGAATCTGCACCTTTCAACCCAAAAATTATATCTAAAATATTGCATTTTTTAAATAATAATTAAGTAAACAATGTTTAGTCAGTAATTATTAGTCCAAAAAAGCATAATCTTTCAACCCAAACATCGTAATCAAATTATGGATTTAAAAATCTGGAAAAATTTGGGTATATTATTTAAAACAAACCTAAGGGCTTGACGTTCAGCGTTTTATAAAAACTTTGTTCATTTATTTATAAAAAAAGTACAAAATTACCATTTTCTGAGTCCGACATCCCCTCTGTCATTGGAGGTCCCAAAGACCATATAAGGATTTTTTTATAGAAAACGGAAAAAAGTTTCATTTTTCATAGTTGTTACCTTCTCTCGACACGCGTCGTTAAAGAAATTTAGCGTAAAATAAATTACTTGGTGGTTATTTAGTAGAGACCTCATGGAATATGCAAAAGAAGTTGGTTACAGACATTTAAATACGATGTGACGCTTAAGTTATTATTTGGATTAGTATTTGGAGGTGTGACAGTTATGGCCCTAGTAGAAATTTAAAACTAAGAACTAGGAATTAAAAATTGGTATTAAGTACCTTGTGATGAAACGCTTTTTCTCCCATTTTATTAGCACTTAATAGAATGACCAGAACCTCAAAACATTCGAATAATGTTTCAAGCTTTCCGGTTATTAACGTTTTCGTCTGATTTACAACTAATTTATGTTGTATTTCCAGTATTTTGCGAAGATAAACGCTGTTTTATTAGATTTTTCACTTGTTCATTTTCAATACACATTTAATAGCATACATAACTAGATTCAATTAACTGTAATCTATATTTACAAGCTCAAAAATTGGAGAAAAATAGGATTTTACATTAATAGATGGTCATAAAATGTGAGAAAAAGCGTTTTATCGATAGGAGAAAAATGGGCACATTTTTCGCCTATTTTTTGCCCATTCTATTCAAACAATCTATTTAATACTTATTTAATGAAATACGATTTCTATCAGGGGGGTTAATATAAATAATAGTAATTTTTAATGTAAAATTTATATCCGTGTACAGTATGTATAAAAGTATAACTTAATATTTCGCATTTAAATTGATCTAAATTTAGAAAAATAAATTTTTGATCTAAGCGGTATTCTTGTTAAATATGTCTTATAAAGAAAATTAGGTTGCTGCAATGTGATTCCATTAGAATATCTGTTATTGAACAATGTTCACTTTATTATAGAAAAATTACGTTTAGATCAAAATTCTATTTATTTTTCAATGTACAGTAAAAATATGTATATAGCGATATAGCACTCATTTAAATAACAAACTTTACAATTGTAATCCAGCATATGGCAATATTTATACATCGTAGCTACATTAATATATGTTTAGCGGTAACAAAGACAAAGCTATTCTGCCATTATTGTCATCGCTAACTCTGTATTGATAATAAGCCTAAATACATTGCGCTGATTCGCGGATAATGCGGTTATATATACAATTACTGCAATCTCTGTACATATATTATGAAATGTCTATTCCCGAACACGATGTATAGTTGACATTGTACAGTTATTATTTGTTCTTATAATATCACTTACTTGTACGATATTTTACTGCAATTTGAATTTACCGACGCTTTAGTGCTGCATTTAGCAGGACTTGGACTTGAATGAACCTTTTCAGGATTTTGATTACCATCGTCTGGGCAACGGTTAAATTTCTGCTTACACCAATTTTTCACTTTTTCGCTAACACTTTTTTGGGTATTTATACTTGAGCTTCTATCCAACTGACAATATTGATGATTTTTATAAAGCGTCGACTCCCTAAAATAGACATGTATAATTTATCTTTACGCATTTTTGTAGTTATTACTTATATATTAAATTGAAGAAGCAATAATTTTAAACGACTGCGAACAAGTTTATGCTCACCTTAATTTAGGAGATCTGCACGGTGAACATTCGTCGGTATGTTTTCGAAGATACTTGTGACACATAAGAGTTACCCCAACGAGTATCCAAACGAACACTGCGCTTGAGATCGCGATCATAATTAATCCTGACGTTCCAAAGGAACTTCCTTCATTTGCCTCTTTAAAATCAATAAATAGATGAAATTAGTGAATACGATAAACTAAAAAAAATTATTTTATTTACCGTCGTTGGATTTCGGGGAATAGAATATTTCGTTGCTATAAACACTTGTTGTTATCGGTACTCCCGTTAAATCTGTTAGTTATAAAATCAATGTATCGATGATTTCGTTAACAATCTAAAATCCATCTGTATAATCATTTGTAATTTATCGTATACCTGAATCTTTCAGTAAAGCTAATATTCGTAATACTTCACCAAACGCTGGGTACCACTTGTCGTCGCTTAATCGTGGATAAACCTATATTTACATACATAAATATATACGTTAATATGTTTAACATAAATAATAAATTTTGGATTAGATAGAATAGTGTTACATACATATTCTAATAACCATTTGTAAAAATCTTTATTAAATTCGGTCAGAATATCTACGTTGTTTCCTCTCGAAGTGATACAATTCACGCAAGTTTCATAGTACCTGCACAATATTCCCACTGATTCTTCTTCGAACAGCGACCATAAATCGCGAGCTTTAAATGGTAAAGCTATGCTAAAAATCATCTACATTAAAGATTTTTTTATAAATTCAAGTTATGATACATTGAATAATTACCTATTGGGTTTAATATTGTCATCCAAAAATGGTAAATACAACTGAAAAAATTCTTCTTTACGATCGCCATATCTATCTAATGCAAGTTTATAAATCGTAACAGAAAATTTAATTATTATATATATTGGTATGTTCATTGATATGATAATTTAATAATATTTTTTTATTAAAAGAGTATTCGTTTAGTACGAACTTTTTCATTTATTTTGGAGTTACTCAAGAAGAGAAGCTTGGGTTAACATTAAAAAAATAATGTATTATAAATAACTTATTTTATTATTCAATGACTTTATTAAATAAACTGCATTATTATTAACTTTTATTAAAAATTTATTTTAGTTAATTTATTTAAAAAATTGATAATAATACTTTAAACCATTATTTTTTAATATTGTGCACCCACTCCTGAGGATATCTCAATTAGTACTTCAATGAATATACTGACATTTTTATAGTAGTAATAAAACAAAACTTTTGTTGCAAGAAAAATCTGATATTTTTAGTACAATTAATGATTAAAAAGAAATGAGTTGTTATAGACAGATCTGTAATTTTAATAACTACGTACCGTAATCTTAATAGAATAAGAATATTTGCATGCAGTATAATTTATGAATGTAATAGGTAAGAGTTTTGTTGTAAACCAAGTTCATTTATGGGCTAATAGATCGAAATAAAGAATTAGTAATATTATTAAATTAATAAAACAAAATTTTGATCCATTGAATAGAACAAAATTTCAAACTATTGCAATTTAAGAAAAATTTATTCGCAAAATTATTACATAAACATCTGAAGTACATTTTGTATAATACGGTTAAAATTTCAACCTATTCAATAAAGTAGATTCTTAAGATATTCATGCAGTAATTGCGTATATAACAAATGAATTAACTAAAATTTTTTGAATGAATGTCAATAATGATATAATATTTGTTACAGAAATATTTTTTATAGCATTGCGTAAAAAAATTATAATATATATTATATTAAAGTTTCTTTTAAAAATTATAACCCAGACTTATTCTTTTCAGTAAAAATGATGTATAAAAATTCATAAACATGTATAGTTATAGAAATAAATTTATCATATTTATATATATGAAACAATGATAAGTATTAGATGAAAGAAAAAACTAAACTCGTATAGTAATATAAATATTCTTATGTAAACGAATTAATAACCTCTAAAGTGAATATTACACCAAAGTTTAAAATACTTGTAAATAACTTGAAACACAGTGAATTTAAACATGATAATCATTATCTAAGTGAATTACCTCGAAAATTATAGCGCCGTGAACGGAACCTTTTTCTTCTTGACCGACGTCGCTGTTGTCCCGATACGTTTTTATCATACGAAGCTTGCCGTGATTACATTACAAGTTATTGCGAATAACGTTATGTAGGTAAAATAAAAAAATGTGGCACTTACTTATAGAATTAACGATGAGCTTGTCGCAAGCGGTATCATCGCGATCGGACAAAACGAGAGGCGTGACATTAATGAACATCTCGACTTCCATAGGTTTCCTCCAACCTGCCCCGTTAGTGTGCAAAAAGTTCTTGAACTCATCGAGGAGATTAAAGATTTTTTCGATATTGCAATACTTAACGTTTCCGGCGTAAAACGATACCTTAATAATAGGTACTACGTACGAGTGCAAGTAACCTCCCATTGCATCCGCCAATGATTTTAGCATCAAGTGTTTTACTCCACCTTCCGACATATTACGCACATGCTCGAGGCAAACATGAAAGTAATTTAATAAATTAGCTATGTACTCGTCGTTTTGAATATTCAATTTGTCCACCTGAAAACGTTTATATTTCAACCCTTTTTATTTCATAATTACGCGTATATATACGCAAGAAAATACTTGTTAAAAAGAATCGCAGTATGCCATTGCATATGTAAATGCCAATTGGACAATTTAAAATCTATTTCTATATCCGGTATGAATATATTGGTTTTAAAAATTCATTTCAGGTATGTGCCTGATAGGTTAAATCGCAAATACCTTTGGTATAAGATTTTGGAATAATTTACGATTTCGGAGAACAGCAATTTCTTCGTCAGTCCAACAGTGATCGAGTAAAGCGTGTTTATCGAACAAGATCGTACCCACATTTCTATCGTACTCCGTCACATCTTCACCCAAGACACTGAAAAATAAGGCTAGCTTTTTCATTTTCCCTTTACCAATGCACTATATTCACAGTGTAAAATATATGTCAATACTTTTTTAATTCTAGATTTATTATTATCAATACCGAAATTAACAAGGGCCATAGGCCCATACTCTAGTAAATCGGAAACAATTTTAAATTTTAATTCTTCTTAGCCATGAGTATTTTAATTATAAATTTACGCACTTGCATTGCATTGTATATAAAAACATTAAGAGTCTGAAGTTATTTGCGAGATCGAAGTATTTCTGCAACTTTTTAAACGACCAATCATACACAGAGAAAATTAATTAAAAAGTTAGTCCTTTTGCTTATAATAATGTTTACTATATAATAATTGAATTATTAATCGTGCAGGGTATGTTTTTTCAAAATTCATGTTGTGACAATCAACTTGTATGTTGAATAGAAGATAGTTAATTTTTGTAAAATTTATGATTAAAACATATATTTTCTATTTTTTGTATTAAAAATATTGTATTTACACGGATAAGATGCATTTAAATGCCATCTATTGAAAATCGCTGGAAGTTACTATATACGATTCTGGAATACGGTTACTTACCTTATTACAGTTTATATCATGCTATATTCAATTAAAATATACTTAGAACATTTTATTCAAAGCCGGTTAAATAAAATTTTAGATTAATTTTTCAAGAGTTTTCAATTTTAGTAACATTTAACTTTTTAAATATAAATGCAGATATGAAATGAATTGTCCAAAGAATAAGAAAAAAGCGTATGAAAAAGTATTTCTCTATTTAGTATTTTTCAAAATACCTATAATATCCTGAATAATTTGTGTTTCAATTAAAAATTAAACATCGATGTTTTGAAAAATATATTGTTCCATTGCTAGTTTGAAGTAGGGTGTAATATAATAAAAAAGTGAAATGTCAAGAAGCACTCAAATCTATTTTTGTATAATCGATATAGATATTCAAAGACACTTCAGTCATCTTCCGACATTGATAACCTGGTTTTCCCGTAGAAGTATGTACGTACAAAAGAGTACCATGAATCGTTAAAGCAGAGTCCTATCGCGTGCCGACAATGGGTAAGGCGACGTAGCCCGTGAACGAAAGAGGGAAAAGTGACAGCTCGCGGCTCGCGGCTCGTGGTGTGGAGGAAAGGAAAGGGCAGCACAGCTGATGGTGTAGTGACGTCACGGAAACAAAGCCATGCGCGAGCTCGGTCGATGCGCAACGAGACTATCCCCGTCCCCGAGTGGATCGGCCCGTCTCCCCTCCCCGCCTACCGGCTGACTCGAGCAGCAGCAGCAGCAGCAGCAGTAGCAGCAGCTCGCGGTGAGTTTTCGCGGTGAGTCCGAGTCGAGTCGCTCGCGCGTAGTTGTTGCGTCGTTCACTGACACGCGCGAGCTCGAGCCGCGAACGGCGCATACTCGCGATCGCGATAAAACCAAAACAACGAAGAAAACCGAGTGAAGAAAGAAGGAATTAAAGGGGGTAGGTGTCGAGTCGAGTTGTCTTAGAGTCGGTGAGACGTCGTGTCCGCGGTTGCGGGCGCGCGCGCGCTCTTGGTTTCTCCGCAGCTCCGCCGTCGGTCGAGGTGTCTTGGTGTCCTGGATCGTCCTTGCTAAAGAAAGTTGCACGAGTCCTCGGTAAAGACGGGAAATCAAGGAAAGAAGTGCGCGCCCGCGGTACCGTGGGACACTCGCGCTCGCGCCAGGTACTTTACTTGGACTAGTCGAGAATCCCCCTATTCCGCATCGGGGACTGAACTCGCGGCTCGACTATGCCGTTCATATCGAAGGACTGGCGCAGTCCTGGCGAGGAGTGGGTCAAAACCGTCGAGGGCTGGGAGAAGAAGAAGATCCTCGAGTGCGCCAACAACAAGACGCTTTCCCTGTTGCTACGGTGAGTCTGAGGGCATTCACCATTTACCGTCCAACCAGTTCTGCTTACCTTTCCTACTCCTACTCGCGACCGCGAGACTCTCGGAAATCCGAACCTCCTGCCTGTAGGCTGTACCTTCTTTGTTGACAGGTCCGATTTCCTTCGTGAACCCTGAACGACCTGTATTTGGAATCTTCCAAACGTGTATACGAAAGACGAAAGAAGAAGTAAATACATATAAATGCACCCGTCGGTATTGTTGTGCAGTCGTTGCGCTCGTCCAAACGTTGATGCCTGCGAGTAAACAAAGGAAGAACAAAAAGGAGGAAGGATTGATGGTCGCGCGACGACAGGTTGTGCACCGCTGCGTTGTACGGTTGTACCTATGCATAACAATACCCTGGAAGGTGGGAGGTTCGTGCACCTCGGGAACTCGCTGTCTCGATCCTCCGTTCGACTCGAATACAGTTGGACAACGCGTAAAACCGTGCTATGATTGCGCGCACCTATAATACTTCGATCGAATTTCGTCGAAGGTTGCCTCTTCCAATTTCCCTCTCTCTTCCCCCTCCTCCTTCCTTGTCCCTGTCTCTCGCTCTCTCACTCTCTCTCTCTTCCCGTTGTGTACATGTACATCCGAGAGTGGCGCGTGCACGCGAGGAAGAACAGCTTCCGTCGGTTTCTTTTGGTGTCCCCGGTGCCATTTCCCGCGAAAAGCCAAGAAACGTCGAAACGATTTTCCAGAAGTAAGAGAGCCATTTCGCTGTCGCTGACTTCTCTCTCTCTCTCTCTCTCGAGCGCTGCGTAGGACAAAGAGAGAGAGTTTTCTTCGTCGTTTTCTTTTTAAAAATGGCAGCGCTCGCGCGCGCACGCTCCGTGTGATCGTGCAGAGTCCAGAGGTGCAACGTGCTACCGAGAGAGAAAGACCGAGAGCTCGACCGATCTACGCAGGCGCGTGCCTTCACGCACAGCTGTTTGCGGACTCCGCACACACATCGATATTCTTTGTTTGTTTACATCGCGAGCTACGGACTGTACGGGGGAGCCTCCGATGCTCCTGCCGCTCGTGATATACGCTCGCTGTTGCGCTGTTGCGCACCTATCCTATACGACTTATCGGGATATACCATGTCTACCACTGTTGTATACCTCCTAGCAAAATTATCCACGTCCATACATCATGCATACATGTTTGACATTCGCTCTGTATACTTACTCGATAGTAATCGAACCGTGTTTGTTTTTCAAACGACGAACCTCCATGGTTTTATTAGATATGCGCTCGGTATGTTTTAATGCGCTTAACCTGCGCAGTTTACTTGTATGTCTTTCTCCTTTATTTTACATGAAAATTATATTCCAATTTTTTTCGTCTATAATCAATAATACAATCTATAATTAATATACTATGATTTAAAAAAGAAATTCCATTTTCGTATTTGCTTAATTAGGTATAATTTTTTTCAGTATCGCGCATCAACCAAACTTTTTATTTATACAAATCTATTGCACAAAATAAAATAAAAAATTTTCCCTCCGGAATCATGAATTTCTATTGAAAAAATGTAATTATCGATTAATTAACTTACAAAATATTTATTTTAAATTACAGTCAATTCGAATTGCTTATAAAAGTGAGTAACGTATAATACTGCCATATACTCTCTAAATCCAAGGGAGTGAAAAGTCACTCCTAGCAAATAAAAGAAGTACCTATTCGAGAGCAATGTATATTAAGTATATTATTTATCTATTTAACGAAACATAATATTTAGAATTTAAACGTTATCAGCGTGCGTAGTATCCCGATTATCTCTCTGTAATGTATTATCATTATGAATTACACTCATATAATTCGACCTACTTCTATTTGTATAGTCTTCATAGCAGGGTCAAATGTATATAGATAAACGCAACATTCACTTTCAAGTCAATGTCAAATTTTCTGAACCTGTTAAGAGTTCAAATAAAAAATAATATACTAAAATTAATTTTTTAAATTATTTTATTCGTAACATCAATATTTATTAATATTAATTTATGTACCGTCGAGAACGAGTGAAAGTCGTTAATAAATCATTAAACCAATTGCGTATTAAAAATAATACATTTATATGTATATTACTGCAGTTTACAAATTTGAATCTATAATCTAATTTAGATAATCTCGTGCATTAAAAAATTTGATTTACACAAGCTCTATAATTTTCAACGTTTTTTTATAACATTTAATATCAATCATTATTGACACCACACATTTCTGACAATTGAACGAATGAATGGATCGAAGCTTACTTTCTTTGATCAAACACGAGGCTGTTCCTATTTTTGGTCTAAGGTTTTACGAAAAAGTTAAAGCGATAGTATTCAAGTATTCAACTGCATCTATAAGCTTATTTGTTATTGGCAATTCAAATATATTCTTAAAATATCTTTTTCTTTAGGATATTCTGAAAATATTTAGAAGGTTAAAATATTGATTTTGTAAAGTTAGAAATACAGTAGTACTTGAAGCACAGCTATTTCGAAAGTTTAAAAGCTTTCGAAAGCATGTTGTTAATTTGAATACTTTCGGTAAGCAGAGAATCCTGTGTAAGGAAAGTTCAGATAAAAAACGACTTTAAAAGGAAAATTTATACTAATTGTGTAAATACACCACTTTGCAGTTCATACTTTTACCTTCAAAAAATGTTGATATATAGCCTTGAAATTTTTGAAAAATAGTTGCATGTTACACATACGATTGTTACACAAACAGGTGTCGTGAACGCAACGAGTTAATTATTTATAAATTGGATTTTAAATCGGAACAGGTCATTTGACGTACTGTAAATGAAATGTATGTGAAATAAAAAGAGGTTGACTATTGCAGCTTCTATAAAAATATTATCCAAGTATATCGTTCGCTAGCAACCTCACCTTCTGTACTAGTTCACTTCGATCGATTAAGTCGTCAAATTTCTTACCTGATACATTGGTAGATGTAACATTCTGAATATTTTAGAGATTAAACATCAAAAGGAAACAAAATTTTTAAATTGTAAAATGAAATTAAATGTTTACTTGTTATATGTATGGTTTAAGTAATTGTCATGATTTTAATAGACAATTTCATATAATTATAACTTCATTCAAATTTGGATATGTACTAATTTAATGTATTATTAAAAGAATAATAATTTTCACATGTTTGATATATTTTTATACAAAAATAGATCAGTCTTTATATGCAGTATACTTTCAAATCAAAAAAATTAATTAACTTATTTTATTAAATAATGCAATGAATAATATTATAAAAATATATTCGTACACTGAGAAAAATTTTAGATTAAAAATTACTATAGTTTCTAGTAAAGAAGTCACAGACTGACAAACTGGGAAAAATTACTATAGTTTATATTAAAATATAGAAAAGTTATAGTAAATATTACAAGAATTATAGTAAATTTTATTGTAACTATAGTAATTTTTACTGTAAACCACACTAATTTTTCTCAGTTTGTCAGTCTATGACTTCTTTACTAGAAACTATAGTAATTTTTAATCTAAAATTTTTCTCAGTGTATAAATAAAATAATGTGGGATAACAACTCGTTGCTTGTAATTTTCAAATTTTGAGATATTAAATAAATTCCTCAATTACATCTAATTAAGCTTCATGTAATTATGCTTCATGATGCTGCTTTCTTGGCAATATATAGAAATTTTATATAGAAAAAATAAAAGAAAATAATTTTTATAAATATTTAGCAATAAATATGTACTTAACATCTAAATTAAGATTTTATCATAATTAAGTTTAGAATCTATCTCTCATTAGCAGAAAGTGAGAGTTGGTTTTCCACAAATGTTTTATTTCATTACGTAACTTTAGCTTTCTTCATATTTTAGACACTCTCCTAATTAAATAATGTACGTTTCAACATTTCACATATATATAAACATCAACATTATTTTGTAAATATTATTTAAAAATATCACATAATTGTATATTGTCTTGTAGTAAAGGTTTTTGTGCCTATATTTTCGATAACCTGATTTCAAAATTTTCTTACCATCATTGCTTACTGATATCTATCGAACGAAAACTAGAACGGGATTTTTATCAGCGTTCTCGAACTTTTGAGCATGTTAACATTTCAATGGTACACAAAACTTAAATATTACATTGAAAAAAAAACAAAATTCTAATGCATTTTAAAGTTCATTACGTATTTATATATAGACATTTTTTTTATTTTTATTATATTTAAAAAATTGTATAAATGATAAATATTGCACTACGGTTGGAAATAGTACATATTTATACATATACTTGTAATGTATATTTCATGATGAAATGCATATTTTTTTCGAACTGAATGTACATTAATTAATTTATATATTTATTAGTATTATGTATATTAATAATGATATGAGAATATATGTGAGTATAATTGACACTTTCAGGTTGAATTAATAATTCATTAATAATTATTATTATTTATATATTAACAATAAATATGAATTTAACGGTCGGTGATATTTATATATGTATAAAATATAATTTATCGGTATTTACGAACTATAACTTAATTTTAAAATAAAGAAGGCTCACTTTTACTGTTGGTCCACTAAGGTGGGTGAAATTTCTTAGAGTATGGCCTATATACATATTAATATTTAATAAAACTATATTTATTTACAAAAAATGTGTAAACTGTGTTCTTATATTTTTTAACAATTTTATAACAATTAGTGTAAAGAATATCTCTTTCCAAAGATCATATAGAACAATGAAATAAATGAAACAAATCAATGAAATACTTAAAAAGTAAACAAAAAAAATTGTTTATTAAATTAGTTTTAATTATATTTAAAAACACATCCTTTCTTCAAGTCGTAACATATTTGGTCTAGACCAATGGATTTGAAAGTTCTTATATTGTGATTTTTAGAAATATAATTTTCGTATGAAGTTTTTACTGGATCAATAGTGTTTCTGTTATCGAAAAATGGTTCCAAGATGGAAAAATTATTCCTTTTATTTACATTCTATTATCGAAATGAAGCCAATTTTTATTTAAGAAAACTCAGATATCTACACGGAGAAAAATTTCTGGTAATTTTTACCCTGGTGTTCTAGTAAAAGTGGGACGAAGGACACAGCAGGGTAAAAAATACCCAGTTTTCAAATAAATTTTACCCTGCTGCTCGGTTAAAATTTATTTGAAAACCGGGTATTTTTTACCCTGCTGTGTCCTTCGTCCCTCTTTTACTAGAACACCAGGGTAAAATTTACCAGAAATTTTTCTCCGTGTAACGATAGACGAAGAAAAAATTTGTTACAATCGAGGAAAGAATTGGGTAGAGTACTGCACGAAAAGAAATTGACTCAAAAGTTATAATTGTACAATATGTCAGGTTTTAAAGCAAAACTAATAAATATCATTCTTCATCACAAGACAAACTATTACTACTCATCATAATTATTACCTTTAATTTGAAAATTCTTGTAGAAAATTCTGTACTACAGGTAAAAGAGAAAAGATTATACTAATATTTTTATAGAAAACTACTCACAAAAAATATTAAATTCACGCATGTGTTAATATGCTTGCTAAGCGTGCAAAATTATTTTATTTTTTTCTTATAATGCATAAGGAGAATGAGGGCATAACCAATTGTTTGTAATACTTGGAGAAACAAGGAGTAGGTTAACAGTAATTTAAAATGGAGAAAAAAAACAGTACCGGCTAATCCATAAAAATGAAAATTGCCCTTGTATCAAGGGAGTCAGGGGCGGGATTACTGTACCGAGAGAGAGGTATATATCACTTTGACCTGAACACAAAACTGGGTCGCGACCCAGCTAGCTACGTACAGATGCTCGTGTGCCTATTTCCCATCCCATTTTTTTTCTTCGTTAGTTCCAATTTTCAATACGTCGTTTTCCGCAAGCAATGAATATTGAAGCTCCTCTCAGAAAATAGAACGGAAAGGGATATAGATGATTTGTTTTACTCTAATTAATTAAACATTGCTGAACGAATACAGGATTATAGCTTTTTAATCAAAGTGTTTATCCTTATTGTAATATCAATCTCAAAGATATATAAACATTTATAACATTGAGATAAATAAATCAATTTCTCATCTTTGTATACTTAATTAAAATTTAAAATAATCTTGGTATAGATTCGTATTGTTTTCGCAGCTGCTCATATAATGTTTATTCTTAACATAAATTTCATTTTTTATTGTACAGGACTGCGTTGAAGTGTTATTTCAATTCATTCGACCATTTGAAAATAACATTCTTGCAAATTATACTAACCTGCACGAGCTTAAAATATTATTGCAAAATATTAAAAATTGCGAGTCTTCAAAATAATATAAAATAACAATATATACGATTAGAATTTATGCATTTCAGTTCAATAGTAAATCAGCATAAATCAACAATGTCAAAAAAATTTTTCATTTGAATTCAACCTTTTCATTGAAAATATTTATTTATGTAAAATGAAAATCTATTCACTTTGCGGAGTGTAATTAACGACTGTGGTTTTAAATTAAAAATAAAAATAACTTTGATGATCTAAGTAGTAGTTGTCAAGTAAATACTCCAACTTTTATATATACTATTCATTTTGTATATACAATTATACGTCTAAATAATTAATCGTACATAGATTGAAAAATGAATAAAAAATAATTTGTTTTATATTTTAATTGAGTAAAACTAGTATATGTTGAATTATTCTTTTGTTTTGCGTAGGTTATTTTAATAGACAACAGGTACCACGGTAAATACACCGAGATTGTAAATGGGTTATATATATATATATATATACTGATTCGCTATGGTACTAAAATTCCAAGACTATAAACTCTGAAAAGTGTAGGTAATTTTTTTGTCCTAATAATAAACATATACAATAAACTACCGCTTCTATGCAATATACTAAAAAAATTGTAGGCTTCAAGGACTTCCAAAACGCACGTATACTTTTAGAACGTATATATATATAATAGAAAATATTTAATAAAAGTTGGGACTTGAAAGCGCACGAGGATTGGGTAATGCGGCTGTACATTCGCCTACGCAGTCAAATCTGTTCAACTCGTATATATTAAATATTTTTTCTTTCTATCGTTCGGTCGAGTCAGTGACTCAGAACGGCAGTTTTCTGTCTTCCTTAATTCAGAATGAAGGATAATATACGATATCTACCTGAACCATACGTATCATAGTGCTCGCACGTGTGTGCGACAAGCATTACGCAAAAAAGGCGATAATTACGTGTTCAGCAAACAATCGGGTATCATGGCTCAACTTTTCACTCGGATATCCAGATTTCTCTGTGCAAACGATCAAATTTACATTTCCACTCCTTTGTGAAAAGGAAATTGAAGAGAAAGAATTAAACGATTATTCCGAGATATTCTGAAATTATTTCATCATTAGTACATAAACTAGAACTGATGCGGCATGACCTATGTACGTTATGGTCGTTAAAATGAAGAAAAATAAAAAGTAATAAGATAGTTAATGTGATTAAACGCATGAAATCCGACGTATTAAATCGAAAATGATGTGCAATGCGGTACTTATTATAATAAGCAGGGCTGCGCACTTGTTGCATTTTAAATATTCGCAATGAGACGCAGTGCAAATCGATCGAATAGCTGCACAGTCTCTATATACAGTTGAGAGAAAGTGCAACTTGCACTCATTTCTACGTCTATTATAAAATCGAAAGCTGAGTAAAATAAAGGCTAAAAGAAGAAGCCAGTCAATTATATTATAATGAATATATAAAGTATAATTCGATCACGGTCGCCTTGGTATATAGGCCGTCATCGTGTAGTTGTTGTTACATCGCAACCGCGCAACTGGTTCGTTCGTTTCGAACTACGCACACATATCTACAGTATATATAGATGCAATAAGAGAGAAGGAGAACGAGGGAGAGAGAGAGAGAGAGAGAGAGGCAGGTAAAATTGTTAGGTATACATTTGTCTACGGTACCGCTGGAGTGTTACATATGTGTAGCTATATTTTTATATTCTACACGAGAGATATAGGTGTATGTACATATGTATATGTGCAAGTTCAATGACCGCTTGATTGCACGCGGCTCATTGTATAATAAAAACGACTTTAATGCGATAAATGCGCGAGAAAGGCTTTACTTACACTGATTCCAACAAATTATTTATTTTTCCCTTTTGTAGATTTATGGAAATTAAAATACGCACATGTAGACTGTCTGTTTGACGTTGCGTTGGTTGATTGTGTCGAGACTATTGGAAACAAATTTTTAACGTTGAGCACACGCGAATTGTCTTTACGGTTATAAGGATATATTAAAAACAAATTTTTATTAAATTTATGATCGAAACGAGGTTGTTTGGTATCTTTTCACGTCTCTTAATGTGTGTATATACAGTAATGAGGATATTTAAATGTAAATGGTAATTACATTATTTTTGCATGTTGCAATTAGAAGTGCTAGTCTTCGTTCGCCGGAATGAATTGGCTCTTGGGCTTGTGTATACTTGTGAGTCATAACAGCAACTTCTTTGTCGAGCAGTTACGAAACTGAGGAACGATAAACCATAATAATGAACAATCTATTCGACAAATTATTCATAGAGTTATTATTTAAAATTATATAGAAATCAGAGTTAATTTCACGTTTCAAATGAATTTTTCATGTTAACGCAATTGTCACATTGCGTTTACAGTCTTCTATAAATATAAATCAGGCAGGGTTATACAAGTCTCGTGCACCGCGTGTATATATATACACATATATACTTATTCTGCTTTGAAAATAGACGACTATATTCTTCCATTTTACGTTTAACACGTTTTTTTTTCTTTACGCTAAATGAGCATTGGAATAGCGCCGGATTTAAATATATATCAATCGCAAACTTTTATATAAACCTAATCGATTGCGTTTTCCTTTTGTGTTTCAGAGCTGAATCTAATGGAGAAAAAAGGGAAAAGGAAAAAGAAAAGAAGAAAGGTTCGTCTTAATAACTTGCTCTTATTTTATACACGTATACGACCGAGGATGTACGTGGTACTACATAGTTAATTTTAGAAAAAGTGTGGTAATAATATTGTAGGAATATTGGTACGTACGTACGTGCGTATATATATAACTAGTTATTAGTAACTTCTTATAAATTTGAAAATTCTTAATTAATATTAAAAAAGGGGTGAAAATTTTCTAGGAGATGATGTAAAATAACTCGTTGTTTAAGAAATTACTTTATAAGCGATGTATAATAGGGTCTTGCGCTGCAACTGTGAAAAGAATACATTATAATATTTGAATAATGTACAGTAGAACATGATTTTTTATGACTAAATTATATAAATTTTGAGGATTTTGTCTTCACTCTTTCGATCCATTTGGATTAAAAAATCATATCCTATAGTTGCAGTCATTTCGAGGCACTTTATTGGCTTGCGGGTTCTTCTTCAAAGCTCTAAAAGAAACGGAACATAAATATTAAGTCTGATTATAATTTTTAATATTTATTAAGATGATAAATATACATATATGTAATATATTATTTACAAAAGCATGGTTTTACTTTGATTCACGCAAAAAGTACACGTTAAATCTTGTAACTTAGAGGAAAAAAATGGTTTTAATTGTCGGTATGGAACAGTACTCGGTTAGCTCTTTCAAGAGAAAGAGATAAAATCGAGTTCGGAAGAAGCAGTAACGCTGCTCATCGCATCACTTATCTTTTTTCCACCATTTCAGAAGATGCCGTCCAGCCGCACTGTCACATCACGTTGAAGTGCACCCGCGAGGTGAGTGACTCTTCCGACGTATTCTAGCTGCCGGGGTATATACGAGTCTCTTATTTTTAGATCGTCTTTTCCGTACGCGAGCAAAAAAAAACCCGAAATGAAGGAAACTGTTTGGTCCGTATCGGTATTACACACGTTCCAAAGTCACGCGTCTAGTTTAAACCAATTTCATGTACCATCTATCGCCTTTAAGAGTATAAAAAGAACTTCCGCGATCATCAATCTTGAAAATGTTGCGAGCTCTATTTCCGTATCCTTAATTATAATACTCCCAAAGACCTATAGATTTTAAGGGAGAGACATCCCAAAGACGCTTTGCGCATTGGTTGTAGCAATTAACGTTTGGTGGAAATATATTTTATTTTAAAAATATCTTGTATAAAAGTACCTAGACGTACCAGAAGAGACTACTCTTCTCATTATTTATAACTATCATATATTTTCATTCAATAAATCGTTAAAGAAATAAATTTGCTAACATATGAAAATTGTATACATATTGTCGATGTTAAATTATAAAAATTGACACCTATATAATGTTAATACATGAATTTTTTCAAATTTTTAAATTAAGTATCTCAACATATTTTTTGGGTTAGAAATAGTATTCTTTTTTGGATTGGAAATTACCGACATGGCATTGTTTACCTAATTATAATTAAAAAAATTACTTTCTCTTAAAAAATTAAACCAGCAAGTCTTTTTAAATACTCAAAACGTTTTGAAAATGAGCGATTATCTATGTAAGCTGATTATTAAAGAAGTCGTCAGTATCATCAAAACTTCGTTAATCAGATTGTTACTCTAGAAAAGAATAACCTGTCAGCGTTAAAAGCACGCGTTTATTGATTGCTATCGAAGACTCGCAGACACGTATTTCGAGCATTCGCAATTCCAATACCAATTATTTTTCACTTTATCTTGTCACAAATTTTATAAAAAAGAAGAAAATTTGATTCGAAATCAATCTAAGGGGAACATAATTATTTTTTCATCGATATTACCGAATTTCCGAATATGTTTATTACGTTTTACATTTTTAGAATATATTCTAATAGTTAATAGTTTCGTTCATTTAATTTTATATTAGGAAGATGAATTATGTCGATTTTTGGCGAACAAAAAATATACATTAAATTACTTCAACGATGTTTCAATGGAAATTTTCATCAAATATCTATATATAAATTCTTCCTAACGTAAAATATGCTTTAATTATTTAATGTTGCAATTTAATAATATCGTACAAACTATCGGTCCATAAGAAGTTTCTTTGTGGAAAATCTTTGGATAAAAACTGTAACATCGACGAAAGTAACTGTTATACTTGAAAGTGTTAGAGCGAAAGTGGCACTATTGCTCACTATAAGGTGAGTTTTTCCTCGTTACGAGAAACAAAGATAGGTACTTATTCTTCTGAATAGATATTTGTAAAAGTAGAATATTTTAGATATAAAATCCGGACAAGGTTTAAAAATTCTGTTTTCTATTCACTCGAAGCAATTAAGCTTTAGTTAATAAATATGTTTTATAACAAATATATAAATGATTACAGTTACAGTTGTCTTACAAAATTATCGAACATTAGATATATCATTATTCTTATAGGATTTTGCAAACAGTTAAATAATGTGTACTGCAATATCTTTAAACGAATGGTAGGTACGTAAATACTTACTTATTCATAGAGATGAATGTTGAATAACATCCACGAACTATTATAATTTGTTAAACCGATGAATGCATGTCCGTCGAAACGCGAGTTCGGTATTAAATTTACTTAATTATGCAGATAAAATGGCATTTATAAGTTTTTTATTAAAAATATCTAAGTTTGAAAAATAGTGCACGGGGAGCTAAAGTTGGACAGTCATAAGCGAAGGTGGATCCTTTCGCGGGACAGAAAAATGCACGTAATGTTGGATAGATAAAAACTTACGTGTCCAGCATTAGCGTAATGAGAAGTGAAGGTGCAGGTAAAGATGGACAGACCCTTGCTCGCCCGAGCCTAACCTCCAAAAATTTAAACATTAATTTTTCGGTATTTATAACTATATTGAGTGCACTTAATGTTTATTTCAACTTATTTAAGTATGAATTATTAGTATCAACTGTTATTTCTATCACATTTCTTAATTTATGGAATAGCTACGTCTGTCCCAACATTAAGGTCCAGTTTGAGTTTGTCCCACGATTGGGTACTTTACCTTATACGATGAATTACAAGGAGAATAAATATTGACTCTGCGACGTTATAAATTCGGTATGAGGTAAATGAACAACCAGGTTATATGTATACCCGATACAAGCACACTTTCGAGATATAAATGAATTGTTTAAGACCGGATGTATCCTTGACAAACTTAAAACTATTTCATTGATTATATACGATGAAATAAAACTGTAAACGCTCAATACATTATTGATACTTGCAGTACATAGTGCGGATAGTGCCATACTTTTGCTCCGACAATCTCCAAAGAACACGACATTTAAATCAGGCTTATTAAAAATGCTATTACCGCCAGTTAATTAAAATGTAGAAATTATAGATGCGCATTTGTATTAATAGATGTATATAATGTATATATCTACGTTGTTCCACAGATCGCAGGATTCAACGGATTGAGCGACGCATTAAAGAGGCTCGACTTTTTATCGGCGGTGCACGACTGCCGTCGGTTTAATTACATCGTCCGTCTACTCGATCTTTTGGTGAGCCACAGAATGGGAGGATTGAGCGGCTGCGCTCAGCGCGTACTCTTCAACATGCTCGAGGAGGTCGCGCTAGAAGGTGACTAAACCTCCTACTTTGAACATATCTTATACGCACTATATATACGTTTCATTACTTCATACTTTAAGTTAACTAGACTCTTTTTTCTATGATTATTCGACTAAATGGCCCACATCCTGCCTTGAATCATCGTTTTACTTCATGTGGAAAAGAAACAGTAATCTCGCCTCTTTCTCGTAATATTGTTGCCGTAATTTATTTTACATCGCGACTACTTATTTACCCCGGTGCATATTCAAAGTGAACAAAATTATAGCAGTTTGAAATATGTACGTGGTAACACGCTTTTTCCACAATTTACGGGATGGCCAAACTTATAAGGCTGCAGAATATTAACAGTTTATTAAACGATCTATTATACAATTGTTTCCTTACAAATCGACAATTGATACTTACGTTTGATATAACACAATAACAAAGAAAACTTTAACGTAGTAGTAGTAGATCCTTCATATATATAATAGAACATTTTAGGTCATTTAAATAAATAAATACTAATGCACTAAAAGATATTCAAAAACTTTTAAAAGCGTATAAATGTTTATCTTATAAAATAAATGTTGCATATATTTTACAATAGTATTAAACATAAAATATTTATTAATTGTCAATCGAGCTTCGGCAAACAACTTAGAAATATTTATTAACTGCGTTCCAAACTCAATTTTTATCCTTCCTCCCTTACCGCCCTAAAAATTATATAAAATTAAATATAATTAAAAAAGCTATTAATTTATTAAATTCTAACAGTTGATTGTCCTTCCTTTTTAATAATTTACCCATATACTAGATGTTAGACAGATTTCTATTTATAATTTTCAAGAAATCTTTTTCTAAAATTTATAATTAAGTTATGTTCAATGTCTAAAATTTATTCTAAAATTTTTCTGTAGAAAGTTTCTCGACAATTACTAAATATTTCTGCCTAAAATTTAAAACGCATATGTATTTAGCAATGAATTTAGTATATGTGATACCCAAATTACAGAGACCTACTTACAAAATCCCAAAAATCTAAGAAAAAATTACAGAAATTGTTCAAAACAAATAGAGTAGCGAGATTTTTACGAAATAATTAATTAGTAATTAATTATATGTAAATAACTATTTTTGGTCGGTGATATACAGCTATAAAATAGTGGTTCACAGCTATCCAAATCAGATTTATCAATAAAATTTTTTTTAAAAATTCACAGGTTATCTTCAAAAGAAACATCATTTCAGAACGATTTTTTTAATTTTTTAAAAAATAAATCATTTTTCTGTTTTTTTGGAGTTCACATCCCGTTAATGTACTTTTTTAATCGTACCCTACAATTTTTATACAATTTTTAGATAAGATAAAAATTGACTTTGGAAGGTTCATAAAATATTTTGAAAAGGTAACTACAAAATAGATTGTAAGTTAACCAATTGTTTTGTTTATCGACAGTGTCCTTATCACAACAACAAACTGGGAAACTGCGCAGACTTATAGAAAGGGTCCGAGCTTTTAGTGCGGGTTGTTGTTGGGGTGGAAGACCTCTCGGCTCAGTGATTCTGTGGGAGAAACATAAAGCTGCCCTGGACAGAATATTACAGATAGCATCTTCCATAACAATCACACAGGTAATTAATTTGCATGCACAATGTATGTCATACATACAAATTTATCCGTAGACTTTATTCGCAATTGTCTTAATTTACATGTTATTACGAATGAAAAATCTCTTTAATTAAAAATACTGGATAACACTTGAACTTATGTATTATTTTTATATAAAAATTTAATGAAACATCTATTTCATAAGTTCAAACAGAAAATTTAATAATTTTATACTTTTCTTATTCCAATTCTAAATACTATATTTTCTATTAAAAGAATTTAATGTGCATTCTAAATTATAGTTTATTTCACCTAGTAAAATATAAATTGAAAATAAATGTCAATTTCTAGAAGATTTCTACATGAAAAAAAAATAATAATAAAACAGATTTATATTTTTCAGTAACAATAACCTACAATAAAAGGTTTTCGGTTTATGAATAAATATCTAAATATATAAAGTTAATCAATAAGACGGAGAAATAATTTCATAAATTTATTATATTGTATGCATTAAACTCATTTAATTTGATGAGTACGATCGGAAACTATGTTATAAATGAAAATCAGTAATCGCATATTTTTATTGATACCTCCAAGACCGCTACGATAAAAATAAGTGCGGCTTTCAAAAGACTTGAGTAGTTTTGTATATAAACTGCAGATTGCAAATAACGTTATTTAAAATTAATTGGTGTGAACTAAAAACTGTATTTTTTAGCCGGATGAGGAGCAACGACCCCAGTGGTCGGATTTGCCGGCCGAGTGTCGTCGCGAGGTTTTACTACGATTGAGCGATCCTCGCGATATCGAGGCCTCATCCGAAGCTTGCGAGCATCTTGCCGTCCTAGCGCAGGAGCAGAGGATTTGGCGAGAGCTTGCCCAGTATCACTTCACGCCCCAGCAAATCGCCACTGCCCGACAAAACAATCCCGAAAGAGACTGGAAAACTATATTCACCATTGCCCGAAGGTTTGTCTTACGTTTAATGCACCCTCGTGTTTTACTTTTTTTTTTAATCCAGAATTTTTTTGAAGTTTTCTTATATTTTATCAATTTAGGCATTTTAATCGAATCAAATTTTAGCTACTCTTCACCGAAACTCAATCCATTCATGTTTAATTAATTTATAATCAATTTTAAAAAAACAAGTATATATAATATTCATATGTATTACATTATTATTAGTATTTAAAATTCACAAAATTGTAACGATATTTAATTTTACCTACAATTTAAGTTACAAATTCTATTTCGAAATTCGCTAAAATCTTGAATACTTGACGCTTAAAATAGCCTAAAGCGAATAAGTTTCAACTTTTTTGAATTCAATAATTATTAAGTATAAACATATTTTTTGAAGCTTATGAATGCATTTTTTATTACCAAAACTAAATATGTTCTATTAATTATTTAAGGAGTCTCGATAGTACTTTGTGTTCGTGAAACGACCTATATCTATCGCTTGGGTTCTCGCAAGTGGCTACTCGACATAAATTTTAAAAGAGAATTATTCAAAATCATTTCAGAGGAAATAAACTATTTCCACTTTTGCATTATTATTTTAGCACTAATTATTTGATCGTTTAACGTGCGTGCATATATAAGTGTGACGAATGACTGGTGGTTATTACATATAGAACTAACCGTAAATAACGTTATTTTCAGGTCATTCGGGCTGCGAGAGGAATACGCGGAAATGATTCAGCTGTGCCGAAACTGCCGCTGTTTATTCTGGCGATCGCTCGGACACCCGTGCATCGCTGATCAGGATCCGGCCTTCCAAGAGAAGCTCGCCGATGTCGATCGAGCTTCCCTTCACGTTCCGATACCTCCCCAAACTTTCCTCAAGTTCTTTTCTCTGTGAAATCATTTGATCCCCCGTCCCAGTTGAGTATATATGTATATGCACACACATATATGTATGTACATATTTGTGCACTGATCGCGACTACTCGCGACTAAGTATACATTAATAATAGTTATAAATACTTAAACGAAATATATTTCAATTCAAACGAATCACAGGAATGAAACGAACGATTATATATAAGATACAGGAATATATATATAGATATATATGGATATTTATATATGTATGTGTATATACCTACGTCTTACATAATATTAGTGAGCGATGTACGACGAAAATGTGATGAGAGATTAAGTGTGAATGATTTCGAAGACTATGTAAAAATAATGTTGTTTCCACGCGCAGTTTTTCAAATTTTATTGCTCGACACAGGCGATATACAATTTGGTATACCCACGAGGGAATTATCATTTTTTATATTAAGAAAAAAGAATACCTCTGTTTATTTTGGATACTGTGTGGATTATGTAATTTAGAAATTCCTTTATTTCATGGGTTTATTCGATTTACATTTTTTAACTTTATTATGTTCATCTTATTGTTTTGAAAATTTTCATCTACTGTGGTTTCGTTATAAAATCTGTGTTGTTGATGTTTATATTTTCTAACAGTACTAAAAATGTATGTACTTAAATCGAGAGTGAATTTTGTTTAATAAGATATTTTTTAACTTTTATGTAATTTTCTAATATTAAATAAATATAATCGCTATTTGAGCACATACATTTGTGGCACTTTAAAAAAGGAAATATTACACAAATAGATGTTACTTGATAAAATTATTTAATGAGAATATGCTAATGTAAATTAAGGAGTTTCTATTATTTTTCTTTAAACGAAATACTGAAATAACCAGAAATTTTTATATATCATTTTTTCAATTTTGCTAGTCAAACAACAATGTGCGAATAAAACAAATGAAACGTTTTGTTTAGTTGGCTCGTTGCAAAGTGTATAAGACAGTTTTTAGGGCGAAGATTTTAAACTATAATACAGATATACAGAGTATATATCGAGTAAACTGAAAAATCCTGTACATTCAAAAGTTGCACAATTATCATTCAATTGTCCAATACTTCAGTACAATTCAACCAAGCAGAGTGATTATTAACATTCTTGAAGAAAACCAATATTACAAATATATAATAATGCTAAGCATCAATAAATACTTTGAAAAACTTTATATTTTTAACATTACACAATTTTTTATCTAGAGACACTGTAGTACTCTCAGGAATTTATTTTAAAGTTACAGATGTTACTGCACTGTAGAACTCTTACTATAAATTCTAATAACATTTGTGGTACTATGTACCAATTAAAAAAAGTACATTTTATTCTAACACAAAAAGTTATTTTAGTAAATCATACATTTAATAAATCTATTTTTCAAAATATTTATGTATGCTTAGTACAAAGGTCTCAATACTGTAAATTTCTAATGAACCGAACATTTATGATTCCTGCCAGAGACAAATAGATTTTCATTCGTAAACATATTTTCCTTATATGAATAAACAAGTAGACAAATGAACAAACAACAGATGCGCGAATGCGTGATTAAAACTTGTAAATAAATGCTCATATCCATAATTGATCTTGAATGATCCAATACAATTTGAGCTCTGCAATTGAGGACATAAAGTTTATACAAGACATAACTGAAGCATATTGCTGATAAATATTTTGAAACATCAATTGACATAATGCAACTTTTAAGTGCATTAAATTTATTCTTATAAAGTCAATGAACATGGGACATAATTTATTAATCTAAGCAGCTTTGTTAGTCATCAGTTTTGGTGCTCTTGATAGCTCTGTAGCATTATGATATTTGCATAGAAATTTTTGTATGCTATTATTCCTCTTCTTGAAAGCCAAAGAAACTCAACTGCCTTTGCTTTATAATATTCCAATTTTTAGTATCAATTTTGAAATACTCTGCATTAGTTTACAATTCTACCTTCTGATGCAAATAAACATTTTAGCTTCATTTCAACTTTAACAATTTACTATTCCTAAAATCTTCTTAAAATTTTCATTAAACATTCTCTTAACATTAATAACAATTAACTACATTTTTAATAAAATAGAGGGAAAAAATTTTACCTTTCAATAAAATAATTGATTAAACAAATCTAACAAATATATATATGAGTGATATAATTTTTACATAACTCATTGGAATCTATTATATTTTAATTGTTCTGTCAATATTAATATTAGTAGAGTTATACATTCTATTTACATTACTATTCTCTCTCTATATATTTAATACTTATATAAACTCTTTGGCTTTCCAGTAAGATGTTAAACAGATTTTCATTTTATAAACACAAGGTTATAAAATTGTATTAATTCTGTGATGACATTGTTAGTCCTTTGGACTCTTGACACTAAGAGAAACTAGAAGATAGAATGAATAAAGAATTATTATGTCCAAAAATATAAGCAGGTTTTTAATGTATCTGAATGTTTGTTAACGGCCTATACAGGGTGTGATAATACCAATGACTCAAATTGATTAAAACAGTATATTTCAGCTCTTTTACACCCTGTACAGCTCATTCAAAATATCCTATTTACACTATGTTATGTGAAGATACGAAGATAATTTAGTTGCTAGAAAAATATTCTTTTTTGAAATTGATTTAAATGCTTTTGCTTCTTAATACTTATCCAAATTTGGAAATCCTATAAAATGAAATTACAGTATATAATTTTTATTTAATTTTAATTGAAAGTATTACACGTTATTTATTTTTATAAAATTAATATCATATATTCTTTGGAAATATAATGTGAGTAAAATAAATTAATTTACTACAATTTAAATGTTTTTTTAATACATTGTATGAAAGTATTTTAATCATTTTTGGAGTAAAATATTTTTCAAATTTTAACATGTAACTCGTTAGTGTTAAAAACAATCATTTTTTAAAAATAAGAAGTATTTTATATTGGATCAGCATATTTAATATTTTACAGCTATGCATACATTCTTTTTTACATAAATATGTAAGTAGATCTTTTTAAAATTGAACATTAATATATATGTGATAAAAGTTGATTAAGTTAATTGTCAACAATGTTTTGCGAAACTTTTTGCAAATATGTGTGGTAACTATTATATGAATAATTAATTCGAAAACATGAAAATTATACTGCCAAACTGGAGATGCTATTGCATTTATGTGAATTGACATTCTTATGATATTTGGTTATAAACCAAGAAAAAAAATTCTTTTTGATAAGCATTTTTGATTTCTAATTGTAATTAAAATCATGTTACATGATTTGCATATTTTACTAACCTAGTCATTATGTAGGATGCGGCATAAGAATGGCATTATCAACACAAACAAAAGCTGGAAATTAAAAATCATTCATTGAAATTGAGACTACTCAATTATTGATCAGTTGATGATATATAATCTACACCTATTGCTTGTACAATTTTGATGAGCTGCATAGATAAAGGAAAAATGGAAATAAAATATAAAATCTGTAAGCTTAATGTAATCTATGAAGTATGTTGTCTTAAAAGAAAAGTGTCGGTATAATTTTATCTAAATAGGAGATGTATAGAGCAATGTTATAAAAAAAGCTTTTAAATAAAAAAAAAGTCTATTTAAATATATTTATGACAAGATCAATATAATTATTTTAATACTTCGCGAGAGTCTTAAAAATTCAAGTCTAATAAGATACATATATAAATATATATTAGCATTATTAATGAAACAAAATATAAATAAAAATTTGTCTGTACCTAGAATTCGGCTTAATCATTAAAAGATAAATTATTTTATGTTGACTATGTTATGCTGTAAAAAAATTATAGAGTACGAAAATTTGGTAAAATATTAACAAATAAATATTATAAAAGATATGAGATGTGTACTTTCAATTGCATTACCTACTCATAATTATTATTTTATTTTGTTAATAAAAATACATTAAAAAATTAACTCACAATATAATGGATGCTTATTTGTTAACATTATTTTAAAATTTTTAAATACTGAAAATGTATTCAATAAAAAAATATTTAATAATTAATAAATTAGGAATAAATATATTAAATTTATAATTTCCTAAAAGGTGTAAGATATAATTTTATTTAATTTGTCAGTTTATTTATATAACTAGCAAGATACATAAGAATATTAAATATTTTAAGAAAAATACCATGTTTCATAAGTAAGTACCTATATATTACAAAAATAGGGTTCATATAATGTGTAAACTCTAACATATTATTTAATTCTTAAATTGTTTGAGTAGTAAAAGTAAAAATATTTACAAATAGTCAATTCTATTTTTTACAAATATACCTATAAACATCGTTGTATAAAGATCTTAACAATTCTAGCATTATTAGAGTTGCTGATTATTATAATTATTATACTTTATCTTTATATTCCGATCATGTATCGTACATTCGTGTTGTATATATATATATATATATATACAGATACATAATCAAGTGAAGTAGATGAAAATCTACGGGTAACACATCGTCACTCACGTCACAATACTGGAGTATACACGATGCCGCGCGGCGCCATTTACAAACTCCATAAAAATGGCGTCGGTTTTGCGAGTTCCCCCTACCGGATTAGCTCTCGTATACATCTCTCATCGTGACAAAAGTGAAGATAGGTTGGCGTGCACGGTGTACTATATACATATCTACATATGTATACGTACGAATAGAGTAGGCTGCCGGTACATGTGCTCGCTACGTCCCAATTGCTCCGTGCACCTGTTTCTCCTAGACTCCGGCTGTGATTGGTCGACTCCGATCCAGTGACCAATAGGCGCGAACCCGACCGTGTGACGCAGCCTCGAACGTCGTGCGTATGCAGAATCGCCCTCGGAACACACGTAGGAGTTGGAGCGATCCACCGTCTAGGGCGCATGCGCAACAGCTGCCCGAAATCCGAAGCCAGCGACGCCGTACGATATTGTACCGCCAGCCAGACCGCCTCGCTGCTGGAGTGCTGCGCTGCTCTCCGCGCTTGGCGTTTAATTTTTCTTTTTTCCTCGAGGAGTCCCATCAACCGTACACCACAAATTTCAACAAAATGTCTCAATTACAACACAGCCGCAAGCGTGTATGCTACTACTACGACAGTGAGTAAAGCATTTTTATTTGGTTGAAGGAAAACGAAACGGTCTATTCGATGCTCATTAATGACTCCGAGTACAAAGAGCGGTTTCCCTAAATCGCTTTTAATTTCTTAAGTTTTCATTCATTTTTTCCCTATTGCCGCTTAGATATTAGCATTTTGATAGTTTGAACACCGGTACGCGAAAAACTTTTTATATTTGCTAGTTTTGTGTCAATAGTACGATTTGTGCGACGCTAAGCCGAGAGATTCCATGGTGGCGTTTCGTGCGACCGTAGTTTACGAATCGAGGCAGGCGTCCGTCATGTCTACGTGCGACCGTAGTTCACTTGAGAATCTCTCCTCCTATTTCCTTAAAAACAATATTATTTCCTAATATTTAATGGAATTTTCTTGTTTATACATAGTTTTATCATGAATTTAGTATTTATGAATGAATATTTTCAAATTTAATGAAATATTATTATTAAATATTAATTTTCTGTGCATTTAGTAATTTGCTCATTGATGAATGTGATTCTTCACATTATATACTATTTTACGAATAGTTTATTGAATAAACTAACTATTTTTAATATTTTATTATAATTTAGAAATGTTTCTACTAAATTAATAATAATAAGTAGTTGTTATAAATAATGGAATATTCTTTATACCATAAGAGTAATTATTTTGCTTCTGTATGCTTACTTTTAATAATAATGCTCTTACTAGTATGTAGTCATTTATGATATAATTTGTTGTTTGAGTAATTAGATAATGCATTATCTGTAACAGGTAGTAATATGTATATTGAAATGAAAGTAAAAAAAATTATGTTTTTATTATTTAGTCAGATTTACAATAACATTATTTAAATTAACGCTTATAAAATTATAAAATATATTTTTCAGCTTCTTATTTATTATATTATTCTAAATTGTATTTGAATAGTTTGTGCAATTATTGATGTTCTAATTTTAAACTAAAAATCTTACTTAAATTAATACTATGGTATTTGTTTGATGAAATATTATAAACAAACGACACCAATTTATTTTAACATAATATAAGAAAATAATTATTTTAGGTGATATTGGAAATTATTACTATGGACAAGGTCATCCCATGAAACCTCATCGCATAAGGATGACCCATAATTTATTATTAAATTATGGACTATACCGTAAAATGGAAATATATGTAAGTGCATTTGATAAGTACTAACAGTTTGTACTTATTGTATTTATTAATTATGTAGTATGAAAGTATCGATTAATAACAATTTAATAATTCAATTATTCAATATAATTAGAGAACACAAAGAATTTAAATGTAACATATATCCAAAAAGTAAAAAATTAATTTTTTTACTATTATTTAATAGGATAGAAAAAATATATTTTTATAAATTAAGACTTAAATATATAATATATTCAACAATTAAGCACAAAACTTAATAAATAATATTATATTTTAAAATAATGATTTTAGAGACCACATAAAGCTACTGCTGATGAAATGACAAAATTTCATAGTGATGAATATATTAGATTTTTGAGGTCAATCAGGCCTGATAATATGACTGAATATAATAAACAAATGCAGAGATGTAAGTTTTAATTTAATTGAGGTAGTAAATCAATTTCATAATCATTGGATTATATTTTAATATAAATAATATTTATAGTTAATGTTGGAGAAGACTGTCCTGTCTTTGATGGTTTATATGAATTTTGTCAATTGTCTGCTGGTGGATCTGTAGCTGCAGCTGTAAAACTTAATAAACAAGCTTCTGAAATTTGTATAAACTGGGGTGGTGGTCTCCATCATGCGAAGAAAAGTGAAGCCTCAGGTTTTTGTTATGTAAATGATATTGTGCTCGGCATTTTAGAGTTACTAAAATATCATCAAAGAGTTTTGTACATTGATATTGATGTTCATCATGGTGATGGAGTCGAAGAAGCCTTTTATACAACAGATAGAGTAATGACAGTTTCATTCCATAAATATGGAGAATATTTCCCAGGAACTGGTGATCTCAGAGATATTGGTGCTGGAAAGGTACATATTTATTTCAAATTGAAAATATTAATTACAATTAAATAGAAATAAATAGAATTAAGTGAAATTACATAATTCATTCAATTTATAAAGTTTTCATTTTAATTTTTTCAATTTTAGGGAAAATATTATGCTGTCAACATTCCTCTAAGGGATGGAATGGATGACGAAAGTTATGAATCTATATTTGTACCTATAATTTCAAAAGTAATGGAAACATTTCAACCATCTGCTGTTGTATTGCAATGTGGAGCTGATTCACTTACTGGTTAGTGAAAAATTTATTTATGAGAGGTGTAACATAAAAATACAGTGCATTTTTATTAACAGCACAATTTTTGTTTTTTAATTCATAGGAGATAGATTAGGCTGTTTCAACCTTACAGTAAGAGGTCATGGAAAATGTGTTGAGTTTGTTAAAAAATACAATTTACCTTTCCTCATGGTAGGAGGAGGTGGTTATACAATAAGGAATGTATCAAGATGTTGGACTTATGAGACTTCTGTTGCTCTTGGTTCTGATATAGCAAATGAACTTCCTTACAACGATTACTTTGAATATTTTGGACCAGATTTTAAATTACACATTAGTCCATCTAATATGGCTAACCAAAATACTCCTGAATATTTGGAAAAAATTAAGTAAGAAAATAATAATATTTTGTCTTTTCATGAAATATTTACGTATTTTACCACATGATTTTAATGTACTAAATCGTAAAATTATTATTTTATAGGACTAGATTATTTGAAAATCTTAGAATGTTACCGCATGCTCCCGGTGTACAGGTGCAAGCTATTCCAGAAGATGGTGCTGTTATTGAAGATTCAGAAGCTGAAGAGAAAGCAAATCCTGATGAAAGATTGCCTCAGCGCGATTTAGATAAGAGGATACAACATGAAAACGAATACAGTGATAGTGAAGACGAAGGTGAAGGTGGTAGAAGAGACAACCGATCATTTAAGGTAGTTACTAAGTTAAATGCTTCTATTTCTAATTCTTCAAGGTTTTAAAAAATATATTTAAAAAAACCATTGTTCTTTAGGGGTCAAGAAAACGACCACGTTTAGAGAAAGGTCAGGAAAATACTGAAGGAGACATAAAGAAAGATGATGAGATCAAGTCGGAAATAAAAGGTACTTAAAGATTATAATGCTTATAATAATTAATTTAAACACTGATAAAAAGGATAATTTAGCAGCAAAATATAATCTATTCGAATCAAATAGAACATCTCTTTGATGTAGGTTCATCTGAATACTTTTATGGAACAAAAAAGAAAAATTCTGTATTTTAAACATCTTAAGAGACAACAATATTAGTGTCTTATTTAATTTTTTTATTATTATATTAAACTTTTTGTAATGTGCTATAAACTTCATAAATTATTCAATCATTCATAATACATCCTATTAATGTTTATATTAATTCTTTTAATCAATTGTCTATGTTTTTTTTACTTAAGGAACATATTGTCAATAAACTTTTATATAATGTCTGCTTACTGTTTTAAAAATATTAATAAATAAGTATGAAATGAAATTAATGGAACATAACAAATTTAATTTTACGTTAAGATGAACATATTAATAGGTATTTTTAAAAAAAACTAATAACTTCATTTTTGCTGTATAGGTTCTGATTTGAACGTTCCTTTATGACTTGATATATTACTATTACTAAATTAAAAAAATTAAAAGGTCTTTAATGTATATAAATAAATATAATTTTTTTTTCTTAGTAAATTATTTTAATATTGAATTTCCAAAAATGACTAAACCTTGATTTATAAGCTTGCCTTTTTTAGTTAAATTTTATTTTCTAAATTAATTTTGCAATAATTTTAAAGTAATTTTGAATTTCGTTTTATAAAAAAATGTCTTCTACTTGTAATTATATGACGAATATTGCGGTGTATGGAAATAATTAAAAATATATAAATATCCGAATGAAACTTCGTAAAACTTTAGTTTTCAATATTGAAAATTATCCTTTTCATCAATATAAACTTTAATAAATTGTAATTAAAAATAATTTAAAAAAATGATTTGTTTTAGAAAACGAAAAAGATGAAAAATCAAATACTACAAATGAAGAAACGAAAAAGGATGGCAGTGTAAATCCCTGATTTAGGCATATTGAAAATCCTTTTAAGGAATGGAATTTAGAACTTAATAAGTAAATGACGGCCAAGTTTCGTAATTACAATTGTTGAACTCAATTTTTGACATCTTTATGTTTCTACATAATTAGTATGATAAGTCAGGAATAATTATTTTTTTTAAAGTATATATGTTTAGGCCCATTTAAAAATACCAACTGAATGAAATACAACAAAAAGTCATTTTCTATAATGTTTCATTTACAACGCGCACATACAAGAATCATTATTGTTTAAGGTAAACGTCCTAAATTGTAAAAATCATTTAATTTAGTCTATATTATATGATAACAATTTTCTTTATAGTATTAGGATACATATTTAACTTTCACGTTAAATCTTCATATTTATTGTGAGCGCATATCATTGCTTAGGAAAATTTCAATTAAAATGCATACTTATAATAAATGAGTTAATGAACTTACAATTAACTATACAAAAATGTATGTAAGTTATAAATTTGGCTGTCAATCTTTTTACACAAAGTTATTTAAATGAAGTATAGTGAGATCGTAATTAAGTCTAACCATCATTATTTAAACAACCGTTGTATCACGGTTGAATTCATGAATTATAAGTTCTCATTGTCATTAAAAAATCTTTTGACTGAGCCCAAATAAATAAGGCTTACAAAAGGGCAGAATACAGACGCAACTCTTAGATTTATAAGGCTTGTTCTCCAGCCAACATCTAGCGTATTAACAAATCAAATTTTGAACTTTAATAAAGGACACTAACTTTAATAAAATTTTAATTATATTTTATAATTAACACACGTTTATTATTCCTAAAATGTGCAAATAGTACAATCTTAATTATGATTATTCATTCAATTAGATCTATTATTACAATATTTTTATAAAGAATAATGCTATTTATAATACAGGAATTAAATTTCTAACGTATTTCATTTAGTATTTAATTAATCAAATATTATTACAGGTCAAAATTTGGTTTGCTAATTCATTAGTTTGAAGAAGCTAAACACACTTTTCTTTGCTTCCTATTTTTGTACATAAAATAAAAAGTAAACCAATTACGGAAAACGAACCCCTTTACGCAATCATACAAGTGGTAACGATGTTCGTTTTTAGTGTATAATATTTTATTTTCTATGCGAGAAGTATTTAGTAGAAATCACGAGTCAAATGAAAAGTTTAGATATTACTTAAGACTATCAATAAAAATAAATGGTGCATTATAATAGGATCGATTTTTCAAAATATTAATGCAAATAATCCGATTAAGGCAAAAGTATTGATGATGTGATTATACTAAAATTTTTTAAAAAATAGATAATTATTAATAACAGATTCAAACGATGTAAACTAAATTTATTGAAACCTGAAATTGAAAAATTGTTTGATCATGTGAAAAAATTGCGAGCATATATTACTATAGTTTTATGTAAATTACATTTTCATTAAAAATTTATAAAATATAGTGTAAAAAGTGAATTACAGTTTTCCTTTTTGTAATTTATTTTTTTTTTACATTTTCTTAATTTTATAGGGTTTATATACATAAAGATCTCATAGAAGTTATTTCTGTGTAATATTTAACAATATTTAAATTTTTAGTGTAAATGTAATAATAATGCACTTGATTATTTTATTACATATATACCTGGTCGGATTAGTTGTTTGTCTTTTAAATTGAAAATAGACTTCCGAATTAAAGTTATGAACAACAGTTTACTTAGCTAGAATGTAATTTTTAATTTAAAAAAATATTGTGTAATGTTGCGTATAATAATGTCAGTTTTGAAAAATAAGACAAACATCATAATATTTATGTCCAAGTATAAAGTACTCAAATGTTTTTAAATATTTATAATAAAAAAATAAAGATAATACTTGTCTAAGTGTAATTTAATTTCCCTTATCTAATTTTTTGATTATTCATTAGAATTTAGTAAACTGTAATGTAGTTAAATAATAAATATAGATAAAATAGATAATAGATAAAATGAATCATTGTAAATGACAAAATTGCACATAATATAATGTCACTTTCAAAGAACACAATGAGTAACTAGATTTTGATTTTTGATTAAAGTAAATGTAAAGATTTTATTTTAATTATATTCATTTAGTACCTTTTTTCATTTTTTTTGGAGAATAATTAATGTTATTTATTAAACTAATTTTTAGTTAAAATTACTTAAAATGTATAATATGGAATATTTCTATTAAATCAATATTTAAAATATTGCAAATAATGTTAAAATAAACAATCAAAGGACTAACAATTGTTTTGTTATAGTTGTATAAAATTGTAGTAAAAGAAATAATTATGCAGGTAGTTAAAAAAGAGTATAAATGTTTTTATTATTTACTTTGTTTAACAATATTTTACATTTTATCTTTCAAGGTTCAGAGTTATAGATTACTTAAATGAATTTTTAATTAAATTTTAACCATTTTATAAAGTTTTCATTACCTGATATATATGCCCAATTGTGGTACTGTGCAGGCATTTAAAATACCTGTATTGCACATTATTAATACATGATAAATAAATTTGGATAACAAATAAACAATCAAAACATGCAATTCTTTATTTATTATCACGAAGAATTTCATCATTTCTCTGTAAATATTTTATGACAAGTAAACTACAATCAAGATATCCTGCTGTACTAGATTTTTAAAAAAGGTATTTTCAGTGTTTGTAATTCAATGCATTTTTATTATACTTTATAATTCTTCTTTATCAAGTGCTTAATCCGTGAAATTTATATTTAATTATGCAGTACGTAAATATATATCTTTTATTTCAAGTAGGTACATAGATTAGGTGGTTTATGCATCAAAATTATAAGTAATATACTGTATATACGCACGCGGCTATTAGGGCGCCGTTTTAACAGCTGTTATGTTTTGATAAACATTCTGGAGTATTGGTACAATATTTTACTATTTATTTGTAAATTGGTGACGCGAAGAATTGCTGATAATATGTAGTAAAATATATTAGTAAGATATACATATATATAGAACATAAGTGAATTCTTTTCTGTTAAAAGAGAAAGTTACAAGTTTTCATAACCTTAAATCTACTCTTATATATCGTGTTTGGTGCTATTTAAACATCATGAATTACGATTGTATGTTGAAAAATATTATTTATCATCCATTCTGCTGAAAATGAATAAAAAATCTAAAAATGATACAGATTTTTTTATTTTACAAGGTAAGTTATTAATCATCTGTCAATTGTTTTTATTTGCAGGTAATTATTTTTGTCTTTGACACTTTTATATTTTTGTTCTAGATTATTCATGATTAAATTATAAATTAAATATAGGTAACAAGGAGTTTCTTTGATTTATACATTAGATCAAGACTGTGATACAAAAATGATCTCGCATATTATGACTCTTGCTAATGGCATTATTGGCGTCAGTGTATTAGCTATGCCATTTTGTTTCAAGCAATGCGGGATTGTATTGGCTACATTGGTGCTTTTAGTAAGCAGTATTCTTTCTCGTCTAGCTTGTCACTTTCTTATTAAATCGGCAGTTATGTCTAGGCGAAGAAATTTTGAATTCCTTGCATTTCATGCATTTGGTCCAATGGGGAAATTCTTTGTTGAACTGTGTATTATAGGTTTCTTATTAGGAACGTGTATAGCATTTTTTGTTGTTGTTGGAGATTTAGGTCCACAAATTATTGGTGATATGATTAACAAAAATCCTGAAGATATAAGAACTAGTTTTCTTATTACAACTGGCATTTTTATTGTATTACCACTAGGTTTATTAAGAAATATAGACAGTTTAGCCAGTGTTAGCACTGCATCCATTGCATTTTACATTTGTCTAGTTTTCAAGGTATCATTTTTGTCTTACTAATTTATATTTTATGATGTTAATACACATATATAAAATATACTTTTATTCTTTAGGTTATAGGTGAATCGACACATCATATTTTCAATGGTGACTGGTTTGATAAAGTTTATTATTGGAGACCAGCAGGTATTTTACAATGTTTACCCATTTTTGCATTAGCACTTTTTTGTCAAACCCAGTTATTTGAAATTTATGAAGCTGTACCAAATTCTACTTTGGAGAAAATGAATCAGATTGTTAGAGGAGCTTTGAATATTTGCACAGCTGTATATATTTGTGTTGGATTTTTTGGATATGTTGCTTTTTGCACACAGACTTTCACAGGTATAAACAATTTCTTAGATATATCATATTAAAAGAAAAGAATTATAGTATACTATAAAATATAGAACATTTCTTGTTTGCAGGGAATATTTTGATGAGTTTTGAACCCAGTTTGACCTCTGAAATAATCAAAATAGGTTTTGTGCTTTCTGTAGCATTTAGCTTTCCCCTAGTCATTTTCCCATGTAGAGCAAGTCTTAATTCATTATTATTTAAAAGAGTATGTATTGAACTGATTCAATTGATTATTCATTAAAATTATCATTAAATGCATCAAGTATTTTATTATATGTTTTTATAATTCAGGGATATGCACATGAAACTACAACCAGTTATATTAGTGAGGCAAGATTCAGGTGTCTTACTACTTTCATTGTATCAATAGCATTAATTGTTGGAGTGTTAATTCCTAATATTGAATTTGTATTGGGTATAGTTGGATCTACAATAGGTGTTATAATATGTCTTATATTTCCTGCAGCATTCTTTATATCAATTAGCACCAAAAATACAAATGAAAGATTGATTGCTCAGGTATCAATTAATTATATCAGAATTATTTTGAACAGATCTTTAAAATTTGTATGAAATATGTAATTTATAATTTATTTTTAGATTATTGTATTTATTGGAATGTGGATTATGATTCTTGGGACATATGCAAATTTATATGCTTTAGAACAGTCATCTAATTCAAGACTAACAGCCGCAACTGTGAAACTTCCTAGTCAAATAAATATGCCTCATGCATTGGTCGATAATGAAATGCTAATTAAGCCTGAAGAACTGAAACCACCAGATGTTCTACTAAAAACAAAAGGTACATATTGTTCACATAAAGAATTTAAAAATATGAGTTTGTATTTTTAATAATAATACTTAAAATCAAATAATATTTATGCATTATACATATAAAGAGTACTAATTTAATTCATATTAATTATTGATAAATTAATTCATATTAAGATATATTAATTTATTGTCAATAGGTGAAATAAAAAGTTCTAATCTTGAAGTTCCTGAAAAACCACCTAATGATGAGAATGTTCGTCAGGAACCTCCTATACCGGTGGAACGGTTATCAGATATTGAAAAGTTAAAAGATAAACAGGACATAGGTGATATTAAACCTGTAACAATTAGTCCAAAAATTCAAGAAATAGTTGATAAGATTAGTCACTTGGACAATCAAATTATTGATGAAGTTAAAATGGCATATAATTCTTTAAAAAAAGAAAAGAAAAATGAAGAATTACATATAAACGTAGAAGCACAGCAGGAAATCCCGAAAGAAAACGATAAAGTTAATTCTATTTTAAAGAATGATGTTATAGCAGTTGATGCAATAAAGAAAGAAGAACTGGAACTGGCAGCTGATAAAGAAATGTCTAATAATGATCCTGTACAAAGACGTAAAGAGCAACTTGCAGAAACTTTAGAAAAACATATAAAGCAGGAGGAAAAACTAATGCAGGAACAAAAACAGTTATTGAAGGATATTGAACAAAAAAAGAAGGAATTACAGTTAGAAAAGAAAGAAGAAGAGGACCAACAAAAAAGTAAAATTATTGCAGAAGTGCCAAAAGTAATTGAAGCAGAAATTAAAAATGAAAACAACAATGATGTAAAACTTATTGAACTTCCAGTAGAAAATAAAATTAAACTATCGATTTCAGAGAAAAAAGACTCAAAAATAGATGAAATAAATATTGAAAATAAAAAAAATATAAAGAATAATGAAATTCCAATTGATTCACATCGTGACCAAATTAAAAATGATGTATTGAATAATGAAGGACCAAACATTGATAAAAAACTTATTTCTAACATAAATCGAACACCTGCAAATTTATCAATTAAAAAATCTGAAGATCCTATCATTGTATCATTAACTAAACAGTCAAATAAAGTTTTTAATGATAAAGACTTTAACATTCCAAAACAAAATAAAGTTATTGATAAAAAGATAGATGATACAAAAATAAATATAAAAAATCAAGAAAAAAAGAATGAATATGACATTCCTATAGTATTAAAAATGAATAATCAAACAAATATAATAACAAATTTGCAATATCCATCAATCAATCAAAGCAATTCTGGTTTAAGAAGAGACATCTTAGAAGAACATCAAAGGGAGAAACGAATGGTTGAAAAGTCTAATTCTTCAACTGAGCATAATGACAAAGCTGTAGTTAATGAGACAGAAATTTGTGTTAAAGAAGATAAAAAACTGCAAACCACAAATTCTGACCAAATTACAGTAGTTGATGAGTCAAGAGATACTATAAATGCAGATAATTTAATTAAAACCCATACATATTTGTCTGAACAAAATGTTATAAAACAAGTTTCAATTGATCCAGAATTAAGCATAGGTAGTAATTTTGTCAAGGTGAAAAAACGAGATTTGAAAGCTCTCAAACAGAACAGCGATGACAAAAGATAATATAGTTCAATTAATTATTTAATTAATTAATGACTGAATATATTATGTAAATTTTTAATTTAAACATTTTTAACTTCAATCATTTATTAATTTCATATAAAATAATTATCTCTGTTATAAAATGACAATTTTTTATTAATTTATTTATTATATAAATTTATATATATTACTTATAAAAAGAAAAATTTAATAGCAAAATTTATTTAATAGAATATTTGTCTGAACTTTTTGGAAATTTTTAAGCAATGAAGAAAAGGTATAACTTTTTTATACCTTTATTAAAAAGTTGTTAAGTATTTTTAAAAATTCTGTATAAAATTTTCTTAGTCTTTGATTATTTGAATGGTAGACTTACATGTTTTTACATTATAGCTGAGTTATAGATTTGTAGGTATAGTGGAAATTATTAAAAACGATTTAAAAATTTTAGTAAATGTATAAAATATTATAATGATTTTATACAATAATATTAAATGAAAGCTTAATTACAAGATTGATAGTTTAAAGAAAACCAAATGACTTTCATTAGTGAAAATATTATTTTGCATGGTTTTCATAGAGAAAATATTGTATCGTAAATTAAAATCGTTTAGTTATGAATTAATTTATTAATATTGTACACAAACTTTGATACAAATGTAAATAATAATGTACCTGTTATACGTACAATTAACATAATTTATTTATGAAAATACAGTATAAAAAGATTAAAAATTAAAGGTATATTTGGATTAAAAAATATTAATGAATTTGTTAAAACAGTAAATAATTGATCAAAAAATTGTATTATTTTTTATATTATATTAACAAAGCTGATCAATCGTTATATTTCTATAAATTATTTATTGTAAAACATGATGGTTAAATATGTATTTGTGTATATAATGTATATGCATAATGTACAATATATTTTTATGGTAATAAAAAAAGATTTAATATTTAATATACATTCAGTGTCTGCATTACATTTAATAAACCCTTTAATTTATTTTTATTACGTAGTTAATATATTGAATATTTATTATTGCAAAATTAACTAATTTGATCATGTGAATTGCATACACAAGAATATAACTACATTATAATTTTTGTCATATACAATACATTTTTTGTTACATTTAAAAGTGTAACTCCAAAATTTTGTACTTCATTGTAAATTTATTGCAATACCTTTTAAACAGCACTACTTGAAATACCTCATTAATTTCATTACTAAAGAATAATAAGGAAACAGCCTGTAATGTTTTTTCGAATAATTTCAGATTAATTTTCTCTTGAACATTATAGTAAATTTTAACTTAATTTACGTAGTAGTAAATATATTAAATTAATCATAAAACACTAATTTTGCGTAACCTAAAAATTGCAAAATCCGCAAAATCGGCATAATCACGATTGATGAACAAAGATCGACGAACAATTATACCATGCATTGATATGATATGACTAGCTGATTGGCAACTCCAATCACATTGTGATTTCAGCCTAATGAATTTTGGCGGGTATTTTTCTCTCGTGTTCGCTCGCCAAGGCTCCATTCTCCACACAAAGTAACTAAAAGGCTCTTCTTCACACGTGCAGTTTTCGTCGGCAGTATTTTAATCTATACAAGTCACAAACTACGTTTAAAATGTGTAAGTAATCATTATGTTGTAGAATAGAATGTAGTAAATATCATGACACTTTAAAAAATATTTTTAAGATTTAGTAGGTTATGATTAAATATTATGTTTTTATATCATTTTAGTATATTAAAGTATTTCCCTAATTGTCATTTTTTTCTTTTAGTAATTAAACCAAAAGATTGGAGTGTAGATTATTTTTTGGCTAATGAAGCCCATTGTATTAAAATTTTAGAAGAATGCAATATCTTGGAAGAAATTCCTTCGCTCAATGGAGCACCTTTAGATTTTTTTAAAGATGGGCAACTTGTTAGATTTCAAGGAATGCTACAAGACGTATACAATCCTGAGTATTTTTTTAAAAATTATGAGGTAACTAACACTAATACAGGAGAAACCAGTATTAAATCTGGTATGTATAGGGATGGAGCGACTTGTCAGGTGATTGTATATTTTAATCTTATAAAAACTAATATATTTGTCAAAGCCAATTTATGAATCTGTCAAACTTTATACAGTACACATCTTGTTTTCTTATATATTACCTATATCAACTAAAAAACATTATCAATTTGTTGGGTAAAGTTTGACATTTTGGTAAGCTGCATTTTTTCCTATGAGGTGTTGATATAAATAATTGATCGGTCTCTAAGGAGCACTATTTCCAACGTTGAATCTTTTAACGTTTCCGGACAGTGCAAGACCAATAAAAAGTTAATATAATTGGTTGCTACAGGTGTGGAATACTTGAAGTATGGTTTATTCCATGTATGCTGCTACCAACAAATAAAATTAATTTTCAAATAAATTGTGATACTTTCTGTAAAGATTTATTGATTGTTTAATACTTATTTTTTTTACCTAAAGGCTAATGAACGAGTTTTAATTGATTCAAATAAAAATGAGAATTCTGAACGAGAAACATGGATTGTTATTTCAACTCCTGGGTTAAATACCTGGGCAAAAGAACGCTATACATCTGTATTTAATGATCCAGTAAATTCTGCAAAACCATCTGATAGTAGTACTAAAAGAAATTTGGATGAAACTGAACCAATGGATTGTTGTGAGCCAATTAAAAAGAAAGAAAAAGTTTCTTCTAATGATAATGATGCTGGTTCATCAAAAATTGAAGAAAAACCACAGAAATCTATGATAGTATCAAAAGAACACATTTTAAACTTTCCAATACCTACAGAGAATGGGAAAGCTTGCATTGTAAAAGTAAGTGTAGGATTTTAATGAAACTTTGAGATAATTAATTGTTTAAATTAATTATAAAATAAATTTACTTAGATATACAATGAATTCCCTCATAAAATAAATCAAATATTTAACATTATTGGATTTTTATCACTGAATCCAAATTTAAGTGAAGCTGGCGATATAGAAGATATACCAGAAAATCAACTAGAAAAACAAACACATCACCCACCTGCATCAGTAGTTCCAAGATTACATGCCATTAAAGTAACTAAAGAAGTCAATACATATATTTCAGAAGATACTAATTTTCTTTCAAAAGTACAAAGTGTAAGGGGAAATTTAAGAATGATACTGAGTCAATTGCTTTTTGGTGATGAATTTGCAGCAGATTATTTAATTTGCCATCTTATTTCAACTGTGTATGTATTTGTTAAATTAAAAATTGTTTAACAGATGCTTTTATTTATATTATTAATACAATCTTTATTTGTGTAGGTATTTAAGAAGAGATGATATATGCCTTGGAGCTTTTTCACTAAATTTTACTCATTTTCCAAAAAATTATATTAATTTTATTCAAGAAGTTTATGAATTTTTAAAACAAATTTTAGTTAAATGTCATTTTTTCAGTGTTACAGTGGAAGAACTTAATGACACCAATTTTGTACCGAAGTATGTAAAATTTATAATATTCTATAAATTCGCAAATTTTAATATTTTCAAAATTTTAGTAAACATAGTTGATTTTTTTACAATTAAATCTGAATTTTCAGAAAGGATTACGAATGTGATAGACTAACCAGTGGTGTTTTACAGTTGAGTAACAATACACATTTAATTATAGATGAAAGCAAATTGGCTGGTGGTCAATTAACAACTCAAGGAAAACAAAATTACAGTGCACTCAGCCATTTAATCCAATTTCAAAAACTTGCATATGATTTTCAGTATTATAATGTAGAATACGAAACTGATATGCCTGCTTTGATATTTTCTGAATATAAATCGTTTATACCAGTAAGTATACATAAAGTATTATAATATGTCAATATAATTCGTTAGATGTAACGAAATTTTACTGTTTATTCTTTTGACCAGTGTCAAAATCAAGTTGTTATACGACCATGTTCGGATACAGTTAAAATTTATCCTCAAGTTCTTGAAGCTGCTAAAATATATTTGAAAGATGAAAATCGGTTAAATGATATCCGACAGTATATATATACACTTAAAAATACGAAATTTGAATTTACGGAAGAAACAACAAATGTAATATATCAACTTATTATTATTCTGTTTTTAACAGTAATGATACAATGCTTTAAATTTAATTGTGTAATATTATTATTACGCCATTTCAGATTATACAAGAAGACTTTGTAAGAATAAGACAATCAGATAGAAGTTTCTCAGTTGATAATATGCATTCTTTGATGGTACTTTCACGATTAATGTCCTTATCGCATGGTTACAACTCATTAAATACTGAAATGTGGAAAAGAAGTTTGGAAATGGAAATGGAAAGGATGAGCAGATTGCCGAAGCGAAAATAACGTTCTTTATGATATTTAAGTCGAATTATTAAGTACTTGTAAATTTTATTTATTTTTTGATAAAGGTTTTTATGATACAAGGTGACATTTAATATTGTTTATCGCTTCTACAATAATCTCATATTCACAATCATTTTTATTTACATATCATTGCAATCGTCTTCAACAATAAATAACAAACTTAAATTGATGCTACATTTCATTTTTAATTTTAAAAACGAAATTAGCTTATCACATTTACATCTAATAATATTGTCTTGTGTCATTCGAAGATATTTCAATACAGAAATTACTTCGAGACTTTTATTTTTCAAAATATTATTTAATTCTAAATAAAGCATAAATCTTTATTTAAAATAATATATAAAACAAAAAGTAATTTAATATAAATAAATCGATTTTTATATCTGCAATCGGACGGATAATATTGTATATACATTTAAAAGTGTTAGATATACAATTGTCATATATTTTTAAATATCTCAAAATTAATCACAATTGAAATAACTTGCTTTTTTTTAATAAATAACGAGGTTAAAGAACTATGTTACGCAATTTTTTTCAATTATTAAACAAACATTTTTTGTATTAAATGTTTATCAAGTAGAAAAGAGTTGAAATTTTCTTTAAATTATTTTCGCATAGTTCCGTGCATTATCCAAAATATGTTATCAAAATATTTATATTATTTACTATGGAATGATAATATTATGAGATATATAAAGTGTTCATACATTGTAGTACAATATTAATTATTTGAGTAATATGTCTATCTATGTTGCGTTTATCATTGTATAATTACATAATATACGGTGCTATATATGTCAACGTTCTAATCTATATTTCAGAAATTTTATTATTTTCTCGTTTCGCAATTATGATTTTCCTTCGAATCTTATCCATATTTTTGACACGTATTTCATCATAATGAAAATATTGTTTGCGCATCTAGTTTTGTTATGAAATGAATATTTCGACAAAAAATTTTTATTTCTTTTTCTACATGCAATCATATTATGGTATTTGAATAGAAGATTTTTTTTTTAATGTATGATGCATTGTAGTACATAGCACTGTATTATCAAAATACGTATTTTTGTTTCAATTGTACTGTTTGTAATTTGTTTTTCTAATTATATATTGAGGAGTATCATACACTCAAATTTTAATTAAAATTTGTAGTAATTTATGACTCTCTACTTTGATGGATTATTTTCGTATTCATCAAATTTGTAATAGATTCGTTAAAGTTGCCAATGTTGGTTATCGATTTCAACATTGATTAAAAACATGAAAAACACAAAATGCTTTTTTGATTCGTTCGTTAGGTATACAATTGCTGAAAAAGCAATAGCTGGTTAAAACCGAAAATAGAATCTATATAATTAATTTTGGACTTCCGTTAGTTTGAAATACATTTTTATCAATACTCGTAACTTCGATCAAATAATACTTTAGTATCGACAGCTATATTATGTATATTTAACATTCGCGTAAAGCATAATAAATAGTGTTAATTAAAATTTCACGAATGGAGTATAATGTAAATACTCAAATATAATAAGAACGTATATAGTTTAAATATTTAATAAAGATAATGTTTATCTACAAGTAACGAAATACGCGTGTTCGGTAATACAGAAAATTCAACAGTAAACAAAGTTAGGATAAATCACATAACTCACCGATACCTATATATACAGTATCGGGTAAGTATACAATTGTAGTACGTTATCCTTACGCTAATAACTTAACTTTATGACTTTGTATAAACGATAACAATTTTGTAAATTAATAGTTAATATAAATGAAAATAAATAAATTCTCTTAAAAATATCTAATTGGTCTCGAGGAATCATTATGCGTATTTTATATGTATGCGCGTTTACGAAAATTATGGTTTGACGTGTCCCGTGTCATCGATGTAAGCAGCATCGAGAACCCTTTGCACAGCATCCGAATTCTTTGGCGTACCGTATCTCTCGTTTCGTAACTCTCGCTCATTTTGCACAAGTTCCAAACCTCTCTTGGCTGCTTGAGCGTATCTCTTCGATAATGCGACTTCGCCTTTAGCACCTGGTATGTGTCCTGTGTACCCTACGATCGGTGGGCTTTCGGCTGACACTTGGTTGTCTGCGTAAAAACGTTTCAAAAGTTTTACATAGGTTATAGATATTTACATTATAATCAAACTAGTATAGCAGTGCGCTTAAATACTTGAAGCATTGACTAAAATATAATTACAGCAGGAGAGAAATTGAAGCAACGCAATATACGTTTCATCACCGATGCGTAAAGTTACTTATTATTTCATTTTGCCGGTATATTTTTGCATCCCGATTCACCGTTTTAATCATTTTTAATATACCTTTCGAACAATATATAATTTTAATCGTCGTGACATCGCTGAAATCGTAAAATATATTTGTATTCAAGAACATTTAGGAGGACACCGACCGATATGGAAAGTTTTTTTAAACACAGGTTTACTATAAACGAAATGACAATAATTAAATAAACCTAAACAATATGAATTTCAACTATTTCTTAAGAATTTGATCGATAATGTTGAGCTATATGTGAATAAAATATATAATACATCAACGGAGAGGAAGTAATTTGAATGCGAATGTATTTACAGTATTTGTCGTCACATATTTAACTATCACGTGTTTAAAGTATTAATAAATTTTTCAATATTGCATCCATCGCTAGATTGTTTAAATGTTTGCATAAACGAACCTCTTTCACGCTTTACAAAACTTGAATCGATAAAATTATATAAAATATAGTAATTATTATATAATTAACAAAATAATATTGGTTATATTTAATTATGATACATTGACTACGAAGGTTTTGTCCTATTATTATCAATGAAAATTATATTTTACATTCAACAATTATTATGTGGTTCTTACCAGAGGTATTTTATTATAGAATATAAATAACGGTGTATGTTGCATCCTTTTTAGTTTTTAAACGATAGTGCGTAACTTTAATGTTCATAATTGTTTTTCCAAAAATAATTCCGACGGTATAAAAAAAAAATTTTTAATTTATTTCTACATTGTAATTATATGTATTCCTATTACTTTCGATAAATTTTGACGACATTAAAATATTAGAAATAATATAATATATTGTATAATTACAAGTTGACTTACAAATTGACAATATATGATTATGTAATTTTAAGCTCGGATGTATTATATGAATTTGATGAAAAATTCTTGTTATAACGTTCGTAATCTACGATTTTGAATCGATATCACTTATTTCCATATCCGTCAGTGAGCTTCCTTTCGAAAAATGTTAAGATAAAATAAAATCAGTCACCTCGTTTGTTAAATAGATTGACATAATAATGTACCTATTTATGTGCATATATGTGATTAATATACGCAATCTAAATAATGCCTCAGATCTTGACTACGTTGAATTCAGATTACGAGTATAATTAGTGAGAAGGCAATCGATAAAGCCAGTTGAGTAATGATATATTAATTAGTACGTAAATATACAATATGTGTACAATAAGTAGATGGTCCTGTGGAAAAAGCCGAAAGCCTTAATTTTTTATACGATACCGATGATGTACGTATGAATTTTTAACTTACATGCAATAATGTACATTAAATGATTATTCTGTACATATGTGTGATCTTCCAAAGTTAATTCTTAAGCGTTTAAAGTGCAATATTAATGACGGTTACGATATTTTGTAGTTTAAGCATCGAAATACAAGTTTTCAATTAGTGTCGAATTCTTCTTGTCGTTCCTCTTTTCTGCTTTTTTCGTTGTATACCTATATATGTATATTTATATATATATATATATACAGTTTCGTTAGAAAATTTAGCAATAACTGGTTAAAAATCAAATATTTGATATGATGATGATTCAATGAATAAATGATTAATTAATTGCATGAGTGATTAACGATGTATAATTAGTCATGTATAATTAGATAATCGTGTACACTGATAATTATATAATATCAACTAATTAATTGTGCGTATCTGATATATTTATAAATAGGTAAAACACCCGGTTTTTAGTAACGAACTGTAAGTTAATTTTTTAGTCTCTTTAATGAAAAAAAATCTGTAATGTATTCCCACCACCTTGCAATATATATTATAAAAATTACTTTTTGTACATTTAAAGGAGATTTATAACGATATATATCGAGATCAAATATACCAATTTACATAAATTCATGCCAACATGCAGTCCAACTATGAGTATGCATATAATTATGGTTTTTAGGATAAGCCAGCATACAAACATAAATAGTATGTAAAGAATGGCAGAAGTTTGAAATAAAAAAAAATGTAATTGAGAGATTTAGCGCAGTTACCAAAGTGTTGCCTCTTTCTGCCGTGCCCGTGATCGATTTCCACGTCGACGTTGTCTGTCCTAACGCGCGATAGTAAATTTCGAGGATCCATTCTTTCGGCGTGTGCTCTCATTGCGTCCCGTCGCACTTTCAGCTTGTTCTGTGCTTCTCGCCACTCGATCGCTCCTTCCTCGACTGCTTTCATGAACGTCAATCCGTATATGTTATTGTACCCCGGTATGTAACCTACAACCGTCCGTTCCAATTATTTCACATTAATTAAATATACTAGGGAATTCGCAACTGTATGTTTCTTTGATTTACACTTTCTTTTTTATTTACAAAATAGACAATATAGTACAACTGTTTATTATCTAATTATTTTTACTGTTAATTTATTGTAATGCTCGATCAGTTTCCTAGTTTCTTTTTTGTAACATCTTACTTTGCGAAAATCGAATGCGAGAAAGTCGCGGTCTCTTATAGCTTAATTGTTCTACTTATATCAAAAGTAAAAAGTATCTTTATTGCAAGAAAATTACTTTCGAACGGCCATTACGAAGCATCTCAAATCTATCGTTGCCAATGAAAACTATTGTTTCCCAAAAATAAAACAGATTGTTAAATCATTTTTTATTTAATAGATTATTAAAGTAATTAGATTTTTCATCGTATATAAGTACCAAAAATGGGATATCCTAGGAAAGGAAATAAAATTCCATAATTTGTTTATTAATAAACAATGCAATATGTGTTAAGAATATATCTATACGTAAAACTTTTGTCAGCAGGTAAATGACAATAATTTCCTTTTACAATTACTAATTGTCGAATACTTTTTAAAAATGAAACAAAACTTGCGACGAAATAAAATAATGAAATTACCTATACGATGTTTAAGTTGCTTAAAACAAATTTACAAAGTGTTCGACCAAAAGTATTTGACGAATTTATTTAATCGAATACTTTTATTTTATTTCTTCTTATAATCAAATAAAAAGTCTCTTTTCAATTAAACAAATGTTGAAAACTGTGTTTTAATTAAAAAATTGTTTGTATTTGATTAAAAAAGTTAATAAAAAGAGATATTCGAGAAATAGTATTCGTCGAATACTTTTGGTCGTATACCAGTATTCAGGGAAAAGTATTCGACGTAAAGTTGTGGTCGAATATTTGCCCATCAGCTCTGATTTATCACGTGCTAAATTTCATACTAAAATATTAATGTCTTCAAAAGTGACATTGGAAGAAAAATTCGATGAATGCATTAATATTTTTAATGAAATCTAGCATCTTAATAGATAACGCTAAAACTAAGCCCAATGGTGTCTTTGTTTGTTCATAATTTACAATCTTTATTTAATTTAAATTGTTTCTTTCTACTTCATTGACACGATCGGTTAAATTTGACTTTTACGTATCTCGTTTAAATAGAGTTTAGAAACATTTTCGCTTTGTTATGAAGTAAATGATGTATTATCAAAATTTAAAATATTTACCTGTGTATCCTAGAATATATGGTGGTGTTTTGTACATATATGCATCTCTTTTCCAGTCTTTCTTAATGTCTTTCTCTCGTGGAATAGAATTTACAGTTTCTTTAAGAGAATCAGGCCTATACGGTCCAGTCTTGAGAATTTTATTCTCTATGAGATCCTGAAAGATAAATAATTTAAATCACAATTTTACAAAAAAAAACAAAACGGTGTAACTATCATGCACGATACGTGAATATTTACGTTCATTATTTCTTCCGTGCAAGCTCCATATCGCTTTCCAAATCGAAATTTCATTGTTGGGCAATGTCCCGTATATCTGTAACATTAAACCGTGCAATTACAACAACCAGATTATGAAATTAAATAAATTTGTGATTGATTATTATTCATTATAAGTATTGAATATTTGGCAGTTTAATATCTAACTAACAATTCATTGAATACTCAATTTCAAACAGAAATTTTAACACATACGACAGTTGTGCATTTATATACATGACAACAATTGTATTTAAATATTTATGTGTACAAATTATTGCATTCGAATTTTAGTTTATTTGAGTATCTTTAGCAGCTTACTTCTCCCCCATAGAAGAAAAGTTTAATTAAATTCAATGAAAGACTATCTGACGAAAAAAAAACTGGAAAGCTGCCAGACAATGATTAGTATATATATTTGAAAGTTTAGATTTATACCGCAATGTCGCACGGTAAATCGATACTCGACTCACCGATGGCAATTATATTTTCACATTAATACGATGTAATTGAAACGATCAAATTGATACAAAGTTCTTAATTTTACTTTCAGCTGACAATCCTAATTATTATATCTTTCAAGAATTATTATTTTTTTAATATGTATTCTTTTTTATGCCAGATTATACGTTAAATGTAGCTAACAAGGAGACCCTCATATGTTTGGGAAACGGATCGTGCCCAGCTTGTAGGATATGTTTTCTAATATAAAAATATGTAGAAATCCAGAACTGCAAAACCGTTTTTTCAAAAGTTATACGCTGTTAAAGAAAAATTTATAAAAAAACGCTTATTATTTAAACTTGTAAACTATCAAATATTAATACTCAAACCAAAGTTTAATAAAATCCTAGATATAGTTTGAAGAAAAGTATGCTCAAATTGCTTATAATGAGGCAGAGTTATAGCCGAATTAAGAATTTAAAGAAATTTAGCTTAAAAAATCAATAAAATTTGTAGTGTCCAATTTTTGTTAAAATTTCTTCTAATTTTTAATTCGGCTATAACTCTGCTGCATTCTAACGGATTTGAGCGTACTTTTTTTTTAAACTATATCTATTTTATCTCAACTTTTACTAAATTTTGGTTTGAATATTAATAATTGATAGTTTAGAAGTTACAAGCATTTAAAGTAAAGCCTTTTTTGTAAATTATTCTTTAACAGCGTATAACTTTTGAAAAAACGATTGTTAGGGTTTGTGGCTCTGGCTTTTTTCATATTTTTATATTGAAAAACATATACTATAAGCTGGGCACGGTCCGTTTCCCAAACATATGAGGGTCTCCTTGTAAAATTAATTTTAATTTATTAAAAAAATGTGTATTTCTTTGTATACTTCATTAATTTTTAATAAAATTATTAATTCTAATTATATTTCGAAAAAATATCGAGTTACGAATTAACTAGGAAATTATATAAAAGTTTAATTATTTTACCTTTTGATTAAAATGATTAAAAAAATCTTATTAAAAATAATTTTAAGATTTGTATTACCGGGGTGCAGTAGTCAATATTTATTGCCCCTACCTTACCGATAAACTCGTTGATCGGCAATAAATCTCTAAATAGATCGGTATGTGAAAAAATAAGAGAAGAAGCGTCTTCATTTATCAATATAACTGATAATGAGTACTGAATTTGAAAATAGAATATTGCGTTTTTAAGAAAAGTTTTAACCAATGTGTATCTAACCTCAACAAGGTAAACATACTTGATATTTGTTGATATAAGGGATGATTCGCAAAAACACAATAATATTTTAATCTGAAATTTAGCACACACAGTCAGATTATGGATGAACGAATGCGTCTCTTCTCTTATTTTTGCACATGTTTTTTAATTTTTTTATTAATCGACAAGGATTGAGTATGAGACCTCCTTAAAATTTGTAAACGAACACTAGATCGACTAATACATATTTGTTTATTTCCACTAATTATTACGCGCAATGAATCAACGAATCTGCATTTTCCAGTAATAATGTTTGAGTTGTAACGTATTGACAAATCGTTAATCGAATGGTATGATATATATATAAATAAAATTGAATAATAATTAGTCGTGTGTAATTCGCAACCAAATTTTCGTATTCACGGCGGTAAGCAAACGACTTGTCGCACGATTAAGAAAACGGCGCTTCGAAGAAATGTAGGTCAACGCCAGTCCACTAAATCAAAGTGTATATAGTTGCTCTTCGTACTCGGCTTTGTGTGACGGTCATGGTTCAATAACCAGCTGGTACAACCAAGGTGTATACGTATCACACATAGAAAATTATAAACGCGTGTTTGTACTCGGCTAATCGTCTACGCATTCGTGTCGCTACTTTTCCACTCGATTGTATAGATGAACTCGACAATGTCAATGACCATGTCACGTGGAAATCGCGTTCATGTACACTTTTGTCTGTATACACATACTTTAAACCGATACTAATTTTATAAGCGAAATGTGATTTGACATGATTACCTAGTTTTTATGTTGCTTTAATCAGCGATTCGTTAACTCCGTTTGTCGATAATTTAGTGCAGTTGCACTCACCTCTTTAAATGAATACACGTAGAGATCACTTTACGTCTTTATGTCTCATTAATCTTTTAACGTTATCAAATTCTCTGCAATTATTGTGTAAATACACATTACAGTTTTCTATTCTGATTTATTATTTTTTTTTCAACATATTAGTATAGCGCATATCTTTGATTAAATTGGATTAATACATTATTACATAAACAATTTTATAAAGTCTTAGAAATTTATGAAATTTATCGTTCTATTAAATGAAACCACTGACAAAAAAGTGTCTATCACAATGACACTCTGCAAGATTGTTCGTTTTAAACAAATCATTATTTTTAATAGTGTACGAGTATATTGCATCAAATAATTGTACCTTTTGAATATTTATATCACAAAGTTGTAAAATAATTTAATACAGGAAGATCAGTAAGTTCACTTAAAATATTTACATAAGTAATTTTAACTATTTTGCATCGAAATTCTCTATTTCATTATACTAATTATATATTCAATGTCAAAAAAAAACAAATTAAATCTGGTTATGAAACATGTACACTATCTATTTTAGAATTTGATACTATGATTCTTATTATTTACCAAGTTGAATTTGAATTTAAAAATACAATATTGATCATTAATAGTATATAGTATGAAAATAATTGAAATTCCTATGTATTAATAAATATCTATTTAAATGGATGTCAAATTCGTTATGTTATCCTCTGCCTCTTTTACCGATTTAGAAAGTACTATTTTAACTAAAATTAATGTTGTATGTTAAAATATAGGAAAAATCATGAAAACTTTATAATAAAAAAATCTACAATTGTGCAAAGTTTCCAAACAATTCATGGTGAAAATATAAATAAAATTAATTTTTAATTTTTTAAAACAATTAGTCCTATACGAACTATACTCCAATCATTCTGAAACTTTGAATAATTGTTATTTATATATTATATAATTATATTTAAATTTAAATTACTACTTGGGTTTGACATCCTCTTAAGTGTTAATAAATATTTTTATACCATAAATTATTCTTCGAGCGCATTAAAAATGTTTCTGGTAGTCAATTAACAACATAAAAATATAATTTTTAAAAAATTTAATTTTACAAAACTATTTATTTTTATTCAATTTTTAACAAAATTTAATTAAAATTTAGAAGTTACGTTTATTTAAATAAACATTATAGTTTAATTTTCACTATAATACTTATAGATAAAAATATTAAATTTACAGAAATAGCAAAAAATGCATATTTTGTTAGATGTTTCTATATTTAAGGACCTTCAAAACTTAGTAATACATAAAAAAAGTATAAAATAAAGTAGTTCAATAAATTCTTGAATGTTTTCTCGAATCGAAATTAAACACAAAATGATTTTCCTTTTAACACTCGCACGCGATAATTGAAGGATATTAAATATCAGAAGTTTTAGTATTATATAGAAAGGTAACAACAGTTTAGCAAATAGGCAACCTTCAAAATAGGAATAATGTTGAACAGAGAAATAAACATTAATCAAAGAATTGAGGTTAACCAAGAAATTAATTATAAAGTAACTAAACCGATTAAATGAAAATAGAATGTACGTTGTATTTATATCGACATGTACGTACGGAGAATCTCACATGGTATGCATATATACATATACCTACAGGCGAGTGCACATGTGCAGGGTAAGAGAATGGCATAAATCGTAGATCGATAAAAGGCGATAAGGGCAAATCGTTTGGGTAAAGCTGTTAACGGACAAGCAGTTAGAGGGTTCGATAAGAGTCGTTAGTTTATTTACGAAATCGATAGTCGAAGACTGAGCTTGCGAGAAAGGCGCGTGCTCGTGCATATAGAACAACCATCAGGATTTGTGCGCGCGATCTCATAAATTGAAGGTTGCCGCGGAACCCCCAGTGCAAGGGTATATAACTTTATGCGTGATTCCGCTTCTCGCGTGATGTGTAGTTCTAACAGCTCTCTAGAAGGAGGGTCAGCAGAGGGTACCTCTCGCGTGGCACCGTGACTGGTACCTCCCTTCGCTCTTTCGCTCCCTCCTATATACTTTCTATTTCGATATTTGTTTCACTGTCGCTGGACTATACCGTGCTTCCTTCCTTCGAGGATTCCATCGTGCTCCTTGTATTCACAAGCCCGAGTCTTTCTTTTTCGTTTTCGACCTCTTATTCTAAATTACGTATACCGTTACACAATTTTTGGAATATTATTTCAAACTTTATTTACTAACCTTGTGCAGGGTATTTCTTTTTTCGCGAAACGCGTACAGAACTACCAGGAAGTAAATCAGTATCTTGTACTTTTTGTATCTTAAAATTTTAATAATATGTTTAGACCGAATTACAGATTGCTATTTCAAGATAATTTTTCGTCAAATATTGGGTTTAACGTTTATCATCATTAAATCGAATAAAAAGATCTTGGAACTATTTATCCACACGTAATACTTTAGTTCATTTTGTTAATTATCTTAAGCGCCCGTTAAAATCTCTACGTGTTAGATGTTAATGTTATTTTTAAATTTAAGTGTTATTTTTAGGTTGCAAGTTACTGATTATCTCGTTTTTATCTCTTCTCACTATTTTGTAAAAGGTTTGAGCCTGTTTAATTTTTGTGAGTAAATAAATAAATAAATAAATTAAGGAATATAAGAAACATTTTACCATTTTCAAAACAGTTATAGAATGTTTGTCGTACGAATTCAAAATTATTGATTTTTTTAATCATTTCAATCACTTTTTCTAATTCGATGAAAGAATGCAAATTTTAAAGAAAGTCTAAGTTTCTAAATATAAATTACAAGAAAAAAATAATATTGAACAGCATATTACGGATTTTAATAAATTAAATAATAAAATTCTTATTTATAATTCTTAAAATTATGAATTTTAACAAATTATAAATATTTGTATGTTTCATTATAGCATTTATTTTTTTCATCTATACCAGTTATTTATATATATAATAATGCATGTATATATATTATAAATAAAATATAACTGAATTAATGCGGGTAGCTGTAGAGCGGTTTTAGTAAATAATATATAGTATTGGATTAATCACATTAGCCAAATATATTATAAATTTAATGATGTATTAAATCTGTGTAGATTTTTGTTGCTCGCTATATTGACCTACTCTACTTAAGGGTGGATTCAACTTTTAGTTGAATATGTACGGTCAGTCATGCGAACTAGTTCCATAATTTGATGCCTTTTTATTCCTAACTGTACATAAGAAGCTTTATCTAAGATACGTTAGATTTTTCGAGGACTGTGCAAATATTTAGATTATACTCGTGTTGTCACCTACTGTAATACATCATACTTGAAATTTTACGTTTTACGTAAAATATATTTATAATACAGAAATGCATTTAAGTGCGCAATAATGTTAACTTTTTACGTTTACTAAAATCAAGTGTTGATCTATTTTCAAATTTGACAATCCGTGATAATCAATCTCGCATAGAATTTAAAACATTTAGAAAAATAAGCGCGTGTTGGCAGCGTTTTTAGTACCTTCGCGTTAATACTTTTGTTTTCAACGTGTTTACATTACACTCAAAGTTAATGATCTACTACAATATAGATACCGTAATTAGAAACACATTATATTATGGGTTCAGAGATAAAGATATAAATTATGTTTAATATTTTTGACTAATTTATTTTTAAGCCGTTTGATTTGTTTTGTGTAATCTTAAAAAGGAAAATCAATTTGACAGTCTATTTAGAGTAGAAAATAATATATATTTACTATCATTATAGATATTTCCTACATGAGACCTATACGACTGTATATATACTATCTTTTGAAACAAAATAAAAAGAAAAACATGACAAAAAAGAGGTAAATGTCAAACTGGGATTATCTAAAAATTTTCACCGACATAATTAACTGCCGTCGCGTGTACGTACATAAATATATTAAAATTTGAATTTGACTATCAGAGATAGAAACAAACGTAAGATTTAGTATGAAATATTTTATTCATAGACTCTATATGTATGTTTATAAGGTAAACGTATGTATAGCAAACACTATACATTTGCAATTATTATGCAATGTCTAAAGGTGCACACATATATATATACCTCGTTACATATTCATCGCGCTATAGTACAGCGCTAAGAATTCAATTAGTAAGCGATGTTATCGTACTGTAGAGAAGATCAACAATTGTCCCGCACATTTTTGTCTTTTCTTACGTGCAAAATTATCCTTTATTAATTACATACGCGCTCGTATTTAAATATCTATAGTATAGACGAGTCAAAAATTACTTCCTGTTTGGATTTTAAAAATTATGTTTAATAACACGTCGATGTAATTACGGATAAATTAATGATCTCGGTAAAAAAAAATAAATATAATCTATAATCGTTAAATCTATATATAATAAATGATTCAATACTTGGTTTCTGGTGAAACGGTAATAAATTTGGACATGATCGATGTCTTTACCTTATTCTATCCTGTACAGGTTATATATTATTTGCCGATGTATGCCAATAATGTCAGGCGTTAAATTACATTTCAAATCTCGACGTCATTGACGTAGTTAAACGTGACTTTTCCTAATATTTTCAGCATGTACGTAAAGTTAAGATAAAGCAAATAATAAAAATCTACTTCGCTATGCAAATAATGTATCGAATGTTACTCAAAAATTTAATATTTCATTTGTAATGAGATATAAATCTATTTTTTAAAGTTATTAATAAAAAATTTATTTTTTACTGATCAAGTTTATATAATAAGGTTCAAGTAACATCCCTTCAGGAGAGTGAAAAATCGGTGATTTTATTCTCACTGTATACAAAGATAATGACTTATCAAGCTATAGGTTAACTCAACCTTCAACTGGCAATTTTATTTCACGTCTTAAAGAGTGCGCTATTAAATCATAATAATGTTTATGTAATGCTATTATGTAAGGTACGCATATATATAAGTGTATAATTTTTAAACTAATACAGTTTATTATTACATTGATCAATAGTCAATTAGATTATTCACTAATTTTTTAATAAACGAATTTTGTTCAATAGTACTAGTCGATTCTTCTAACAAACCTTAATTAGAATTAAATGTCCATCGAAGTTGTAACAATAACATTGTACATGGAGGAGTCAAATAAAATCGACGGAAGCACATTTTATTAAACGCGTGAGCAATCATATAAATAATTAGGATAGTACAGTGTTAGATTTACATCCGCTATAACTTTGGAAGTTTATCGGCTTAATTGCTCGTTGATATAATCAGCAATTAAAAACAAATGCTTCCAACTAATTTTAGATCAAAGTTTATAACGGGCAGTTGTAATTTCGTAATTTTCTTAGATACGCTAAACTTTTATGTATGTCGCTTGTATTATTGAGTTAACATTGTCTTTTTAATTACCTTGACAATGTTATTAACCTACAAACTTTGTAAACAAATGACTGCTAGTTCGTCTATCTGATTTTTACAAGTTATAGATAAAAGTAATTAATTCAACTTATAATTAATTCTATATTATTTATAAATCTTAATTATAGTATTTAAAGAATTTAGAATTAATGAATGAAGTTTAAAAGATTTTATAAATAATTTGCATTAATTATATTAATTTTTAACTGTATGTAAAATCGAAATAGACATCAGCGGTATATATACGTATTACCTTGATATGTTAGATAATAACAGTGATAAAATAAGCGGAAAATTAAATAAATGCATTTTTGATAGACGTATGAGAAAATTGTTTTCGTCAAAGGAAAACGAGGAAAAGCCGCATATACACATGTGACATCTAGCATGGATTATCGTAGATAGCGTGCGATTGTTAGCGAAACGTAAACAAACTCTCGTTTTCGTTAAAGAAAACGCGAGAATTACCCAGGAATATGAGCGTTGCATCCTTGTCGAAAGAATTGTTTCCGTTGCTCTTGAGTAACAGGATCGAACACCATTTTCACGAACTTGCAACAGTGGTAAAAATAAAACAACAAAGCGGGAAAAGATAAAAAAAAAACGAAAGAAAAAAGCTCACCGGTACAAAGGTAAAGGGAAAATAAAAATAAAATAATAATCGAGTCGCGAGGTAGTAGTTGTAAATCACATTTTGCCGGAGTGAATAATCAGTAAACGGCGTTCTCGCCCATGGAAACCGGAACAAAACAGCCCTTGAACCATTCGTCTTCGATTTTCACGTCGCGAGCACACAGCTGTTTCAAGCTGTAAGAAAAAATAGCATGTCTAACACTCGGGGGATTATTCGATGCCACGCGCGCAAGTGAAACAGAACTGTATACAGTCGGACCGAACTGACTCGTGGTTCTAGATACAATGCCAGGCTCGAGCCGCCGTCCTACTAAATGCTGAACCCCTCTCCTGTATACCTGTGCCTGTGTACATATATATATGTACGTATATATACACACACGTAAAACGCGAGTCTAACGTGCTACCGGCAGCGCACAGGTAAGCGTGCAGTATAAATATGTATATATATATATACACACGTATACCTATATGCTTACACCAACACTTTTTCCGGTGTACCTCTCGCCACGGTCACTCGCACGGACGACTTCCTCTCTCGATGCGCCATACAACCGAGAAAAACTCTAGTTCTTTTTGTTTCGCTTCCAATCGCAGACGCTTTGATTGCTGTTTTAAAAGAATTGGGGAATAGTTTTATTGTCTCCATGTGAGTCTAGATGGGTGTGACCGACAATATTTCAATTCTCTTATTTTACTCGATTATAATATATGTGTTCGAATTCCTCTTACATCTAAGTTTATTTTTTTTAATCACTATTCGTATTTATAAAAAAAACGTTACTACTAAATGTTCATTAAATATTTAGAAATTAGTGAAAAAAATGTATGTGTGCTCTTTTTACATTTTAATTTTGTATAATCGATTCTGTGGAGTGTATAAAAATTTGAAAAGTACAATTTGTAAAGTCGTCGAGTAATTGTTTGGAAAGAAAATATATTTGATAAAATTCCGAAGTAGTGACCAAACGAATGATTCAGTGATATCATTTTTTGAGGTTGATGTATTATAAGTATAACGTTGATAGCTTGATTCATTATTGTCATCTCGATGTAACAATATTCGCGTACGCATTAAATAATCTTCTCGTACCGATAATTTACGATCGAAATTATATTGTCATTTAAATCGATAAACGATGAGTCAGTTGTTTATTTATATCGATCTAATGCAGATATTTATACTCTGCACAAAATTTTAATATTAAATGATTCATATCTACTATCTTGTCTATCAATCGATCAGAAAAAACAATCGGGTTCAAAAATTGATTAAATTTTATACTTTCAACAAAATTCAAAATAAAAACGTGCGTCATTATGGTTTTCATTTTACGCGTACAACAATTAATAATAATTATTTAATCACTAGTTTGAATTTATGTAGTTGTAAAATATTATGAAACGATTATCACGTGTAACAACATTCATAAAGTAACAAGTATCTAAGAATGTTGACGCAGAACTATGCTTCTACAGAAATTCAGTTAGAAACTAATGTTGACGATAATTAAAATTTATTATTTTACAACTCAAATATTTTCGCGTATCATTAGCATTTACAACTTTGGTTATTACATTTGACAAGTTTGTCATATTTTTGCATTTATCATTTTTGACAAATACAAAATCTAATGAAGAAATAATATTGAAAAAAAATATTAGTATTACATTAAATTTTTCTTTTTACATAATGTGTAATTGGACGTACAAGTAACACGTAGAGGTAGAACATAAGGTAATTTTTAATAATGCAAGTACGATGTACAAATTTACATGCTGCGTGTTAACGTTAAACGGCGCACAATGCAATATAAAAATTCTTCACCCAAAGTATCATATAATTAATATAATATCTTATATATTAATCTTATATAACATAGAAAATATTGAAGAATAACTAAAATTCTTGTTTGAATAACAAATAACAATTTATAATAAAATATTTTTGTAATTGCCGTATGATATCAAAATGTTCAAATGTATACAAGACAGTGAATATACTGCTATATGATTTCGTAAGAATTTAAATATAATTTAATTGTGACAAGGTTTTACGATGCTACTAGCATTCTGTCAATAGTTCAACAAAGATGTGCATAATATTTAGATATTGCGAATATATTTTAGATACTTTGCTTACCAAATGTCAAATACGAGCAAAATAAGCAAAATTTATATATATATATACCCGAATGAATATTTATGACTCTTTTTTATTAACCAAATATAAAATTAACCGTCATTCACCTGGTGCAGTTGTTTTATCCTTAATGGCAACTGATTTCATTCGAGGATCGATTTCTTCAATGTACTCCACTTTATGATTGTTTTATTCTCATATCTATTCTTCTATATGCATACTTGACTCTCTTTTCTGAAGGCCTTCTCAAGTGTTTGATTTCACGCTAAACTAACAATGTTTTTCATACTTTGCACCACTTGTCACAAATTTGTGTTTATATTTTTAGCTAACTTTTTCAACATTGCTTTTTTAATTATTTGGTTTATATAGTTTATTATCTTCAATTCTTGCATGGATTATTATTGCAAACATTATTTTTCTTTATGTATAGACGATTATATACCGATGTATTAATAAATCAAAGTTTTTTTAAATTTTATTTCTGTATAAGTATATATCTCATGTTGTGTCCCGAAGCGTATGATTCCACATAACATTAATGAGCAATAAAAATTTCCTAGTTTTTTGATCGCCAGAGTTTCTATATATAGATTTTTGCACGTTCACCATAGGAATTTTCAATAATTTCTCCATCTTGACACACAAACTGACTTCTTTAAAAATTTGTCTCTTAACGAGACGCGCCAAATTATTATTTTAACACAAATTTCTTATTAATTTCTTGGGTCTTGATGTTTGGAAATATATATTTATTTTTCAAATCAGTTGATTAATGCAAGACTATACTTACACATAAAAAATTTCTTTATATTTTTCAGTATATTTGTAATAATCTTGTACTTTTATTGGATAAATATATTTATATGCTTTTAAAAATAGTATTTAGTATATACAAATAGTAAAGCACATTATTGAAATTCATTGGCTTGTAAAATAAATTAAAAACTATTTGCACTACTCTTATTTTTATTGTAATAATGTTCTAACCAATTTTTATTCTATATATATATATTTGTATTATTTATGAAAAAATAATCAGTTCACTTAGAATAAAATTTTTAATTATATTTAATTTTTGAATGAAATGTAATACACACGATGCTTAATAAATACTTAATATTAATATATCGATTAATGAAAAAGTACTACGCAAATGTTAAATGAATGGTGCATTTGTTTCTACCCACCTTTTCTAATGCCAATAAGTAAGATTCCACGAGTGCGTAACCAGCAACTACCGTGAACCTTTCGTCGGTAATAATACCAGCAATCGGTAATTTATCGATGCAAGTATAATCCATCAGAATTTCACTGCTTCCAGAACGTTCTATAATCGCTAACGGTGAGTTTTCCAGCATTAAATTACAAATATCGTATGTGTCATCGAGATTTAATACGATTAACCGAGAAGATAATAAAATGTAAATTTCATTCACTTTAATTATCGTACAAAAGGTACGCAATTTTGGCGTGAAAAGCTTAAAATCTTGATTCATATTTACGAGATATTTATAATAATATTACCGGTTATTATCTTACTCGATATCTAACGAAGTCGTTCAATATTTTCTGCATCAAAGATGTATACGTAGGAGTCTTACACACATGTACTTATATATTTACGATTGTATGCATTTATAAGTGTCTCATCTTTCTTTAAGGTACATTCCTATATGCACGGATGAGTAGAGTTGTCATACCTTTATAATCAATGATTCTACTTCAATCGATGCTTCATCATTCGTATATTATATATTAATTTTTCCAACGCATTAAAAAATGTGTGTGCGTAAAGCAGAAGTAAACGACGTAAACATTTGTACGGTATATAAGTTGTAATTTATCGTATTTATGTTTCTATTTTATAACGTCTACATAAAAACTGTACTTACTGCGTCTCAAGTTCTCACAAAGCTTGAACATTTCTTGCAATTACGAGAAATACGTATTTATCGTGAAAATTTTAGATAACAATTTTAATTAAAATATCATAATACATATATTCACCGAATTAAAATAGGGAAGTTTAAACGGTTAATGCGTTTAATTGAGATAATTTATATGTATGCAAAAAATTAAACTAGTAAAAATTGATTTATCGAAATCAGCTTGAAATTTAAATACATGTCCGCGTTTACAGCTAAATATTAAATATGTCATAATTTATTGACGGTTCACTTAGCAGGTTGAATGTCAATGTGAATGCCACTTTTCCACGTGTCCTTTGTATCAGGTAATTAACGATATTATCTATTATAACGATTTTAAACGAATATCATTTCTATTCGACTTAGGAAAATATTTCCATAGAGTTTGTGGTAGTAAATTATTATCGTAGTTTTACAGTGTATTTATATTACTTTATGAGATATTTTTATTTTATTTAGTTAACCAGTTCCGGATATTGCGAATGTTTATACTGACGTAGCTAAAACATATATACACACGTATACACTTATTGGGAGGCTATCGATTTTTAATTCACGTTCTCCACTTATATGAATATATATATATACACATTTGGTATCCTTCTATGTCCTCGAGCCCTTTGCTTTTACCACGAGGAAGGAACACGGAACTACCATAAAGAATTGACTCGAATGCTTACGAATTTATTCGTTTCCTTCAGTGTAAGTATATCAACGAACGAGTTTCGAATAAAAATACAATAAAATGTCTATAGTATTATATTACTCAAATATGCTCTATTGTATGCAGAATTTTCTTTTTTTCATTTCTTTTATTATACCGTCTATCATACGGTTTATATATACTATCGATAATAGTAAAAAATTTATTACATAAATTTCTTTGATTGCTTCGGATATGTAACATTCCGATCAACCGTGTAACTTTGTCAAGTTTAACAAGGTCTTCGATTCAAGTGTTAAAATGTTTTACTTTCGATTGCATCGCGTAAGGAGTAAATATTTATTTTCTGATTAATGATTTAATAGTGTTTAAATACTGGCAATCACTTTGTTTGATAAGTACGGAATATACTTAGAAATATAAATACTCTTGTCGCAAAGTCTTGTACAAATTTATTTATAATAGTTTTCACATATTATAAATGTGACATTAGTATACATTTATTTTAAATATTGGTTTATGCGATTGCGATGATGTAAATATAAAATACAGCAATATCGTAAATTTCATATGCATAGTGTAGAGATAGTATTTATTGCATTTAGAAGAAAAAATAACAAAGAAACTTTTTGCTACAACTTTATCGATTATCGCCTATATAGATGCATCGTAAGGCAGAACTTGCTCGAATACCTATACAACTATCTACGTGAATTCCCTTGAACGCTATGCGATGAAGTGTTGTACACTCTTGTATTTGTTTAACAATCGAGCTTTATATTTTTTTATTATTATACGTTTCTGCAAATTTGTGAAATCGTAAAACCAAATTATACTCTCACTGCACTTAAAGTCGTAAGTATAATTACATTTTTCACCTGAATCTGAATTAATTGAAAATTTTATTAAATAAACTTGTTAGCGTAACAAATCAAATATATTAATGGCATTGTATAAAGTAGTTTTAATTAAATTTTAGTAGATACGCTATAGTAGCGCCATGAAACTTGATATACTCGTAACTAGATTAATAAAGTACAACCTAAGATCTATACAAGGCGTATACTAACTTTCAAAACTGATTCAAATACGTAGGAAATTAGAGGAATTGTGACGAGTAGGTCAAATTTTATTCTTGGGAAACAATTGGTATACAAAGACATTTTCTAGATTAAGAAACTGACATAGTATTTTTAATTAAAGTGACCCCAAAAATTCTTAGAAATCTATTTTGGCTGCGACTAATGTAAAATTTTTTAAGCCAAAGTCCCATTGCATGATATATTTGTTATTTTTTTATTTAAAAAAAATTAATATCGGATTTATAGTAAGTCTACACATAATCATTTTCATTCTGTGTACAGAAGAACTAATAAAAATTTGTATTAAATAACAAATCATTATTCAGTTTCAATATATAATAGTTATAACATACAGAATTATGAAAAAATAAATGAAAAAAATGAATCTAAAAATTTAATAAAATATATTTCTCGCGATTTTTTAATAAAAAGTATTATTTTAATACATGTAAAAATAAATCAAAACACTTAAAGATTGTTTCACTTATTTAGTATTTGTTTAAACGGAGACAAAGAAGTCTAATCATGTTCGATTGGGTTAAGAGAAGCTACAGTAATCGTGTACCGTGCAAGACTCCCTGGAAAATTAATGTGCCAAGAAGAGAAATTAAATGCGATGCCTACGAGCAATATTTAAAAAGGTCCAAAATCTCTTAAATCAAAGGTTTATAAATACTTCAACGAACCTATACCTATTTTCGATAATTAACTTTAAAAATTAATGTAAGTGAAAATTTTTTTCATTTTTACTCCATAGCACAAAGTAGCCTTAATCGTTAAGTCAAAGGAGTAAAGGGAAAATAATTATTATTTTGTAAGTTTTTTAGAATGAAAAAAAAACTAGAAATATTGGTTCCCAAATATCAAGTCAATGATCGCAATGTTTACACAAAACTCCGAAAAAAAAGTAATCGTTTAATTTCATTTTCGCGTTTAATTCGAGTAAATGGTATTTGATCAAGAGCATCATCGTTATCATTCGGTCTATCGGAAGCTCATCACACCCATAAGAGAGTGTCGGACTGTCCGTATCACGCGATGAACGAATATATTTCCTACAAACACGTGTATACCTATACATATACGTGTATATACCTATACTACATTCCGTACAAGTTCATTCTCTCATTAGAACGTATATATGTATACAGTTGTGATTTTTTTCTTTTGCGTCGCAGATGCATTTCCAGAACGCTAATGCTCTTTTAAACCTAGACAAGCTGAGACTCACTTGCGTGTGTGTGTGTGTGTCAGTGTAGGATCATTCATAAAGATCGACCTTGAGACATGCACGTCTCTCCCCCTCGCAAGTTACACTTGCACGCACACACACTCGCCGGCTCACCAACACTGTTGAAGGTGAGGGTCGTCGGAATTGTATAGTTAAGCGTCTGGCTCTCCGGTAGTGGAAAAGAAGGGTCGAGGGCACACGATACAATACGATGCTTTCAGGGATGAAATAGAAATAGCGCCGCTCTATGCTTACCGAGATCAGGACGAAGAAACCCGCGGGTGAATATATACTGGCGACCGAGAAACTTGCCTCTCGCACCCAATAAAATATATTTATAAAGAAAGGGAAATCGAGAAAATTTGGGGGAGAAAAAGACAAAGTATGCGTATGCGTGCATGGGATGATTCTAGAATGTCTTTATTTATCGGTCAAATCATTTTAGGAAAATTGAAAATTATTATACACGGAGAACGTCCATCAAAGTTTTTATTTCCGTATATATAAAGATAAATTTTATTTTTTTTGTACTACTGCAACATCCAGAAATACGTAAAATATTGATTTAATATTTCTCTTGCGTAAATATTTTCGCTTCGGCAATCAACGTTACTACAATTGTTTATTAAAACGTTGTGTTTCATTTTTTCATTACAATATCGGTTGACCTAATTTTTTTTATAATAGTTAAATAATATGCAAAATATTAATAATGTTTACAGAGTCAATTACAGCTTTCGGTTTCGTTGTAAAATTTTTACAGTCTAGGAAGAACTAATTAAAAAATTTTAACTACACATTGTTTCTCTACGTAAACAAAGTTAAAAAATGTATATATATATATATTAACTTACTTACTTTGATTAATTTCGGAGTTCACCTGGATTCGCGCTGGGATTTTAATCTGCGATTTAGTTTTTCATTTTAAAATTGAAATTGTTGTACACGTGCTAAGACTCATCTAACTATTCGTTCAAAATATTATTGTCAACTAGATGTTTTTATTTTAAAAGTTCTCTCTGTAATTAATTTACACATTTATATATTTTTCAAAAAGAATTAAATATAATTTATATTTCTTTCATTTAGCTTGAAATTTTATATTTTAATGCAGTATATTAAAAAAATTTCGTTTACTACGTACACTACTAGTGGAAATCCTTTCACGAATGCTTATCACATTTATTTTAAGTATATTTAAGAGATTATATTTTCGTAATATGGTCAGAAAAAGCATTTTTATAATTATATTTCGGTGTAAATGAGGATACTCGCAAATGTTAATAAATGTATGTGCATGTATCTTTTGAATGTTTATACATGTACATTTATGAGTCTTCCCAAAGTATATAAATTTCGAGAAAAGTCCAGTCGTGTTTTGTTTAGATCAGCATCTTTCCAATTAATTTTCTTTGGTAAAACCCAGGCTGATGTATCATTGGCACAACAAATCCCCAGTAATATATACTAATACGTCTGATAACAAAAGTACGGATTATTACTATATAAACAGGAATAATATAAATAATTAAACATACTTTCTTTTTAAGTATAACGTATCCGTTTAATTTACACCGTAAAGTTTCCATTTATTTTTCCAGTGTTATCGAATATCTCTCTCATAATACGATGATTGAAATATATTGTAAATTGTGCAATATACAATATTTATTTATATAATTCAAAAGTACAAGGGAAACTCGGGAGATTAGAGATTTCGGTTTATTTATATAATAATACCTATTATAATATCGCGCGTGTGACTTCAGCTTGCTCATGCGTCCTAGTGACAGGCCTACTGCGCAAAAACGAATATATACGTGTATACGTGCCATTCAGCAGGAACCGTTTATTAAGTATCAAACTATCTGATTAAAATGTAATTAAGCTTAGAAAGACAAATGGTAGCTAAAAATAAAATTAGATATTTTGCACACGGATATATGGAAAGGAATATTTTCGAGAAATCAATATTTCTTAACCATTGATAACGTCATGTATAATTCCCATAAGAGAAAAGTTTACTTGTTTATAACAAATATATGTTGATTCTGTAGTTAACACATATTCATTTATCGCAAATAATTCTTTGTTCTCGGTTCACGTGTTTGACTGTGATATTTCATTTTATCAATATTTTATAAACTTATAAATTATATTGATTTATGTCGGTCGTAAAAGGGTAAAGGAGCTTTCATGTTATTTTGCATACACATAAAGCTGTAACAAGTACATAAGTGATAAGTATATATTATAAATATTTAATACTATTTAGAGAATAAAAACTGAATATCTAGTACGTTCATGATTTTAGTTATAGTTTATTGGTTTTTTAAAGCTAGCAAACTTAAACTTTTTCTTATTTTGACCGGTTTGGTTATACGCCCTTAATTTATAAATTAATTGATTTGCATAGTAGTTACAAAATAAGTGCTGTTTCTGCACGAATGTATATAAATAAGCTCGCAGAATTTGTTGATCTACATTATCCCGAAAGAAATGTATCGTCACATCATTTAATCCGAAAGTATTGCCTTGATTTTTAATACCTCATAATTTATAAGATGCAGTGTTATCTTTTAATTTATAAAAAAATTAAAAAATGCCATTTTATACGTATTTTTCTGCTTCATTTCCACTAATGCGCTTTATCTAATCAAAACTTCTTTTATTTCCGATACTAAAATAGACAGATAGTCAATGATCGAATATTAAAATATTATCAATATCTATTTTTTATAACTTTTGGACTTATGGACTCGTGAGATATTTATCTCGATGTTCGGAGGATATTTAATAAATTAAAAAAAGTACTTTAAATTTAGATAGAATTATTCGACGTGACGAAACGGATAAGATGGAATTACGTAGCACTTCCTCTTTTATTTTAATCGTGTATAATTATAGTTCTAGTAGAAATTGAACATTTTGAGGTTAAATGGAACCATGTTTTGGTAATAATAATCACGGATTTATTGGAGATTACTACAGAGGTTGCATTAAAATAATTGCTTAAATCCCTGCTTAAATATATACAATTTTTTTACCCACAAATATGCAAAATAAATTATTTTCCTTATCTTATCGATAAAATAAACAAACGTATTTCACAAATAATGTTCATATAAAAAATATTTAATTATTTGAAAAAAATTAAACATTGTAATTTATTTATCATTGTTCAAAATATAACAATGTTTAATAATTTTATAGAGTATACATTTTAACTTGAATAAGCACACAAACGAGGAATGTTTATTTGTATTCGAAAATTTTAATATGATATTCGAAAATTTTTGCAGAAAAAATTATTTTCCCTAAATGTTAGTTATTACTTATTTATTCGATTAATATTAATTTTGGCAAAATAAAACACGTGTACTTTTAAAGAGTAAATGTTGTATGTAATTATCGATATTAATGAAGCGTTTTAACTTGTAGTTATATATAGTTACATGAGACATATGGTTGCTCCAATTCGAAATGAAATGATTAAATTTTTAAGATAATTACTTACAAGCCTATATGAATTAGAAATAAAATAATTGCGATACAACTGGCTAGGAATCATTCGACAGTTCTCGGAAAGAAGTAAAAGAAATAAATAGAAGTACTTGTAGTATATAACGTACGTAAAAAAATAAAACATTTTCATCGTGTCAGAGGGAGTAACGGCTTTTCTTAATTCTTAAAACGTACGCCCGTAAAAGTGCCCTAGGATAAAAGAACAAAAATTTTACCGACCAATTTAGCTGTCGCGTTGTTCTCATTAATCCAGATAAATTAAACTTTTTCAAAATAATTATAAGAGGGTACGGTTCAATTTAATTTTTGGTAGTTGTTGAAGAAATTGTGGTAGAAAATTGTTTAAATAATTCGAGATTGTACGAAGAACAGGTTTTTCGTTGAAACTTCTTGACCGTTGCTCCTATTTAAAAAAGTAGTGCTTTTTCTTTATAAAAATAATGTGATCGATGGTAATAATATTAAATCGATGGTGACAACTAGTGAGTTTCTTTATTATTTAGTAAATACAATATTTCAAATATCGCAATATGCAATATTGCCCTGTAAAATACCTTCTTGAATTTTTATTTTTTAAACGATCTTTTTTGAGTCTAATTTCTCTGGACTGCATCGTTTTTGCGCACAACAAATCTTTCGCTCGATTTGTGCGGATAATACATTTTTATTATTTGGAAATGTATATGCATTGTATACCAAGTACATATAATAAAAAGATGAAAACAGAAGAATGTCGCGTGATTATTTGTAGGATTGAATGACGCACGAAACCACACAATAGGGTTTTATGAAAAAGTGACAGAAGAAACAGTACAAATGAACAAAGTAAGTACTTACACGCAGCTAAAAAAAAGAAAACGAAAGAAGAGATCTTTTAATTTAGAAGAAAAGGGTTTACTTATACAAACAAGCACACCAACAAATACACACGCACGCACAAAAAGAGAGAGAGAGAGAGAGATGGAGAGAGAAACCTCGAGTGTAGGATGCATATGTGCGTCGAGAAAAATGCTGATTAGATTAGCGTGACAAAATTCGACAAAACTAAATTACATTGGATGTGTATGGCTATATATATAAATAAATTATCATCGATTGACAAGGCCGCAGTGCAACCATCTCTCTCTCTACACACACACACACACACACACACTCGCATGATCATGTATACATACAGAGAGAAAGAGAAACGGGGAGAGGGGAATGAAAAAAAGAACTGAAAGTCAAGAGGGTTATACACGAGTAGGAAAGTGGTGTCTGTACATCTTGACTGGCTGGAGGTGTGACGTAAATACACACCGCCGTATTTTCCCCTTGAACTACGAGGCTTACATGTGCGCGCTGGCTGCATCGCGCCCACGCGAATGGAGATCGAGAGATCGAACGAGGTAGAGGAGGAGTCGGGGGGGAGGGGGAGGCGGTGGTACCATGCGCGATGAGTTCTGCGCAAAAACGTAGAGACGTATCCAGCCTACGTGACATCCCTCAGGAAACCGTATCGAGTGCGCATCGCACTTTCGAAGTATGGCTCGCTAGGATCGTCAAAAGGAAAAATCGATAATGCCGTGCACTAGAACGAAAACCGTAAGTGTTATTCGTTTATTAGTAAAGTAAATATAATTTAATCGTCAATTAAATTGAAATAAATAAATCGAGATACGTATATGCCTGAGATGTGTGCAAGATTAATGCAACTAAAAATCTTGTAATTTGGCAAAGAAACGGAGGGTACCTATCTATATTATCGACAAGATGCAGCCGCATATTCTTATTTGGGTCAGAACGCAGTAACCTCGTCGAAGCTGCTGCGAATATTTTTTTTTTAAAACAGCTGCGCAGTTCGAACTATTGAGTTTCAACGTTTTCTTACGTAAAAGGGGTTAGACAGGATTATATTATACTCTGTATCGAACGTTGAATAAAATATTTAATTTTAAGTATTCTAACGAGTTTAAAAGAAAAACTACTATTCGAGTCGATACCTGCCGGAAAAAATTTTTAATGTCGTAAGAGAGAATGACAAAGATGAACATTTTGTTTAAATAACATATACCTGGATCTTCGAATAATCAACAAGATTAATAGTTGAACAAGTTGTCCGATCAGATAAGCATATTTGAATTTGAAGACAAACGATAACTATGTATATATAAGCATATACGAGTATACACGGCAACAAATGATGATTTGTGCTATGCTATCAAGGTAGCATTATGTTATGACAATAGATTATGACAACTGATTATATTTAATATATATATATATATATATATATATATATATATATATATATATACATATATATATATATATTGTAATTTTAATCATCTTACAAACTTCATATTTATGTGTTTTTTCTCCTGTACGATAGAGAACTAGGAACGAACGTTTGCGCTAATTAAGCATTTTAGGGTTAATTGAAACCATTTTTAATAAATTATGCATTTACGATAAATTTTTTTGTAGTTATACTAACTAGGAATATAGTTATCCCAACCAAAGTTTGATACTTAAAAATTACGCAACTATTTGCATCAGTTACCATAATTATCTCAAATAGTTAGTATGATGCAACTAAAATTTGTAGTAATCGGTACTACAAAAAATTTAGTTATTGATACTATAAAAACATATAGTTTCAGGAACTACAAAAACAGGTAGTATTACTATTAATTTATAGTATTGTAATTATTTGTATATTTGTTATAATAATTATTATAATTGTATTATTACTATAATTATTAGTTATATAATAACTATTTTTATTAGTTATTGCAACCAAATAAAAATTGGAGTTAAGAGAACTAAGTCCTTATAGTTCGAATTAACAAAGTGACATACTATTAACCACTACTGGGAACCATTTTTAACAACAAAAGAATTCCGTTAATCCTGTAATTTTTACTACTTATATAGGGAATATATCATTGACAATAATCATGATTGTACCAAGTACGCAAAAATTAAAATTCAAAGTACAATGCATGAAACTCAGATTTTGTTTAAGTAGATGATTTAATTAGATGTTTAATTAGATAATTAAACTTAATTATCAAATTAATTATCAAATTATTTATCATATTAATTAGTATTAAATTAATTTCGTTTCACGTGCACAATTAATATAATACTAAAAATCATTCAATTATCCCGGTTTGAATTAAATCTAGATCCACTGTAAAATTAATATAAAAATGGTTTTGCACCATTAATTTGATAATTAAGCAAACGAATGTGTAATAATTTAATATAATATATCTACTAAATTATTCTAATCGGAATAATACTAATAAATCTGATAACTTTCCTCTTACGTAATATTATATCGAATATTATATATATATATATATAGATGATCACAATTACAAAATTATACAATTAAATTTGCCGCGTTCATTAAAAATGTATAGACGTTGTAGCGATAATTAACGCAATTAAATTTAAATTAAGGAAGAACACGTTAGAGTGATAAAACGAGGATGCTGCGACAAGCAAAAAGAGGTTCGAGGTGTGATACACATTTGAGTTGGAAATAAGAAAAAAGAAAGTGAAATATTAAACAACGAGCGTATTTATGCGCCTTAAGTATTTTAAAGGGTAGATCGGAAAAAAAATGTTAATAAGTAAATCGGGTGCGTTCGCCAGTCGGGAGAGAGAAAGAGTGAGGGAGGGGGGGGGGGGGAATCGTTCGCCAAGAAGCGTAATAGAGAAAGATGATGCAGACGATCGAGGGGATGAACGATCCATGAAAAAAGGGAGGAAATCGCGAAGGGTCAGTCGGTGCATGTGGACATAGATGTATATACAGGTATATCTTTCTTCGCCGAAATAAGAGGAGGATACAGCTCGAGGGCTGCATACCGAAAGCGCGCGTGAAAGAGAGCCTGAAAAATCAATGGATATATATACGTATGTATGTGTGTATATATATAAAGAGGGAGAGAGGGAGAGAGAGAGAGGTAGGTACAGGGCGACGAGAGGGATAGAGAGGGAAGGAGCAAGAGTCCTCTCCAAGTCCAACGTCATGCCGACACTCTCACAATCACCCGGGCCGTATATCACAACGTTGGAAAATCAATGGTATTCCTCGCGCACGGCGGCCGGTGACGTCGGCGTCCCGCCTTATAACCGACCAATCCCCGCGCTCCTCGCCCCACTGCCAGCCGCGGTGGGCAACCCCACCACCGTGGCGGCGCTACCTCGACCTACGAGCGCCGCCGGCGTGCTCATTTCCGATCGGGCGATCGTACAGCTCGGACGTTTTCAAACTGTGCTATCGAGTACGCAACTATTTTGCGCATCCACCACATATATATATACATACATATATATATATATATGTATACGTATACAGACACACCAGACACATACACACACGTACGCAATATCTTTGAGACACGCACGCACACGCTTATATAAACACAGACAGCAACTCACCAACCCTATCGCGAACCATAAGACAGGGAGATATACACATATACCAGTTTATGCGAATACTTTCTGGCGCCTGAGAGACAGACGGACAGACGGAGAGCGAGAAAGATAGAGAGCGAGAGCGAGAGAGAGAGGGGGATATAGGGATCCTTCGGAGGCCGCTAGTGGTTTATAAATAGAGGAAACAGAGAGAAAGAGAGAGAGAGAGAGAGAGAGAGGGGCAGAGGCTTTGTCGAGGTGAACGACAGCCACGGCTAATAACACGCCGAGTTCGCCGGCGGTTGGAGCAGCAGCAGCAGCAGCAGCCACATCCACGAAAACGGAGCGTCGAGGTGAACCGGGAAGCGACGCGGCTACTTGGCCCGAGGGCGGGAAATTCGAAATAGCGGACATCGCGAACCGGTGACCGCACGCGTGACCTGCCGAAAAGACAACACGCACCTGACCGACAGTTTAGTACGACCCGACTCACCTGGCTACCGGTCTATCATCCTTTACCGCCGACGACGACGACCACGCACCCGCAACTTCTTCCTGGATCTGACAAGATGGCGTTCATGATGCCCGTGGTTAAAAACGAGTGGGATATTTACAAGACGAACCGTCACAGACGATCCTCGGAGTGTTCGAATCCTCAGGCCTGTCGCAGCAGAAAGGTGAGTTACTCCTCTTATTTATATTCATTGCCATATTATACACCTATATACCTCTATACCTTTAATCCACCGAGGGTTCGCCAAACGTTTTCGCTACCACTAATACCTAATTCAATTTTCCCACTTATTTTTCACGTATCGTTACATTTAAACGATGTAAATATTCGTGCAAATTACGTATAACGAAATATAACGTTTATTCGTAATTTCCTTATCCTGATGGTAAGATGCAACTCGTGCACAACCATGCACCCTATAGTTGTGCGCGAGTTCAAAAAGTAATCGATTTATTTTATTGCAACGCACTTTCGATATGTCTTTTTAATACCTTACGGCTAAGTGGATCCAATATATTGTATGACCGTGTATAAATCTGTATTAAATCGTATACTTGACCACGCTGTATTTCATCTACCACTTATTTCTCGTTTTATCCTGGATATTTTTTTTTCAATGCTTATCTATCGTTAACCTTGCACAAAATGCGTGCAACGTGTTAAATTATACGGTTTTAGTAAATAAACGTGGAACAAAAAACGAGCAAATGACACTGCTATATTAGAAACATAAAACTATTTTATTACGCACGTTTAATATCTGACATAGATTTTTTTTCTGTACTGTATAATTGTAACTTAAAATTATTTTACGAGTAGTTTTATAAGAGATGTATATAAAAATTAGACGTGGAAGAAAAAAGAAACGGAGAAAAATAAAATTTCAATCCGATTGTTACGAATTTTAAAAGTATATTTAAAGATGAAAGGATTGTTTTAATGTAACAGATGTGTAAAGGAATTTATTGTGACGTCAAATGAAAAATCGATGACACTCCAAGTGCTTCGCTGTTGCTTTTCTGTATAAAAGACGACGCAAAAAAAAATTGAGAAACTTAATGATAATACATCCGGTCTTTTCCAGATTATAAATAAACATCCTTGTTATAATTAATTTTCTTATTTTCGCAAATCATAGCAATCTAATAATAATTAACATTACGAAATGCGCAACATTACCACTTTTGTTGTGGACCATCGAAAAATATTCGATATTTAAGAAGTTCGATAGATATAAACGTTATTATATACATTTACTTAAATTGTCTTATTACCAATACGTTTCAAGTATCAATTAAAGCAGAAACGCGTGCGCACTTTTTTTTAATTAAACAAAATTACTTAGAGTAGAATAACTTGTGTTCGATAAGCAGCGTACGAATAATCGAGGTTATTATTCATTAACGTATTTTGTTAACAATTATATTATTGTTTACTTACGTATAGACACATAGGTTTAACTCTAATAAACACGTATTATCGCAATTTAATTCGGTGTCAATAGCAGATAATTCGCTACAAACAAGCGTTAAATTTGCTTGTTCTGTTTTTCCAAGATTTGCAATATTGTGTATACAAAATCACCATTTACGCAGATTAACTGCACTTTCGTCACTGTCACGAGACTTGAGAAATTCGAACGTGTGTATATAATTTGGTACTTTTTCCGCGTTCCAACGCTCTGGACACTCATTCGACCAAAAATATTTAAGTTTTTCCCTCTTAACTCGTCAACGACGTATAAATTGGATTTTTCGATTATGTATGAAATAATTATAAACTCAAGTTTGCCAAGTAGCATTTTATTTATTACGTTTTATTAATAATTTTAATTTTGTTTCCAATGTGTTTTATAAAATTTTTAATTTATCAGCTTAAATTATGACCCAGTTTGCATGCCCTACAACCTGATGGAAGTAATATATAGTCGACGTGTCCTCGATAAGTTTCATTTTCTTTTAATAATATGCTATCGTTAACATTCATAGCTTAATAAACTGAATTTAGATGATAATGTACACACGACAGTGTAATAGCGTCGTTAATATTGTTAATACTCGTCAATATATGGATCATTCTGCAAATTTCATGCTTTTCGTAATACAACCTTTGTATATTATACGCCCGCGTTATTTAAGTATAATAAACTCGCGATTTCCTTTTTTTTCAAGTAATATACGTATCGTCAACATTACGAAGAATAATTTAATTTGGAAGCTATGATTTGATTAAGAAAATTTGATTGTTATGTACGATAAATTGACTATTGCAATTGATCCGCTCAAATTTCATTTGTTACATAAAATAAATAGGCTTTACGCGATTTCCATACAATTTTTTTTCGTCAGCATAGTTTATATATTGTATTACGTGAACACCTGTACATATATATACACCCATTTATATCATCCAAATATAATCTGTATATTCATCAAATAAGATACCAGAGATTGGTTATATTTGTGCACTTGAATCTAATATTGACACAGACATTCCCATTATAAAAATAATTGACTTTGAAAAGCTCAAGTTAATTTTAAACCATTATTTTATCTCTTCTCTAACTGCAGATGGGAAAAAAACTTTTTTTTTTGACGACATCTCGGCTTTACGCGAAGATCCACGTGTATATTTACACAACCGAGCATACATGTATAATTAGTCTGTCACGTGCGTTCGTCGAACTCATTATGCTTTCATACGTATTACATGTACGTGTAATCTTGTAACTTCCATGTAACGGATGAGTCTCAAAAATTCATCTATACATTTCATTTCCCAATAAAAAATATACTTATGTATATGTAATAAGTGGAATATGCATCTATATACATCAGACGATCACGTGACGTTTTATAACCTATAGAGCATTGACTTGATTCAGTTGCCTGGATATCCTGTTGCTAAGCTGTTGATCTTTCAACGTATATATACACTTCTTTTCTAATGCTTATGCCGCTGATAACCTTTTCAAACTAAACTCGCGGAATTGCAAATTTTTAAGAGGATTTTGCAGAATCTCCACTATACGCTCTTGGAAACCTCTCTATTGATTTTTTATTATAATAATCTAATCCTTTTGTAATGTAAATTCATTTCTAATCTTGTATGTGTGACCTTTTTGGTTCTTAAATAATTTTTTTTACGCATTACATTTTATTTGCAATGGCTGTGACTATATTAAGATTTGTATTATTGAATTCAGTATCAATATTTAACATTTTTAACGCAGTTGAATGTTTTACGATGAATCATTATTCTACAGAAACGATTACATCTTAAAATGAAATCAAGGAAATGATGAAATTTTCGTTGTGGATTTTGAATATCGAGTCAAATGAATACACAGCATTTACAATCTATTACTGGATGAAGAAATGGGAAATACGTTTTTATCATTTACATTTTATAAGATCTGTATCTCTCTTATTTATAGATTTAAATGTAAACGGTATATACTTTAACTGAATTCTTTCGAAATTTTTTCAAATTGGGCAAATGCAATCGTGAACCTCTAAAGAATTTTCTATATGGGTTCTGAACTTAAACAACTTGTTTATATGATTATAATGCGTATGATTTCACGGCTAATAAACTGTGACTGGCTTGCTGAGTTTGCAAAGCTTCAAAAGTATTGCATAGTATATTGAAATGGAAATAAATTTGCCATATAAGCACTTGGATTTTTTTTATTCAATGAGACAATGAAAATTTTATATATTTAAATGTTTTTAGAAAATTCTAGATTTGTATAAATCTTATTGATATATTATTTAAAATGATAATCTTTTGTCATCGTTCCGCATGAAATAAAGTAATAAAGATTAACAGAAGTTTGATATCAATGGCGCTTTTTTCTAGAAGATTCTTGCTTGTCGTCGAAAGTGTAAAGTGTAACGGTGAATCATGAACAATTCTGATCTGATTACACATCGGTTGTCTTCTACACGGTTAGTTTGATACAGTTATTTTGTAACAATTTCGTTCGCTTTTATTGTTGATAGATGACAAACGGCTAGCGGTTCATAATCTTTGATTTCGTTGTAATAACAAAATCTAAGTATTATACTTTACTAAATATCATTTCCTTTTTTTCTTAAATATTGTTATTAATTAATATGTATAAACTATTTAAAATCATGCGTTTAGTGTACGCAAACTTTTGCAATCAAATAAATACGAAATAAAATTTGCTGAGTTCAACATCTTCCATGTAAGCTCGACATACGTAAGCCGAAATATACCTATATAAATCGGAGAGAGGCTGACGAATTCTCGCGTCATAACTTCGTGTTCGCCGAGATATATACGTTCAGTATATTTTTTCGAGACCAAAACGAGACATTGCCATTGCACTGCAGGAAATGTTTTCTTTGTGCGGTATTCGCGAATCTTGACCTTGCACCAATTAACTAAATATTTTCGTAACTTCACGCAAATCTCACTGATGCAGTTTCTTTATCAGTGATTAGCCGTACGCAATTAACGCTTGTTTATACGTGTACGCATATACCACTCGTTTCCAAGAATAAAAACCGATATTTCATTCTGCACATGCGTAAACCTTCGAATAAAAAAGGAAAAAGGAAAAAGGAAATTTAACTACCAGTTGCATGTGCAAGAAAAATGGTATTTGATAAACAAACAAATAAAACAAATATTTTACGCAATTAAAATATTATTTTTAGCAAAAATATAATTTCGCAACGCGCTTAGAGAATTCTATTACTTTAATTGTTGTATATTCATATATATTTATACACATATGTAAAGAGATAAGCGGGTACGACGGCAAGATAAACTGAAATGCATTTTTTCTTTGACGAAAGACGGATTAAAGCAGATGTAGCCGAGTGAATTACCCCTGACGTCATATAATCACACAATTTGAGTGCATGTGCTCGTGACGTCACTTGTGTACAACGTTGACGAATGTGTATAAAGACACACGCGTGCGTGAAAAACGTATACCGAGAGATTATACGGTAAACCGAAATGTTGCATAATATTATCCCTAGAATATCTTATCGATTTTGTATATTTGATAATTTTTTATAACACCTGTCATTATTTATTCAGGGCTGTGTCTTGAAAAAATAGACGTATACGCCACATCGATTATTTATTATCTTTAATAAGAAAGTCGCAACGACGTTTTCTGCGCCCCGTAGCGACTAAAAACGTCGTTACGAGAAAACGTATATTGTGCGGTTGGAAAAAGGAGATTTAAACAAGGTTTATTCTTTTGTTATTTTTTTTATTAACCCACGTACGTATATGTTATATATATATATCTATATCTGCAATCGCGTAAGAGAGAGCGAAGTACGTTCGTATGTATATGTGTATATATATATAAGCTTACATATATATGACCGATTGGGTTAAATGCGTCGAAAAGCAATAAAAGAAAACTTGAGGTTTTCCCACTTTTTTTCCTTGAAACGCTTGAAAAAGTAGTAGGCATACAGTTTAGTTCGTCTTTTTTCTCTACACATATATATACACGTAATGATCGAACAGTTTCTTAGTTGGTTCGCATCAGTGGCACACATATACACATACCATTCGGCAGGAGTAATCGCACCTATATACTTTTACATAATATACATTCCAAAGTTATAATTATTTAACTTACCAATTGACGGATGTGAACCTTGGCGTAATTACCAAGTTTAAACCGTTTTTTCATATACACGTACCCTAGGTTCAACAATGCAGTTTTTGTTTACCTTATTTTTCTCTTAACATTTTTGAAATTCTTTTTACACGCATTTATATATTATTTATCGATACTTATAAAGCATGTTTGTAAATACAAAAAATAAGAATTCCAGCAATTTCGTTTATATATACGTGTATGAGTGATCAACGTGCTATAATTAAACATTTATCAATGGTTCGTTATCTTTAATTATAACGCGACTGCAAACTAACAATGTGTATCAAAGTGCGTGTGTTATTTCAAATAAACGTTATTAATTACCGTTACGAGCGCATACGTCTAAAATTAAATGAAATATAAATAATACATCAGAGCTGTTTCATTCAGCTTGATTTCACAATACGATAAAAGAGCGCTAATCAAGGCCTTAGAAAATGAGCATTCGAAACCGACAAGTAAATAGAAAGCCTTGTTCCTAAAATTATTTATTCACTCGCCTAGGTTCAACACCATCGTTTTCGTCAAAATTATCGTTTCGAGTGTTTCCTCAAAAATTATATCACGTGTCCATTGGGTAATATATATATTTTAATAATTATCTCGTTCATTGTCTCTTTATGCTCGTGTGTACGAGGAAATTTAGAGTGACCTTTTCATATGGTCATGCATATCGGTAAATTGATTTATCGCGACAATATGTGGGTTGCAAAGAAAACGGTGACTTGGAGAATTATGTTGGAAAAGAAAAAAAGGTTCAGCTGATAAAACGGTGCACCTAATTGCACTCGCGCTTACGTATATGATTTCATTTATGTAAACTAAAGTAAATGTTTAATTTGCGTTTATATATGTATATGTATATTGCGTAACTTTATTTTAGCTTTAAGGAAAAAATGAAAAAAACTTGGCACACTTGTTTTTTTTTAATGATATTGTATTTCAAACACGATAATAACCTTTTCTATATAATGTTCAATATTTAACCGAACAATGTTTAAAAAAATACAAATTTTTTTATTTTAATATTTGTTTTATATCGTATAATTATTGAACTTGTAATCGTTTAACGTACGTATACGTGCATTATCGGAATGACGTATACTCAATATTTAACATTAAATTTACATAAAACTGTTGATTACGTTACTGAACGAAAAAAAAATAACGCGATTTAAAAATATTAACGTACTCCTGTATGTATAAAGATTTATCTGTATTTTTATTTATTATAAAACCCTTTTACGCGATTAATATCAATTATAGCTTAGGAGTAGATGTTCCAAAAATAGTAGCTCAACGATCGACGTACGTGTAGTATAATTGTGAACGGCGAAGCATGTATGACGCTTCACAGTTTCATTGACGATAGATCAATAAATTATATATAATTATAACTGCGGTTTACGCGTAAGGTTGACGCCTCTCGCACAACGAGAAAGTATCTTAAACAGGTGTGTATAGGTATATATATACACATGTACACGAAAATACACGTGCGCTCGAATAATCCAACAAGTGTGCGTGGTGCGCGTCCTTGCGCGTTTACGCATCGGCTCGTGGACGGACGTCGGTTCTTTTTTTTGCAAGTAGCGCGTCTGCGATTTCCGTTATAAGAAAGGCGAAACTATGCGAAATCGAGAGCAGCGTTCCGCGTGCGCAACAGGACCGTATTTAGACTGACCGAGACAGCCGGCCATCCTATGCGTGTCTGTGTTTGTGCGCACATGGTTGTCTCATATAGTTACCTTTATGGACATAATAACTCCTCAGGTTTGGTAATGGAGGTTTTTTTTCTTCTCAACCGCAATCGCCGATGAGCAAATTTTCGCAGTTATTTTGGTTGTTTCGAAAAAAACTTCATTTTAATTAGATCTGGCTTTATTCGATTTAAAGTTAAATAAACTTTTATCAAATTATTATTTTTACATGAATTTAGGTTTTACTTAACGAATTATTTCGTTGCTAGATTGAAACGTTGAGGAAATACTCGTTCTTACAGTAGCAATATCGTTAACTTTTTAAAGCACTACCTTTTTTTATATCGGGAGCATCGAGTATATACCAATTAAAATAATTTATAACCAATTTATGTGCAGAATCCACATAGGTATGTAGTACCATTGTGAAATTAATATTGTTTATTTTATTAGTATAGTAATATCGCGCACGAAGGTCGAGTAAACCGTGAGCCAAAAATTGTGTAATTTGTAATAAAAAAATTACCTTGGTTTATTATTATTTGCCGATCATAATTTATCGGGCATATATATAGTTATTTATAGTCGCCAAAACATTTTGTATCGGGATAATATATAAAAAATAAATATGTCAATTGTACGGACAAATTCAATAGTCGTTACTGGGATTTAACTGTTAATTAATGTTTCTGATTATTACGAGCTCATTAAATACCGATGTATACAGACAGTAAAATATAACGATCATTTTTTTTTCTTGTACTTTATTTATAAGTAGACCGCGAGTTACTGTCGCTTCGAATGATTAATCATTATGTTTATAAGATGTTCGTTTCCTCGATATGGTTTATGTAGAATACGAATTTCACTTGTGAAAATTTGAGAATATGACTGTGTATACTATCAGAAATTATATTTAGTTGATTGCAACGTGCTCGGTAACAAAGAAAGTAGTAGCGCGAATTTCAACGTGGTCAACGAAGAATTTCCGGTGGCGTCTACGTCAATTAAGAAATAATATACATCAATGTCAATTCCCTCTCGTTATTTTCATTATTTTTATTAATCGCACGAATTCGAGTTATCGTCCACGATGGAATTTTTGCCTGTTAATGAATTTGACATTTTATTAAATTTGTAACATCTCTTATGCAATGTTAAATTATACATCATTATTACGTATATTGGAATGTGATTGTTTTACATTATTTATATTCATTTTTGCGTTAGTTTGATAAAGAAAATACCACTTTTTACCTAATACCCTCATGACGCAGTACATCTGCGTGTTCCTTGTAAACGAAGGGCGGTACGATAAAGCAATGTGATACTTAGTGAGAAGCCGTATTTTGGAGGACGTTGTTATACATACATGTATACCGTGAATCGATTCGATTATACTTGTATTTATCACCCACTCTATACCACTCGATCTCAAAATTTATCATGAAAGTTATCCAATTTAACTTGAAACTATATTGTAATTGACTTTTAATATTAGACTTTGTCATTTTGCACTTTTGTCTCAAGTGTAACGTTGAAGTGGGATTTAAAATTAGCGGTCAAAATAATAAGAAACGGATACGCTTTAAATAGTCCACAATGTTATAAATAATTAATTTCTGTAAGCGCACTGTTTGTTTTTCACTTTCGAATTATAAATAGTGAGTTATAATAATAAGTGTATTCATGTTTTTTATTGCACGCTTCGTGTTACTTATAACGTTCGAAGATGTATGTAATTATATTATTTTTCTGCATGGAAAACAAAGCTAAATGAGACAACCAATTAGTTTACTTGTCGACGAGGTTTCCATAACTGTGCGTCATCTTAATCAGGATATATTCAAGTTTAACGTCATTTCTTATAGAAACAAATGAATTATGAATGAAATAATGGTTTCGAATAAATAATTATGTGATTTAGAAATGGATAGATAATGAGAGATAATTTGGCGAACCCTCTTGAGCATTAACCATCTAAACAAGTGGTAATTTGGCCATTGAAATGATTCGAATGCACGTGATTATTTGTTTCAGGTCTCGGAGTGCTCAAAATCGGAGGGTCCATCCTTGTCGACCTCCCCAGGCTCGGACTTCCTGACCTCGCCAGCCCATCGCTCGGTACCCCTGAGCACGCGACACTTCTCGCGGACTTCGTCCCGCGCCTCGCAAAGTTCCCTTCAGTCGCCGAGCAAAAGCGCGGGCACCTCGCCCCCGAAAACCGGGAGTTCGAACTCTTTGAACAAATTCCACAATCGGCTGGTGGACAAGCTCAAGCGGTCCCTGAAAAAAGCCGACGACAGCGGGGATGACCAGCGCAACCTCTCGTGAAACAATCAGGGGGTTTTGGGCCGGCCACCGCCGTTCGGCTCGAAACCGATCGACATACGACGTACCTCGGCGCCCCAGACATCGCCTCTGAGCGCCTCGTCGTCCGGGAACAGCAGCAATACCAGCGAGGTCGCTCACTCGTGCCCGAGTAGGCAAAACCGGAACGATGACGAAGCCGGTTGGTAGTGCCACCTAAGGATTTCGGGAACGATCCAGTCGAGGGCGAGACTCTCCGTTGAGCCCAGCGGCCCCGAGTTGAGTTGTTTGACAACAGCGATACTAAACCACTTAACAATGCAAGCCTGAGCATTCGCATCGAGTAATCATTCCATTCTCTCGGCTAAAATGCCTGCTCAGTGCGTGGTGATCGTTGCTGAGTTTGCTGATGATCATCGCGATGATATTGATGATCGTTGCAAAGATGATGAAGATAGTGTTTGATCATCGGCCAAGATCTAAAGTGTGATGGTGTTGTTTGCCAAAAAATGGTGATATTTGGTGGGTTTTTATCCGAGAGGATTCCTGATAAAGGTAAATCAATGCTTCCTTCACAATTCTCTGGATTCTACTACGACGAAGATGATGGTTGAGAAAATAAACGTAAGACGTTCCCTTTGGATGAAAAAAAACGTATAAAATGCAAAAAAAAGTAAAAACCAAGGTCCCAATTCGATTCTTGTGGGGGAGTTGAAAGATGGTATCTGCACTATCCGGAGTCTCGGTCGACAAAACGGTTCGGTTATTCTTCTTTTCAGGAATCTCCATTCATCTCTTGCGGACGAAAAGAGGCTCTCATTTAGGGTTCTGTTTGTTTCAAAAAAATATAATCAAACTACAACTCAACCTACTGCACAGAAGAATGTCTATATGGTATTTCCACATTGTCGGCTAAAAATTCTGTCGCAAAGTTATCTACTTTCTCTTTCTGGACCAAATGACGGAAAAACCGAAAAGTCTCATCTCGATCTTCCTCCTGTATGGCGAAGACCCGTCTCTGTCTTCGTCGAGTTGAACCAAGCCGTTTCGTGAACATCGTTGACGGATGCGATCTTCTCGCCACACAAATACATTAACACACACACGTACATATATACACGAACGCGATCGTTTACGTTGTAACGTAAATTCGAGGCTGAATGAGAAGCCGAGTACTCGTTGAAATTACGTCGTCTACGTCAAGATCGAAGGGTAGATATATTATATTCCGTACCCTAGAAGCAATTACATCCGATACCTCTAATAGTTGACATTTTAAATAGAATTAATTATCTAGATCAATTAAAATCTCCTTCTACACTCTAGTGTTTACTGTGTAATTTAACAGTTGACAATTTAAACGTTTAATCGCGTTGTCGTTCATCGATCGAATCAGCTGATCGATTATTAGGACATCTTGTTGACGAGATAATTTTAACGAGTACTAGGTTTAATGAAAAATGAAAATTCGAAAAAAATCAGTAAAATTGAAAAAAAGAAGTCTTGGTAAATTGTCTCGAACTCCATGAACATCGCTACGGGTTAATGAATCTCTTAGAATTTACAACCGTAACAAAGGTACAAATAAAGTAAAGTTTTGATTAAGTAAAGAGTAGTATTCAAATAAGATAGAATTTATTTATTAAAAAAAATAAGATTATGCGTTTTCTGAAGCAACAAATTTAGTTTTGAATAGCAAGTGATGTTTCTAGCGTTCGAGGCAATTGGAAAAATCGAGTCGCTGATAGCTAGGGGATTTGATTTCTCACTTATACACGGATGTTTTTTACCTATTCATTTCGTTTTTATTTCTTTAATTTTCCTTTAATTTTTAATAGCTCTTAAGATTGCGCAAGTATTGGAAAAAGACGCGAGACTGAAGACGAAAAAAAAAACGTACCGTAGGTTAGGATGTATTTCGAAGGAACGATCGACTACAATAACGAACATCGCGATCTTATTAAACGAAAGCCTACTTACGTATACGGATAGATATTTATTTTAAAATAAACGCATCTCGGTGACGCTAAACGGCGTTACGAACTTTCTCGTACTTATGAAAACATGTATACCGTGAACATTTTTTCGATTCTACATACGCGGAGGTAACCTGACTGCATACGATCGTCGTAACATTTATCGCGACTATGAATTGTATCGTCGAGACAAAAAGCCAATACAAAATTGAAAGATTTTTTAAAAAAATTTAAATCGCATTACGTGCAGGAAAAATTGTATCGAAAAATTGAAATGATCGATAGAAGAATAGAGATGAAGGAAAACTATATAATAATGGTCAATTTGTTTGTTGCGCAACGAGCGCCACTTAATAGTTAAGAGTCGAGTCGATTCATCCTTGTTAAATCATGCGGTCGCCGGCACGTAGACTATAGAGTAATATCGGTCTTCGTAATTTTGTCACACGCGAGCGACACGTTCGAGCAACATGATACCGACGATAGTTTTGGCAGTCAGGTTTTCTCGGTACATGCGTTTAAGAAAAAGGCAGCTTCGTATCGCTGGCGGCAGTCTCTTCATTCGCTTCCCTTTTCTTCCTCGACGAAGAAGGAAGATTATGCGGCATGCTTCGATTTTCCGTTCTCTTTTGCATAGACGGTCTATGTTATAAAACTGTTAAAATCGATTCGGCAATATTAAAGTTGATTGCACTATCTATCGATGTCTTTGATAACCAATGTTAATTTTTAACTTTTATTACGAAAATTTAGTAAACGCACATTAGTGATGAAATATTATTTTTTGTTCGGTACGTACATAATCAATCCTAATTCGACGTGTGAATAAAATGATAATTCGTAAATTCGTGTTCAATTATGATTTATTTAAAATTTTTGTTACGTTACGTATCGATCTATTGGCACTCGTTACAACTCATTATACGCACGTTTATGCGATTAATACATACGAACATTTATAGAAGTGCATCAACTTATGTATTCGTATAGGCGCGTCAAATTGCTCGATCTCGTATATTCACTTCTTTTATTTAACTCCGAATTCGTCCACTTGTTTCGCATTACACCGAAGCACGAGGTCGTTTTCCATATTCATCCGAGATCGCCCGGCATTTTTATGCGCTCGAACGAATTATATACCAAAATGTGTCCACCCAATAACCCCAAAATGAAATAAAAAAAAAGAAATTCTCAACGCTGAATCGTTTGCAATATTTCCGCTTTGACGTTCCGCTTTGGTTAATTCAAGGTCAATTTCTCACAATCATTATTATTGAAAAGATTATCTATGAAAAATTATTTTATGAAGAAGCGAAAGTTGATTTTTATGCATTGAACAATCATTCCACAAGATCGATTACTCGATGGATTACTCGATCGTGATAAAGTTGCAAATACTTGTGACGTTTCATTAGATTTTGCGCAATTTCGAATTATCACTTTTTTCCATTTTTTGGATGTTATGTTTCTAGTGCATTAGAGTAATTCAAGATTTACAAATTTTAAAGATGTTGCGCAAAATTTTTTTAAACAAACCAGTAAAGGTTTATAGGTATTTTGTCGCTTCTATACACGATGAACGTTACGATTGTCAATCGTACTTGTGGGATTATTGTTCGATCTGTAAAAAACAAGTTTGAACATCTTAATTATTAAAATTTTTAACTTCATTTGCCAAGAATAAAGATTAATTTTACTATGAAAGCGAACTCATCGATCTCGACGTTACTGGCTTATTTCGCAAGTCTTTTTCGGCATTGTTGTTGACGCGGCAATATTAGGAAAAGGCCGAAACAACGTCGGCGTCGGACGTCGGGTTCGAAAGTTCGCTGATAGTTTTTGTTTTGTCTATTCACATGTAAACAATTAATTAAATTCTTAAATTTGCAGCTCGCTCACGCAATGCTCGTTGCGCAGCGACCTTGAACGTCAAATCTATTTTTGTTTTTTTTTCCAGAGGAAAATCGACGTGCGAATAGTAAGCTTTGACACATCGCCTGCCGCTGGCTTCCCTTTTGAGTAAAAAAAACAAAATACATTAAAATAACAATTATTACAATAAAAAGGAACGTGTAAAGCAAAAATAAAAAAAAAAAGAAAAAGCAAAGAGAAAAAAATTCTTGCAAACCTGAAAAGCATCGTGTAATTTTATATATGCGTGTAGCAATACGTACATGCGTATATATGAATATATATCACGTACATAACTCTGTGATATCGTAAGCGATAAGATAGATTATTTTACAATTATCGAATTTCAAAAGTAAAATGCAAAAGTAAGAGTCATGAGAAGGTTTTGTGCATGCACTGAGAAAAGAATATTTTTTTAAAATTTTGGTATATAACGCGTGATATTTAATGTTTAATTAAACCTAATGAATCTCTTATATACCACGATTGTATATTTTTTAAATAAATTATTTAAATTATTCGAAATTATGTAAATTAATAATAAATAATATATACAGGTATATTTGAAGTGAATATATTATGATATATTACGGTATATTTAAAAAATTAATGACATAATTGAAAGTATTTGTACTATTTTCGATAAATTGATTTGCTATTAAATTTCAAGTGATATTTCGGAATTGAGTAATTTTCTTGGTGCAAAAAGGTGATGCGTGATGGTGGTGTGTAGCGGAAATCGGGTTTCAACGAAGTTATTGAGATAGCAAAGGATTTTCTTTTTTTTTGTAATCTGCGTCTTTCAGCGATCAAAATTCTAACGAACATTAGGCAAAATATGACAAATTTTTTATAATTGGCATTTTGATCCGAACCGCAAATATATATACAAATATATGTATATAAATAAATAAAAAAAAATACAAACTAAAGAAGTATATATTATACTATACTATATATATTTATAAGCGCTCACTCGTATCAAACGGGTGAAAACTGTTTGATCGAGGGTAGCACTCTGGCTTTATTACGAAATAAGACTGCTTTAAAACGAAAAGATTGAATAGTGAAAAATATTGTAATCGGAAAGGACGTGAATGTATATATTAAATACGATATATATATATAACGCGGTTGGTGCTCGGACGAGACTTTGCGGGTTCAAAGGGAGTTGATGATTTCAACGCCGGAGAAAATAATATATATAGATTAGATATTGCAATAATTTTGAACTTCCGTTTTAACGTAACATGTGTAAGTAAGGTACAAGAAAAGAAGAATCATCATTGACGTTAGTTCCTAAAAATGTGTATAATATAATAGCTTTTTTCGAAAATTATTATATAATTTTTTGATAAATTGTTGACAATTTACTACATATATATACGGTTCAAAATAATGTAGCTAAACTCATTATTTATTTAATCAATTTATTTCAAAAGCATCTTCGCAACGACCTTGTCAACAATGTACTATACATATATACAAACTTGAGTTTTGAAAAAAAAATATATATATGTATAAATATTCCATAACTGTTATTCTCCTGCGGGAAATCATATCAACGCCTAATATTCTCGTCGAACAATTTGTACTGATTAGGCAGTGTTATTAGCAAGTAGGACGGATTCAGCTGACAGTGAGATAGCGTGCGAGAGAAACGAGAGAGAAAGGTTGTGAAAATGAGAGAGAGAAAGGGAGAGAAAGAAAGAGGGAGAGAGATACACGAAGATATACGATCTATTTATTATAAAAAAACGATAATTGTAGACTGTGAAATGAGAGTCTCCCTCTATCTATCTATACAAACATATACTTGTATACGCAATTTATTAATGCTTCCGATATATTAACATTTGTTAAACATTTACATTATGTATATATATCGAGAAAAGTCGTATAAGAAAATTATGTTAATACTGCAAACATCCCATTGAATTTGAATTTGTTGACTATTTTGAGTAATTATGAAATAAATGCACGTTGAACTTTTTGTTACGTCAGGATGATGCAGTATATCTTGACTCGATGTATTGTTGTAAAAGACAAAAATAACATCTATAATACTTAAGCCTGCATTACATTTTTATTCCAGACATTCAATATTTTTTAAATAAATGTTTATTCTACGCACTACATTCATTTGTTATGCATATAGTCCTTTAATATCTGAAGTTAAAAAAGATTTTAATTACTAAATTTTAGAAAATGTTAATTTTCAAACGGAAAAAGTGCACGATTGGTATTAAAATTAAAGTTTTTTCAACTAACCAGTTTGTAAACAATGAGTGCCATTCCTAAAAATAAAGGAAAGACTAAAAATAATTCTGCCTCTTGTTACGTGCGTGTACATAAGAATATATACGATAAATCATTATATCCCCTTTGTACTTTACACACACGAATTAGCTCATAACAAAAAGTTCGTAAAAATAGTTGAATTTATTCACTGTCATTTCACAATCTACAATTATCCGAGTGCATGTTTTTTTAATTTATTAAAGAGGAAAAAAAGAGAACTAGTTAGTTCGTATCTTTTATATCGTATTGAATATACGTTAATCGATTAGCGATCGTACAGTTAAAGAAAAAATTATTGTCATCATTTTTATCACTATTCGCGAGATAAACACTTTTTTCGGGATATTTTGAGCTGATTTTTATAGAACATGAATGAAGAGAAGGAGACGAATATAATATACAAGACACAATGGTAGCCAAAATTAATGTTAAAAATACAGAGGGTTAAAAATACAATGATTTTTGTCGCTAAATTAAATGCTTGACATCGAACAATTCGCGCCTAAGATGGAAAACTGCCAATACGAATTTAAGCGACTAAATTCTCAAACGATGACGATTATTTCGAGTTTCTTGGAACGCGATACGTAACTTCTCAAACTCCCACTGGAACAATATTGAAGAACAATAATAACAAAGTTTCATTGGTTCGTGGCGTTAAATTTTATAGAGAATCGACGTAGACCTGCTTTTCTTCATTCATGGTATTTGAAATTCACTGCCAAAAGCCCACAAAAATTTAGTAGGCGAAAGCTACAAGGTACTCGCGGTAAGAAATACAACACTACTTACCCGAGTGCTTTGTTGCAAAAGCGAATTTTTGTAAGTATTCCGAATGCAAACTTTTTTTTCTTTTTTTTTTTTATTAAATACAATTAGTCGTTAGATGAAATGTAACATAAGTTGCGTCACTCGCTCTAATCTAGTATTATATTTTTAGTATACGCTTTTAATAAACACATCAAATTATACTATACATTTTACGAGAGTAAATGTAACAAAATTCGTAAACGTAAGATACGTTCAATAGCATTTAATCAAACGTTCTTTTAACTACGTACAATACGTAATTATCTTTGCATTGAGATTTGTTGAAAGAATAATCAAAGAAAAAAAACCGAATAATTAATGTTTGGCATGGCTCACATTTACCAAATAAACGTAAGTTGCGACATTTGTAGACACGCGAGATTTTTTTGAAAAAAAAACTTGTCATTTCCGTGCAAGTAAAACAAAATTGAGAGCGAGTGGCGCTATCCGAGCACATTCCATGTGTATTAAGTATATAAAAATGTATTGAGTAAGTTGTTAGCGTTTGATATGTAAGCTATAAGCACGAACTACTACAAACAGAGTTGACAAATATTTGAAAAAGGAATAGGAAGGTTGATCATACTGCAAGATATACAGAGTTTGTAATAAGAAGACGAAATTACGGAAAACCAGCAATGTTCCAACATATGTTTGTGATTGCGACATGTATTCTAATTTTTGTGTAATGTTCAATAAATGAGTTATGATCTTTATAAAATTTATTTTATTTCTTTTCGAGTCCCTGCATATTTAATCCTTTACATTCCTTTTGTTATTTAAACGTTTCTTATATTTTTCATTGCAAATTTGAATTTTATATAAGTCGAATTTTGTAAATTTATGTTTTATCTTCTTAATTTTTTCTTGTTAATTAAAGATCATAAATAATATCGTTTTATATTTATTTTAGCTTTAATTTTACTGAATTATTACAAATAATATATTAACGTAACTTGCAACAAACTTTATTGAGCGTAAGCAACTAACTCAAGATCTAGGTACTCGATTAATAAACCAAAAATGGAAACGTATCCATTAAATTTTCAATTCGAAAAGGTACATAAGGTAAGTTATATATAATATACTTTATCATATTTAAATATCGATTTTTGAATTGTTCAATTCTTAGTTAATCAAAATTGAGTGAAATCATAAATTTTTGAGCAATTTTTTCTATTGCGAGAAATATAAGCGTTTATAAAGATTTGAATGACTCAGCAACTGAAAGTCATTTAGTTACCAGTAAAACACGAAGAAAAGAAAGTAGAATACAGTAGCTTTCATTTGAGACCTGACACGCTAAAATACTTAGATGGCTTAATAATTATATTTAATCAAACAGTAAAGAAACGGTTGCCAATACAATCATATCTTTTGTATCGTATAAAAGTAATTTCTTTTTATAATTTTTATACTTTCTTTACATTCGCATTTTTATAATTAATATGTAGTAATACATTAAGTACGAAAATTAATTTTGACCTTGAGAGCTTTGAAATGCAAAAATTAACTATAACCTATTATATGTATACTTATATTAATCAGTTTTGTGTGCTGCCTACTTCATAAGAGATCTTTGATTTTCAAACTGCACTCCCTGTATAATTATTTGTCTATCTAGTCCTATAGAGAGGTAAGAAAAGTTTTAAAAATTAATTTTCTTGAAATTTAATGTAATCTAGTCACGAACTACTCAAATTATCGTGAACAAACAGCATTTCTTCTTGGCGTATTGAACGCAAATCCGCTCAAAGTAATCATTTGTGTGTCAAATCAATAAAAAGATATAATGATCGTTTCAGTAATTTACGGCAAAAAAATCAAAGAATAAATCTTAATTGAAATAGTACTTGATAATCCATTTCCTTACGGTCATTAAAGTCGATAAAGTTCTTATAATAGTATAGTAGACGTACCTAATCTGAGATTATTTATAAATAAATTAATCAATCGATTTGATAAATAATCGATACGCGCATACAAAAAATCGAGTAAAGGTCTTTCGAAAGTTTCACCCTGCTTATTGTGGAGGAGACAAAGTTGTATAAGAGACTGTTGCTTCCTCGGGTCTCGAGTGGATTTTCATCATCATCACGATGATGTATCACTTCTTTCTATACATCGTCTGAGTCAAGATACTTTCGTATTGAGCCACGTGGCCGTCCTCATGACGCGCGCGTCCTTCTCTCTCCCTGACTTTGCTTCCCCGGGTCACCGACATTCTTTCGCGCGTGCGGCCCGAGCACCCGTGCCTCGCGTGGACAAGTGTGCCAGTCTACTGCTCTAACCTCATCTCCACCACGACGATAGCTTCTCTTTTTCCCCCCATTTTCAGATATCAACTATATTACATTCTTATCTGCCAACTTTTTTTTATTGATTACGTACTTTTATACGCTCGGCAATATCGTCTCTTTGATTTTTAACCACGTCGCTCCGGTCTTAAATGCACACGTATATATACGCAGGAACGTTTCCAGTAGATAATCAATCATTATCTTTTTTTATTGACCCAACATAATGAGGTAAAATCCTTCAAGTTCAAGATCACTAAACCATAATTTTATGGAAACGAGTTTAGTTTACTTTTGTTATATCGCGCAGTTTGAACGTAATTATGATACATTATACGCCTTCCGATTCAAACTGCTCGCTCTAGAAAAATTAATGGTTAATAATTTTTGATATCCGACTCGCAGGGAATTTGTTTTCTACTTTATAGGTGATAATAAAACTTCCTTATCACTCCATTGCTTATACCGAATGTTCAATTTTTTCTCCTTATGTTGTGCAATTTTTCTTACTTTACTGCGGCGTGTGATGTGTTTAGTAACCAAACCACGTAGCGCATTTAAATCCATTTTTAACCATTACCAAAGATGGGATACTACAAATCTTCACACTTATTTTCATTGATGTTTGAAAATGTGCTTCTTTACTTTCTTTGATCAAGCACAGTTTATATTATATTGCCAAATTAAAGGTAAACGTATAAGTAAAATGAAGAATATGTATAGATATGAAAATCAAAGCATTTATAAAATGATGGTTTTATCACAAATGGTCAATAAGTTGATATTTTAGGGCTTAAAAAATGCTAATACTTATAACCTTCAATTTCCAGCAGGGGTGGAATAAAAATAGTATTATTTTACGAGGACGTTAAGTAGCACTTTATGCTCGAAAAGAGGTTGTTAAGGGTGGGAACCGGGCTCAAATATCCATAAGAGCTCGCACGACAATGCTAATCCTTATACGTGTACTTAACGTGTCCTTTGACATTATAGAGCTGTGAAATTTAACTTTTCATCTTGTTCCTGAGTGGATTTGCGTCTCAAGGCGAAGTATTTAAACTTGAACTTTTCTCTTTCGGTGTGCAAAAATTATTGGAGAACTAGGCAAAAAGAAAAGTTTTACATTGTTTCCTGCGAACTGCACAACAGAATTGTTTCAACGATACTCGTGTAATATAAATACACTCTTACTTGTAAAATATTTACGCTGCAGTGCGTTTACATAAAAGAATACTTTTGTTAATAAAAACACTGAAAACTCCAACATTCTGAATTTCCTGTAAAATTGGAACAGTCACTCGATTATTAACGTAAATTATTCATTGTACTTACCTATAAACAATTTTTTAAAAGATTTATATTTTTCTAGTATCGGAATCAAATTTACTATAGTCATTTTTAATGCCGCATCCATAATTTGTGAATTTGGTTTGGGTCACTCAATAAAACCTACTTTTGAAAGTTTAAAAATACCTAATAAATTGACGATTGGGATGAAATAGTTGATTTGAGTAAAAAATATTTCACAAGGAAAAGATCGAAACATTTTTTACCTATTTCTATTTAACATAGCTATTCTATAATTAACAATTAGAATCTGTTTCTACTAAGAATGTTAGTTAATATAATTTCAATTCCAAAAAAAATAATTTTACTTTCTGTTTTTTTCATAAGTTATATACATTACATCAAATTATTGTGAATTTTTCAACCACCAAATATATAAATATTTTGTTGGATTACTGATACAGCCAAAGGAAAAGAATAAATCATATTTTTATTAAAATAATTTTTTCCTAATATTGTGGTTTTGATTATATTGTAAGTCATATAAGCTATCTCGAGGTAAACAAACTCCACTGTATCTTTTATGTATTATACATTTAGAACATTACGTATAGAATGTTTTTCTTTTAATCAATGATTCAGTTTTATTTTTATACATCACTGACTGATGCATATGTTACAAATGTTTCTATTTTAAATCCAATTCATGCAAATGTACCGTGTTTTGAAATCAGTTTAATTACATATTACAAGAGAATCATTAAATGTCTGTACATTTTAATCCTATAAACTTTCTATTGTTTGTATGTATATGCCTGATATGCGAGTATCAAGTTCGTATGAGGATTAGAAACTAACATTTTATTGGTATTAATAATACGTAACCTTCAATAGGTCAGTCTAAAATAAATGTTTTCCCGTTGAGTGTGCCAACTTTGCGCTTCGTTTATTCATTTTCTGCAGATGTAATTTTTGCGTAAAGTTCATTTTTTATTAGACATATGGTTTTCGAATCGTGCCAGTTCAATGCATCATTTTTAATTAAAAAAAACGTTAATTAATAACTTATTGTGCTATTTTTAATTGTTATTTATTATTCTTATTTTTATTTACCTACATGATGTATTATATAAAAATCTTACGTGACCCTGTCATTGATAAAATTGTACGAGTTGCAGAATGAGAAATTGGTATCGGAAGTGAAAACTAAAACATGGAACGTATAAAAAGCAACCGAAAAAGTGCTTTAATTAATAGCTAAGGAAAGTCGTATTTAATCTATAGAATTTAACATTATTTTATATTAGATAATGAATTATTTAAAATATTTTTCTTTAAACAAATTATTTTTTTTACAAATACTTACCAGATAAAAAGTATAATAACAAATGAGTTTATATTATAGAAAACTGATATTTTTAATTTTTTTACTTGCTAATTTTGTTTTCTGAGTGGGCTGTTCTAAGTGGGCTGTTGGTTAAGTAGGATATAAAAGTTAATAAAAAATTCAATTTTCTCGATCAAAAAATTTCAACCTAGGTATATAAAAGCAATCTATATGAAACCAATCACTCTATAATGAATGATAAATATACTTCAATCAATTTTTCAGAGAATGGTACGTATATTTTAACATAAAACCTTATAATTATAGTTACTCCAGCTTTGTTATGTTTTGAAGCCATTTTTATGTTTTATAGTTTGAAACATATGAATTTAATAATTTTATTATATATATTATTAGCAAAACAACATCAAGGCATTTAAAATTACTATAAAAATTAATTTCTCATATATTGTACATTAAACTATTTAAAGACTTGAAATATGTATACACATGATTAAGCATCTTGAATTGGCATATAGCTTTCTCAAAATTAATTGTAGAATATATATTGCTCTTATGTATTATTCTAATGTGAAATTTAATTAATCCTAACAAAATTAACCGACGTTTTTAAAATTGTTCATGTTTTACACAAATTGGGTTGTTTATTATACAAATAAACAAGTGCTTTGTGAACATGATTGAATATGTTAAAATTTGCAAAACACGATATTAAAAAATTTAAGGAGGTTCACGTCTCTCTTTTGGTGCGGGGAAGAAGGAGAGTCTCCCCCCTTATGGATAGAATAATCTGATATTTTTATAGCATATATCTACTATAATTTTTTTATGGTCATGATTATGTTCAGATCATTCGACCGTTTAGTTTCAAACATAACAAATTAAAAAAAATAAATTTTGGTTTAATAAGTTAAAAGCTAATAGATATAATTTGGAAAACCCGAATCAAGAGGAAAAATTTTGTTAATTTCTACAAAGTATATTTGGTTCGATTTAAATATATCATCTGCAACGTTCAAATTTTTTAAAAATATTTTATTTATTTAAAAAATAAACGCAAATTTATCAAAAAACTTTTTTTTTCTGAATTCGAATAAAGGAAACAAAAAACTAGATGCTCAAGCCCAGCGACATATTGACCAAGTAGTTTCACACATATATGCACATAAGAACATTTACTAAAAACACATAAGTAGTAGTAATAAAGAAGTAATTTTTTATAATATTAAAAATATAATTGAATGAGCATAAATACCTAACAATATTTGATACACAGAAGTAAGATACTTTTTCATTAAATGCGGAATTAAAGTATTTGATCTTAATTGGTCAGCACGCATATTGACTTTAAAGAGAAGTGGATTATAATTGAAAATACACGAAGATAGGAATTTATTGGTATACCGTTACAATCAAAACGATTTACGTGCACGAATGAAACTTTATCGACTGATAAACAGAATTATACAATTTTATATTTGAATTCTTAGAAAAGTTTTTTTACAGATATTTCGTTTTTGTACCTTTTTGATGTTTCCAAACAACGAATTAATATGAATTTTCAAAATAGTTATATTATATAAAACCATCTTGAGGTATTAAGCAAATTTTTGTCCGTTGACTTCAAGAAAAAATCGAACTAATGGATGGAGAATAAGGTAAGATTTTAGGACTATATAGTTACATCAAATTAGAATACAAATATTCAAGATTTTTTTGTCATAAGTTAATTATAATCGAGTATAAGAATCAACCGTTACGTGGGTAAAAACTGATTTTCTTTTCCCTAAATATTCTGTACGCCTAATTTTATTATAGAGTATATAGCTGGACTCAATGCATGTGTAAATTTAATTTTATCAAAGCTTTTTCTTTTGATATCCTTTCAAAATATAATTTGTGATAAAAAAAAACGTGTATAAAATGCTGGAACCGCACAGTATTCATTTTTTTGTTATGACATAAAATAAAATAAATTTAAAAAACTTAATTCTATTATATCTTAATATTCGTAATGTTGTGCGTATAGCATTTCTGTAAGTTCAATTGATAAAATACAGTTGAACAGTTGGGAGAGGTGTTTGCGGTAACCTTACACTATCAATTGCACCGTATAAGATTTAATTTGAATTATTTGATACTTAATTGAATAAATCGTTGTCTTCAATTTCATCTGGTGGAAGTTATATAGCGATATATTTTTCGAGAAGTCATTTGGAAGTCATCGTTAGTCGCAGTTTTTTTCATTAGTATAACAAAATTACGGTAGAGGTATGTACTATTCATTCTCAAGACAATAATACCAAATTTTGTAATTATTACATTAGTTCGCAATGTAAATCGATGATTAGAATTTTAAACGTATATGTCTCGACGCGTTGAAACTCGTAAAGAAACCCTCACGTCCTTGATAACTGGTGCAGGTTTGAATTTACAATGTCCTTGTGTGAAATGGCTTTTAGAAACATCTACGCGATGCGTTTAGCCTCTAAATTGAAGATAATACTAAAACTTTGAAAAGAAGTGAACTTTTTTATTGTTTGCATTTACGCTGAGAAGAAGTGATATTATGCAACCAATTTAAAAGTTGAATGTGGAAACCTTTTGGTATGTAAAGAAAAATCTCTAGTAGTGCCGACCTCGGCGAGTATTCGAATCCAACTTTTGTCCAATATATTTTATAAAATTTCTTAAAAAAATGATGATAAAATAAAAAGGAAGAGATATGTACAATCGATTGAACGACGTGCCAGTGAGATTAACACAATTTTTAAAAATATTCGATGAAAAATGTTATTGGATAAAAAAGTTGGGGTCGAATGCTTGGCGCGATCCGAAAAAGATATGCATACATATACACCACGAATAAAAAAATGGATACAAAAAATTTCCTGCAAAAAGTATAAATATTTATATAAAATCAAAATATTTTAAATAAAAACGTTAGAAAAATATAACATTTCGGGTATTTGCAACGTGAGTGCAATTTATAATATTGTTAATGCTACCATCCTAAAAATAGTGAATTATACAACACCTTTTTTTATCGTCCGGATGCAGCAGGATCGTAAATTGAAGATTTATTTTTCAAATAGCTGAAGAACCGATAGAGACACGTCAGCTATATCCCACCTCCGATATTATGCGATTCCCTGTTGCAGTAGTCATAAGAGCTATTTCGACAAAGCGCCAGAGTCATCATTTACCAAGAAACGAAATTAACATACTTGTGTGTTTGTTGCCTTTAGAATTAACGCACGAGCGTGGCTCGTCTCGCGCTAATAATAGCCACGCCGCAGTCGAAAATAGTGCAAGCCGGTGGCTGTAAGGGTATAAAATTATATTGGACGCCCTTATTCCGGCACCGTCGTCGCCTCGACAAGTGCAACGCTTTGTCGAATCTCCACCTTATTCCGTATATACATATCTTGTCTCTCGATCACGCTCTTCTACGCATCTTACGCTTCTAATGCACTCTATTATTTTTGTTTTCTTTTTTTTTTCGTCTACCTGTACCTAGCGATTACCTATCTATTTATGCCATTTTTAAATCTGACAGTTTCCTTTTAGCATATGAATTTTAATGTACGCTTTAAATTATTGAATTATTTTTAACTTTATTATTCGTTGACTTACAAATTACGAGGCAGTAGTACGTTCACGTTGTAACACGCGCATGACAGTGATTCAACATTTGCGATTTGCACTTTTATTATTTAACCCGAGGTAAATGTGTTTATCCCTTTTTTTGGTATATAATTATAGCTATTTTTGGACCAATCGCTTGTTGTTTCAACGCAAAATAATATTGAACGAGTTAACGTTAACTATATCATTGATAAGCTTTGGAGTTTGGACCATACGCATCGCAGAGTAAACATTTTATTTGTTAAGGAAAAATAAAGCGATTAAACAAATAACTGGCGTTGGGGAATTTGCTTCTTAACTTAGTCGTAGTTCTTCTCAACGTAATATCATAAATTAATCATTTTTATTTAATAACGTATAAATGTGATAACCTCTATTAAATATCTTTAAAATAGTTCATTATAATAATTTTACGCGGAGAGAGTTTTATTATAAAATTTACGGTGAAAACATGCTAAATCTGGGGCGTTCGATCAGCAACCGAAAAATAACCGTGACAGCACGGTGAACATTGTGATGATTCGATTACAAATATTATAAATTTTCAGGTTATTTTGCTTGAAATAGAAAATTCTCTTGGTGTGGAATAATAAAAAGAGTAAGAAATTTAATGTAAATATATGTAGTACCTATAAATTCCTGACAATTTGTGGATATTCGTTAATAAATTACGTTTATTTTTCCAGAAACAAAAATAATTTTAATATTATATTTTATATGTTAGTTTGATATCTTTTATATAATAAATAGCTTCAGACATGCGATGGTTAATTGAAGAGAAAAACTGTATTAATCCACGAGGAAACAGTAAAAAGTAAACTAGAATAAAAAGATTTAAAAAGTGGTCTCTTCTAAACATTTTATAGAGTATAATACAAAATAGATTATTGGCCAAATATACGTATATAACGCGAGATAATAAAATGTGCTCGAACGTTGAGAAAGGAAATAAAACTGCATAAACGCAATCAGTGTAAAAAGAAAAAGGACTTCCGTTATATTATAATCGCGAGAGCATGTATAGATCAGTATATGTGTATATATATATCTTACCGGGTATACACGCGATAAGAATAAAAGGCCAGAGGAAGTGCATTGAAACGAGGAGGCGAGGAACGACGCGTAAGTCGATCTCGAATACATAGCCCTTTTACAAAAGTGCTCGGCAGATGCATTTAAAGAACAAGAAACGACGAAACGCGGCAGCGTAAAAAAAGTAACAACAACATTTGGTATATATATCTAGATAACATAGATCGCAACGTGTATATATGTATGTACACTTTATTTTTCCAGGTCTTATCGGTAGTGTAGAGACACGAATCATCGCGCGGTTGTCCTCTAGATGTACAGTCTTGCATCGGGCGCGAGCAGATCATCGCGGGTACGTACACTGGTCGGCCTTGGAGACGCAACGAGTGGATTAGCGATTTGCGCGCGCCGCGAACTCGTATGCGTGTCTCTCGGGGATTTCTGGGGCTGCATCGTTGGCACCCGGTGGCGCCCGACAGTCGCGAAACCTAAATTTGCTTTGTGCCTCCTCGCGTGTGCAACCGCTCTAGCTTCAACGCTTTTCATTTCATCTTCAGCCCGTGTTTTTATTTCTGCTTCGTGATGATCGAATGTCGCGGAAGTCGCTTATGAGTTTTCCTCTGAATCATCGCTGTACACCTCACTTTCCTTCTACTGGGAAATTAATTTTTTTTATAGAGATATATTTAACTCCAAGCTCTATAAAAAGTATATAATTTTAAGAATATAGAGACATTTGGTACGATTTCTCGTAGTTTTCGTATACTGGTTATTCTAGAAAGAGTTTAAAGTAATCGAGTTAAAATGTCGTATAATTGTTTGCACGATAAAGGATTATTTTACATTTTAATAATTTAGTCTACTTATTAAAATAACTGTAATGTTGTAAATTTAAATATTTATGCAATTCAGTAAAGTCAAAAACGTAATATTAAACAATTATGTTTTAAATTATAAAATATAAGCCACATTTAGCTGTATATTCTTAAGAGAGTTTTAAAACGCTTAAATAAAAAAATATAAGCAAATATTAAATAAAATTAAATTTAAATGTATATTTAAATTACAACGATGCAGTAAAATGTATCTGACAATAAAATGTAGTACATTTGGAAACTTTTTAAAAACCTTGACATTTTTTTTTTAAATTTTACAACAAATTACGAGTTACCCTGAAAAACGATTGAAAAGTTTTTTAAATGTAGTTTTAATTTCCTTTCAACGATACTTGTTACTTTTTTCCAGGTCAATTAAGAGTATACCGTATAGAAGTCGATATCAAATTTTTAATCAAATTGTATTGAAAAAATTTGTATCATAGTTGTAAAAGCCTTATCAATTCATTTAATTATTAATTTTAAATAAGAATATAATTTAATTACACATTATAATATAATTACGCATATATTTAGGTATATATATATACAATAAATTGAATTTGCACCGATAGGAGTCAATTATTAAAGAATAACTTTGATAATGTTATAGAAACATGTAAATATTATTAAATATTTGTATATTCAGAGAAACTTCTATCGCGTACCTAATAATCAAAATACATAATTATGACAAAAGGCAGTGTTATTGCATTAATAACAATTTATAATTAATCACTAATTTATATAAGTTTACATAATATATTAATAATTCCTGCACCGACCATATAATGTAATTCACGACCACGACCGCCACTTACAACGTGCTCTCACACGCTCGCCGACTTTCCGCCCGACGTAATTAATAAATATAAACAAAAAGTTACACCGAAATTTACACGCCTAATCCGCAGGTCGACCTTACTCTACTCTAACGCTCAATGCTGAAAATGGCTACTCAATCTCGGACTCAACATCCTAACTCTAATCTCTATATTACCTAATTACAAGAGAGTCTGCTTGACTGCTCGATTGGACAACCACGTAGCGAATCATTGTGACCGGATTAATGCTCCCAAAAGGAAGGACTATCAGTGATCAGCGCCAAGATTGAATAACCAATAAATGTTATTAACGTCATCACATATACCCTTATTATTGGCTCGATCGCACAACCAATCACCCTTTAGGACTCGGAAGGTGTGCATTACAAATACTTAGTTATCATGGTCGGTAATCAAGTAGGTGTTGCTGCCCCATATCTACCGGCTATTTTAATTCTAATCTACACCGACATATACATCTTCATTTATTAAACACCTTTACCCAAATACAACTAACACGTACGTAATTTTAAATGAATTTACTTAATTCAAATCTAAAAGCTGCTAAAATAACTAAAGTAATAAATACTGTCGTCGTATGACCCCATATTCACGAACAGCTGGTACTAATACATGCGCGCGCTGCATGTCAAAATATTCCGTTGTATACCTAAGTATTGAATAGAAAAACATCATAAAAAGGTAAAAAGCGATACACAGATCCTTCACATAGATCGTTCGATGACAAACGCATAAGTAAAAGAAAAGTAATTGTATCACTCTCGGAAATTTAACCAACTTTAAATTCGATTTCAGCCGGCTGCTCTCCATAAGTAGATTTTTCAGCCTAGTGCTTTTTCCTATTTAACCTAAGCTCCAGCTTACTTCTGCATCCTCTAGCCGTTCTGTAAAATTGTCTTTTTCATTATTGTACGAAAATACTAACTTTAGCAATACACCTTAACCTTCCACGTGATATCCACTTTCTTTAAGGGGAGGTCACGAAATTGGAGATATGCCTCTCGTCGTGGATGTTGTTGATGACGGGGATGTACAAACAATCTTTCGGGTTGAAAGTACCTCACTGGTAGGAGCGATGGAGGGGCCCCATCATCTACCCTTTTTACTTTTACTTAGCTACTTTTTTCATTTTTTCTTGTAGTTTGAAGAAACTCTTGTCATATTTGACCTACTGTTATAAGGATGAGGAATGCGAGGGTGTTCATCTAGCCACGAGAACGGAACCTTCCACTAGATTCGTTTGTACCTTACCTTGTTGGCTGTAATGGCCCTGAAAGGAGTGCTAGTGATTTTGAGGTACAGCTGGCTTGTCTAAGAGTCGACAATATAAGGCAGTCTAACTCCGGGGGTCTCGGAGCTCGGTGAGGACAACCCGAGGCTTCTTAAGTTGGTAATGGTCGAGTTCTTAAGACTACTTATTTCGGTTACAGAGTATCGAAATGCTTCTCGTGCAAAGCATGATGTAGGGAGAACGAATCACTTTCGTGATTATCTTCTTGACTCTACTTGACAGGGGAGATCCGGGTTAAAGTCGTGAAGAGCGATGGGCTATCGTCTCCAGTAGCTTAAGTCAAGGATCCGCCAGATGATCACCGAACCTAGTTGAGTAACTGGTGGAGAGACTGATTGTTCGGGCTGCCGGGGTCAGAATCCTCTGGCATCGCCGATTCTTCTTCAGCCGCTGCGTCTCCGAGCGATGCCTTAATTATCTCCAGGGTGCTATTGCCTCCATGGTTGGTCAAAGAATAAATTATTAACCTTTAGAGGACGGGGATTTGGGTTTACTGTTTTCTCTCATTTTTCTATAGAAATCGAGTTTTTGTGATGTCTCACATCTCAAAACTAACATATTCCCGTTAACTCACACAATCCCGTCCTCTAACGGTTAACCGAGCTATGGCCGGATTCTTACCTTTATTAGTCAGCTCATTCGCAATTCGCATCCATTTTAACCATTAAAAAGAACCAGTGGAACTATTCCTATTGCAGAAGTACATACTATATCAACGAGTTCGACCCCAAGAACCAGAGGCACAATGCATTGCTACATTGTTTAGTATAATGGCGTCAACATAAGGGGAAAGTCATTAGAGAGGCAAAATAATAATAATGTAAATCACGATATACATAAATACGTCCTTTAAACGTGCAGATACACCACCCTTAGATATAACAGAACTTATATGCCTTCTGAAAGTGAATCCAGTTTTGATTCGATAATTGCATAGCTTAGAACTCTTGACTCAGTTATAAAAACAGTCATAGTGACAAATAGGAATGAGAAACAACGACAGGGCAATACACATTCTCTAACCTATGCAAGAAACGAGAAGAATGAACATTTAAATCCGTTATAATCATGAGTATGGGTAAGAAGTCCATGACATAAGTAGTACCTGCAAGATATAAACTGCAAGTGAAGCCCCTACAGTTTTAGCCCATTAGGACTTTGAGGTTAACAATAAGTTATTACTAAAGATAGATGATAATTCCAAAAAATCTCTTTTAAAATCTTTAACCTGTCCTGAGTTTTGTGGTAATTTAATAACTCTTCAGTATCATCTAAATTTTTCATAATAGTATTTTTAAGCACTAGATCCAAAATCTTCCAAAAAACATTGGTATATAGATCGTTGGGAAAATCTAATGAACACAGGTTCATCATTACAGGAATAGCATTTCTTCCTGGTTTATCACAAAGGTCCCAATAACAAAGTATTACAATGTGTATATCTATGTTATTTTAGGGAGACCGTAAATAATTTACAGAATGCCAGGTGTAGGGCACTTGATTTTACAGTAAAACCTAGAATAAGGAGTGCTGACCACCTTCAGTCTCAGAAGGCTGCTCTATAAGGAATTTTCTGGAGGATCTTGATACCCTGAGAAGACAGATACAGGTGATAACAATAGCAATCCAAACAATTTTAGTTACAATCATCCACTATAGGGTAGTATACTAACCAAAAGTTCTTTTCCAGTAAAGAGGGCACTGCAACGCTACCACCGATTTTACTTCAGGAAACATTCTAATTGGATGTGATCTAAGACGCTTTAGAAAGAGGAAGATGAAAGGCCCAAGTTACCTATGTAGGTGAAACGGATCAGTAAGGCGGCCTAAAATCAACAGGAACGACAAAAGCGGCATGCTGATGTACTAGCAAGTTCCAACAATTTTGCAATAAGGAGTCAAGGTTACTTTAACCCATACATAAACTCCCAAACAGACCAATTTTTTTTATTTTTGCAGTTTTTTGATGAATAAATCGTAGCCTGTTATAATGCTGATTTTTTTCTATATAGTTGTGATAGTTTCAAATGCCATCGTAAAATATAACCTATCTCATTTAAAAAATTATGATCTTTTGAATGTATAAAGAATGCAAAAAATTAATTGCTTTCTTTATTTAACTGATTTTTCATAACAATTTTTTTTAAATTTATTTCCTTGTAAAAGAAAATGTGATTGGATATTATATTTTAACTCTATATTAATTATTTTTTATTGTTAGATTGTCAAAAATTTTGATTTTAATAAAAGTATACGAAAAAATAACTAATTTTTGTCAGATTCGTTTGAGGATATATTTTCATCTTATATACTGTGTATTAGAAGCACTTTTGCGCTCTGTACAAGTTAACGCAAAAGATGCCACATTACTAGTGAGAGAAAAAATATATTCAATAATGTGAGTCATAAAATTCTACTTGGATTTAATGAAATTTGTTTGCGACTACGTTCCCAAAAATTGTAAATGTGAATCATATATGCGTAAAGAAATTATGTGTGAGGTAATCTCCACCCTATTGGTTTCATTAAAGTTTTTCATATGATACTATTTTAATATTTTTTACTGCTTAGATTTCCTTTCTTTTGACAAAATTTGTTTTATATACATTGGCTATAGTTTTGCATGTTTATTCCTTAAGTTCTATGTATCTTTGAGGTAATGCATACTACATATTTTTCTCTGCGTCGGTAGTTTAATGTTTGTTTCTCGATCTTTCTATTACTCCATACATTTCTAAAAGCTTTGTTGTTGTTTTAACTACTTTCCGCAATTTTACTTGTTTCCTCATTCATGTAATTCTTGAATTTGATAATAATCTTTCATTTGCCTTTCAAGCTTTTCAAAATTGTTAATTAAATATTTATATATCTTTGTCTATTTATTGATACATAAGTTACCTCTATATTTCTGAAGACTTTTCAAGAACGTTTAGTAAGATTTGACATTTGTAAGTTTTATTTATTATTAATAATTATGATAAAACATGAGAATATATCACCTCTGGCCCTACAAAAAGTTTGCATCAAGGAAATGTAAAATAGATACAGCCGTCTATAATAATTTTATAAATATTTTTCGCATATATATAGGGTTGACTCGAGATCGACCAGTACAGGTAGACAAGCAGCATGTAGGTACAGTTGACAAAGCGACGCATCGGTTTCGCCGAGGCACGCTTGGTGATCTATTTTTACGCAACTCCGCTGCATTTTCGCACTATTAAGCCGAAGGCTCGCGAGCGTACGGTCGCGAGCTCACTTCTGAATCGTTCGCGCGTTGCACTCTCACGAGACCGCGGTGGAAATTTCCATTCGCGAAAACCATTGGCGTAACTATCGTCGCGATTCCACGGCTCTTATACTCTACGTGTATGATCGATCGTTACCATACCTATATATACACCGATCATCATCACCGACACTTTTTTCTACCTGCTGATTGTGTATATATACTCACTACGTATATTACACCACTTGATCTCACCCGAACCAGCCAATACCATCGAGTTTTCTGTGATTCATAAACTGTCGGCAATAAATTATAACTATTTTCATACTCAACTACTTGTATTATTTTTACTTCCTTTGTTGCCAATTTTAAGTCGATTTTTTTAAGATAATTCTATATGCGTTCTAAACGCAACTATTAATATGCATAGTTTTAATGACGCTTGTTATTTTCTCAAGCGATTAACATTATGCATTATTGGTGCTCTCATCATTTTTAATTACATTCGAACAGATAAAAGACAATAACAGGTGAAACGCATTTTTTGTTTACTTTACGATGAGCCGTTTTTGCACGTAGATACAGACTACAAATTTTCCATAACATTCTATATATCCAAGAGTGCAACAGCACACTGTTAAGTAAGACTTATGTAAAAATTCGCTCAACAACGATATGTTAATAGTCTCGAATGCACATCGTCAGTTGCATAATAGCGATACTTACCTTCGGTTGATATATAAAAAAGAAAAGTTATAATTGGCTTCAGCAACAACAACTACGGCGACAAAAAAGATAAACGTAGAAATTGTACATTATATATATTCGCGTGATGAGAATTAGCGCTTAGCTAATATAACCGAGGAAGCATTAAACCTTCGTTCACAATGTGCGTTTGGTATATTAACAAATGAATAATGAAATATGAAAATCGGTGACTGGTTTTTTGTGCGCTACATCTATACTTATACTCAAATAAGGAAATTCCTCGAGGAAAATATAGAAGCGAACGCTCATCGACTCTCGCTCGTCGGTTAGTGCACTTGGTTGTTGTCTATTTTAATTGTATGTGCATATATACGAAAGAAACGTACAAGAGTACACGTACACAACACGCACACACACACACAACCATGTATACATTAGTCACCGTGTGCGAGTATATATTCCAACTCGCAATATCTATAAGACGATTGCCGTATCAAATGAGTGATGCGCTTTGTAATTTTATCCGATTGTATGCGATTGCATATGGAAAAATTATCTTCGTTTCAATATCCAAAATTTTGCTATACTATATTTATTATTTATTTACAATATCATAAGATTGATCTAAAAAAGCGGAAAGAACAAAATTATTAATCGAGTGTAATGTCAAACAGTGATTAATCACAATAATCGATTTACTTTAACACTCGTATTTAAACATTTGTGTTGTCGTAGTCAACAAACAATCGTGCATTTAATAGCTAAATATTAGCTTAATAAGCATATTGAAGGAGAATGGTAAAGAAGAGCAACCGAAAAGTTGAAATTAATATTTTTGTTGATTCATTCAATTTGAGTGTAATATTGTGAAACTTTAACTATTTGCATACCTTGTTCATCTTCTAGGGTAGAAAATGTTTTTTTCAATTTTAGCGTTTTAAACGAATGAAAGTCTCATCTATCGATCACAAACAGTTTATCTAAATATTTTTGTTGCAGAACCTTTTTTTTTATAATTCACTTTGCCGCACCCCTGACTAAGTTAAACAAACAGTTACCGATTAAAATTTCAGTTGATTCAATTATATGTATATTAGGACGATATAGATTGTCATTTTTTAATTTCCAACAATGTAATATGACTTTACAATGAATAGAATCATTGAAGAAAATTTTATCGTGCGATGAATGGACATGTTTTATTGAAATTAATTGTCATTGTGGTTCTTTAAACATCGAATATAATTATAGTCTTTAGTTTTGATTATTTGTTGATTACATATCTTTTTTTGTTTCTTAACTATGCATTTCATCATAATTCAAATAATATTTGTAATGGCGGGATAAAATAGTCCCATAATAAGAATAACATAAAAAATAGTCACCTGTACAGTAATTATAAAATACTTTCATATTTTGCCAACGTATTATTTAATTATGCCACCTATATGACATTAGTAATATTTACGGCTCCTATCAATTTTCTTGACAGGATTACATGATTTTTGAAAAAAAACTAGGTAATAAGTAAAGGTAAGTTCAGAATAACGGAAATAGGAAAGAGAAAAACATGTTGTGTGTGGGGTAACCGCAGGCGCCAGATCGGCGCTACGAGTAAATTGAAACCGATAAATAGATATTATTTATTAGATTGGGTAAAACAGAAAAAAAAAATCAAATATCACTCGTGATTCGATACATTTTAAATTATCCGCAATAACGAATGCATGTAATTTCACGTGTATGTAGGCAACGTTGATCCTATTGCCACATAGTCCGTATATACGGTGGTGGCTTTGACCTTGTGACACGCAGGAGCGAACAAATGTCAAGTATGATGTAAAAACGACGCAATCTTGATAATGCGTAGTCGCACACGTAGCATTTCACTCATTAATATTAAGTGTCTGAATTTCTTTTGTTACCGAGAACAATCTAGGAGATTAAGTTTTGGAAACGAGAAACGCTTATCGTTCATAGGTATATATATATTCAACGTGGATTTAGCATTTTTGTGATTGTGGTCTCAAGGAAGAAAATGGTGTCTCATAAGAATCTTGATCATTCGTATTTGATACTATTTTTGCCAAGAGCGTGTGTAAGGTATATTCTCTACTATGAATTATTTATTGAACCTCTTCTTTATACAAAGAATAAATTACTGTATATAAATTATGATTTTCCTCCAATTAACTATAGTATATAGATTATATGATAGGATGAAAGTCAAAAACGAAAATTGTGTGATTTACAAAATTAATTTAATTCTTAATGCTTAAATTTATACAATCTACTGTAATTATATATATTTGCAAAGCAACGAAACTTGTTACGTTTTAATGTTCGATGCAAATTTTACACTTTGCAGATACAATTATCAATCTTAATCATCAGTATATATGCAATTGACGCTGCGAAACAATTACCTATACCAATTGTCGTCGTCACGATATTCTGCCGTTAAATATCACGAATAATATTGGATATACAGAGATAAGTAATTAAATGAACTTGGCATACTCGTTTGCTGTTTAAAAAAAAGTTATTTAACTTTCAATAGTAATTTTAACAGTGTCGCTGAGAAAACTTATCAATTTGAATAGTATAGTATAAATGTTATTTTTTTAGTCTAAACTACAGAGATATGTATAAGCGATTGTAAAAAACACGCTTTTTCCGGAGTGTTCATATACTATTCCACGAACGCAAACAAAAAAGTTTATATTTATTCTGCGAAATTAAATTTTCGTTTGTGCAAGCACGCGTATTTCATCCGATAATAGTTTCAGATGATTTTTAATATTTTCTAAAGGATACCTGCATATTTAGATAATGGATTGTTTATCTACAATACGATTCATTCAGAAATATTCACTGTGTTTCGAAATTTCGAAAAAATCTGAGGGAAACTTTTTTTATCAAAACTATATAAGAAAATTTAATTTTTATTCTGCTTCATTTAGGTGATTTAAATGATTTAAAAATTATATATTTGATATAAAAATGTTTAAAATTTTACGTTCAAATTTATGTCATTATTTTAAATTTACATTGGATGCTTGAAAATCCAAACTTCTGCTTCTTTGAATCATGATTGAAGGGTTAGTGCATAAAAAAGCCTCCCCTTATTAGTCTAAATATTAAAATTGAAGATTTCCTCTTTAGCTTTATTTAGATTGTAGCATGAAAAGTCGTGTTGGTTTAAATAAATCTACGTACTAAACACTTAAAATCGTTTTGTCCAATAACTATAAAATTCGAGATAAAATGATTACAATTATCGAAACATTTTGTACACAAAGGCAATTTGAATTATTGAAGCTCTATATATATGTAGATATGTATTTGATTTAATACAGATTGCAAATATTTTCGAAACCTTTTTTGAATCCATATCTAATTAAGTTTTTCGAGTTAATGTAGTAATGTACTTTTATTTTTTTTCAAACTATGGTTAGACTTTTCGTCATCGAAACGTCGCCATCTAATTAAATGTATGGTTTATTCATCAAGATCGAGAAACCTTAGTTTGAAATAAAATTTGCGTGGATGACAAAATATACATATATATACATTTATTTTTGTACAGTACCGTTCATAAGTTTAGGAACATTTGTAAATTTCCAATTTCAATGTGTACATTTTATCTAATGTTTAACAATCCAGAACTTTCGAAGAAAAATAATACAGGATATTTCTATATCTTTCAACTAATATTACTCAAAATCATTATTAGCAATAATTATTAAAAAAAACTTAGCTGATGGGATGAGATTTTTGAGCAAATTTTCCGATTTAAAATAATGTAATTTTTTTTTCTAAAAAGAAAAGTATTGTTTAATCAGTTTCACATTTTTCGAAAATTTATTCAGGTAATTCTGAGTGATATCAGCTTAAAGATGAAGAATACCTAGTTGGTTTTTTAAAATTATTTTACGATATTCTTTTGAAATATAACGATTGTTAAACATTAGATAAAATATACAGATTTAAATGGAAAATTTAGAAATGTTTCTATACGTATGACTATACTGCATATACATACGAAATTTTGTAAAGAATTAACATGAGATTATAACACAATATAGTAATGTAACGTAAAATTATTCATTTATTTAATTATTTTTAAGCAATCGTCTTTCATATATTGCATTACTAAATTGTTTAGTAAAACATTTTAGAGGATGAATAGATTTTTCAAAGTTAATTTGAAACTACTTTCAAAAACATGTTTGTTTATAACATATTTTTATTATTAATCTAACTAAATAAACATGAATATAAATATAGCTATATAAATAAAAATATATCTACGCTAAAAGTAAAATTTTATTTTAATGTTTTCTTTTTGTTCAAGGTTAGATCAATATTTAAGATGGATTATCTAAAACTTTCTTTCTTTTAATTAAAATTTTATAATTCTTGAGATGTACTAATTATAGGAAAATATATTGTTGGATAGTAGGTAACATTGTTTCAATCAAATTGATGTATTTCAATTTTTTTTAATTACGTTATTATTACAATGGTTTATGCACAATTTTGATAATCTTAAAGGGGTTATATATATATATATATATTAAATCAAGTTTCTATTTAAAACGATATCAAATAAAATAAATACATTTAATTCAATAAAATTCAACATCTTGAGTACTACATTTAAAAGCTAATATAAGGAAAAACGTTTCAAATGATCTGTATATAAGTTAAACAGAAAAGTATTAAAAAAAATGTATAATGGATTTTATCTTAATTAGTTTCTGACTGAGGTATAATAAATCAATCTCTCTAGAACATGTGGGGTACAATAAAGTTGAAATGATTGCAAGGAAAAAATGAGTTGTAGGATAACCTGTCAACCAGTGACACAAATATACCCAAATGACTCTACCTAACTGCACAAATTGTAATTATAAAATGGATTATCCTGGTAAATGATTAGACCGATGTAAATGCAGTAGGATGTAGAATTTATTACGCGCTTTACATTTGCCAGGTGCAAGTGCAAATTCAAGGAAGGAGGGATGTAGGGGAAAAGGTAAAGAAATGAAGGGACAACGCGAGGGTACGTACGAGGTGAGTACGAGTGTGTATATAGTCATGAAATCAATATTCCTCTCCCCGAGGTTCGCCAGTGCCGGTGCAGACAACTGGCCTACTGCGCCGTGGCCTTCTTTCCCTCTCTGTACCACCAAATCCACTTGTCCCGTAGGATTCTGGTGTTTCACTTATAATTTTCAAATATCCATGTGCACGTGTGTTTGGGCTTAACCACGCCATCCCTCGGAGAGCTTTCGATACTACATCAATCTCGTCTTTTTGGTGTACCGCTACTGCTTAATTGCGGGAAATGACGATCTCTAACAAGTTTACGTGTACCATGTATAATAGGGATCAAAATTTCATTGTTATATTCAACTTTTTGTTTCTGTATGTATAACGTAAAAAGTTAAATAGTTTTTTCTATAAATATTACTAAAATAAATTGAATAAACTTGTCAGTCAATTACTTTAAACAAATTACAATTGTTATTTAGTTATAAGTTTATATGTATATAAACACTTTTATAAATATGTATAATATATATATTGGTATTAAGCATTATTAGACGATTAACGATGATAGTATTTTGAAGACCCTTCTCCAGGCTCGAAGCTAAAATGCAAAGCACTTACCGAAGATTTATCGCGTCAATTAAACTTAATTCAACGTGGTTTAAGTCTTGTACAGAATAGTCAAATAATATCAAGTTGTCGATATTATTCAGTCAACTGGTCCCACAAGTTCATCCGAATTTTTTATTTAATGTACTGTTCTGTCATTATTTAAATATGAAGTATTTAACCATTATTAAACAAAATTATGTGGATCTACTCCCTTACGTAATACATAATTTAATTACATTTTTTTCTAAAGTTCGCATATTTGTTTTTTTTTGTAAATACCGATGACCGTATAAATCATGATTTTATATGTCGAAAATAATACAATTTTACCAATTAATTTATAAATTTTTATATTATGTATTATTTATATTATGTCATCAAATATATTTGTAGTTAAAAACAAAAATTAAAAAAATGTGTATCCACATACTTCTATCAATATCCATTTAATGAGATATTAAACATTGTATTTGCTTCGATTGAATAAATCCGTATATATCTTACAATATATATTCCGGATATTAATTTAAAAATTAAAATCAATAAAGTAATACGTTTGAGTTGAACCAACAAAAAATTGTATTACTTTTATAAATATAAATGTTTGTATTATTTTGCAATGATTACATTGTAACACTATTGTACAACAGACGTAAAAGTTACGGTGAATGTGTAGAAATAACAAATTAGATAAGTACACATCGATGCGCATTAAGTAATAGAGTGAAAGAGAAATAAAAACATGAAGAGCACTAAGGATTATGTGATAACGTAAAAATTCACTAGACATTTCGTGGATGCATCGTTATCGTGTTGTCATTCTTGGTGTCTGCTCAACGGTCTCTGACTTTTCCGGCATAATTAAAATAAAAAAGTAAATAAGTTTTTGTTACAATTATTATTTAAATGACGCGTGAATGTACTCTTCGTGACTATCTATTCGTTGAAATAAATTTCAAATAAAAAACGACGATTACGCAACTGAGAGTACATTTTTTCGAGCTGTACTCACCTATACGTATACTTTCTAGATATTTAATAAAACGGGTGATGGGATACATATTACATCTCAATTTAAAGAAATATTACAGTTCTCAAGGGCTGTATTGAAAAATATATAATATATTGACAATTGTTTTGTATAGCTATTATTGATGAAGCCTAGGAAAAAAGGAACACTTTAGAAAAATATATTGATATAAAAAGACTCAATAATAAAATTTCTTAATAAACAATAATACATCATAAAGTAATGTTAATTAACTATATTGTTAAAAAAAGAAAATTTAATTTGTCAAGCATTGACAGGCAATGTTACCAGAACGCTCGTGGAAAATATGCAATTTTCATGAATCTGTTTAATTAATTTCGTTTAATTCATTACGAAAAAAGTGTTGTACATTGCTATTAATGTTTGGTCAGGAAAATTTCTTTTTATTATTGGTTGCTTCTAGTAATAAATGAATCCAGAATAATGATGAATAAAAGATATGTATAAAAAGGATGACAGTATAAAATAGTGCCAGTATAAATAAATATTGAAATATATTATACATCGATAAATTTTTAAGATCCCTCGATATTTTCGAATCTTCATAATTAAATTAACTTATATACTTAATGGCTATATATTTTAAATTTATTTATAAATCGGGAAAGTCTTAAATTTAAAATTTACTTTACTACGACAACTGTAACCAGATATTAATTTTTAATCCAGTCGGATCCAGATTCAATAAGACAAATAAGACAACGTATTTATTAAAAGCTTTTTTTCTATCAACTATAAATTTTTCTAGTATTAAAAATTGAAGCGATATTAATCTAGCCAAATAAATTAATATAATCATATTGAGTTTTTTAATGATCATACCTCTTGCGAGACACCAAAAGTTATTTAAAATTTATACTAATATGGTAAATTTAGTAATATTGGTTTTATTTGATTATTTAAATAGCTATATAACTTCGGTCTCCTTTTTAAAGTTCTATATATATGTCAAAATTGACAGAAATTATGCGATAATGAATATTTTAAGCCTTAGAATATCGGAACGTGACTCTAATGAAAATTCCAACACGTTTATTTTTGGTGTATTCATTTGTTTAATAATAATTCGCAGATATATAATGCTAAATTAATAATGGTATTATTGCAGTATGAAAACGTATACCTATATAACCAGTTATATCAAGTATATTTCAAAATTATTAAATATTATTTTGAATGTGGTATAAATAATATAATAACTGCATATTTATCTATATAAATGTATACCTGAAATTAAAATAAGTTGAAACATATATACGTATATACGTATGTATACATTGTTTTATTACGGAGGTATTATTTTAAATAATAATTATCGACAAGATAACTTAGTTGTGATTTTATTTGCTATGTAAATTGTTTTTTTCGAATATTTAAATAATTAGGAATATATGTATACTTGTACAACATACTTAGCATTTAAACATTCCTTTCAATAAAGTTATTTGAATATTTATGAACATAGATATAAATAGAAAATACTTTTTTCGTAAAATGCATTTATTAATCTACATATAAATTGTAATTTAAGTTCATTTTTAAAAGCGTATATTTATACATTATTTATAGATCAAATATGACGGATTGTATATTTAAATTTTAACGATTTATGATTTTTTATGTAAATATCTATTTATTTGGGACGTTGATTAAGAATCAGATATTTTAAAATATCGATTCAAGTATGATTAATTGTCCAACAGTAGAAACAAACAATTTAATTTCAAATAAGAATCTTTGATCGGTTAGAAAAAATGTCATTAATTAAATGTCTAAATTAATCTTACAGAAATATAAAGTAATTTAGTTTAACAAAAGTGTGACTAAACGATAGTGCGTACACTGCAATTCACAAATATCTAAAGCCCGATTTAAAATTCTATCAGCAGACTTATAGATACGTAATTTTGTAAATTAAATTAGTTTTCAAAATGTACCTGGAAAAAGTTAAATTGCAGGCGTATTTCGCGGTAGAAAAACGAGTTGTTTCGAATTTAGTACGAAAAATCTAAAATTTACACAAGCACACTTATAATAAAAAGTGTATCATAATCGTTGAACGTTATAATACTAATATGACACGTAAAACGATATAAAAAAATAGTATAAAATAATAGTTAGTAGGAAAAAAAATGTATAGACGAACGTCGTTTTAAAAGAAAAAAATCGATGTATTTAATAGTATAGAAGTAGGTATAGATATTGTTAATAAAAGTGTTTTAAACCGATTGAAATACCGCGTGGACGAAGTGATGTTCGTTTTATCGATCCCTGTTATATACGCGGGACGGTCTGGCCGTCGCATTCTTTCCGCTTCGTACCGGCTCATCGAGATGGTGCTGGATGCTCGTGGTGTCGAGTTTGGCTCGCGTTGGACACGTAATGCCATCTCGATTCCACTGGATTTTCTCTCTGGTCGAGCCGAGCCGAGTCGAGTTTTACGAGGGCCGTTAAAATAGTTGCGCGTTATACCATACGTTACTATATCCCCCGAGTTCGGTTTCTACACTGTTACTAACAAATAGGTACATATGCATCGTATTCCTTTCGAGTCGCGGATACCTAGAATAACGCTCCTGCCATTTCATTTTTTTAACGTAAGATGATACTCGAGACACTATATCATATCAGTTGTATATGTATTCCTCCATTATCGTTCTCTTCAAATATGCCATTCTTTCAATGTTATACATTTTTAAATACACACTTGTATAAGTACTTTCGACCATAAATAAATAACGTACCGCGAGACGTTTTGAATATACCGATAAATAAACGGTTAGAATAAATATATATATGTGTGTGTATTAATATATGTATATCGAGAGGCGAGACAGTTTTTTAAATTTTAGGCACCATATAAGAATGAGAAAGTCTAAGGCACACGAGGGACCAAATCATTTAGTCGTTGATGTGTAACAATTACTCTCGACTGCTCGGACACGCAATCCTCGCAAGAGTATCGAAAACGATCCTCCCCCTCGGTAGAGATAATATAAGTATATCGAGGGTAAGCGTCAATCGGATTATTTTTGTAATCTCGATTCCGATCGATCTGTCGTCTAAGCTGGGGAGTTGCATCGGAACCACGTGTCTCTGGGTATATATAAGTGTCATCGTGTGGGTGTCACTGCTACATTTTTTTCTTTTGATAATGTAATTATCGTCATGAAGGAGGTACGCGCGATATCGGACGCGTGTACACCCGAGACACATCAACGAGAAAGAGATAGAGATAGAGAGGGAGAGAGCGCGAGAGTCTGGCATTGTTCGGTGTCGTATCCGCATACATACACGCGTATTCACACACGTACTCCGAACTCCTCCTAAAATCCTTTCCACAATGGCAATCGGGGTCGCGAATTCCCACCGATACAGGAGAAACATCAGCAGCGATTTTCACGGCGCGATCACTTTTTTTGTTTAACTAGTCTTTTGACAATCTCGTAGAAATCGATATCGATCGAAAGTCAAGATTTTCTAACGTCGAAAGACGAGAGATGTCAAGGGTACGATCATCGAGTTTACCGTTGTGAAGAGGACCTTATACGTGTATATATACAGTTATACACCGCGCGCAGCCCGCGAAAGAAAGAGAGAGAGAGAGAGAGTGAGAGAGAGAAAGAGAGACAGAGGGAGAGGGAGAGAGATAGAGAGTGAGAGAGTATTGACCGTCTCGAGCAGCTCTCGGGTACAGTGGAAATTTCCACTGCCCTACCCCTCTATATACCACACCACACACACAGTTTGCAGCTCTTCGCGCCGCCGCGCGCATATAGCCAATTTAAATGCGCCTGCTGCCTAAGTTTCTCTCGCGTTTTCTTACGATTCGTATATGTATATATATATATATATATATATATATACGGATCACGTCTAGGACCAATTTCTTTTTCCTTTTTTTACGATCCTTACACGTCCTACCGGAATTCTCCTTGTTACCACCGAGTTGATTTAACGTTTATATATACGACTTTATGGCCCTATAGATATATACCCCTGTTTATATATATACACACCTCTGTGTAGGGGAGTTTATTATCGTACACCATCAACTACCTCCAATCGTTTAGATCGAGAGATAATAATCGCGTTTTAACGCGATAATGCTAGATTTTTCTATTTCCTCGTGATATTATTGAGCTTTGATGCGCGCCCTCGAGTATGTCGAATATTCTTTTTTTTCGTCGACCTGGCCGACGATTGCACAATTTACACGTACGATCATGCTGCTTGTAAAAGCTTACGTCAACATCGTTTTCGTCTGTACGGCAACTTTCTTTCATCGAGCGCGTATTGGAATTTGCAGTGAAATTATTAATTAACCATGTAAATTATTTAGAAAACGCGCGATCCCCGGTTTTATGGAATCGAATATACAATATACATCCTCTGTATACTTGTGTGTGCGTATATATAGATGTATATCTATAAAATAACGAGAGTCGTAACAATTTAACGTTCTATTTCGTGTTTATAATTTTGCACTCAAGAATTTATGAAAAAAGCCTTGAATATTTATGTTTTATTTTAACGACCTTGAAAAATATCTCGAATGACTCGGTCATTTTTTGTTTATATTGAAATTGGATATATATATATATGAACGTGTAGAAGTTGCATTCACTGCAACAACTAGAATTCACGCGGCTCTTTTTGTTCTTGTTTAAATGTCGTTTAGAGCGACACAGAGGCGCCGAGCGGAGAATTCTATAAGAAAAAGTGCCAAGTACAAGTAGAGAGAGAAAAAGTGGATACAACGATGCGCGCGCGAGAGATTTCTAAACGCCGGGCGTACCGTTAAAAACGATATAAGATTGAGGCAGACGTTTCGTCACGAGTTCGGCGCCTCTAACGACGAAATAAACGGTGCCAAACGCGCCGGCACTTTTCCGAGTAGGCGGAAACCTGGTATGGTCTCTGCCCGAGTCTCCGAGAGTTGTCGCCGCCGCCGCACGAGAAATGCCATTTGTACAGAATTCTATATGGTCGAGCGAGGCTATTTTTAGCTCGCAACGCACCGAGACCGCGCGCCCACCGGCCTTAAAACTTTATGTAACTCGCGATCGGCGTCACCACCGTCTTCCGATAAAAACCAAATAGCTATGCATTTATATACACACGCGACTTCGTCTTCACTAATGATTCACGCTTTAACCACGCTAAGAGTTAATTTATTTGTTTATAATTAGCATAATCGTCATTTTAGTCACGTTTAGCTGCACACACGCATACACACACACACATATATATACATCTGCCAAGTCGCCGAGTTTTTGTGCCATATTCGTTATATAGCGACTTTACGATCTTGCCAATAGAAATATTACATTATGAATATAATGTCATTGCATTACGATGCATCTATTAATAATTGTCTACTTTTATTATGTGTTTCAGTTACCGACAGTCGTTATATTATCATCTGTTGGTAAGATCGATTACTTTTACCGACGGTTAGAAAAACAGCTATATGATTTTACCGGATTATCCTTCGATTTCTTCTGTATCTATTGTTGGTAAGAAAATTAAAATGTAGTATAGGTGCTCTCGAGGTGACGAGTCATGTCGCTGGAATACTGGAGTATCAATCGTTTTACAATACAACGTAAGAAAATCGAAGTTTCAATATTATATTTATTTTAAAAATTAATTCAGGTCGATAATTATAGTTTAGCCAATCGCTATTGACAATTAGGGAAGGAAATTGAAAAATTTATGTAAATTACAATCTTAAGCAAGTTTGTAATTAATAATGATATTGAACGTTAAGTAAATTTGCAATTCAAAATTTACTTATGTATTTGAAAAATACTTTATTTTGGTGAATTTAATAAAGTATGTGAAATACTGCAATAAAAATGTATTAATATATTGGGTTTCTATTGATTTAAATTCACTTCTACTAATTATATTGAATTAACTTTGAGCCGATCTAATATCGTAATAATATTTGCACACTATTATTCACTATACTATCTGCGGAACGTTATTTAAAAACTGAATCATTATGTTCTATCTAATTAACACTGAATTATAATAATCATTCATCATTTACAATAGAAAGTATTCTTAATATAACGTTAATATAAACATAATGCAATATATACTTATTTCATTTATACAGTAACGTATTAATTTTTATTGAAAGGTATATTTTGTAAATCGTTGCTAATCAAAAATTACCAAGTACCTATGTTTCTGATGACGCGGATGGAGCATTAACTTAATGACCATTATTAAATCACGTCATGTTTTATCCGTTAAACAATATCAAATTACGAGGGCATAATCTAATTTCAAATATCTTAATATTTTAGGGATCGTAATAAGTAATTTTAGTTTTAATTACGTAAAATTATTAGCATTTATGTTTCATTTAAGGGGATTTAATGCAGGCACTAACGTTTTCTACTTTACACCTATACGATTATGCAGTATATTTTTTTACAAGTTTTCACTTTTCTAATGTTTTGAACTAATTAAAAATTGCTGGAAATCCGGAAAAAAAATGGAGAAAACGAGAAACCTCAGCCAGACCACCGGCGATGTTTCTTTTTCTCATTTATTTTTCGCTCATCCTCTAAACTTTACAACACTAATTTTCAAAGATTAAAAAACAATAAAAATTCTAAAAGAAGCATTTAACAAAGTTAGACGAATTTTAAAATATTAAAAATTATAGTTTTATTTATTAGACAGTGTCTATTATATTTAAATGTATTAATTAATTTTGGAAATGTCTAACTTGCTAAAAATCACTATCGTTCTAAAATTATAATTTTTTTTTATTCCTGATTGAGCGAATAATAGTAAATCACGCCATTTTTTTTAATTAATACAAGTTTTAATTTATATTAATATTAAGTAGGTAAATCAAAATTTATTATTTATTTATTTATACATTAATGCTTATGAAATAAATGTAAAACTATATTTAATTTGTAATAGATAAAATAAGAAGAAAGCCGCAGCTGGTTTTATAAACGTCTATAAACTAATGAAAAATATCACCTTTCGGCTTGTTCAGGTTTAATACCTCAATCATCTCATTAACTCGTTCAAGTATAGATCTTGGCTTTTATTACGATTCTTTTTATTCCAATACCATTTTATCCCTCTATTCTCATTATTCATTTTAATTTGTACATCAGAGACCAGTCAACTAAACGGACTGGTGTATATATTTGCAAAAAGATACGTTAAGCCTGAAAAAAAAGCAACTAAGATAATTATATTCGATTTTTCTTAATTATTTTTCGTCAATATCTATTTCGTTCGGACATTTAATTATTGCGATATGTACGGTTGATTTTCGATTTAATAGGTACAGAATAAATAGATTCGATATGATTTGCTTGTACGATAATATAGTCAACATTAATTATCGGATACGATCGTATAGAAATTCTCAAACTGATTTTCGAAATGCATAGTAACGAACGAAAGAAAATGAAAAAAGCTCGTCACGGAAATAACGTCATCTTGTTAGACTATGAATGAAAGTTCTCGTAAATCAATCGTTGTAATGTTTTATTATAACGGGAAAAAAAGAATTCGCAACGAGTAAAGCATTAAGAAAAAGGAAAATAATTGGTTTTTTTTTATAGTGCCTGATATTCAGTAAACAAACCATACATGAATCTTTTTTAAAGCCTTTCGCTGACATATAAAGTTAACTACATAATAAAGTTTTAAAGTATATAGCATTTTTTCAGAAGAAAAAGTTAAAGTAAACGTTCATTTCCTGTTATTTATAGTTGATTCGGTAGCAAGACATCCCTATGTAGCGCAAAACATAAAGCAATTTAAGAGTTCTTATAGGTATTCATACTGTTTTCATAAAGGGTAAACAAGTTTCCGCAAGAAAAGATACTGTGCACGTAGGACATTTCAGTGGAGTAAAAAAAAACAGTGTGGAACAGTTACATAGACGCAAAAAAATTTTTTAAAGAAATTCAAGGCGCTGTGTGAATTATATTTTTTGGTCCATACCATCCAAGCCCGTCCAGTTTTATGACTGTCAGACACGCGCGTATACAGATGTTATCTTTTTAGATGCTCCTTATAATTTGAGTGTAATAAAACGAGTAATTCAGATATACCGTGAAACTCGCGCGAAAATGCTTCAATTTGCAAACTGGAAAAGTGTAATTCAAATTATTTTGTAATTTAAAAAAAGAAGAAGAGGAAGAGGAAGATGAAGAAGAAGGAGGAGAAGGGGAAAAAAAGAATTCTGTTACACAATTTCACTTGGTAATGAGTCGTATTTGAAACATCTCTTTGTATTTCGGTATATTGGATTATAAAACTTTGACGAGAAAAGGATGCTTACTGGTATAAGAAACTCTCCTTAAGTAAACAGAAAGTTACCGAATATCAGTGCTAAAGTTTATGACCTTCAATGACATTAATTAACGAAAAATTCAATTTAGTCTAAACTTTACTTTTATAAGATCTCTCTTCGAGCAATCGAACAAAGCTGAAACAAACAATTTGCAAATTAATCCATTAGCAATTCAGAACGTCCACTTATCACTACTTTTTCAGGGGTAACACGTAAATTCGGTAGAACTGAAAAAAAGGAACTTTTTTCCCCCTCGTTACAACCGAAAAAGTAACATTAGCTTTTTTTTGGGGAAAATCAACTTTTCATTAGAAAAGCTTTTTGCAAAGACTATCGTTTGCATACATTATAATTTAATCATTATTGTTCGATAAAAATATTCTATTGATAATATATGCTTTGGCGAAAGTGTAAAGGTCGAAAGGAAAAGGATTTATTTTCCTTCGTTGAAAAACAATGAACGTTTTAATAATTGACATCAATTAAAATAAAATCCCCTTAAGAAATTAAATTGCATTTGTAGTATTTCAAATAATTCGATAAACAAGGTATCGTCTTTACTATTTCTAGGTTAATAAATTAAAGGCATATTTTCCTCTTTCGCATTTCTGCAGGTATAGCATCATCAGCCGACTTTGCCCTCGATATTTTTTCTTATAATTTCCATGCGAAAAATTGTCCTAATTAACATTTAAGAGGGCCGATGTACGAGAGAAATTGATGAATTTGTAGAAAAGAAGGGATTTTGAATATTTAATATTTAATATTTAAAATTTAATAGTTTATCAGTTGCTTTTACTTAATATTAATATTAAAACTTTTAGAGACGTCTTTCAACAATAATGTTAAAACGTGTTGACTATATCGTGCGCGACTAATTAGTCATGACTAATTTATTTAATTTTTTATCATTTTATAGTTATTATAAGGTTATAATTGGAAATTTATATATATCTATTACGAGTATTCGTATAACAATATCTCGAGCATTGACACGGTTTCGCACTGATTTATGGGCTCGCGGTTATGAGCTTTCAAATTATGAGTTTATGGGATTTGAATTTATAGATGTGGGAAATAAGAATGTTTTTCGACTCGAATAATTCATTTTCTTTATAACATTTGATTTTGTTGAGTTACTGCCGGGATATATACATATATATTTATGTATTGTTTGAAGATGTATAATATATATTTGCGTATTTTTCGATATAAAATTAAACTCGACAAGTAAATTAAAATTGCTTGCTTTGCTGCTCTCGACTCAATTTCATTTCGATTGCTGTGTATATGATTATATATAATATATATTTTAATAAATAAAGTTAATAATATATAAATTTCGCAATTATTTTTTCCTCTTCAGTAATATAATAATAACATTATGCAGAATTGCGATTCGAACGAATATTCATAATAATGTGTATTATTTAATATAATAATAAATATCTAAATGAATACATATAATATATATATATGTGTGTATAAATGGTAAATAATATGGATCAAATGTTTCTAAACAACTAGAGTTATACGAGCTATATATGATGTGTCATATTTCCAAATACATATATTAATTATACTTTATACGCGTCGAAGATATTTGCAGCGTGTCATATCGTTTTAAAAATTAATAAGAGAAAAGTCAACAGCACGTATATACGTATATGTATGTAGATCAGGGTAATTAACAGAATTATCACATAATTTTATTTATAGTTATCGGAATTTAATCGATCGTGCGAGAGAGCAGACAAAACCGTTATTACCAAATAAGAAAGTATAAAGCGATTTAACTCCTATAACGATATTTTTCAGTACATTAGAGTTGAATCGTAAAAAAAGGTATAAGTATTTTAAGGTATTTTTCAAGAAGTGTAAATCAATACACAGCACACAGGCGCGCTGCACATCGCGCGAGCGTCATCAAGCGAAAATTTTCAAAGGTACAGTTGAAAATTTGGTGTGTGTGTGAGTGTGTATAGATATATATGTATATATATATATATATAAATAAAGTGGGCGAGGTGGAGCGATAACTAATTTAATTCTCATAAGAGATTCTCGAGCGGGTGACCCTAATGGTTCCGAGATTCTTTTAGGTTAAAATCCGATATCTCTCAACATTGTGCGCTTCATTAATGTTTTTCGTATTACGTTTCGAACGGAGTTGCCCGTTCCGTTCGTTGCCATTAGAGTCAATTGAAAATACATCGAACTTGGTTCGTTCGTTCGTTCGTTCGTTCGTTCGTTCGTTAAGCCATTCAAGCGGATCCGGCGCGAAGACGCGATCGGGTTGATAGGAATGGCTGCTACTACTGCGGGAGGTGGCTGCCTCGCTGCCTCGCTGGCTGGCTGGGACGATTTAGAGCGACCCGCAAGGAAAAGAGGATGAGAAATTGCAGTAAAAAGAGAAAGTGTTTACGGGGGAAGGGGGGGAGGGCGTGAGGAGGTGGGTGGAGGTGAGGGGGAGGGGTGGCTTAAACAGTGAAAATTATGTACCGTAATACGCTACTGGAATTCTATCATTCCCTTCTTCTTTTTCGTTTTTTTTTCTTTTCCATAAATCGCTCGAATCTCATTATCATTCGTTTCAGACCCTACGTTAAATAATGAAAAACCGTTTGGTTCGCTGCTTCTCTCATTTCCGCCGAGCTTAATGATTAAGAATACAATTCTACTAATTTAGCAAGTAAAATCGAGTTATATACCGTAGAAAGGTAAACTTTAACCTTAAAATACCCTTTTTTTTACTTTTATCTACTGGGGAGTACAACAAAAATAAAACACTAATTTAATATATTAATAATCATCTTGCACGCGCCCTTATATAAATTATAATGCTAGAGTACGTTATTTAGAGTACGGAACGTTTATTTAAATTTTATATTCTAGTTCAATGAATTCGATAGATATGATCAATTGAAGCCAGTAAGCGTTTTATCGATATTCCTTCACCTTTTTAGGTCTTATAATATTTTTCAGTTACTATTTTATTTATTCTATAATATTTGCCGATATTTTTACGATATACTCGAATATTATTTATATTTTTTAGGAGTCAATTGCATTATTTCATCATCGTATGTATTTACATTATTTCGAATGTTTGCTATTCACGATAGTTGTACACTGTGTTGATATTATTAAATTACTTGTCGGTATAGGTATTTACTTTCATTTGCACACACGCACGCACACGCACGCACATATACACACTAGCGCCCACACGCAGGTAAATATTAATTTTTGTTTTTTGTTTTGTTTATTTATTCGCATTATCATATTATAATTTACAACTTAATGCTAATTATGATAATATAGAGAATCGAGTTAATAATTTAATGTTATTTATTATTTCTTACTTTTACTGTAATGAATTCTGTAAAGAATAAAAAAAGAATTTTATACTAATTCTATACATTAAAGTAAAATTTTAACACGTGGTCAAATATTCAGATTATAATTAAGAAGCTTTAAGTTTGTAAATGGAAAAATAAATAATCAGAGGTAGATGCAGTTCAATTCAAATATTTAACGAAAATTCAGAATCAATGTATATTTTGTTTAAAGAAATTCGTTAATTTGAACCGCAGTTATTAAGGGAATACAAATCCAGAATTTAGAATTTAAATAGATTATTATGCAAAGTTTTTATAATTTTGTTTCAATTTCTTCAAACTAAGAAATTTCAGTTTAATTTTAAAAATCGATCTTAGTTATTCAGAACTTTAGTTAAAATGCCGTTTGAATGACTATTATATATTCAATTGTTTGTAACGTAAAGCTACTTAAAAAATGCGATAAAATGCGATGTGATTTGCGTTCTTTCGGAAACAGATTAACCTTTTTTAATTATAGTTTTGATGTATCGTCAGGTATTCTGATAAACATCAATTCAGACAGTAACTTTACCATATTTTTTTTCTTTTAAAGCTTTAAATCTTTACAGATTGATTCGTTACGTAAAACGATCTATTAATTTTTACATATAACGTTTGCATATTTTGTACAAAGTATTGGTATAATTTAAACGATGAGATCACAATTCGTAAGAAAGGTATGTACATAGTGACAAGCAATTATGTTTGATTCGGCTATTAATTCTTGCATACAGACAGAAAGTTAAAGATTTTTAATTTCTAATAGAACTAACGAGAAGGGCACTTGATTTCTGGAAACGATTTTTTTTGAAATAGTGAAATACGATTCTTTTGTCCGAATAAAAAGATTCATGTCTATAGGTGTTTGGTCCAATGAATCCTAGTGGTAAAAATATTCGACCTTTTCGAATATATATAGAGAGAAAACTAGGGCCTAACGAAAATAGAAATCACTCGAATTCTATAAACAATTTTCAATCTCCAATCGGAAAAAAGAAAACTCGTATACTCACATTTGATTTGCTTAAATAGCTCATATATTTCCAAAGTTACGTTTGATTAATGTTGTTCACGGGTTTTTCCAGTGATGAGTACTATATCGATTTATACAATGTACATGCATAATATTTTCTCCTAAATCAGTTGCTTTGCTAACTTAACTAATTTAAGCGGATACCAATATTTACTCATTTTTGTAGTATAACGAAAAAAATTGATAACCATCAGGATTTATTATATTTAATGGTTGGTATATTTCAAGTGTAAGATTAAAAAGATTGCCACCAAAAGTATGCTTCTTGCGGAAACAACTTTGTCTTGAGGGAAGAATATTTTGAATTTTTGCCCATCATTGGCAAATATTTTTAATTATTTTAAATAATTTACATAAAACTAATGGTAACGCAACTGAACGAATATACTCTTTACAAAATTAACATTTTGTTGTATAAATCGGTTGAAAGGAGTTTAAATGTAACAAATAATTTTTTTTATTATATCATAGTCTGTTCCATATTTCATGCTAGTTATAGCGTTTCGCATGCTAGAAGCTGCGTTAGGTTGGCAAATGTACAATCTGATTCAAGAAAACTATTTGGATTACAGGTAGGGAGGATTTCGAGATTTGTGGGAACCTGTGAAGGGCAAATTTCATCGAGGGTTTCCAGTTCATTGTTTATTTGTAAGTTTTCAGTTAAGTACGAAGGAGAGACCTTAATCCATCTATTTTTTTTATATATTTTGGCTCTACACCAAATGCAGCGATTGTTAGTTCGTAAATTTAATTCTTTATCGAATTCAACACATTTTTTTTCTTAAAGGTTATTTTTACTAAACCGTTTAATCTTTTATAGATAATGAACTCGTATAGATTTTTGGACTTTTCCCATTATTTGAAAGCGGCATTTCTTTGCCTTTTAACAATGTCGCATTCATTATCCCACTACGCCACGGGATTAAAACTTTTGGATTGACAATTTTTTTTTGTAGAGCCAAGTATCCGAGTATCAAATTTATAAAACAATCGCTTCGTTCGTTAGCGAAAAGGGTTTCATATTTCTATTGTAAGGAATAATAGTATTTATGTTTAAGGTAATTATCTATATATGATTCTCCCAATTAATTAAAACCGCAGTTACACTATCATTTACTGGTATAATGTAATCGTATCAGTTATATTTGTAACCGTGCTTTCGGCTATGTGAATATCGGCGTGCGCAAATGGTTTTGATTTGTATTAAGAAGGGAGAGGGGAGGACGCTAATCGTCGATACCGAGGTATATTGTGCGATAGTCTAGGCACAGAGAGCGTTTCCGTGACCGATGGAGGTTCACGGCTCCACCAAAGCTTTTCCTATGTATTTTGGAAAATTGTTATGATCGATTTTCCGATAAATCTGGAAAATTTGCGTTTTTTTACAATGAAAAATTCCTTTCTTCGTCAAAATACATAAGGATAATATATTTATAATTTTTTCGGTACAATACACCGTTTTTTGTATAAAAAAGTTATAAAAAAAACTTGGCAAAATAGCAAATTTTATAATTTTTACGGCTCAATTTAAATTCAATAAATTATTCTTTTGTTAGTTATATTTATCGTAAACTACTTACGAAACAACCTACAGTTGGTGAAAAAATTTTTTTTCCAGATTACGAGACTCGAGAGAGACGCTAACTCCATCGTTCGTCAGATCCCCATGGACATATACTTGACCGCCAACAGCTTCTTAATTATTTTAAGAGTGTAAAAATAATAAAATGTAAACAGACAAACATGCCCTATTTATTCCTTCTTTGGAGGAATAGTAGAGTGATACATTAATTGTCGAAAAGACTGTATATCTATGTTTGATTTGGAAATCTTATCATCATATATAATATTATGTTTACTAATACAGTTAAAGAGTTTCTCTTTGTTACTGTCACTTTTATTTAAGTTCTAGCTGGTATGATGAGCGTTAGAATCCCCTAACATCAAACATCGATCATTTCTACTACTATTGTACAAAATCATATCCCATTGTTCTAGTGTCAAGTAGACTAAAGCAGGTATTTCTATATTAGCAATTCTAATTTCACATAATTCAGCAAATCCACAATTAACATTCCTCGTATCTTTACATGCAATATTTTTTTGTATTAATAGTAAAATTCCACTTCTAAGCCTATATCTTTTCTATCTACATTATATTTTTTTATTTGGAAAGTTTATGTTAACAATTGAGGGAGTAAGCAATAATTCAAAACGCACGTAATATTAACGTTACTTAATGTAGGTTTGAATTATTTACGATGAATAAAATGTCTGATATACCAAAAACCTATTTTTAGATTTTAAGACTAGCAGAGTACCATTTTTAAAGTAATTCAGCATCAGTTTTAGTCGATGGATCTATTTACATATTACCATTTACCTATATTTTATATGCTTAAACATTTTTGTTATACGAGCCTTTAAAGTGAGTACGATCTATTACATGGACGTAGATATTGCGAAGAATTTTTATGAGATAGGTGTTATCATCTGTATATTGCCTTGCTTTTTTTCTATACTAGTATTCTCATGTGTTCTAATTAAAAGTTATGTTAATTTATTGTATCAAGAGCGTACTTTTCTGCATCAGTAATAAGAAAATTTTTTACTCGAGAATGTTGGAATTGCATTTAATTTAGTGTACACTTCATTCAAGAATAAAAAATTACTAAAGGGTCTTGTGCGTTTATTTTTTGATTGGAATCACTCAGAAAATGGTCCTTTTTATAGTTTTTTTATAAACAAAATAATTAATTTATAAAACAATCCTATGCGCCAGGCATTTAGGCATATTTTTCAATATACCTACATTTTTCCAGATGTTTAAATTGATAATTTTAGTAGAATGTTTAGCTTGTAAGTTTATATTTTTTTATTAATAATTATATCGTTGTTAGTTTGTTCGTTTATACAGAACTGCGCTTCATGTAACATTTTTGCTACTTTCTTCGTATGAAACTGCAATGTTACTGCGTATTTGAACTTTACAGTAGTCAGAATTGCTCATTTTCGCTAGTTAATTGTTTGATGCACGCATGCAGGGCTTTCGCACTATCTCCTTAACAATGCTCACTCACTATATAGTACAGTACAAATCATGTATAGATGCCAGTCACTTAAATTGTAAATACAATGATCCAAATTCGAATGTTACTGACACGTTACTGTTTTCAAATGATTATAATTTAATATCATAGTGTATAAGTTCACAGTACAACGCATCTTTATATGTATCTATACGTACAATAATAATATTTATATTAAAATATACATAATTTTAAATAAATAAACCAATTAAATATTAAATCCAATATTGACGGAATTTTTTCAAGTATTTTACGAAACTTTACTGGGTTTTCAGGTAATAGTTATCTCGATATTTATTTTATTAGTCGAATTAAGCTACCTATCCGTCGCATCAGGTGTGGGAATAAATATCCTATCAAGTCAAGGAACGAAGGTTGTTTTATGTGTCTGATTTAAAAGCTTATTACATCTGTCAAATATTGTACTGATAAAATTACTGATAAGATTTTTTTAATAACGAGGATAGTCTGAGCGATTTTTTCTTCGGGTCAATTCTACATTCATGAACGTATAGAAGTTTCAAAGAAACATATAATATCTTATAAAAAATTTTAAAACAAATCTTACACGGTAAATAACTATACATATAGAATATTTAAAAATGAAACGCATTCAGGTACATTTACGTATAATAATCAGATATACATTTTTCTTCTATAAAAGACGATAATTTTAACAGTAATGAAGTATATTTTAACTATATATTCATTCATGAAGATTCATTAGGGAAAAAATGTGGCGCACTAACAAAATTTATAAATACACGGAAATTTTAAGCATTTTTGCGAAAGCGAATTTACATATCCGATACCTACGTCTTTAATCTCAACATATATATAAATTAAACGGAAATGACACGAGCCTTTTGAAATTCTAGTTTATTTTGGTTAAATAATGCAAATTGATGGAGTAAAAGTTTCTCCGACCGCCCGCAATTATTTAAATTACTGCATTTCGTTAAAAAACTACACTTAATATAATTTGATTTACATAAAAATTTATACAGCTCTTGAGCAAATAATCGTAAACTTAGGTGGAAATTTTCAGTGACTTAGCTAGAAGCTTTTTAAAGCTGTCATAATCACAAAAAGAAATATTTATACGTGCCCATTGCATTACGCCCACAGATAGACCGATATTTTAATATTGATACAATTGATATCTTAAACACACTTAACATTTATAAATCAAATTTAAGTTAGGAAATATTGTTTATGATTGCAACAACCACTATTATTACAACGAAAAAAACACATCGAGCTTTTAATTAGCTTAAAATCGAAGTCGTATAGTAACGTTGACTTGCTTTCTGTCGTACTATTCTTTTATTTATAATGACAATTCGAATAACTAAGAGCGCAGTGAATGTAAGTATCAGTTATTAATGATATGGACATGTAATATAGTCTCGAGCATTACGTGTAACATCATATATAAAAGATTACATAGACAAAAAACCTGATAAAACATGCACACTAAATTCTTCGAGATTCCTTCCGTTCTAATATTTTTGTAGTTGATACATTAAACAAACTTGCATTCAACGATGCTTATAAAATTTAACTTTTGATGAAAAATGTATATATGTACATAATTTAATTACTAAGCTTTAACCGGATGTTCTACTTCTACAAATACACCTACTTCCTATATCTATATACGTATATACGTGCTGCACGTGTGTGTGTGTGTGTGTGTGTAGTGCATATACATGCATATATAGATAAAGTTATAAAAACGAGCTAATACATTATGCAGACTGCGGACGTTTTTTCCGATAACGAGTTAATTCGTCATGAATACCAAAGTAATTTTTTTCAATTATGAGATAATTTGTCGTGTCCATTGAACATAATATTTTTGTTTCTTTTCAATATATCACAATGAATAATGCAACAATTAATGCCGAGCTAACGTAGAACGTATACCACTGAATTTTTAAAGATTTCCGTATATCGAACGGTCGGGTCAATTTTTAACTTTCGGCTCGAATGATTAGATGCATCCTTTCAGTTTGCTTTCGCCATACAGGTTGTAAGCCTCGTTTGTAAATTTTCGAGAGTTACTTTCGCGAGCGACGCGGAAACGCCAGCTAATTCAGACAAATTAGCATCCCTCGTGAGACTTTATCTGCATAGGGGTGTGTGGAAACATGTAGTCCTGGCTAGTTGATCATGCACAGCCCATCTGCGTGTATACGTGTGTGGGTGTGTGTGCGCGCGCGCACCCTGTGGTTCGCGTATAGTCAAGTTCACACGTATATGTACCTTCACTCAAACTTTTCTTGCGCGCGTATATCCAGTTTTGCATTTTAATCGTTACTATATTATTTGACGAGAGACTGAAAGTTCTACGTTATATTTAGACAGGACATTGTGAAAATTATAGATTAGTTCTGTAAATCGTCCTTATTTCATACAGCTTAAGCTTGCGTTTAATTACAAATAATTTGTTATATGTTGCTCTTTTTAACCGTTTTTCAAATAAAAAACTATTGTTATAGGTATATTTTGGTGTTGAAATTTTTTTGTCTATTCTTAGTATCTTCTTAACGAGTCGTAGATTTCATAATTCAAAGTCACCGAGACTTTTAAAAAGGTTTTTAAAGATTTAGCTAACTTACGAATTAATTTCCATTAAGTTTCGAATTCTAAAAGATTTTGATCCATTACTTACCTGAAAAAGCTTATTTCACCATAGATTTATGTGTTTTTTATCGTATTCAAGTTAAGGTCGTTTTATATATATTCTCTTCATTTTTTGGAGGAATACATTTTAAGTGTTAATGTCGACATCAAAGTAATTTTGTGACAGACAATTTTCGGGACTACATTATTAACTATTTAAAATGTAGATTGAATGCAATAATAAAAGTTATTTTTAATTGCCTAAGGTTGCACAAGGAAAATTTATGGGTCCTATATACAGCTTAGACCTGCCTATCTCGATCTATTTTTGATCGTCGAACACGTTGTTGAGGTTAATTTATTACCTTCAGATTGGTTTTATTCACTGTATTCTGTATATTTTGTAGATTACTACGGAATAGTGAGTACATTTAAATTCCGTCAATGACATATTCACGAACACGAGAACATTTTATAACGATTAAGAATACACTTTATTTACATTACCAATTTGTTACTTTCAAAAATGTTTCCAATATTCAAGGGTATAGATAAAAATGTTGGTTCATGCGATCACTGTTAAAACTACTATAATTTATATATACCCTCTTTTGAATTAAATGATTAAAATAAAAAGTACAAGTTTGAACGTCAATATATAAAATAATAAATCTATTTCTTCCGAATGATAATGTGTAACAGCAGGTATAATAGTATACAATAAAAGTGAGATTTCAGATAAAAGTGAGTTTAATATCAATTATATCTACGAATCACAAAGAGCGAGGTATATTCACGCTTTTATAAAACACATTAGACAGTATGTTACTATTATTTAAAAGACTTGAATAATGTACGAAAGGATGAATTAATTAATCTTTGAGAGTAACTGGACCAAAGTTAAAATTTTGACGCGTGTCTGCGCGAATGCGAGTTTGCTATTATATGCGAATAGTGTGTGCCTATTCTTAATATGGTAAAATTAAGAAAACACGATAAATAATAAATGGAATGAATGGAAATTGAAATGAAAAAGGAAAAGATGAAAAAAAGGTGTCCGAGCAATGTTTAATAAAACATTGCCATTACTTGGAATTACAATGCAGATTCGTAAAAGATTTATTCGAAGCCTCGCTCTCCAACTTGATTTGTCTACGAAGAAGAAGAAGGAGGAGAAGGAGGAGAAGGAGGAGGAAGCGCATTCCTCGAGCGATGGCAAATCGATGCATAGCCTCAAATAGTTGGCAAGTATTTACAAGTGCCTTGGGACTCTTTAATTTATATCTACACGGGGTGTTGGCTGAGGGTAGAAAAACGACCATCAAGTTATCGATTGTCGAGAATCGTAAATTTGTGACCGACCGATTTGTAACCGACGTTTAAACTCTTTCCACTTGTGAACAGACACCTTAGCACCCTTAACGTAATTAAACTCTATTCGCCAAAAGAAAGGAGAGATGAAAATAAAGGTAACAAAAAATTTGGTACTGCGTGTGTGTAATAAATTAGACGACAGGTGCATATTGGAGACAGTTGGACGACAAGGAGACAATAAAGTTGGCGAAGGTGAGGAACGACCATTTAGCTTCTCGCGTGTGCCCTTCGCTGATCTGGAAATTCGGTGGAAGACTTGCCGACCACTAGCACCGACTCCGCCTCTATTCTCTAATGTCTCTAGCCTCCTGCGCACCAGCTTAACTTACACAAACGTCCTTACCTCTACTCTTATAATTACTCTTCTCGCGTACATACTAATAAAGCTTAAATGGCTTCGCTCTCTGCAAGATCTTTGTGATTTGCGATTTCGCCATGTCGTGCGGCTTGCGGGCAGCGCGTTATTGATTTATCTCTCTGTTACAAATTCTTGGATTTACCTGTTACCTACTCTAACGTCAATTTATATTTTTCATAATATTTTTTATTAATACCGCTAATATCAGAACTGAATTTTGTCGCAACGAGTCGCATTTTAATTCCGAGATAATCAGATGTGCAATTATGTTTTTTTTTGGCAAATTCACAAAGAAAGTAATTACATCGATTTTTAATAATTAGTGCAATTTCGTTTTCAACGGCCAATCGATCTTCCATTTAGCATGGATGCACTCGGTTAACCCAATAGCAAGACAAAATTGTTGTTTATTATTATCGTGAATGTAAATTAAAGGGGGTATAATTTCATTTTTCGAAAATTAATTTGCATACCTCGTTTAATATAATTACAAGAAGTTGTTTTAAAATACAAGAGCTGCCAACATGTTTTTCGAAATAATCAACTCGCAATAAGCCTAGTACCCAGCTAGGAATAGTACACGTAAAACTTGGTGCATACACGTATACCCCCATGTTTGTTAACAACTGAACTTCTTTTTCATGTAAATAATGCATCATAAAAAGTATTATTAAAAATAGCTACATCAACATTATTTCGATGCGAAATTTTCATTCAATTAGAATATTGTATAAACGGGCAAATACACAAATTTTATATAATATTAATATTTTTTAAGGTTTCAAGGTTAAATAAAACATAATTCTTATTCACTGAATAGGTTAAACAAATAATTTTGTTAATTTCACCTAAAACCATTTAAATTTTTTAAATTCGACGCATGCCTTATTATTTTGATTGAAGTTAAGGCATGTACGCGTATTTTAGAAGTAAATAATACTAAACAATTTATAAAGTTCAAGTTGAAGTTTAAATTTTCACTTTAAGTTGTTATTTTAAAGCTACAATTATATTCGAGTTCTCGATTCAGAAAATTGGATTATCAAAGTGCAACTATAAACTGACTTTGTGCCTAAAAATACTTTCTAAAATTATGTACATATTATTTTGATAACTTAGTTTCTTCTATTTCTGTAACGATTTAATCGATTAATTATGAATTTATTCGTATAGCATTATACCCGCAACGTTAATATTTCTTGTATATTTAAATCATAAATTTGTTAAAAATCGTTTCTTCTTAAAGGAAATGATATTTTTTTATTCGTTTTTTATTCGTTGAGTCTTATAATATTATAATATTACATTGATATCATGTTGTATGTAATTATACAGCGCGTATTAACATTATATGCACAAAAAGATACTTATCTACAATAATGAAAACATTATCATTCTCGGTCAATAATGAAAACAAAATAAATAATTCAATGTATAAAGGCAGGGTTGAAAAAAAAAATTATCTGCAGGCGTTGTTATATAAAAAATTTCCACGCATATAAATTGCGCATTAAAAACGAAATCAATAAGTGAATTTTTATGTTCCATTGCAAAAGAATATTATTTTTTAACGATATGCGAAAGGAAGAATAAAAGAAAAATATCGTAGTAATGGCATGAAAATTGACAGTGAGTACGTGCAAGGAGAGTGAGAGGGAGCTGTAAAGAATAGCGTCGATATCGCATCCGAAGGTAAAAAAATCTCTTGCTGCCGTTATTCATAAAATTTTTATCCGGAGACAGCAAAGGAAGGGAAATATAGTTTCCTCCTTGATATAGCCACAGGATTCTCTAAGTCCAGGTTATTAATCATGACTTCTCGCGGAACATGTAAACTAGTACGATGTCGTATCACCGTGCCATTTAATTAATGTCGTTCCAGTGATCGAGAAGAATAGCTTACAATCACGTCAAATTTATTGTTTACGACTCCACTCGGTAATTGAGACTTTTTTCCTCGAGATATTTTAATAGTAAGTGGAATATAATACCAATTGCATAGTCTCGGCATTACACCTACTTCTTCCTTTTATGTATATATATCTATATTTATTCTTCCAATTAATAAAAAAGAAACAAATTTTTATACCGCGTTACCATGCAAGGTAGATTGATCGATAAAGACGAATTTATATGGTCATTAAGCAGCGACTTTAATAACACCGTTTCTTCGCAATATTAATGGGTTATTAAAGTATTTTTAAATAATGCTAAACAGCATTGTAGCGTTACAAGTTAATTGCAATTAGTTGTGGGTAAGACAACGTAAATGTCGTTACGTACAAAGCGGTGATGCGGTAATACTATTTCCTTTAAGTACCGTAGCAACCATACATTTCAATGAGACTCCGTTTCGAATGAAATATTACGTATAGAGTATTCCTTTAATTCAACTTATACTCCCTCATAATATCCTTATTTGACATCGCTAGACTAACACGTCTATATACCTATACGGATAAACCAGAGTTGACAAATGATAAAAGTGACTACTTTTTATAGGAAAATTTACGAGACATATAGTAAATATTAATAGGTATGTGGTAAATTTTCCTATAACAAAATAGTAATTTTTATCATTTGTCAAGTCTGTCTCTTCGTTACTAAACAACATTGTCATTTTTACTAGAAATTTTTTCTTCGTTGTATTTTTTAGTCACGTAAAAATAAATAGTTATCATTACAGGTTACCATTACCTAAGACATCGTATAGTAACACATTAAAATAGTGTATTACTTTTATGTATAAATATTTTTTGATACTTTAAATTTTTGTTGTAAAATAATTTCTTAATTTTTAATAGTAATTTACTTATTAGCCATTAATTAACTCATTCGATAAATCACTTTTTTTAAATTTTAGTGTTTGAAAGAAAGTTTGTCAGCTAAGGAAACAGCTGAAAACTTTGTAGATCGAAGTTGTGATTAACGCTGTTCGCATTGTCAGCGCAGCCACGCTCTACTTTAACATTTTTTTTTTTAAATTACGAGCAGTTGAGGTGATCAAATCAACTTTTCCTAAGTTCCTGCGACACCTCGTCGTGCAACAAGCTATATTTTCACACGCGATTTGAATAAACGAATATAAAATTGACAATCACGTATTTTGGATCAATATAATTTGATTATAACTTTCCTTAAATGTTAATGAAGATTGTCGTTTACACTTGTGGATTACTTATTTTTTAACGAGAATCAGGGCATTGCGGAGTGCGAACCGTTACGTCGATCATTATTTGCAATAAATCGAACCGTCTCGCTCTCGAGATAAAGGTAAATCACGAGGATATGCTGAAAATAAAAGCTGAAGCACTATAAAAAAACAATTCTTATACAAAAAATAAATAAAAATTTATTTTTGAAATATTTCAAATACCTAGAAAACTAATGTATGTAAGCGAACTTGTAAATTTTATTGTTTTGTAAATTACCTTTGACAATCCGCTAAAACTTTCTTAAACATTAGTTTAAAATACACGCTAACTTTGGTGTCTTAAATTTAAGTGCGCACATTAAAGTCGCAAAAAAAATGTAAAAAATTCTTATTCAGATGAATAAAAAATGTTACCGCAAAATCAGCACTTTTTAGATTACAAAAAAAGCTACATTAAGTAACAGTGCGACAAATAGGGGAGAATCACTTTGCGCACGTACTGCGTATACTATGTTTTAACGCGCAAATGCTTTGCGGAAGTTAAAAGTGCTTTTTTTTCGTTTATTTACTCGCGCCGACGATTCATTAAATTAAATACTCAACACTTTTTAAAATAACAACAATAAAAATCTCTAACCGCATAAGGGTCACACTTAAATGGAAAAAAAAATGTATACGCAAGTAAATCGATTTTAATTGTAGTTTATAAATATAGTCTGATGGGCTAAATTGTCAAATAGAATTTTGCGGTTTTAAATATAAAAACTTGAAAGCTTAATTACCTGCAAAATACAATTTGATTGAAATTTACTCGGCAATAACAAGAGACGCAGATTTCGTTGAATCAAGTGTAAGTATATATAATACATAAACAGTGCAATTTTTCGAGTAATTTACATGATTGCGATCAGGCGCTCGGTCAGATATAGCTTTAGTCAAATTTCAGCCTTCTTTTCACAAAGTATACTCCAACCTGTTCACCATTTTTTCCCTAATTTCCAAGTCACTAGAAAATGTCGGAATCGCTGTTCCCAGAAAAACTAAATTTGGCCACAAGAAAAGCTGTAAGCTAGTGCCCAAACGTATAATAAACATGGTAGTAAAGGAATAAGCAAGCCACTTTCTCCGACGTTAGGTATTTTAAAAATAATCGTTTTACTTTTTTATAACTAATAATTCCGTAGTTTCAGTGGAACGATTTATTTAATTAAATGTCTAACGCCCTTGTAATTAATCATTTATAGTAATTATTGAACAATATCGTGAACGAGTGTTAATTGAATAACATACGTCGATCGATGTATAAGTCGAGAAAGGATCATTTAGCGATGAGAATTGTGTGTCGAGGTAGAGTAATTTGAGAAATGTTAATTGCTTACCGGTGCCTAAATAGGTATGTGAAGCTTTTACCAAGTGCGGTATGTGCGATGCTTTTTGTCCTTAACAAGAGGGATTCGTATAGAATTTCCTGAGTAGATTCGCTGGCTGTCATTCTCTTTCACTTTTTCTGTATATCGCACGATAAGAAAAGTTTAATTTGTCAACGGTTGCATAAAAAATTGTATTAATTTGTAACAAAGTCGTGTGTAATCAAAATATATACGTGACAAGTATTCACGTACGACCATAAATAATGCTGTACGTCCATATTTCCCTGAAATTTCATTTATATTTAATTCACTATTTTTAGTTAATACAATTATTACCGCGCAAAAGACGTTTAACATGATTAAAATTGGAATTGAAGAGATCAGTTCGATGGATAAAATAATTAATGAAATAAGTATAAACTGCCGGCGATAAAAATAAAGATATTAAGCTAAGATAATTTGAGGTTAAGTACTTTTTCGTTTGATAAAGTATTCTTCAATGAAAAGTTACGTTCAAGGATCTTTTTGTAGAATTACTTTTCAATAGTGGGTGACATTGGTACGTCGATGGCCCTCGCTATACATGTGCATAAATAAATGTTTATTAAGTGTAAAAACAATTATTATTATTATATTAGCACAATCGTGCTTTCACAAATTATAAATCCTTCTTAAAGTGTTATTACGGAGTAATTAAAATTCACAGCAAAGGACATCGTTAAGCCCTAAAGCAGGTAAATGTCCAACGTAATTTCCATAATTACTGAAGGCATAATAATACCGACATTTATTATTATAAAACTAATGAAATTACGCTCTTTTGTATCATTAAGTTCGGTTGAAAAGATATTTTGTTCGAACTCGCATCGCAAATTTATTTTATCGCATAAGTCAACATAAATGGATATTTCATAAATTGTGAGTGTAAAACTATCGTTTTACATCATTAAACATTTTTTTTAATGAAGGACACCGGTGAGCGAGCAAATTATTAATTTTAGAAACAACAGTCTATAAATAAATTGCAATTATTCTCTTTTGCAGTAAATTTGGTCGGTAGTTATTACGTGTGTTTAAATATTTATGACATTTTGTATTATTTATATTACATTGCGTAATAAAATTTTTTAAGCGATCAACGCATATACATTTTAAATTTTAAACGGCACGTTTCGCAATAAATATTTAATATTATTTAATTTTGGGGATGTCCGAAAATTTACAAATTGCGTCTCCGTTATTAAGTATTCAAAAAAATAATTTTAATAATTCTGACAACAGTGATAAAATATATTTATATCACACGTATAATACAGTTAAGGATGATAAATGCGATGCTCTAACTTTTGTTATGTTATGAGTAAGTGTTTTATTTTTACAGATTTAACCCGCAGCTAGGTGGGTGTATGTTAATAAATGTAAAATGATAGAAGATAAGGGAATAAGAGAAAAGGCGCGCAAGAGAAATTGAAGCAAATATTAGAGATAAAAAAAGATCGCTCATCATAAAAGAAAGAGTTAAAAAGTACAATTGTAACATTGTTATCTAACTATACAGACGAAATTCGGACATATATTACAGACTCATGGCATTGGCTTTGTTCCAGTCTAATGTCTCTACCATAGTAGTTTTTATCCTCGAAAAAAAATTTGGGCAAAGCGGTCCTTTTTTGTGAAAATGACTTCTAACTGATTATACTTACCCGAAGAAATGCAAAAATTATGTGTTGTTAAATTGTTTAAATAATTACATTTTGTTAAACTAATGCAGTATTAACGTTATATGTTCAAGTGTAACATTATAGGTGGTTCAATAATTTTTATGGCCTACGACGTACTTTGTACACGACAGAGAAATAAAATTTTGCATAATGTTAATCTTTGTATTGATCGACGAAGAAGACAACTATTATTTAATTTTATCATTTACGGATTTTATTTCAAATGAATAAACCTTTTATATATAGAATAAACTAGAAATCTGCTACTTGTAGATTAATCCTCTTAAGATTGAATTAAATTTATAAAAAATCCCATTTGTAATAGTCTTACTAATCTCCAGTCGATCCTTTGATGTATATATAAATATGTAATTAATGTATATATATATTAATGTATTTAATTAATTTAAATTACATAGCCCAAATATACATTTTAAATGACGATAGCTGCGTTTCATTGTAAGCTTGATTTTTTAAATTACATTAAATACATATACACTAGGAGGAGTGTTGGCTATAATATCCAAACTGTTCTTTGCGAGTATGAGAGATACCGTTAATCTATAAATTAAATAATTATCAAATCCATTCATTTTCGAAAACACATTTTGATATTGATTGGTCGACGAGAGAGAAGTTAATCGCTATCGTAATACCTCGTACTTTTAGTTACAGTATTGCCTGCAGTTAACTCTAATACCAATATATTCTAAACAATCTATAAAATTGTTATACCGATCGAGCGGTCAATTAACCTCAAATATTGATCCACTATTGATAGCGTTGACGAATGACCCATAAATAGTTTGGTAAAAATTTTGTTTAATATAATATTGATACCTGGTGCAGAGATTGTAATATTACGTGTTTATCCATCGACGTCAACAATTGTCAACTTGACGCTTTGTGTGTGTGTGTGTGTGTGTGTGTGTGTTATAGCGGTCTGGTTAAGCAGCAATCTAACCTTCAAGCATCCGAGTCGTGTCAAGTGGTCACGCTCTTTATACTGGTTGCCTTGCGCACCTCAGACGAAACACGACACACGCAGGTAAGTGCCTGGGGCTTGAGTGCTTTTTAGAAATTTTATTATTGTCGCAAAGCCTAATTACAAATAAGGTAACTTACATTACCAATATGTCGATAAATGTGTTCGATTTTCATTGGTTTATAATAGTTTATTAATAATTATTTTATATATTATTACACATTTGGAATACTTATGCAAAATTATATACTTGTTTAATCTTGTTTATACTTGTATAAGTGCGATGCGTCAGACATATCGATTACATGATTTTTTAATAAATTCTAAGATCGCGTATTGATACCGAAATTTTATTATAAGTAACAACTGACGGCATAGCAAACGGTTTCGATATATGTAATTATTTGTAACATAAATTAACCGTCATCACTATAGACATCCATTGTTTTGCATTGTACAGCAAATATATAGGAGGTTAATTAAAATAAGAGGTTAATTAAAATATAATTTCTTTGCAATATCACAAAAATATTTTGAAAAATTAGCAACTGTTAAGGTATAGACAACCTTTGTAAATTTCATATTTGAACATGATCACTTATATGATTTGATTTAATACCAATTGCATTGATTGAAATAATATATTTACACATACATTACTTTAGGTTGTAATTATATTATTTAATATTATATATATACATATTTAAACGATTATTTATTGAAGTAGTTAAATTATAGTGAAGCATAAATTCTATAACGTAGTTTCTAGTTTCTAAGTTTACGCAGCTAACTTATTGGGTATAGTGAGAGTATTAAATGTGATAAATACAAGATAATAGGAAAATAAACCAAGTATGAATCTGGACAAGATTTACATACACTTCACGGTTAATACATTTTTGACATTCTCCGTAAGTTCAATGAATTTATTATTATATATTTTTTGTTGTAATACATATTTTTTTTTTAATTTACGTAAAAAATTATGTATGTTATGCAAGTACGAGCAAAAGATTTTCATCACGTACATAAATCATAATCTACAGGTTGCAGATATAGTAGGAAATCTGCAAAGAATAGTGATAGTGAAGACAATTACTAATCATTCAAAAACAGAGAGCAATGGAAAAGGTATTATTACTCCAGGAGGTACCTTAATAGGAAATCCATTGATTTCTCTGATAGTCAAGTATTACTCATATATACTTGTGGGATGATTTAATTATTACAATGAATTACTTTGCTATAGAAAATATGCGCGCAGTTACAATTTAAAACAAAGTGAAACCTGACCTTCTCAAATATAAAGCCATGACACGGAAGTATTACCGACCAGCAAAAGAGTATGCAGCTTGGCGGAGTAACTTAAGACGAGTCGTTGTTTGAAGGAACGTACCTTACCCAGGAATGTGGACTCTAAGCCGAGAAGATGCTTACGGATGAAGTTGACGCAAATGGAATCAAAGAGAAGATACTTAATCCCGAATAAAAAGTCAAAAATAGCTATTGTGTAGAGATTTAGTTTTTCTTTTCAGAAGGGAGAAAAAGTGGTAAAAAGAAAGTTCAGCTAGATAAACAAAAAAATGGTTGAAAAGTATGAAGGTAACTTTTCACTATGTATAACTATAAAACAAGAGTAATTGATTGACAGAGGCGACTGGTCCTTTGATTGTTCGATAGTCCCAAATAAGATAAAGATGTGCGAGTTCTCGATAAATCGAGTTATGCGATCGAAATCTGGACTCAACGAACTCAAATTTAAATTAAATCACTTTAAATTAAATTAAAACAATATGTTAATGCTCATCGATTAAAGGATCAATATGTTTAAACGGTTTAAAGTACATATATGTGACGATTTATACGACACGAGTTAGATATGAGTATTTGAGTAGCGCAAGTAACTAGAAAAGCAACTCGAACTGAGCGAGTGACTCGATGTATACGAATAGTTCGAACTGATCGATTATCTCGGTAGATTTTACGAATTAAGATACTGATCGAGTCGAGTCTCTCAACGACTTGCACATCCGTAAAATAAGGCATTCCAGAGATTTGGTGTATTATAACCATTAGAGTGCTGGGATTTGCGCCGCGGTTTCTGAGATATTCAGGTGGAGAGTTTTCATAAAAAAACACCTGGATTAGTATCCGTCATATTACTTCCGCCATTTTGAATTATCATTTTGATGACAGAATGAAGTTCAAAGTCCTAAATAACCCTTAAAGAGCCACTTACATGTGCTTAATTAATGAAAAAACATATGACGCCTACAGGCGTTCATACTCGGCCCTCTAAAGGTTAATTTCTTCTGAATATTCTGAATAACCAAACGGATATTAAAGGGTATGATCAGGTAAATGGGCCGAGATATAACAAAAAGGCAAAATCTTCGATAAGCTCGTGCAGATGGTACGATGAGGTTCGAAAGGTGGTTTGAGTTGGGGATGCGGTTAGCTATCAGAGAAAGTGTAGATAAAAGCAATATCGAGAACTGGCACGAAAGAATAAAGACGTGATCGGAGTTAAAAATAATCTACAGTATCAATTTGGCCCGGATCTTATTTTAAAAAATCATTGTTTGGACCACAATTGGCAAATGTTTTTAGCCCAAATGCATCATGTAATAGTGTAAATATACGACTTGCAGAAACTATATTACTACACTAACTATTTTACATTTTCGCATATGTATGAAAATTTGGCATCCCTATTCGTCATCTCTATTCAATAATGTACAGTTATTATATTTTTGTTAATGCATTATTTTCAATTTTATCAATAACTTTCAGAATTTGTTAAAATATATTTCTTTTTTGATCAAATAAATGCATCATATGAAGTTAAGTTCAATTTCAAATCTATTGTTTATTTAAAATTACTTAATTAATTATCAAGCTTAATTTGATTGTTTGTATATTTAGAATAATCATGTTTAATATTATATTTGTATCTTTTATTTTTGTATATTTGTATATTATATTCATATTTGTAGTTTTGCTTTTGTGTGCAATAAATAGTATTATTAAAGTTCAAGCCAACAATCTTTTAAATAAATTTATGCAAGCTATCCATAAATCTCTAATTAAATAATCATTAGCTTGGTAGAAATATCAATTTTAGAACTAGACAGTAAATAGTGCTAGTGAATGGCTTAGCACGAAGCTCTCAATAAAGTCGGTTAATTTTTTAATGTGTTTATTTATTATATATAGAACCACAACCGAATTTTATTATACTAGCAGAACTATGAAAATAAACCCGATTTTATCATATTTTTATTTTGAGAGTTATTAATACCACTTTTATTAGTCGGAACTAGATTCAAATTTAATCTTAAATATTGCTCTAATAAATAGTTACGAATTGCAAAACAAAGTGAGGATGTTCTTTAATATTATCCGAACCAATCTATTTACTACTACCTAAATGGAATACTACTTTACATTAGGACAAAAACTTTAAAATATTAGTAATTCTCAGTACGAAACGATAAGTTTTATTTTTTATAATCTTCTCTAATAATTGAAATAATTCAATCGTTATCAGCAAGTGGTATATTTTTTGAAGGTATTAATATATTGCCGAAATCTCTTTGCATATTTTAACCTTTAGAATTTGCATTTGCATTAGCAATTATCTTCCATTTTAGATTTCAAATCTAAAAATATTAAATTTGTAAAATTAAATAATTTTTTATATCAAGTTATAAATATATTTCATGATGAATATTTTACTTACCATCTACTGTTTTATGGACAGATTATTAAATGTGAAACTTTAATTATTAGTGTAATTATATTGAAATTAAACGAGGAAAAATAAAAATCGTGAAATGTTGTATCAATAGTAGACTCATTGTTAATCAAATTTATTTTATATAAAATATTTTGTTTAATTACTATTTAATTATAATAATTAACAAACTACAGTGTAAGGTATTTTACTAAATATACACATCTGATTTCTAACGATCAATTGAGTTCTTCTTCAATCTTTTTATGAAATGTAAACAGTTATTTAGTAATTTCAGTGTCTTCAATAATCGACTCACTTTTACAATGAGATTTTTATTTAAAAATTGTCTGCGTGTGTTTCTATGTACCTTGGTGTGTGTAATATATGAATACGAAACGTTTTGTTAATAAAAATTGCTTACTGTATTATTATTTATAAATATAACGTTACCTCTTAGATAAATAACTTCACTAGCAATTCCACATTTAGTTTTATAGAGTAACAAAACCACACTGAAGATTACTGCAGCGTAAAATAAAGGATTGGAATTTATAACTCAAAGTAGAAGAATAAGTTCCTTAGGAACGAGCAAAAATGAAATCGAAGAAGGATGTGTCATTGTCATTGACGGTAGGTCCCTTGGCCAACTGTATACTTTGAGAGAAAGCATCAAGTTTGGCCTTGGCATACTGGGGGCAACTTACAATAAAAAACCAATATGAGAATAATAGGTAAGACAACTGCATACAGTTTAAATCGTCTACTGTTATTGCACTCCCATTGTATTATGGTCATCACACCCAGGGGGAATGCAGAGACATCATTGAAAGAGGTGAGTCAATTTTCAGTTCTATATTATCTTGGAATCACATTCGAATATAAGACAAGACAGGATCGAGATAATGGATTAAGCATTGCTCATAAACGTAAACTTACTTTATGTACCTTGGAAGTTTCTTTTTAAACAATAGAGAAATTAACTTCACGATGAATCGCGATATCTCATAATCCAAAACGTTTAAAAACCTGAAAAACAGATTAAAATTTTTTAAACTGATAGAAAAGAATCAACTTGGATAGAAGAAAGTGAGAGGCAATAGTCAATAAGTTAAGCGATAGTATAGAGAGGAACTTTTTAAAATCGTTTTTATTAGTAAAAACTGAAAAACTACTGAATTATCATGGTATATATATTTGAAACTTCTGAGAACGGAAACTAGAAAACTTTGCGGAATCCCATGCCTGCTTCTATATGTGGTATCCTAGCTTTGACCAGGACAAGGAAGCAAAGTGCACAGAATATTCAGCCTGAGATACGTGTAAAGTAAGGACAAGGCAGCAGGTGTGGATATTGGGAAACAACTCAGTTTTGCGTAAGGCGTGAAATGCTTCAGTGAATAACACTATGGGACATTGATTTTTTTAATAAAACTATTTTATTCGATAAATGCAATTTTGGTCATGACTGCATTTTTTATTGTACTCATGTTTAACACAATATTAATAACAGATTTTTCTCACCTATAATAGTCATTATCACCAAACAAGGACTACAGCAGGATTAAGGATCACGAATTTTATTTAAAATTTTAGAGAAATCTTTTTTTTTTATTATTTTAACGTTGATGTTTTTATGCTTCCAAGTTGATATTAATCAGAAGGGGTCATACGTGTCTTTATGAAAAAGCATTTGTTAAAAATATATTCCCCAGTGGTGCTTTTATCAATCCTAAGAGAAATTTATTTACCCGAAAATCCTTGTTTAATGTAGGTGCTCTAACAAGAAAATTTGGTTGCTCTAATATGATTCTTCTAGACTTAAGTGGATTTTTGTAGTTAAAAAGAAGAAAGTATAATTTAAACAGATCATTTTTTTAAAATCAAGTAAAAATCTCTTGTTTCTAAAGAAAAAACCACATGTATTAAAAATAATTTTTTTAAAAAGTTTTTTTTATAGCTTAACTGTTATAGGAAAATGATAATCACAAGTATCACACTAATAGGTTTTTAATATTTTAAAGTATTATTATTATTATATATCGAAAAGCTATCTATAAAATTACATTTAAATGTGTTTTTTTAGTGTTTACACAGGTAGAACACTATTTTACTCAGTATTTAGCTGTTACAGAATGCTGTTGTACCCCTTCAATCAGAATTTTTTAACGAACTTTTTTTTCATTGCTTTCCGTACAGTCCACATGTGCTCATCGCCAGTATCCTTTCATACCTATACTTCTATATCTCAGTTTTTACACGTGCTTCAATTTTTCCTTTTTATTCGATGGTTAAACGACCTCGCATTCACCCAATCTTTTGTCTGTGGAGCTGTAAAAATCTGTATAGTCAAGCCCAGTAGAATAAATGCCATTTACGAAAATATCCGCTTCGGGATGGCTGGTGTATCGAAATGTTCTGATTCGGTATTTATGTCACATTTCATGCTGGCTTTAACACCGAAACCGAACATTTCACACCTGCCGCTCACATTGTATATGGACGTGAAAAAAATCCCTAACCGATCAATCGAAATTGCACATTCAACGGTCACCCAACCGCGCTCAGCGTCGCTTAACTTTGTTGATTTGTCAAGTGCCATCGTCACTATCCAAGCTTTCAATATGTCTGTGCTAAGACATGTATTTAAAACGCTCAATATCTGGAGGTCGGCTTTTTCAAAGATGTATATATAACAAATTAAACATTATTTTTACTTCCGCAAATTGATCAGAGGAGTCTCAAACGTTTATTGAATTTATGAATAAATTTTAAAAAATTCTAAAATACTACTTGATTTTTACCATTGTTGATCTACATATAGATCTCTATATTTATATATATATATCTTATATCTAATAATCTATGTATATCCCAAAATTCTTGTTTCTCTTCGTTGACTATAATTATTAATTAAGCAGCCAATGATAACTAATTATTCGAAAAAACTAATGATAGGTTGCAATGCCCAAATTACGCTAAAGTTCTAAAATAACATTATTAAACGTACCAATAAGGTTATTTTGAATATAATGTATTTTTAATAAGAATTCCACAGTTAGTTTGATTATCGAAAATGAAACTGAAATTATGAAACCATTTGATCGATATTAATTAGTCTACAGGTGGTTTTAAACTATCTATTTCACTGAGCTAATGATTATTCTTTTTATATTGTAACTTGTTGCACACTCACTAAACTCGAAATAAAAATATTTGAGTATTTATATATTTAGAGGAAGATAAACCAAGTTCTTTCTTAATATTATTGTTTAGTTATGCAAGCTTTATCTCGTATTATATACTTTTGATACTTATTAACACAAACCAAGTACTTTAATATAATAAAATCTGAACAGGTTGGAACAGCTCAGATAATGTATGAACAGCATGCCAATGTAGATTGTAGAAGACTTTACGCGAAACGGTGTATTTCTTTATTGATTTCTAACGGTCATTATATGTATAGAGTGAAATAAGTACGATCATCAAATCTGCAAAGATAGTCTTTGAATTGAAGACAAATAGCTTGGACTATAGATTAAAATGGAGTCAAGGTTTTGATTTCTAGAGTTTCGAGAAAATGTTAATTATTTTCTCCCTAAATGATTCTGATGATGTATTACTAGTGTAAAGGTAGTATGCGTTAGAAGAGCGATTTATTTCACGATGTTTAGAATGAATATTATACGGATGTATCAATGATTTAAAATAAAAAAAGTTTGAACTATAGAGGATTTATAATTACTTGTCACTAATACATCTATAATATTTAAATAATTAATAGCTTCCAGTATTTACGCATATAAAATTCAAGTGCGAATTCTTTTTTCCTCTGGAAATACGAGTCGTTTTAGACGTTTATTGCCGTAACGATAAAATTAACTGTTTACTCGCATACTTAGATAACTATAAAATTTAAAATTTACGCACACTATATATGCATTTATTAAATTAAAGATTCATCCGATTTTAATACTTGAAACATAAAGAGACCTCAAATGGTTTGATGAAACTTCAAGATCTGTATTTATGACTCTTTCCTCGTGAGTCATTGAGCTTGTCTCCATTTTTCACTGTGCATTTTTAAAAGTAGAGAAATGAATCAAAAGGAAATAAAGTTTTTATGAGAGATTTTTAAAATTACACTTAAATATAGAATCCACATAAGATAATATTTTCGAAGAAAATATGGTTTTTGTTTTTTTTTTAGAAAATTTGGTAAATAAAATAGTATTTTTTAACTTTTATTATTTGTTATTCAGGAACGTAAATTTCTCCGGGTTAAGCAAAGGTCGGTATACTCCATAAAGTTAAAACTGATGTTAAGCAAACTTTTAACTTTAATGAGCATGCTCAATTACTATTTTTGTTACTGAACGTGGAAATTTAACGCAGGTTAAGTTAACTAAATAAAGTCGCACTTGTAATCCTCTAACTGCGTGTAATTCAATTAAAAGCTCATTATTTCCGGCGTGAGAAGTATAGCTGCATCTGACCTGGGTATAGAGAAACGTATTCGGTACAATCTTATAATTAAGCACTGCCCCGCGTGCATCGATTCAAGATTATCTTTCTTTTCTCTTATTCCGAAACAATTAAAGATTCCCTCTGGCTGAATTAATTGAAATTTATATTTATAGTACATTGAGAATTCAAGTGTACGAATAACGTAAATATCGCTATTATTATTTTAACGAAACGCGCTTTAATTTTTATCCATTAGAATATTTATGTTACGCGATAGATCAGCCCTTTAGAATTATTGAGAGCATCGATCTCTATTTGCACGATATTTAAATATCGAGGATATGTATATTATACCTCGTCAATGATGAAACAGTCCACCCAGCTTGCTTATTGCGCAAGCTTATCTTGATTTTCAATACGCCCAGCAAGGAGAGGGGACGATACAGGCATTGTCATTAATTACCCCGTACGGTACATAGTATAATTGTACATCTTGTATCTTTAAAATGTTCTCTCGATTTTTCCGGTGAAACGGCAGTTTTCCTTTTCTTCGCAAGTGCTTCCTCTTTGAAAATAATAATTTTAACGTTATATTTACATTGCCGGAACATTTGAAAAAAAAGCCCGTGCACGTAGAAAAAGTGCAGGAGTGTTTCACATGTGTAGATGTACGTATGTGTGTGTGTGTGTGTGTGTGTTTGTGTGTTTTTTTCATGAGAAAATTGTGCCCTCAATGCTGCCGCGAATGCGCAAGGCCTTGTACAAAATGCGGCGAGTCGCTTTATCGATTCATTAATTTCGAGCTACCACGCTCGCGTTGTGCGAGTAAGCGAGAGGAGCAGCTAGAGTGGAATAATTTGCTACTGTGAGCGGCGTGAACGTGAACGAGAGACTCTGATTCTCTCTACCCCGATATATACCGCATCTTTTCATTTCTTAATATTAAATCCATACTAGATCTATATATATATATTATGCACACTTTTTCTCTATTACATTATATTTTCATCAAATATAATAAATACCCACTTATGCGGGATTCAGTGTATTATTTTGTTTTAATAATCGAGTGATTTTTATTCGAATTATTCATTTTAGAACGCAAAAGAATAACTTTGTACTTTTTAATAGCCTGTGTGTAATTTAATGAATAAACTCGAAACGAAAATTAAATAAAACCCAGGTATTCGCAAATATTACTCCAGGAATGTTATTAGAGAGAACAATACATTTTTTTAATATTATAGTTATTGAATTCTATCTGTCTGCATTTGAGGTAATAATGTAAAAGGTTTAAATATTGCATAGATTTCTGCGAAAGTTCGTGTAATAAAATAATTATTCAGACACTTCGATATTTAATTAACACGTTCAGATATATGAGACGGGAATGTCGAAAATATGATTGCATTAGGCGTACAAAAATACATACACATATTCACACCTATCTTACGAACGATCCGTAAATATATTACATTTATTTTAGGTTGCGTGGATTAGTCGACCAGAAATATCGATGAGAATTTAATGTAATAATAAACAATAAGCATCATAAAAAAGTGATAAATGATAAAGTCGTCAGTGATACACGAAAGTATAATACCCATACGATCATGACTAAGACCTTCGTAAAATTTGCATATTTACTTAGCGGCGTACAATCCAATACAAAACTGTGCAATGTTGTTATATTAACATTTGATCCAAATAGCGATAAACATCGTAAATTAGAGATGATCGTAAAATAGATGGTATATACGAATAACTATGATTTATCGTAAAAATACACGCAAAATCGTATAATTCTTGCAGTGAATCGATTCACAAGTATATAGAGTCCCTGTTATAGGGCAAGTATTTGAATTGCTCGTTTTCATTATCAGTATCATTCCGAATTCCTTGAAAACGTTAATAATTTATTTGGTCTTTTTGCACGTGACATTTTGTTTTAATTTTTATACGATATATATTCGCAAAATTTTCATTTATTGTTAGTCATTTAGTATTTCGAGTCAAACTTTATTTTTTTTTCATACAGGTATACATAAATGTATGTACGCGTATAAATGTAGGCAGACCTGATTATCTCATTTAATCTCATTTTTCAAAATTTATTACTCACCCTTTTTACGCGCACGATAAATGCAGGGGAAAGAGCGTGTAATAAAAACTGTGATTTAGAGAGACATCTGCTTACGCATGGAGTGAAAGCATCATTAAAACTGCTCGATTTGCAAACTTTCGTATTATGTTAAACAGTGTACTTTGAAACATTGAAGAGCCATTATTGCAAATAATTTCAGCGAAATAATAAGTTATTGAAAAAAATGGTAAATTGAAAATATATTATATATCCCGTACATAATTAGTTAGAGTTCGTGTACATTTCAACGAGATATTAAAATGTAGGTTCAAACGATTATTCAAAATTGTCAATAAAATTTGATTTCAATTAATAATACTTAAGCATTGTAAATAATGCTGACAATTGTTCGATTTATATTAAGTACAATTTTTAATTACTGGATGTAGCTTGCACAAACAGCACGATTTTATTAAAAACAAGGCGACCTTTCGTTCTTTATTCAAATCAGAAGTAATATAACTGCACGTATATATGTCTATATTTTAAAATTTATAAAAAAACTTATTACTATAAACAAATAATACGTTCAAATTAATAAACTTGATAGATTACGTTCGAATAAATCATCGTATAACCCCGGGCGAATGCGAGATGGTGGGGTTTTAAGGGAGGGACAAAGCATCCACACATAGGTGGTAGGTGGACACCGTTAAAGTCCCCAGGGGATAAACGGTAGGAAGTGCCAGGAAAAAAGAGGGCACAAAATCAAGAATAAAAAAAAAAAAAAAAAAATACAAACATACATAAAATGTAGAAAAGGGAATATAAATTAATTTAATTAACTCGCAATTATTAAATATGTAATGAATTTAATTAATGCGTATACTCAACGTAATCCAAACTCAAAACTATGTCGTATATTTTTCGTTTCAATGACGCCACATGTTGAATAAAATGAAAATGCCTGTTTCAAAAGATTGTTCTACTTTAAGCAAACTCCAAAAGTATAATAAAAAGTGTTATAAAGAAGCATCTGACGAATGATACTTTTTTCTAATTAGAAATAATGTTTGTTACTTTCTGTTTATTGAGCATTAATAGTTTTTCGCAAAAACGTCAAATACTTTTACGAGCACTTGATCAAAATACTATATAGATAAATAAATTTTTCTTTAACACTATTCAAACTGAACTAGTTATTGTTTTAGGTAAGCAGTTACTTTATTGTAAATAATGCTGACAATTGTTCGATTTATATTAAGTACAATTTTTAATTACTGGATGTAGCTTGCACAAACAGCACGATTTTATTAAAAACAAGGCGACCTTTCGTTCTTTATTCAAATCAGAAGTAATATAACTGCACGTATATATGTCTATATTTTAAAATTTATAAAAAAACTTATTACTATAAACAAATAATACGTTCAAATTAATAAACTTGATAGATTACGTTCGAATAAATCATCGTATAATACAAACATACAACCGACGCGGTGGCGGAGTGGTGGAAACGCACCTCAGCCGATCGCGAAAGTTAAGCAGCGCTGAGCGCGGTTAGTACTTGGATGGGAGACCATTCTCGTGCGGCTTTCGTGATCGGTTAGGTGTTTTTCGCATTCCACAACGTGAGCATACATAAAATATAGAAAAGGGAATATAAATTAATTTAATTAACTCGCAATTATTAAATATGTAATGAATTTAATTAATGCGTATACTCAACGTAATCCAAACTCAAAACTATGTCGTATATTTTTCGTTTCAATGACGCCACATGTTGAATAAAATGAAAATGCCTGTTTCAAAAGATTGTTCTACTTTAAGCAAACTCCAAAAGTATAATAAAAAGTGTTATAAAGAAGCATCTGACGAATGATACTTTTTTCTAATTAGAAATAATGTTTGTTACTTTCTGTTTATTGAGCATTAATAGTTTTTCGCAAAAACGTCAAATACTTTTACGAGCACTTGATCAAAATACTATATAGATAAATAAATTTTTCTTTAACACTATTCAAACTGAACTAGTTATTGTTTTAGGTAAGCAGTTACTTTATTTTAAATAATATTCGGTAAAATTTATCCAACAAATATTTGGTTAATTTGTGTGCTATATTTATTCTTACAGTGGCAATAATATATGTAAAATATATGTATTTTTTACGTTTTTATTAAGATTTATTCGTACATTCATTTTTGTTAGTTACACGTTGTTTGTAAATCATATATTTTGACAAAATTTAAACAATTACTTAAAAGAATACTCATAAAATATTTCAAATAATCCCAACAATTGATGAGACCAAGAAGCTTTTGGCACCGAACGCTAATTTTGCCACATTTGCATATTTTTGGTTAAAATACTTTGGTTATAATCTGTCTTGTTGAAAATTTCCAGAAAAGTTTATATTTATTCTACAAAAATGCCACAAAAGTCTTAGCTTAATGAGTTGAAAAACAAAAAAAAAGTTTTGGACTCGACATAGCCTTAAACCAAATTTTACGTATATTTCCGATAATATTGGGTCACCCAGTGGATTGCAGACTTTACTGAATTTTATATTCGTGTACAGTATTGTAACATATGAAAAAGGCAAGGAGCGAAAAAAGGCGGACGTCGGGATTCGAAGACACGGACCTTGGATTACGGATTTCGTACTGTAACCATCGAGCTGTCTGCGATGCTATATGGACCGCTTAGACTAGTCGACGCGTCTTATATATCTTGTATGATGTGTTTATAATATATTCTATCTCGTAATTAGATGAACTATTTATCTATCTACACTCAGTCATTAAAGAAACATAACTTTTTTGAAAAGTACAAAACGGTAATAGTATTTTGAATTCTATTATAAGTATTGTGTCACCCAAAATAGATTGTATTCTGGTTTGAGTAAACAACCATCACGTAAAATTCACCTAAAAAAGAGGATTACATTTAAAAATGTTTGTCATGACGGATTATCATTGTGTTACAATATTTCATTAAAAAACCATCTGTCATAGTTTTACTATCGCATAGATCCTCTACTGGGAGTGAAAACAGCAAGCTTGGAAATAACAATCCTTAATTTACCTACCGAACAAATATCACCAAACTTTAGGTTAAAATATAATAAATAAGTTTAATTTTTATAAGGTGTTAGATATGAATTAAAATATATTTATACAAGTCATTAATTTAATCGTTTAAGATAAATTATTACGGGTTATGTAAACCATTTCCAATATGCTTTGCAAGAGAAATCTTATCTTTATTCAATATGCTTGGCGGTTATCCCAGAGTAGCGTTTCCAAAAAAAAATTAAAAATCTATAAATGGTGTTTCAACCAAAGCTCTTTCGCGTGGACTCATCAGTAAGGAGCTAAAAGCTTTCCTTAGACGCCTCGCAGATGGACAGCGACGTCAAATAGATGTTACGCGGCTGTAATTAAGCCTTCCGATCTGTAATAATTTATCTTACATTTATACAACTTCCAAATTTTTATTTCTTAATGAAGTACAGACCGAGCAACAGTAAACGAGCGAGAAATTTAGTTGGTTCCATATTGAAATAAGAAAATTATATAGGTAAATATAAGATACAGCAAGTGTCTAAGTAAAAGCTAGTATTTTAATGTCCAAACCGATATTTGTTTAAAATTCAAAATATTTATTTATTTCTCAAAGAAAATGCTGCGACATATTGGAAATTAAATTATAACGTATGTTGATCAGTAATCTTGTAACTCAATTACACAATATTATCTTCGTTTCTGTAATCTTATGATCAACTTAATTAAAAATGCACAACTTTAATATTATATAGACAAATCCGAATATCTCTAAATTAATATTGACAATTATCTTGTATAAATTTTTCATTAAATTAATAAAGACTGACAAAAGACAGGTGTTATCGAAATTAATTTTATTAAATGTAATTTAAGCTAAATGGATTAAAGTGAAAACAGATAGTTACTATAAATAAAACTTTTTTGCTATACATTTGTAAAGACATTCTCACGCATTTAAGGAAAAACATTTCCTAGTAGAAATTTAAAACTAAGAACTAGGAATTAAAAATTGGTAGTAAATACCTTGTGATGAAACGCTTTTTCTCCCATTTTATTAGCATTTAATAGAATGACCATAACCTCAAAATATTTAAATATTCTTTCTAGCTTTCCGGAAAGAGTAAACTTCAAAATTCCTATAGTTTCGGATGGGTTTTTAACGTTTTCGTCTGATTTACAACTGATTTCTGTTGTATTTCCAGTATTTACGAAGATAAACGCTGTTTTATTAGATTTTTCACTTGTCCATTTTTAATAGATATTTAATAGGACATAACTAGACTCAACTGTAATCTATATTTACAAGCTCAAAAATGGGAGAAAAATAGGATTTTACATTAATAAATGGTCATAAAATGTGAGAAAAAGCATTTCATCGATAGGAGAAAAATGGGCACATTTTTCGCCTATTTTTTGCCCATTCTATTCAAACAGTCTATTTAATACTTATTTAATGGAATATGATTTCTACCAGGGTTAGTAACACTGCATAAAATCCAATAAACTAATTAGAAATTGATTAATACAGCTAGTTTTCGTATGAGAAAGTATCAAGTAAAAATTTTTTATTTGTCAATTTTTACTGTCTGAAATAAACTCACGCCTGATTGTGACAAAGCTTAGCCCCAAGATTTCGCTGACTCGGTGAATTTTCGTTCCACGAAAACTCGACAAATTTCCGTTGTAAGAAAATTGGGTTGTAGGTGGCAATTAAACGATTTTTCTCTTTACCTCGATAATTTTTCTTTTTTTTTTAAAATATATATATATATATAAAATCCATCATTAATTTCCAGTGTACTTATAATTAATAATATTAAAACCGAATTAGCTAATTAGCGTAACTTACAATTAGTTGAATGATAGTCGCAGCGAAGTCGGAGATATAACATTATTAGATACGTCGCCTTGAAGCTTTAAATAAAAACGTTGAAAAAGAATTCTTTGTATGCAGTGTTTTCAAAATCTTAAAATTAATGCAAAAACTTATTTTTTCTTATTAATTAAAAAATGTACTATAACTTATTTTCAGTACGTTTTATTATAAGCTGCTGACAATAATAATTATTCGATACGTTATTTTGTCCTTTATACATCTGTAATCACTTCTCGTCGTTTTAATTAGTTCGATTTTCCGTTCCACTGTAATTTACATATACCGAGAGAATACGAGTATTTTGTATTTGCGCTAATGATTTCCTTTAATTTCTGGCAAATTTTGTTTTGATTCAACATTTTTGTATAAAAGACAATAACAAATTTCATATTATCAGAGTCGGGCGTCATTTTTCAGTTTATTTTTCACTATTGCTTGTAAACATATATTATTAAATTTAAATTTATTGTAAAATATAGATTAGATTACATAGAATATTATATTACTGTTATTGATGGAATGCTATAATTGTTTAACTTTTAGCGATTATTTTATGTTTCATGATTGAGTGGTATGTACAGTATATAAGTGCGTATTGTAATGTAAATTAAAAGAAAAAGCGATTGAGATGGTTGCTAAGCAACTAAAAAAAAAAAATGATTTAAGTTTTGATCGCATCCGAGGAGTAGCCACGAAATTATTATTACATATCGATTTGAGGTTTATTTGTGTAAAAATAAACATGAATTTTAGCATGCAAATAAGTGTTTTATTTACTTTTATTTCTCTCTTCTGTATTGAATGTTTCGATCTTAACAATTTGGTGCCGAAACCCGGGACATATTTCGGGTATTATAGTTTAATACGGAAGAGAGGTTACGAAGATAATGTGATTATTGTTTTGGACCATATGAATTTGATGGCGATCGGCGAAAAGAGTTGCTGTGACTGGATTATATATTTGGAGATGGTTTTTTGCGAGTTATGTTTAGTCGCTCTGCATGAAGTTTGACGGCATATGTAAAAAGCATTTACATTATATTGACATGGACTTTATTACTAGTAAAAATCATCGTATTTACAAAATTGGAGTCTGTATTACCGTTGATTCGAACTTCAATAAAGGAATCTAAGTATAAACCTATATCGTGTGTATATTAATAACCTAAAAAGGTAAAGGAATGTTTGACTGTTTCTAAATTATTATGTTATTTTATATTGTATTAATTAGTTTATAATATATATTGCTGTTGATTTTTAGCATATCTGAAGTTTCTTGACAGCGAATAAATAGTGGTGAATTAATAATATTTTTAATTTTAGTTTGCAGTTCAAAAATAAAATTGGTTTTACAGCCAAATGATTAGCGTATAATTTATAAACATTAATTTCCTTTGCAGGATATAAGCAAGCTGTAAGATTAATTTGTTGTTAATTTGTTACATTTATTTCAGAAACTGAAACGTGCAGAAATTTATTTAGTGTCATTTCCTTTTTTAATTAATTTGTTTTAAGATTGAAATGAATGTTCGTTTGAATGAATATTTGCATATTTATAAGCTATTCATTATAATTAGTGATTGTTGTTATTTTTGTATATATCGATTTTATATAATTTCTATTACACGATATACAAATAAAGTATTTAACGTCGAAATTCTCCGTTTCAGTATATTAAATATGTATTCATATTGTCATGTACACTGAAAAAAAAGGGTAATAGGTGCGGAAGAGTCAAGCAGTTTTTACCCGAATACTTCGTGTATCATAACGCTTATTGAACTGCGACGATCAACAACAACTTGGGTTAATAATAATAGTCTTTCTGAGGTCTATCGTTTAACCAGCGGAGAGAACATTGCCTAACTATTTCACCTTATTCGATTTTTATGGAAGGATGAATTTGACTGCATACATGGATTTCCATTGGAAAGCATACGTATCAACATTTTAATTATTTTTCTATATTTGAGAATTATGATTCGGTTGGTTTGATTAATTATAGTAATTTATTATTATTAAATGTCGGGTTTGGTTAGATTCAATCAATTAGGTTATATTCTCACATAAGTTTTCAAAATAAGTTTGAATTCTAAGTATTTATATTGTTCAATTTATTAAGTAATTAATATGATCTGTTTCATGACTTTATATGTTTATTACTAGATTTTGAGGATTATTATGTTGTTGACGATTAAAATGATGCATATTTATTCTCGAATTGGTTAATTTATTAGTTTTTGGTCCACATATATTTTAGTTGTTCAAAGTTAATTATCTTGAATACGATGCATTTAAATATTGGATATATAATAGTTTATTACTCAGTTCAGACATATTCAAGGATTTTTAAAATATTAGTTGAAATTACTTCATGTTTAAAAATAATATACAGTTAAAGTTTAAAACCGATAATGAAAATGATTAGTAATTAAATTGAATTAATCAAAGATAAATTAATTTGATTTGTTTGATATAATTAGTAGTGATACTGAGCTAAGCAAATAATCTGTTTTTAATCTACCTCAAAATTTTAATTTAGACGAAGTAAAAGACGATGTAAATAGGTATATTATTAAATTGAAAATATGTATAAATTATTGCAATGTAAGTGTAAAATCTTGCTTATATTCTAAGAAAAGAAAATAATTTGGATAATTTCAGTATTTATTTAAGAAATGTAATTAAAAAAAAAAAATCATTAAGCTAGCATGAAATCAATAAGGTAAAATAATTTTGATGGCGTACCAATTGAATTCGGTAAAGTCAGTTGACAAATCTTTATTTCATGATTAAAGTGCTAGAATATAACGTAAATATATAGAACTAAATTAAGAATTTCGATAGATGTTTTGAAGTTAATATTTTTGAAGTATAAAAAACTTTTATTTGTGCTCGGGCAGAGGATATTTTTGTTTGATATTACGAAAAGTCTTTGAAGATTTTATCGTTATGTATTGAATAAATTAGAATGTGTCGCGAAACGCGACGTCAAATAGATGTTACGCGGCTGTAATTAAGCCTTCCGATCTGTAATAATTTATCTTACATTTATACAACTTCCAAATTTTTATTTCTTAATGAAGTACAGACCGAGCAACAGTAAACGAGCGAGAAATTTAGTTGGTTCCATATTGAAATAAGAAAATTATATAGGTAAATATAAGATACAGCAAGTGTCTAAGTAAAAGCTAGTATTTTAATGTCCAAACCGATATTTGTTTAAAATTCAAAATATTTATTTATTTCTCAAAGAAAATGCTGCGACATATTGGAAATTAAATTGTGATAACGTATGTTGATCAGTAATCTTGTAACTCAATTGCACAATATTATCTTCGTTTCTGTAATTTTATGATCAACTTAATTAAAAATGCACAACTTTAATATTATATAGACAAATCCGAATTTCTCTAAATTAATATTGACAATTATCTCATATAAATTTTTTATTAAATTAATAAAGACTGACAAAAGACAGGTGTTATCGAAATTAATTTTATTAAATGTAATTTAAGTTAAATGGATTAAAGTGAAAACAGATAGTTACTATAAATAAAACTTTTTTGCTATACATTTGTAAAGACATTCTCACGCATTTAAGGAAAAACATTAATAACACTGCATAAAATCCAATAAACTAATTAGAAATTGATTAATACAGCTAGTTTTCGTATGAGAAAGTATCAAGTAAAAATTTTTTATTTGTCAATTTTTACTGTCTGAAATAAACTCACGCCTGATTGTGACAAAGCTTAGCCCCAAGATTTCGCTGACTCGGTGAATTTTCGTTCCACGAAAACTCGACAAATTTCCGTTGTAAGAAAATTGGGTTGTAGGTGGCAATTAAACGATTTTTCTCTTTACCTCGATAATTTTTCTTTTTTTTTTTAAATATATATATATTAAAATCCATCATTAATTTCCAGTGTAGCTTATAATTAATAATATTAAAACCGAATTAGCTAATTAGCGTACCTTACAATTAGTTGAATGATAGTCGCAGCGAAGTCGGAGATATACACATTATAGATACGTCGCCTTGAAGCTTTAAATAAAAACGTTGAAAAAGAATTCTTTGTATGCAGTGTTTTTCAAAATCTTAAAATTAATGCAAAAACTTATTTTTTCTAATTAATTAAAAATGTACTATAACTTATTTTCAGTACGTTTATTATAAGCTGCTGACAATAATAATTATTCGATACGTTATTTTGTCCTTTATACATCTGTAATCACTTCTCGTCGTTTAATTAGTTCGATTTTCCGTTCCACTGTAATTTACATATACCGAAGAGAATACGAGTATTTTGTATTTGCGCTAATGATTTCCTTTAATTTCTGGCAAATTTTGTTTTGATTCAACATTTTTGTATAAAAGACAATAACAAATTTCATATTAGCAGAGTCGGGCGTCATTTTTCAGTTATTTTTCACTATTGCTTGTAACATATATTATTAAATTTAAATTTATTGTAAAATGATAGATTAGATTACATAGATTTATTATTACATTAGTTGCATATAGGCTTGGTATATGCTCATATAAACATATATTATAAAATTGTTTTAAATAGAATGAATTTTGTAAATAGACATAAAAAGTTAACGAGTAGTAATATTTTTTACACGTATTTATCATTATCTGAATCGATTAATTTTTATCGTGTAAAAAGTATTACTTTACAGTTTTTAAAAGAGTACGACGCTGTATTTTCAAAGATAATTTACTTTTAAATTGCGTGTCCTTCGCATTGTAATATAGAGTGCGCAAGGGTGATCTCTTATCTAGAAAATTTATAAAATATTCTGCAGTGATTTAAAAAAATATTACTGTAGCGAAACACCGATAATTTAAATTTACATGCAATACTTAATCATTCTCAGTATATATAGTTAAAATTGGAGTAATATTAAATATATGCATGAGTAACCCGTGCATTGCGTGCCGTATTTTCCGTACATTACTTTTCGCGATTCTAATTACGATGGTAAATATTTTCTTGTAATTAATTTTATTATTTACTTATACACTTACGTTATAATTATTTTGTTAATGTGGCTTTACTCTGCCATTATTAAAAAAATTTATATGTGGATATTTTTGAAAAGTATTGTGATCGAGCACGAGCGTGTAATTGATCAACGTAATGTATGTATATTTTGAACGAGAGGTCTAAAGTGTACGTAACACTTTGAATTATTAGATATAGGATAACGAATTCGTCATCGTTACCAAGAAATTGTGTTGGCATTAACCAAAGGTGAAACATAAAACCGAGTCGCAATTATGGAGGACAAAAGCCATCGTCGCTATGACAAAACATTCACCGAGCAATTTGAAACATCATTGCTGTCGCCAAAACCTAAGCAGTGCACAACGCTTGTCGTGCTTAGTAATTTAATTAGCCGTACTTCGAGAGAGATACTCGTTGTAAAGGTGCTTAGTTTTAAACTTCACTTAGTCCTGCAATTGAACTGCTATATGCTCGTTCTCTGTGCCAAAATGTTAATTTTCAACTTTAACTGTTCAAACTTTATCGAGTTAATATTTATATATGTTAATTAGCTATTTTCCACCGAGCTCGTAATTGTTACCGATCAAATGAAAAAAAAAACCAATTTTTCAGACAGTCCGTTTAGCGGGGACTCGCGCGCGACCGTGGACAGTTAATTTATATTAATTTTCCGTCAAAAGGATCGCAAATGAATCAACGGTAACGCGACGTGTCCTTTACGGTTAATGAATATTGATGTAAACAAAGTATTTTGTGCATGCACTCAGTTTAACGATAACTATCGATTATTTTAGCGTGAAATTAATATTAGCTGTTTATTTGCTCCATTGTTTCCAATAACAGTGTAAAATTAATTTCTACTTGAAATTAGATTTTAGACGTTTCGTTGGAATAATCGATAAACTTCAGGTAATTTAATCGCCGATATAAACGTTGCTTAAAAATTTAGTACGATGCTAAAGATAGTTTTACAAAAATTCATCTATTTACGTGGCTAATACGGATACAACGTAATTAACTTTGAAATTAATAAAAAAAAAAACATTGAAGAAACAAATTTTCTTTCTTCGTTAAACTGTGCACAAATTATATGCGTGAGAATGAAAAAATGCGAAGGACAATAAGTTGTTGTGAGGTTTTGTGACCCCACTGCACAGATGTGCGAGAGATGTGGGTCCGCTCAGGCTTTGGTAGAAATCACGGCAAGGCTACCTTGTTGATTAAGTTAAGAATTTAAATATGATTTCAACAAATAATATTTAAAGAATTCGCCATTCTTTTTTATCTCTCGTATATAAAAAGTGTAAAAATAAAGGTTTTGCGACTCTTACAAATATAGTTAGGTACAAAACTTAGTTTTGTACGGGGGAGAGAATTGTTATGGATGGAATGCTATAATTTGTTTAACTTTTAGCGATTATTTTATGTTTTCATGATTGAGTGGTATGTACAGTATATAAGTGCGTATTGTAATGTAAATTAAAAGAAAAGCGATTGAGATGGTTGCTAAGCAACTAAAAAAAAAATGATTTAAGTTTTGATCGCATCCGAGGAGTAGCCACGAAATTATTATTACATATCGATTTGAATTTATTTGTGTAAAAATAAACATGAATTTTAGCATGTCAAATAAGTGTTTTATTTACTTTTATTTCTCTCTTCTGTATTTAATGTTTCGATCTTAACAATTACATTAGTTGCATATAGGCTTTGTATATGCTCATATAAACATATATTATAAAATTGTTTTAAATAGAATGAATTTGTAAATAGACATAAAAAGTTTAACGAGTAGAATATTTTTTTACACGTATTTATCATTATCTGAATCGATTAATTTTTATGCGTGTAAAAAGTATTACTTTACAATTTTTTAAAAGAGTACGTACGCTGTATTTTCAAAGATAATTTGACTTTTAAATTGCGTGTTCCTTCGCATTGTAATATAGAGTGCGCAAGGGTGATCTCTTAATCTAGAAAATTTATAAAATATTCTGAAGTGATTTAAAAAAATATTACTGTAGCGAAACACCGATAATTTAAATTTACATGCAATACTTAATCATTTCTCAGTATATATAGTTAAAATTGGAGTAATATTAAAATATATGCATGAGTAACCCGTGCATTGCGTGCCGTATTTTCCGTACATTACTTTTCGCGATTCTAATTACGATGGTAAATATTTTCTTGTAATTAATTTTATTATTTACTTATACACTTACGTTATAATTATTTTGTTAATGTGGCTTTACTCTGCCATTATTAAAAAAATTTATATGTGGATATTTTTCAAAAGTATTGTGATCGAGCAACGAGCGTGTAATTGATCAACGTAATGTATGTATATTTTGAACGAGAGGTCTAAAGTGTACGTAACACTTTGAATTATTAGATATAGGATAACGAATTCGTCATCGTTACCAAGAAATTGTGTTGGCATTAACCAAAGGTGAAACATAAAACCGAGTCGCAATTATGGAGGACAAAAGCCATCGTCGCTATGACAAAACATTCACCGAGCAATTTGAAACATCATTGCTGTCGCCAAAACCTAAGCAGTGCACAACGCTTGTCGTGCTTAGTAAATTTAATTAGCCGTACTTCGAGAGAGATACTCGTTGTAAAGGTGCTTAGTTTTAAACTTCACTTAGTCTGCAATTGAACTGCTATATGCTCGTTCTCTGTGCCAAAATGTTAATTTTCAACTTTAACTGTTCAAACTTTATCGAGTTAATATTTATATATGTTAATTAGCTATTTTCCACCGAGCTCGTAATTGTTACCGATCAAATGAAAAAAAAAACCAATTTTTCAGACAGTCCGTTTAGCGGGGACTCGCGCGCGACCGTGGACAGTTAATTTATATTAATTTTCCGTCAAAAGGATCGCAAATGATCAACGGTACGCGACGTGTCTTTACGGTTAATGAATATTGATGTAAACAAAGTATTTTGTGCATGCACTCAGTTTAACGATAACTATCGATTATTTTAGCGTGAAATTAATATTAGCTGTTTATTTGCTCCATTGTTTCCAATAACAGTGTAAATTAATTTCTACTTGAAATTAGATTTTAGACGTTTCGTTGGAATAATCGATAAACCTCAGGTAATTTAATCGCCGATATAAACGTTGCTTAAAAATTTAGTACGATGCTAAAGATAGTTTTACAAAAATTCATCTATTTACGTGGCTAATACGGATACAACGTAATTAACTTTGAAATTAATAAAAAAAAAAGAAGTGTAAAGTTACTCGCACATTTACAATTACGTATTCTTTTGAAATCGGGCGACGGAATACTTTTGCAACGAAAATATATCACCCTATAGCGTTTGTATAGTTCTAAAACAGCGCGCTCATGAACTCATAACTTCGAGACGTGCTAGTATAAATCAACAATTTTATGGCGGTGGATAGCAACAACCTATTCGAAACATGCAATACTTAATCATTTCTCAGTATATATAGTTAAAATTGGAGTAATATTAAAATATATGCATGAGTAACCCGTGCATTGCGTGCCGTATTTTCCGTACATTACTTTTCGCGATTCTAATTACGATGGTAAATATTTTCTTGTAATTAATTTTATTATTTACTTATACACTTACGTTATAATTATTTTGTTAATGTGGCTTTACTCTGCCATTATTAAAAAAATTTATATGTGGATATTTTTCAAAAGTATTGTGATCGAGCAACGAGCGTGTAATTGATCAACGTAATGTATGTATATTTTGAACGAGAGGTCTAAAGTGTACGTAACACTTTGAATTATTAGATATAGGATAACGAATTCGTCATCGTTACCAAGAAATTGTGTTGGCATTAACCAAAGGTGAAACATAAAACCGAGTCGCAATTATGGAGGACAAAAGCCATCGTCGCTATGACAAAACATTCACCGAGCAATTTGAAACATCATTGCTGTCGCCAAAACCTAAGCAGTGCACAACGCTTGTCGTGCTTAGTAAATTTAATTAGCCGTACTTCGAGAGAGATACTCGTTGTAAAGGTGCTTAGTTTTAAACTTCACTTAGTCTGCAATTGAACTGCTATATGCTCGTTCTCTGTGCCAAAATGTTAATTTTCAACTTTAACTGTTCAAACTTTATCGAGTTAATATTTATATATGTTAATTAGCTATTTTCCACCGAGCTCGTAATTGTTACCGATCAAATGAAAAAAAAAACAATTTTTCAGACAGTCCGTTTAGCGGGGACTCGCGCGCGACCGTGGACAGTTAATTTATATTAATTTTCCGTCAAAAGGATCGCAAATGATCAACGGTACGCGACGTGTCTTTACGGTTAATGAATATTGATGTAAACAAAGTATTTTGTGCATGCACTCAGTTTAACGATAACTATCGATTATTTTAGCGTGAAATTAATATTAGCTGTTTATTTGCTCCATTGTTTCCAATAACAGTGTAAATTAATTTCTACTTGAAATTAGATTTTAGACGTTTCGTTGGAATAATCGATAAACTTCAGGTAATTTAATCGCCGATATAAACGTTGCTTAAAAATTTAGTACGATGCTAAAGATAGTTTTACAAAAATTCATCTATTTACGTGGCTAATACGGATACAACGTAATTAACTTTGAAATTAATAAAAAAAAAAAAAAACATTGAAGAAACAAATTTTCTTTCTTTGTTAAACTGTGCACAAATTATATGCGTGAGAATGAAAAATGCGAAGGAATAAGTTGTTGTGAGGTTTTGTGACCCCACTGCCCAGATGTGCGAGAGATGTGGGTCCGCTCAGGCTTTGGTAGAAATCACGGCAAGGCTACCTTGTTGATTAAGTTAAGAATTTAAATATGATTTCAACAAATAATATTAAAAGAATTCGCTATTCTTTTTTATCTCTCGTATAAAAAGTGTAAAATAAGGTTTTGCGACTCTTACAAATATAGTTAGGTACAAAACTTAGTTTTGTACGGGGGAGAGAATTGTTATGGATGGAATGCTATAATTTGTTTAACTTTTAGCGATTATTTTATGTTTTCATGATTGAGTGGTATGTACGTATATAAGTGCGTATTGTAATGTAAATTAAAAGAAAGCGATTGAGATGGTTGCTAAGCAACTAAAAAAAAAATGATTTAAGTTTTGATCGCATCCGAGGAGTAGCCACGAAATTATATTACATATCGATTTGAGTTTATTTGTGTAAAATAAACATGAATTTTAGCATGTCAAATAAGTGTTTTATTTACTTTTATTTCTCTCTTCTGTATTAATGTTTCGATCTTAACAATTACATTAGTTGCATTAGGCTTTGTATATGCTCATATAACATATATTATAAAATTGTTTTAAATAGAATGAATTTGTAAATAGACATAAAAGTTTAACGAGTAGAATATTTTTTTACACGTATTTATCATTATCTGAATCGATTAATTTTTATGCGTGTAAAAAAGTATTACTTTACAGTTTTTTAAAAGAGTACGTACGCTGTATTTTCAAAGATAATTTGACTTTTAAATTGCGTGTTCCTTCGCATTGTAATATAGAGTGCGCAAGGGTGATCTCTTAATCTAGAAAATTTATAAAATATTCTGAAGTGATTTAAAAAAATATTACTGTAGCGAAACACCGATAATTTAAATTTACATGCAATACTTAATCATTTCTCAGTATATATAGTTAAAATTGGAGTAATATTAAAATATAGCATGAGTAACCCGTGCATTGCGTGCCGTATTTTCCGTACATTACTTTTCGCGATTCTAATTACGATGGTAAATATTTCTTGTAATTAATTTTATTATTTACTTATACACTTACGTTATAATTATTTTGTTAATGTGGCTTTACTCTGCCATTATTAAAAAAAATTTATATGTGGATATTTTTGAAAAGTATTGTGATCGAGCAACGAGCGTGTAATTGATCAACGTAATGTATGTATATTTTGAACGAGAGGTCTAAAGTGTACGTAACACTTTGAATTATTAGATATAGGATAACGAATTCGTCATCGTTACCAAGAAATTGTGTTGGCATTAACCAAAGGTGAAACATAAAACCGAGTCGCAATTATGGAGGACAAAAGCCATCGTCGCTATGACAAAACATTCACCGAGCAATTTGAAACATCATTGCTGTCGCCAAAACCTAAGCAGTGCACAACGCTTGTCGTGCTTAGTAAATTTAATTAGCCGTACTTCGAGAGAGATACTCGTTGTAAAGGTGCTTAGTTTTAAACGTCACTTAGTCTGCAATTGAACTGCTATATGCTCGTTCTCTGTGCCAAAATGTTAATTTTCAACTTTAACTGTTCAAACTTTATCGAGTTAATATTTATATATGTTAATTAGCTAGTTTCCACCGAGCTCGTAATTGTACCGATCAAATGAAAAAAAAAACCAATTTTTCAGACAGTCCGTTTAGCGGGGACTCGCGCGCGACCGTGGACAGTTAATTTATATTAATTTTCCGTCAAAAGGATCGCAAATGATCAACGGTACGCGACGTGTCTTTACGGTTAATGAATATTGATGTAAACAAAGTATTTTGTGCATGCACTCAGTTTAACGATAACTATCGATTATTTTAGCGTGAAATTAATATTAGCTGTTTATTTGCTCCATTGTTTCCAATAACAGTGTAAATTAATTTCTACTTGAAATTAGATTTTAGACGTTTCGTTGGAATAATCGATAAACTTCAGGTAATTTAATCGCCGATATAAACGTTGCTTAAAATTTAGTACGATGCTAAAGATAGTTTTACAAAAATTCATCTATTTACGTGGCTAATACGGATACAACGTAATTAACTTTGAAATTAATAAAAAAAAAAGAAGTGTAAAGTTACTCGCACATTTACAATTACGTATTCTTTTGAAATCGGGCGACGGAATACTTTTGCAACGAAATATATCACCCTATAGCGTTTGTATAGTTCTAAAACAGCGCGCTCATGAACTCATAACTTCGAGACGTGCTAGTATAAATCAACAATTTTATGGCGGTGGATAGCAACAACCTATTCGAAACATTCAATAGTTCAATATTTTTCAGGTTTAATTATAAATAAAGAGATACGAGTGCGCACACTGAGAGAAAATGGATTTTGGCCCTAACTGGAATTATTCTTAAAAATCAACTCGATAAACGATAGCTGCTCAATCATACTGAATCTTCTTTTGCAAAGTATTAAAGAACGGATGAAATATGCTAACATATCGACTTGTATTTTTAATGCCTTACACTGGTCGCTTGTGTTTAAATCATCAATAAAATTCAGTACCCTGTCGCAGAGAAAAATTCAAAGAAGTAATTTTTCATTTTTCATCGTTTAATGCAATATCTACACGAAATAAATCAAGAAAATGAAGAAAATTCAATTTTATTCTGTTTACAGTACAAAAGTACACACACATACCACACACACACATATACACACATTTCAAAACGTACTGGAAACTTGTATTTTTGTAACCATTTTTTTACTATCACAAAGCTTCCGCTACGAAGAATCAACTTAATTACATAAAATTACGATACGTAATAAATTTAGATGTTGAGCCGCGGTGGCTCATGGGTAGAGCTCCCGACTCTCACACCGAGGGTCGTGGGTTCGATCCCAGACGTGTACCTCTGAAAATTTTTTCATGTGCATTTTCGAACACCGCGACTCAGTGGCTCGGCGTGTCACTATAATGTGACGCCAGTTCAGGTGCGCGTGCGTTTCGTGCACTTGTCAGTGCATGAGAGGCACGGGCATCTGAACTATAGGGAACGTTAGGGACGCGAAGATGTAAAGAGGATCGCGGTGGTTCCATCGGGAGGACAGGAAACTCTAATTATTAGACTAATTACAGTGACCGATGATATCTTCCGATGGACACAAGCACCACTGTTTCAACTACATGTGCTTTGTTTACAGACACACCGTTCACCTCCGTCGCTGATTAGCCCTGGCAGCATAAATAGAGCGACGTTAAATAACTTAAAAAAAAAAAAAAAATTTAGATGTTTTCAGCAATTTTTTTGTGCAACATTTTAGTTATATTTAAATAATATCCATTTTATAGGTATATTGCATAATAGACTCTAAAGCAAGTAATAAATATAATAATTTTCAACTTCAAATTGTATTAATTAAATTTAATCAGGAGATAGCTATAATTTACGTCCAGAAAATTACCGAATGTTACCAACTTGAACCGTAATATCCACCTTTTATGTGTAATTTCAATCGTGGAGAAAGGACAAAAAATCTTAGTAAGGTGGATCAGTTAAAAAGGGGTGAACACTGGAGAGAACCGAAACTTGTGTTCGTGGTAGAAACTGTGTTACAATTGCAGACGTGTCTGAGGATGCACTGTCCCCTTCTCGATCCACCGCTCCAGTCGAATTCGTCGGATCCTGTTGCAAAGCCGTTCCATTACACTTAAGAAGAAATGAGAAGTCACAGTTGAGCCCAAGGGAACAAAGGAGGATGCGCAGTCCGCGTATAAATTTTTACCCTCAAGAAAAACCTATGATACCTACACTATATATAACACGTAGGCTGACACGTACTATTTTTTAACTTTGAAAATATTCACTCTTTTAGACACTCGGTTATAACAATGAAATAGGAAAACTTAATTACCTTTTCTTGAAGTTTTAAAATTTCGAAAGTAATTAAAAAATTTGAATAACTGTACACGTTCGTTAAGAAAAACTATCGACCCAATTGTTATATTATCGCGATGTATAATTTAACAAAAAATTATAATTAATCTCGAGACTTTCGAAAATTTACTCGTTAAACTTCTTCGAAATTTACTCGTTAATTTTTATTTTCTTCACTTCATCGCTATACCTCAACCTGTTTTTATAAATATATGGAAAATTGAAAAATAAGATTTCGCCTTTGAAAAGAATTCTAAATATTATAAGCCCAATAAATTCGATAAAGAATAAATTGCACCGAACGGAGATTCTTTTATAAAAGTGGCAAAACTAGGTTAATTCTGCTTCTGTAACTTAATCTAAAAATGAGTGCGCGTATCGTTAACGTTTCAACGAAAATTCAAAGTTTTATGCTATAATTTCATCTCTCTTCTATTTCTTTAGGTCAAAGATAATATATGTACACATGTGTATATGTGACTCTATAGTTTTAAATGAGGAAAGAAAGTACTTTAAATAGTCAAATCATTACATGCAAATGATAAATTTATCATGTACATCTTTCGATTTACTTTGCAACAGTATCGCAAGAAAATTATATTAACAGTAAAAAAAGGTTTAGAAGTTTTGGAAAAAAAAAAAAAAAATGTTTTTATTGATTTATAATAAGCTGGTAATTTAAAAATTGCCCGATACTGTTGGCACTGGAAAGATTTCGTAGGTGTCTGGATGGCCGAACCACTGGATGAGGGGTGCCCATGATAACTCAGTAGTGGTTCGTGATGCCCAGAAAGTCCCAAATCGCGACGGCAGGGGAGCGTACCCCCGAGCAGTGAAGATTTGGGATTGTTTCTGGGATCGACCCGGATCGCGACGGCAGGGAGACGCTTCCCGAGCAGTGAAGGTCCGATGGTGCCTGAAAGATGACATTGAGATGGATCGGAAGCGAGCGTCGGTAGTGATCCGGGATGGATCGAAATCGAGCCTCAATGCATAAGTGAAACGTGAAATTGCAATAATAAAAAAAAAAAAAACATTGAAGAAACAAATTTTCTTTCTTTGTTAAACTGTGCACAAATTATATGCGTGAGAATGAAAAATGCGAAGGACAATAAGTTGTTGTGAGGTTTTGTGACCCCACTGCCCAGATGTGCGAGAGATGTGGGTCCGCTCAGGCTTTGGTAGAAATCACGGCAAGGCTACCTTGTTGATTAAGTAAGAATTTAAATATGATTTCAACAAATAATATTAAAAGAATTCGCTATTCTTTTTTATCTCTCGTATATAAAAAGTGTAAAAATAAAGGTTTTGCGACTCTTACAAATATAGTTAGGTACAAACTTAGTTTTGTACGGGGGAGAGAATTGTTATGGATGGAATGCTATAATTTGTTTAACTTTTAGCGATTATTTTATGTTTTCATGATTGAGTGGTATGTACAGTATATAAGTGCGTATTGTAATGTAAATTAAAGAAAAGCGATTGAGATGGTGCTAAGCAACTAAAAAAAAAAATGATTTAAGTTTTGATCGCATCCGAGGAGTAGCCACGAAATTATTATTACATATCGATTTGAGTTTATTTGTGTAAAATAAACATGAATTTTAGCATGTCAAATAAGTGTTTTATTTACTTTTATTTCTCTCTTCTGTATTTAATGTTTCGATCTTAACAATTACATTAGTTGCATATAGGCTTTGTATATGCTCATATAAACATATATTATAAAATTGTTTTAAATAGAATGAATTTGTAAATAGACATAAAAAGTTTAACGAGTAGAATATTTTTTTACACGTATTTATCATTATCTGAATCGATTAATTTTTATGCGTGTAAAAAGTATTACTTTACAGTTTTTTAAAAGAGTACGTACGCTGTATTTTCAAAGATAATTTGACTTTTAAATTGCGTGTTCCTTCGCATTGTAATATAGAGTGCGCAAGGGTGATCTCTTAATCTAGAAAATTTATAAAATATTCTGAAGTGATTTAAAAAAATATTACTGTAGCGAAACACCGATAATTTAAATTTACATGCAATACTTAATCATTTCTCAGTATATATAGTTAAAATTGGAGTAATATTAAAATATATGCATGAGTAACCCGTGCATTGCGTGCCGTATTTTCCGTACATTACTTTTCGCGATTCTAATTACGATGGTAAATATTTTCTTGTAATTAATTTTATTATTTACTTATACACTTACGTTATAATTATTTTGTTAATGTGGCTTTACTCTGCCATTATTAAAAAAATTTATATGTGGATATTTTTGAAAAGTATTGTGATCGAGCAACGAGCGTGTAATTGATCAACGTAATGTATGTATATTTTGAACGAGAGGTCTAAAGTGTACGTAACACTTTGAATTATTAGATATAGGATAACGAATTCGTCATCGTTACCAAGAAATTGTGTTGGCATTAACCAAAGGTGAAACATAAAACCGAGTCGCAATTATGGAGGACAAAAGCCATCGTCGCTATGACAAAACATTCACCGAGCAATTTGAAACATCATTGCTGTCGCCAAAACCTAAGCAGTGCACAACGCTTGTCGTGCTTAGTAAATTTAATTAGCCGTACTTCGAGAGAGATACTCGTTGTAAAGGTGCTTAGTTTTAAACTTCACTTAGTCTGCAATTGAACTGCTATATGCTCGTTCTCTGTGCCAAAATGTTAATTTTCAACTTTAACTGTTCAAACTTTATCGAGTTAATATTTATATATGTTAATTAGCTATTTTCCACCGAGCTCGTAATTGTTACCGATCAAATGAAAAAAAAAACCAATTTTTCAGACAGTCCGTTTAGCGGGGACTCGCGCGCGACCGTGGACAGTTAATTTATATTAATTTTCCGTCAAAAGGATCGCAAATGATCAACGGTACGCGACGTGTCTTTACGGTTAATGAATATTGATGTAAACAAAGTATTTTGTGCATGCACTCAGTTTAACGATAACTATCGATTATTTTAGCGTGAAATTAATATTAGCTGTTTATTTGCTCCATTGTTTCCAATAACAGTGTAAATTAATTTCTACTTGAAATTAGATTTTAGACGTTTCGTTGGAATAATCGATAAACTTCAGGTAATTTAATCGCCGATATAAACGTTGCTTAAAAATTTAGTACGATGCTAAAGATAGTTTTACAAAAATTCATCTATTTACGTGGCTAATACGGATACAACGTAATTAACTTTGAAATTAATAAAAAAAAAAAGAAGTGTAAAGTTACTCGCACATTTACAATTACGTATTCTTTTGAAATCGGGCGACGGAATACTTTTGCAACGAAAATATATCACCCTATAGCGTTTGTATAGTTCTAAAACAGCGCGCTCATGAACTCATAACTTCGAGACGTGCTAGTATAAATCAACAATTTTATGGCGGTGGATAGCAACAACCTATTCGAAACATTCAATAGTTCAATATTTTTCAGGTTTAATTATAAATAAAGAGATACGAGTGCGCACACTGAGAGAAAATGGATTTTGGCCCTAACTGGAATTATTCTTAAAAATCAACTCGATAAACGATAGCTGCTCAATCATACTGAATCTTCTTTTGCAAAGTATTAAAGAACGGATGAAATATGCTAACATATCGACTTGTATTTTTAATGCCTTACACTGGTCGCTTGTGTTTAAATCATCAATAAAATTCAGTACCCTGTCGCAGAGAAAAATTCAAAGAAGTAATTTTTCATTTTTCATCGTTTAATGCAATATCTACACGAAATAAATCAAGAAAATGAAGAAAATTCAATTTTATTCTGTTTACAGTACAAAAGTACACACACATACACACACACACATATACACACATTTCAAAACGTACTGGAAACTTGTATTTTTGTAACCATTTTTTTACTATCACAAAGCTTCCGCTACGAAGAATCAACTTAATTACATAAAATTACGATACGTAATAAATTTAGATGTTGAGCCGCGGTGGCTCATGGGTAGAGCTCCCGACTCTCACACCGAGGGTCGTGGGTTCGATCCCAGACGTGTACCTCTGAAAATTTTTTCATGTGCATTTTTCGAACACCGCGACTCAGTGGCTCGGCGTGTCACTATAATGTGACGCCAGTTCAGGTGCGCGTGCGTTTCGTGCACTTGTCAGTGCATGAGAGGCACGGGCATCTGAACTATAGGGAACGTTAGGGACGCGAAGATGTAAAGAGGATCGCGGTGGTTCCATCGGGAGGACAGGAAACTCTAATTATTAGACTAATTACAGTGACCGATGATATCTTCCGATGGACACAAGCACCACTGTTTCAACTACATGTGCTTTGTTTACAGACACACCGTTCACCTCCGTCGCTGATTAGCCCTGGCAGCATAAATAGAGCGACGTTAAATAACTTAAAAAAAAAAAAAATTTAGATGTTTTCAGCAATTTTTTTGTGCAACATTTTAGTTATATTTAAATAATATCCATTTTATAGGTATATTGCATAATAGACTCTAAAGCAAGTAATAAATATAATAATTTTCAACTTCAAATTGTATTAATTAAATTTAATCAGGAGATAGCTATAATTTACGTCCAGAAAATTACCGAATGTTACCAACTTGAACCGTAATATCCACCTTTTATGTGTAATTTCAATCGTGGAGAAAGGACAAAAATCTTAGTAAGGTGGATCAGTTAAAAAGGGGTGAACACTGGAGAGAACCGAAACTTGTGTTCGTGGTAGAAACTGTGTTACAATTGCAGACGTGTCTGAGGATGCACTGTCCCCTTCTCGATCCACCGCTCCAGTCGAATTCGTCGGATCCTGTTGCAAAGCCGTTCCATTACACTTAAGAAGAAATGAGAAGTCACAGTTGAGCCCAAGGGAACAAAGGAGGATGCGCAGTCCGCGTATAAATTTTACCCTCAAGAAAAACCTATGATACCTACACTATATATAACACGTAGGCTGACACGTACTATTTTTTAACTTTGAAAATATTCACTCTTTTAGACACTCGGTTATAACAATGAAATAGGAAAACTTAATTACCTTTTCTTCAAGTTTTAAAATTTCGAAAGTAATTAAAAAATTTGAATAACTGTACACGTTCGTTAAGAAAAACTATCGACCCAATTGTTATATTATCGCGATGTATAATTTAACAAAAAATTATAATTAATCTCGAGACTTTCGAAAATTTACTCGTTAAACTTCTTCGAAATTTACTCGTTAATTTTTATTTTCTTCACTTCATCGCTATACCTCAACCTGTTTTTATAAATATATGGAAAATTGAAAAATAAGATTTCGCCTTTGAAAAGAATTCTAAATATTATAAGCCCAATAAATTCGATAAAGAATAAATTGCACCGAACGGAGATTCTTTTATAAAAGTGGCAAAACTAGGTTAATTCTGCTTCTGTAACTTAATCTAAAAATGAGTGCGCGTATCGTTAACGTTTCAACGAAAATTCAAAGTTTTATGCTATAATTTCATCTCTCTTCTATTTCTTTAGGTCAAAGATAATATATGTACACATGTGTATATGTGACTCTATAGCTTTGAATGTATTTTTATAAAAAAAAATAACTACCTAGTTCCTTAGAGCACGCGATTTTTCCGCATTACACGGAAGTTTAGTTATAACTGTAAAAAAGTACTTTACAAAGTATTATAATAGTAAAATTTAACACGTACTAATTAGTATTACGCCCTGTATATGTATAATTGCAAATTAATAAAATCTAGAAAAAAGTATTTTTAAGTATTCGAAAGTACTTTAAAGCGTCTTTATAGATCCGCTATACTTTAAATTTACAGTTATAAATATGCGAAATAGTTGGAGCATCAACGTTTTAGAGTATTCGATAAAAATGTAATTTCTTAGACATATTAAAATTATAACTATTCTTATAGTTATATATTGTTACGTGGGTGAAAAAATGCATTCGTGGCGAGAGTTGAGAAAAGGTTGAGAAATATATAATCCTGTTACAATAACATTTTCTTCGTTTATAATTAAAATTAGCTATTACAGCTGCTATAAATTGAATAATTTAAGGTTGCCAATTGATATGTTTCTTTTTTTATTACACATTTTATGCAAATATGAAATCTATACTAGGTAATTAATAAAAAAGGTAATAATTTTTAGTTTCGATGGAACTCCTCTTGTACTATTTCTACTCTCCTGTACTATTTCTTCATATTAAGAGGATGTGATACTCAATATTTACCGATCGAGTCAATAGAGATAAAAAAAGTATTCTGGTTAAATGTATAAAGCAAATTGTTAAAAATAAAGATATCATTGCCCTTCCTTTAACTATTAGCTATCACTGTGTGAAATTTCCAAGAAAAATAATGCGCTAAAAAATATCATTGGAAGGAAATTTACCAAATTCGCAACATTCGAAGCAGACAAGCAGTCAAATTTCCTTCCAATGCCATTTTTTAACGCAACATTATTTTTCGTTGAAGTTTCACACAATGATAGATAACAGTTAAAGGAAGGGCAATGATGTCTTCATTTTATACAATTTACTTAATTTATTTAACCAGAATAATTTTTTCATCTCTATTGATTCGGTCGGTAAATATTGAGTATCACATCCCCCTTCCTTCTTTCTATGCATCTTATATATCAATATATAAATATATAAATGAATAAATAAATAAATAAAAAACACAATGAAATTGATAACACATATGTTAGCAAAAACGTTAGGATCTTATTTTTGTTTGTGGTGTAGTGGTAAAGGACTGTTAATGTAAAACTACAGTTAAAAAAATATTTATTTGTTACAAGAAAAATTTTGGTATTAATATGCATGTACAAGTATTTTTTGAGAGTACTAAACAGTGAATTGTTCGCAAGTGTTAAATAATTTCGTTTGCGAGTCCTTTGTTTACAAGTGCTAAACAGTGTCGTGTTCATTTGCGAGCAGTCAACAATGTATCAAGTTGCAGCGTTAAGCAGTATTGTCAACGAGTACTAAACTGTTATTTCGAAGTGCTGAATAGTATTTTTCACGCTTTCTAAATAGTATTGTTAGGAAGTATCGTTTTGCTAAAAGGTGCTAGATAGTTTCGGTCGCGAGTGCTCAAAGGGCTTATTCGCGAGTTATTAATAGAATCCCGCAAGTGCTTGACCGTGTTGTTCGCGAATTCAAGACGTTCGGTGTATACAAATACGCATGCGTCGCTTGTGCGACTGAGAGAGTACGTTCTGGGTACTCGGATAACTTTAACGGACTTAATCTCCAAGCTCGATTTTTAATTGAATTATTTAACATTATTGGCTTCTTCTTGTTATTTCCGAATTATTTTCGGTTATACGATTAGCTTTCCTATAGGTTTCTATTGGTTCCGGTTTCCTTTTGGTCACCCAATCATAAAATACGTACATTATTCAGAAGCGTATTTGGCAAAAATGAAGAAAAAGTGTAGATGAAATATTTATGTCGACGAATATTCACGAATATTCCTAACACAATAGAGGAAGTGGATTTGGATATTGCCGAAGCTCATCTCATAAAATCGTAAGTCGCAAAAGAATAAAAAAGTGTACAATTCGATAGTCTATTTGATAATCGATAATCTTCAATATCCTATCGTAAAATGTCACTTCTTATTTCAATATAAAGGATAAGCTTAAATAAAACTGCTTTAAGATGTACTTTTATTGGAAAAGTCTGCGCGTTTCTTGACACTGTATGGATCTAAAATGGTTGTAAATCTGCTTAATTAAGGTAAAGGTAATTCGATTATTCTTCAAATATTTAATTTTATGTATAAGAAGAAACGTAATATAAAATACTCTCTCTCTATATATATACATTATATAAATTTTATGTTTTAGAAAACGCTCTTTGATATTAAAATGATTCGTAGCACGTAATCGCTTTCAATTTTTACAGACACACGTACACGTAAAACTATGAATAGGTTAGCGAATTCAGTTCTTCTTATTTTCTACTTGAATAAACATACAAATTTATATATACATACTTTTATCTTTATAAAATAGGAATAGTACTTTCAATATTTGTATCATACGTAAGTATACTTTCGTTAAATTGCATAGTTATAGTTCCTCTTACTATCTTCTTTCTCTGGATTATTACTATATTTTTACTGACTATATATATAGTTGAAGAGATGTCAGATTCAGAAAATGGTCATTTTTTATATTTTTTTTTTGTAAACATAGAATGGATGTTGGAAAAATCTTGAACGTCAAGTTCTTAGTCATGTTTTAAACAATAACTTTTTTTTCAGATTTTTATATCGATCACTTAATTAGGATGTTTGGGTTGAAAGTATATGTCTTTTTTATTAATAATTACCGACCAATGAATGTTTATTCAATTATTAAAACACTGATTTTTTACTGAAAAAAAACATAACGTCAGGTACTTTTTTATCTTTAAAGCAATCCACATGAATTTTCCCAGATTTTAAATTCAATAATCTAGATATAATTTTTGGATTGAAATGTATAGATCCCTGTAATTTGGGCCCGGCATCCCTTTAAAATGCAATATTTATATAACATTAGTAGGAGTCAAATGAACCTGATTATAGATTCGACTTGCAGGTTAATAAAAAAATGAACAATTGAGTACAGCGCATGATTCTTTGTCAGTATCAAAATATTTTGTAGTGTCTAAGAACAAGAAAATATAGAACTTCAAAGCCTCTGAAATGAAAGATCTTAATAAGTATTTTATAACAGAATTTATTGTTCAATTTTATAGTTTGCAGAACGAAATGGTAAGAGCTTAAGAAACATATTTGATTACAGTAATTTATAAATGTAATAATGTAGTGCTTTGTACACGAATATTCCTTTATTTGCAGAAAGCTACTGTTTTTGACTTGTCACTAAAAACCGTAACGCGAAGTTGGACTGTTGGTCATTTCAGGTAACAAAACTTCATGAAATTTATTATTGTTCTTGTAATTGAACATTCATCACAATTATATTTTATAGGTCATTGTATAAATTTAATAATTCATTAATATCAATATATTATTGGATTATTTTATTTCCTTCAATCGTTGATTGTTGCAAAGGTGAAAGAAGGAAATCTCTGATCGATGTACCGAATGGAAAGTTTCGTTTGTATCTTTCTTGCTTTTTAAACGATCACTGATTTGCGGATATTGTTAAATTCGTTAATGTATACTAATATTAATTAAATTATAGTATTCATTTTTTAGTAAAAATTTAGTAAAAATGAATTACAAATTACCTACGTATAGTCATAAATTTCTTTGAAAATTTAATCATCTTTACATATCGGAAGTTCTTGTGTACGAGCATTATTCACATCTTCTTTCCCAAATGATATTTACTCAAATAAGCATAAGTGGATACCACAAATATTAATAGTATTACCGTTACCAGAAATTGGAAGTGGAATATCATGTGCAATGTGTTAAGTCCATTGAGATTGCACTATACGCTCCTTATTAGCATTCGGATGATCGTATTTATTCGTAAGGGAACAATTTTCATTTATTCGAATGTTTCGTATCAATTTGTAATTTAATTGTTAAATCCACGTAGTATTTGATTTTTTTCTTTTTAGCATTATACTATATAATAATTTTATATTTTTACAAATTGGAAACAATTTTGGTGTTTTTGAAAAATTTACTTATAATATAAATTTTTTTTAAAAAAAATAACTGTATACAGTTTAAAAATTTATAATTGTTGAAAAACTATACGAGGGTGAAAAAACATTAGTCTAGCACTATAGTTTACCGCAAGTTATGAAAAAATTCGAATTAAAGTTTCGTTGGAAAGTTTCGGTAGCTAACCCTGTGCCCGACTCGGTTATATTAAAGGCAATGGCTTAACGTGTTCAAGTGTTAAACGTGCCACTGTATTATCACATTTATGCATATTTATATTTATAAAGAAATTTATGACGCAACAAGTAGTGCGAGTAAATTTTCAAGAATACCAAAAATAGTTGTTGTATTATTAAAGATATATATAAGCATGTGCAATAATATTTTTATTTCATCACAGTTTGATAAAAACATTTATGCTAACTAAAGCTAATACTTTTTTTTTACTTTTGAATTATTTTCTTAAATATATAAACATATATATTGGTTGCTTACTCTCATATGCAATGTTATAAATGTTTAACATACAGCTGTTGATTAATTATTTGTATATAAACTAATATCGCAACAAATATATAGACAGTAATTGTTTAAAAAAGAGCTAAATGAAACAGTAAAATACATATAATAATAAATGATATATATATAATTATTTATTTGGAAATACTGTGTAAGGATTTTATTTTTAATGGAATCACTAACCAAATATATCATTTTTTTTTTTTGCAAAAGTTCGATTAATTTACATATATGTACATCAGTTTTTGCCTCGCGGTATATGTCATGACACCAAACAATTTTAAACGAATTTAAATTCTGCACAAATGTTATTTTAATTATACTGATAAACATTAGATGTATCCTTTTTAAAGTTTGTTCGTTTCAATACCTTGTTATAAAGATTATTCATTATTTATCTAGTAGTAACAATAAAGTATTAATTTTTGTAATAGGGTGATTTTATCAATTAATGAGTAAGACCGGATAATGAATAGGTCACGTGATATTTTCATTCGATTAGTTTAAAATAATGTGAATAATTGATTATTAATTAGGAATGGTTTTTTGGAATTTAAGATTAGAGGAAACATATTTCCGTATCAAAAAATGTGTAAAATATATTGCATCGCAGATTTTTTACGTGAACGTTCACATACTGGTACAGCCACGCTATATATTTGAAATTTAAAAACTAATCATATCAATGCAGTATCTAACAGTTTATATAATCTAATTATAACTAATCGTTTTGCAATTAATTTATACATATGTCACTTTTTATCAGTCGACGAGGGACTATTTGTTTGCATATAATTTCGTTTGATAATAATGTACAACTTTTCATCGCTGTATACCTAATAATATGCAAATCATAAGTTAAATTGTTGCGGATTTATGGAGTTTGAATTATTTTCAGGTGTTTCCTCGTAATCGCTGAAATAGTTAACTATTTAACGTTCAAGACAGCATTTGTAAGGAACACGAATAACTTGGAGCTTTCTATCTAAATAAAGGAAAAAAAAATAATGATTATACTGCATTGTTTTATTTAATGTAGAATGTAGGTCGCATCTTTTGAAATTGTAAATTTATTTAAAATTTGTTAAATTCACTATTCTGTCTTATATCGTCGAAATAAAGGCTTATTTCAATAAAACGGTAAGACACGTGTCTCATTATTTAAGTAAAAAAATAGCCTCGCAAAATTTAGTGAGAATCTAAAACCCAGGATCGCCGACCCTCGTCTTGTAAGTGAAAGAATTACATGATCGTGTGTTTGAACGTTTACCACTAGATTTTCAGGAATCTGTGATTTCATACATTTTTAAACTCCATACAATTTCTTTTCCTTTAAAATTCTTTCTCTTCGAAATTCTAGTGAGAATCGCGTATATATTACACTGCATTCATCAACATAATGGTAGGTAAGGATTCTCGTTTTGTTTTAATCCGGGTAAATGTGTATCCACTTGTGGAAGAATTACCGGGTGTAGTTGGTGCATATTTAGTTAATTGTTTTTTAAATATAACATTTCTTTTTATTTCGCGATTTGCCTACCTCTAAGTAGATTTACACTTGTTAATTAGCCAGTATTAGCCATTTTTCAAGTATATTTATATATACGTGGAACAGGCTCGTATTTTCATCATCGTGAAATGTGCGAAATCTCACTAAACATATGTATATGTACTCTGGTATCAATGAAACTACGTAGATCTACATAGTGCCGTATGCTAATGCACACTGCTTATATGGATTACTAAACAAAATTCGATAACTTTCTACCAAGGTATATGTACATTCACTTGGAAACAAAAGTTACGCGCTCTAAAACTTGTATAAGACTTTTTCTCATAAGAATAAAAGTTATTCTATATATGTACTAGTAATAATCTTAGTATTAGATTTTATTTATTAAATTGTTTAATACTTTATTAAAAATAGTATACGCCGCTTTATGTATTTGTTTAACTGTATTTTGGTGTATTTGATAAGTGCGTTTTAATAAGCCAATTGAATGATTTACAATTTTCCATTATTATTACAATGATGTATAGGAATTCAATTGTAAGTAATAAGCACAATTATATATAATAACCTATATTTCAAATAAACTTTTATCTCATGTTTGGGATGAAATAGACTGTAAATTTAACTCCACTATATATTAACGATAATAGTTACTAACAATGCGTTTATTGTAATCTTATGAATTTTAACGTATCACAAAAACATTTCTCGAAATAAATAAATATTTACTGGGTGTATTTTTCAATACGACGCTCGCCACGGTTGAAAATTAAGCTACTTTTAATGGTTTCGGTTAAAAATAGCTGTTTCATGCGTTATAACAAACTCTTACCAAACATTTTAAAAAAATTACTAATTTTCCATTTGTACTCGGAGCGTTCATCCAATTATCTCCAACTTTGAAACGCAAGATCGACAGGTTTATTTAAAATATTGTTCGAGCGTCTGTTTATCTTTGTACATAAAATAAACAAATTAACTAGATTATTAACGTTACAAACCATTTTATATTAATTATACAACTTCTCTCTAAATACATTGTAAACCTTTTATTTTTAATATCGAAACATTTTATATTACATTAATGAATATACCTGAGTCATTAACGTTGCATATTAACGTAAATATGCAATTGTAAGTGCAATAAAAGTCGTAAAATTTTTATATCTCTTTATAAATAAGTCATCAATTTTTACATTTTATGAAATATAATATTATTCCATAAGTACACACATGCAAATTCGGTAAAATTTAATAAAAATACGATGGAATTATTTACATGTGTATTCTCCATCGTATCATCTAGAATACTTTAAGTGGAACCATTAACTTAATGTAATATAAGAATTAATAGAAAATCTAATTGGGTGACGCAAATCGTAAATTTTTTTTTATCAAATTACATGTTTAACTTGCGCGTATAATTATTTTTAAAATATATTATTTTTAAATTTGACGCAAATTATTTTAAATAATTATAAACTTACCAAAATGTTTATTTTAATATAAATTATATAAATCAATTTAACCTGTCATTTAAAAACGCGAAAATACCTTATACACACACACACACACACACACACACAGATATATATATATATAATGAATGAAAACATTCTTGTTTTTAATAGCTAAAATAAATGTGTTGAAATAAAATTAAATGCGTGAATCGAAATTGTTAAATATTGAAACATTGCGCAATGTTTTAAAATACTTTTATTCCTGGGTTAATTGTTTAATAATACATGAATCGCGTATAAATTTGTCAAAAATCTATATGCCTTATACTCTTTTTTTTCATTAAATAATTTTTTTTCCCCGAATTTTCCTCAGGTATAATTCAGAGCCGAGTTATCGGTTTTAAAAGCTGGGATGCCTTTTTTTATTCAATTTTATTGAAATAGCACTCTCATAGTTTATAGCTGTACACAAATTTTCTTTCATATTTCGGTAATAGGAAATATAACCTATAGAGTTACAGACAAATCGATGACCCAGAGTACGGTCACTTTCCTTGTTAATAAATTTTAAACGTTTTCTGAATATATTTGGGAGTGAAAAATAAATAAAACGAATAAAACACTTTGCCGCAGCAACCCGCTGAGCAATTAATTTCCAATTAATTTGATTTCAAAGTTTAATAGATGGCCCACCCTTAAATTTGCGAGAAAAAGGATGTACATCACGATCAACCCGATGTATTTGTGATAAACCAATAATAACATTTTGAATATGTATATATATATATGTGTATGTGTGTATGTGTGTGTGTACTAGAAACGATTATTGAGTATTCTGTTCTTTACATAAATTAGAATAACTATTTCGTTGGATAATTTAGATTAGACTCTATATAACGTATATGAATAATTGATAATTCTACTCGATGTGGAAACCATGTGCAAACATATAACGCTGAGTATATTAATCTGGATGACATAATAGTACATTGATTCTTTTAATCGTATTTCCAATTATACAACGAATATATATTATATATATTAATATATACATATAATTCTCGTTTCAACGTCGATTTTGTAACGTATGTAATATAAGTTTTATTGATTTACCATTTTTATTTAAAATATACAGAAAAACTATTTATTTTGTTTGCGTATGCACCAAAAAAAAAAAAGAGAAAAATGAATCACCGAAGGAAATGAAAAATCATTCATACAACACTGGCTTTTGAAACGAGCGAGGAAAAGTTATACTGTACACAAACGTCAATGTTCTCTTTTATTTCCTACAATTCTTTAAGTGAAATTCCTCGATATAAATACATACGTTGTTATATTTCTTATACAATGTATTATTGAATAAAAAAAGTATATATATATGTGTACCTTTTCATTCCGAAAAAAACTTTGTGAAATACTGTAATTTAAAGAAAGTTTAAAAAGCGTAAGACAGAACGTCGTTATGTAGAACTTACGATTATTAAAAAAATTAGTGATTTGCCTGTCCGTTACTTCTAGATAGCACCAGTTTTATAATTATTGAATTATAGATAGATGCATTATCAGGTTGACTGATGTGAATTCAGCAATCCCAGCAATTTTCCATTTCATTAAAGCTTCTCCTTCTCCCCCTCTTTACAGGTAATTGAACTATTACGAAATCACATGGACTTTTAAACTAGCATTTTTATTGAAAACTCAATACGTAGATTTCTTACAGATTTATCGTTTACTATTACTATATTCATGCAAAATTTCATCCTGCTAGTTACCGCGGATGCTTTCGACTCCGCGAGTTTAAACAATTTCTACTCTTTTGTTAACTTTTGTAAGGCTTTTTTTTAAATTAATTTGTATAATGATTGAAATTTCATTCTTTCATTACAAAAGAGTGCTTGTTACCTTTTTCCAATTAAAAGAAATTGTCAGTTTTTTTTAAATGTGTAAAATATTCGTTCACGTCCATCATTTATTAATTACATTTTCCTTACGTACAACAGAGTGATGAAAATTACTGCAATACTGAGTTGTAATAAAAACAAAGAAAATGGCACTTAATTGCTTATCCATATAAATGAGCTTTTAAGTAACATTCTAATGATACAAGTTGACTCGTAAGAAAATGTCATAAATAAAATATTACACAACTTATCAATATTTAATACGTGACCTATATTTTAACTATACCCTTTTTTTTAATAACAGCTGTATAAATTAATTTCTTCAATTATACTCAATATTATATATTCATCGAGGACAACAACTAATTTACCGGAAAATAAACTTACTTTGTTTTCTATGATTTTATTTTGTATTATTCAAGCTCATTTAGTTCGCTTAAATAAAAATTAATTATCTTATACCGTGAGAAACTTTATTATTCAAGAAAAATAAATGAATTTGAAAGTTTTCATAATATAATATATGTACGTTACAAAGAGCAAAGCAGATACTTCTTGAAAGAAAGTAACAATAATGCAAGTTATTAATAACTACTTTTTATTGTGTTAAAAATTAAAGTATGCGTTTTCACCAATTGTCGCTGTGAAATTGTTTTAGTTGATGGCATTTAACTGCTTATTCATTGCAAAAAGTAACTACAAAAAGATTGTTAATAATGTAAACATATTAATTGATTGAAAATATATGATTGATGTTTATAAGTATACCGTATAAGGTTACTCAAATTCATGTCCAATAACAAATGACATTGTTAAAGATCCTTTTTACAGTTTTTTGCTAATTGTCAATTATTTACCTAATTATTGGATCAACAATAGATAAGGCTAACAGACTGCATATCCAAAGCTTCTCCGATAAGCTCCCTTACATTTGATAGCTAATTAACATTTGAATGATGACGGTATATATACGAATGCGCACATGGCTTTTTACGGGTTTAATTTACAGTTTTTTACGGAAGTAACCTTTAATTAATTTTTTTTATACTTTTTTGAAATTCAATACACGTTAGTACTGTGAAATTAAAGAATACATAAAATTTCAAGTAAAAAAAGTATTTATTTTAAAAAATTTCATATACTTGTACAAAACGTATTGACTGAAGATAGTTACAGTAAAAGCTAAATGAAAAAAGCAGCACGAAATAAATAGTCGATAAAAATTTCTTTTGCTTATAATGTATCAAATAACGTGTGACAATTATTTTATCTTACGTATATGTTACATTAATTATTTATATTTTTTTCTGAGCAGTTAAATATTAGCAATATTTACAGTTGACAAAAGAATCATTGCTGTATCGGTACATATACGGTCATCAATTTTTAGCTATAGGAATTCGATATTTTTTGCACTAAATGTGAGATGAAATGAAAATGTAATATATGCGATGAGGATACTTTTTTTGGAAGGAAAATCCTGACAAAAATTTTCGAAAAGGTAAACGAATGAAACAAATACCATTAAAAGAGCGTAGACAAATAAAGGGATGAGAATTTTTTGAGTTTCCAGATTTTTCGAAATAGCTGAAACATCAAATATATAGAGTTTACAAAATAAAATCAATAAGATGTTTCCACAGTCGCCGAATAATTATATTCTTTTTCTTCCGCAAATATTGAATTTTTTTTTTAAATCTTCTATTTTTATTTTCATATATCGGTCTAATTAATGTATATATACGAGGAAAAGTGTATTTCGTAAAAGAACATTTAAATGCAATTTTCTATTTATTATTAAAACCCCGCAATTTAACGAAAAATAGTTATTTTTTCCAAAACTGTAATTTTAAGTAATTAGTCATGTTTCCTAACACAATTATCAAGAAGAGCGTAAAATTTACGCAGAAACTTTCTCACGCGTACATAAAAGGACTGGGATTTTTTTTCTCCCTGGAATAACACTAATTTACTTTGACGGAGTATAAGACGGAGTTAAAAAAAAACTTTGATTTCTAGTTTCCCGAGTTATATATAGAAATGCCTGTTTTGACGGTATAAAATGGTAAGATAGTTTAAATCGTTAGGTCCGAACGAGCGTCCATAAATATCTGTAAAAATAAATAAAAAGTAAAAGGGGGAAAAGTGAAGAGTGCAATCAATGTAAAAAATAAGGATTGGTGTATAGAAAAGTTGGTCTAGACTTAACCGTGACCAGTGTCATTAATCCGTCGATGTAACGAAAGAGGGAAAAAGAGGGCGAGATAGAAGGTATGTAGTCCAAGAGCATTCCCTATAAAGTATCGTCGTCGAAAAGAAAAGAAAATGTACTTGCTGATCGGAGGGACGAAAATGCGCGGGCGCGCAAGGTATGTAGGTATATAGATGTGCATATATATATATATATATATACATATAGGTTGCGACTAGCAGAAGGCATGCGCGTGATCCAGGGGTGTACGGTGTACGGGGCCGAGACTCCGAGGGGTTAGTCTCTCCCTGACATTTCGTAGCGGTGCACGTCGAGCGATGCCACTACCCAAGCGCGGCTTTTCAAAATAAAACGCTCGACGACACGAGCGGAGCACATTTCACGCGCGTTCTCTTCTCCTTCAATCAATCTTTCACTGGCAATTAGTTCAACCTATTTTTCCATCAATTTAAACCACCGTTTCGACATTTTCCAAATGTTTTCCCAGATAAGTGTTAACGAAAAAAAGGAAATACGAGTAAATTAGCCGATCAATCTGTACGTACGTGATTTCGGGATCGTATAATATTTTAACTTTGAAAAATTCATTGCTACCTCGGCCATCGTTTATTTGTGTGTATTGGCATCGTTATTTGGCAGCCGGAAATAATTAAATCAAGATTCACCGGGGATAAATATTAATTGCAACCGAAGTTTGGCTGCACTCGCATTGGAGAAATATATACATACATATATTGACCAAGAGCGCACGCGAGAGAGAGAGAGAGAGGGAGGAAGGGAGGAAAAGAGAGAGATAGAGAGAGAGAGAGATAGAGTGTAAAGGAAACGCGCGCGCGAAGTGCGGAAAGTTTGATTCATCGACTGCAGCCGTGTATATCTATAGGTACGTCTATGCACGTATATAGATAGAAGGGTTGAAGTTTCTCTGGCCTCTCTGGTATCTACTGGGGGATCGAACCACGACGGCATTGACGTTTTGACATATAGAACCACAGCCGAGAATAGCCGCTACACCAAGTGCATATCCAAAGACCCAGTGAAAACTAGTCTCCCGCTAAGCCGGATATAGAATGCCGAGGATATGATTGCTCAGGTAAATAAAGATAACGCTTTTATAACCATACCAGATTGTCATTCGTCACACGTGTTTCTTTTGTGGATTCACCGCTCAAATCTCACTGCGCGTTTGGGTGTGGGTTGGAGCCCGAACGAAATGTATTGGATGCCTCGACGAATACTGGTTGATTGCGTGTAACCTGAAGAGCCCAAAAATTGTTTTCCTTCGAACACACTCTCGCACATCCACCCACACCCTCGCCACATACGCGCGCGGTCGACAAGTGCCGTGCACATCTGTGCTTTTCTTGAACGTGATCGGAATATAACTCGAAATCTCGAATTCCAGCTGGCTAAGCTATACTTTCGAGTTGACGCCTTAATTAATCTATGCGTCCCCGTATAATACGTACACCTATTTCCTCTCTCATCGGTATATTCTTCGCTTTCTTTCCTTCTTCATCATTTTTTTTTATCTTAATTATTCAAGTGTAAGGACAATTATTATTCCCATTCTGCACTGCGCTAATTATCTTTCGAAATTACATTTAGTTTATTTTATTATTAATGTATGTTGCGTACAATCCGTATAATATTAATTGGATTAAATACTGATATATAAATGGCAAAGGAACTTTTAACGCGGCCTTAATTTCGATATACATACCTTTTTGTGCACCCGCGATTATTATCGTTACAAATATAAAATTGATATTATTAAATTAAATATCGACGAATGTACGTGTACACACATCGTCCCTTTTCCAACTCGTATTCGCTTTACGTGTAAGTAAGGTCAAAGCTTTTTAATAACGGGAATGAATAATATCTACATCACCTGCCTTTTTTTTCAATATTTACTAATAATATTCTTTTGTAAGATAATATTTTTTGCATCGAAAATAACGATAACATTGTGTCACCGCTGAAAGTCTGACTTTACTTAGCGGGTACAATATACTCTTATTAGATTGCTTATTACGCGCGCGCACATACACACACACACACACACACACTTTGTTTACTTTATAATCACATTTTTTCGAGAAATTTACCCAAGTATATACTGTAGATGCACGTACTTTCTGGCGTATAAGAAATTTGGAATTCAAGTGAACCTTAAAATTTCGAACGAATTTTAATATCTAATTATTCAAGCAGATTATTTGGATAATCTTTGAATTAGTTCTGTAATTTTAGAAAATTTAAACGAGAAAACTATGAAAAGTTACGTTATCCAATTAAAAAATTTGTAGTTTCGTATAATCTTTCACTTCGTTAGCGAACATCTTTCAAAATTTCCTTCCCCCCTTTACGTCTAAATTAATCTTTACAATATTTTTTAAGAGAACACGACGAGATATTAGGCGATAAAATGTTAAATTGACTTTTCAATTGTACGGCGAAGCGAGTATTTTAAACACTGATTGGCATGCTCAAAAACAGGAAGTGACAATTGTAACGGTGGAGCACCGAATTGATGTGTATTTGAGACATTTGTCTAAATAATTGCTTTAGAAACAACGGACCCGAGTCAAAGAAGCTCCTGGCTCAACCACTCGACATTTAGACGAACTGTATTTTGACCCGAACCTCTTGTATCCAGGCTATAGGTCACATCTTAACTGTTTCGGTATTAACTACTGAAAACATCATATCCATTATCCAACATCCAACTGTTTAAATGTGTCTGTACGAGTCGAAATAATATATACATCAAATAAAACGACTTATTCGTATTATTACAAATTTGTCGTTATAGGAAAATATTGTTTTAATTAATGTACGTTATTATTATCATTCAATGATATGCACATAAAATAAGCATTATTAGATTGTTTAATTGATTAATGGCTAGACAAATGTAACTAAATTATTTATATTAAATCATTATAATTTGTATTTATTTCAATATAATGTTATTTGATCTTAGTGAATAAACCACACTTTAATTAAATGACGACGTTTCGATGACTTTTCGTTCCAGATTTATTACTTAATATTTGTAGCACATCGAGTCTCAAGGTTTTCATCATCAAAACTACCTAATTATTATGTCTTATATATATTTTGTATATACTTTATTATAAATAGAAACATTTCGTTCCATTCCGTAAAAGTAATATTGTTAGTAAGAAGTTATACAATAGAAAGAATTTATTTATTTACAAATTGAATTGAGAGTAATTTTTTTAAGTGATAGGATTGAGAAAGTGTACTTCCCACAGTCAGAAAGACATATTGAAAAAGCTCAAGCAACTAAATTGAATAAAAGTGAAAATGAATTTTTACACCTTAATTTAATAAAATTATTTAAGTAGTAATTAAAAATTAATTTTAATTAAAAATCTGGATGATTAAGTGGAAAGAAATAATTAATATTTTATAACCAAATTAATAATCCAATACATAGTGGAAACTTAATTATGCGGAGACACATTTAAATTATTATATTTTAATGCACATAAACCAATTAAGACGACTTTTATGTTGATAAAACGAGAGATCTTATATAAAGCTAATTTTAGAATACCGTACTTATATATTAGTATAAATATATAAATATCAATAAAAGATTCAAGTTGAAATAATTTTACTTATTAATGCGAATTGAAAATTGAAATAAAATATAAAACAATAATATAAAGGATATATAGATTTAGGTTAAAATATAATAAATTGTAATAAATGAATGAATACGCATATAAGCGTTTAGCTTTGTGATTTATTTTTTTTCCTTTTACGCAAGTGGACGGGCTCTAATAAGCTCGACAAAAGACTCTCGTAAAAATGGTATAGAGCTCAAGCAAGTGTGGTAAGGCACAGAGTGGGGGCTCTTCTCTCGTACGAACCTCGCTCCTTTAGAGCGTCAGAGTTGAAGCTGTTTTAGCATTCAATATCATCTCTGTACTAAAAATAGATGAGTTGATACAAGAATATCTGAAACTCTTAAAAAATTTTTTAAGAGAACAGTTATTTTTACTTTAAAACAGTTTATATTTTATAATCAAATTTTTCGCACCGGATGGGCTTTGTCAATATATGTATTTAAAGAAACCGACTTATATACGTACTGAAAGCTTCGTGCTAGGTATCACATAAGCGTTTTAAGTATACATTTTTTAAATAAATAATGCAAAATGTAAAACTTTTTAAGATAATATTCTATTGTCGAAATTGATAAAACAAAAAGTAATTTCCGTCAAAATAAAAGTAATTTCAAACCTATCGCATTCGAGAGAGATGACACAAAAAGTTTCGTAATTAACTTTGATTTGTGATTTTGCAGCCAATAGCGTATTCCTTTTTTTTATATATCTCTTTGGAATTTTTTTAATTTCACTTTTTTTACCCCTTTGGTCAATGTTATCAATGCAGTAGCTAATAACCGGTGGTGCATTGTTTTCTGTGCAAGCCAAGCAAAATAATGGATAATGAGTGTTTTGTTTCATTATTTGATTTATGCCATTTTAAAAAATTTAAATTAATCCGGTTTCACCGAAATGCCAAGGTTCTACGAGATTGGGTTAAAAAATTTAAGTTTTCGTTCATGACTACGTATGATTTGAATTCTAGAAAAGAATTATGTATGCGCTCTGTGATTTTGGCCACACATTTAAATTCTTTTGCTCTTCCCCTAGATGTCTGTTATGCTTTCCTCTCGTTTTTCTTTTACCGTGTCGGTCTTAATTTTATCGGGCTTATAATACTAATTGCAAGGAATTCTACTTTTGTCTTTTTATATCTTTATTTTTATTTATATTTGAAATTATTTATGTTTTTTTAAATTAATTATTATTATATTTTATTTGTTCAGCTAGTTATTTGTTTGCCCGTGCATTTCATCTCTGGCTTACATTCTCCATGCACCCAAATTTCCATTTTCTTTTCATAAGGTTTAGTTGACTTATGTTAGATTTACGTATTTACTTTTTTAATTGTACTTCACTGCGAAATTTACAAGTATAATTCAAACTAAAACATTTGTGTTGTCGTATACTTTATTAATATATAACGCATAAGTGCATTATAACAATTTTGTATTTATATTTATATTTTTACGCGTATTTTTCTTTATTATTATTTTCTATTTTTCTGTTTTGTTTAGGATTAGAGTATCGATTGGTATTTTTCAAAACCGATAAAATGCACCTGCTATAATGCACGTTTCGAAAATAAACGATATTCTATACATGTTTAAATTAAAATAATTGTTACAGCTTGTAAAGTACTTCACATTAAATGTTAATTAAGAGTATCTATTAAATGACTTTTCTAAAGCTTTATAATTACCCGTTAAAGTTACAATTAAATATTAATAATTTTATTATAGTTCAGAAATTGATAATAATAGTATCGCTGAAATACAGTTATTAATTTTTTTTGCTACGATTGACAATTAAGTATTAAATGTGTGCTAAAAATATGTATCTTTTAAAAAAACGAATTGTTTTCAATTCTCGATGATCCTCGTACCAAAATAATTTCCGTGCACATATATTTCTTTCAAGATTGAGTGTGCAGAATAATGTTGATATTATTTTTATGAGAAAAAGTAATGCGATAAATGCCGGTGTCCTATTTTAAAATGTCTACGTCTTGGGTGCAGATAAAAACGAAAAATCGTGCAAAAAATATATTTGGACTAATTTTAATTTATACACAAAAATATTAACTGCTTCATTTATATATTCTTTTGACTAATTTAGGTATGTTATTTAGAATACTTCATAATATAATGTCCTTTTTGTAACATGGCCAGATAGGGTTATGATTAATTTTACAAAAAAATCTAATGTTCGAAAAATAAGTAGTCGTAGATTTATGAAGATAACAACCCAGCATAATTTTTCACGCTATAAATGTACAAGCTTTTACATAACAAATAATTTTCAAATTAGAAAATGATAAAATTGCGTTTTACAAGTGCATTAATTTTATTAAACATTTTTTATAAGTACACTATATTTCGAATGAAAAGTATGAAATAGTAATTTACAAATGTTGTAAGCGAAGACACTTCTACCTTATAGTATGCTAATAACGTATCACCTACATAAAATTGAATAATCAAATAATTTAAGACATCATAAAGTGTGCAACTATTGGATAGATTGATAAACGATGAATACCAGTGGTATGGAATATCAACCAATATTATGCGTGAATTGTATGACCTAGTAATAGCTATAAATTAACTATACTATTAAATACAACTTGAGGTTGTACGCAATCAATGTCAAACGATTCGCCAGTACCGTCTGTAGAGAGGGTGACACGCTTCACCATCAGTGCAACCTACAGCACAAATGAAATCTTGGTTAATCGGCAAATATAAGAGTTCCTATCGAACGGGTATATATATTCGTAGTGCAATCAATATTTACTCGAACACTTATAGTATGAATTAATATGTAAATATTGTAGAGGATACTATTGAGAGAACGATCTCCTATTGCTTTGTTAGAAATGTTTACTTTAATAGAGAGCTCAGTGTATATAAATTCTATACTGCAACCGTAACGTTTTCCTTTCATCCTGTCACTCAACTTATTATACTCCCTCGCTCCCTCCCTCTCTCTCTCTCTCTCTGTCTCCCTGCCTGTATATATCTTGATGCGCATCAGCTATAAATCAACGAGTTTGACCTCTTTGTCTACCGATATAAATGCACTGATTAAATCTAATCCCGATTCAATCAACGACTAAGCGAGTAATACCATCGTACACCTAAATGCTATCTCCGTAGGTGAAAGCTGCTTGAAGCGTACTAATCATATTAAATGTTCCTGGTGATAATTTTGATCGTGCTAATCTTTATGATTAATACCTTGTTCCTACAAACAGACTACTTAAACGAGGGACCAAATTTTATTCACCCCTTCTTTTTTCTTTACGATTTTTTTTTTCCAAAAATTCTTTGTAATTAACAACGTTTGTTGCGTGTGCTCCAGGATTTGGGTTAATACGATCTTGTCGTCTATCTCGTTCAATTAATTTTAAAATTAATATATTTTAATCAGACGAAAAAAAGAACACGCGTACTAACTATTTCGGCGTATATACTTGTGTAACTGTCGTCGTAGATTATAATAAATTTTTATCGTTCGCTCGGGCGAATTAAACGAGTTTCCTTCTTTTTTTTTAGTTCAACGCGTAAATTAATTTTTAAGCTATACGTTGTTTCATTTTTCAAGATTAATGACACAATTTAACAAAACGTCACATTTATTGTCAATATTTTCATTTACAATAACGGCTCGGACGCAGTCGATGTTGAAGTTAAAACGCCAGAGATATTGATTCGAGATTGTTCCGTATAATCGAAAAATATATTCCCATTTCACGTACATGCCTAAGCCAACGAAGGAGGTAAACATTTCAATTGGTATATATGTACTATTTCTGGATATATAACGTAACCTATAAATATTGACATAACTACATTCCGATAAACCCATGAAATCCTGATCTGTGTTCTTATCCCATAGAAAATTGCAATGAAAGCAATCCACGCATTTTCACCGCGGGAAATTCTAATTCCCTGGTCGGAGTTTGCCTAGCACTATATCAGATCTCGGCTTCTACATCGAGCATGCATGAATCTTCTGGATTTTATACATTACCTACTATCTATATTCTCAAGTTATATCTATCGGCAAATCCTTTTTTCTTCGCGTAATAAGAAACTTTAACATTTATTTAACTATTTTATTCGAAATTCACGCATGAATAAATGACTAATCTTACGGAAATACTTATTTATAATTCGACGTTATTATTTCTGACGATTCTTTTAAATATTAAATATTTCGTACCCGCGTGTATATTTACAACCGAAAACTTCCTGTCGTTATATGCGTTCGATACAAGTTATAAATACAATTTGTAAATGCTTTCAAGGTCCGTTATCCTATTTGTTTAGCAATATTAATCTTGAAATGTAATCAAACTCTTCAAGATTCATGCATTGATTAAATTTTGCGAGAGTAAAAATAGATATATTTATTAATATATACCTTCAGGAGCCTGATTTTCGGTTTGATACAATACATCATTTTAATCTGATAAGTTAAATTGCATTTTCCGAAACCATTTTTCATAAGATATTTCGAATGAAATTGTTTAAAAGTTTAGTGAGATGTTTGTTATGTAAATTTGGAAAACCTGTCCGAGTATTTTTCTTTTACAAATTTTAAAGAAGAAAAATTGCAGGAATCTGAATCACTGCTTTTCGATGTTGTTAAATATAAAACACCGTGACACCCAAGGGAATTTTAAGCATTACAAGCATTCGATTAAAGTTACAGTCAATTTTGTTGATATTCTTAACAACGTTAAAATAGTTTTTAACATTTTTAAAATTTTTTATACTACGCTTTTTTGAGCGATTTGGAATTGATACCGTTCTCCAACGGCTATCAAATAAAATGAGAACCGTAACTTTAACATATCGTTCGTGTACTATATATATATTCCACTAAATTTGAGTAAATCATTTTCTTTTTAAATGTAAAAATATTTAATTGCTCGTTAAAAATAAGCTCGGTAACACCACCATTTATAAGAATTATATATTTTGTACGATCTCTATCTTTCGAGATATAGTCTCATGTATTATAAATATGTTTCCTTATTACATTACCGAAGTTTAAAAACTTTTACCCAAGTTGCGTGGAAAATTTCATTTGTTACTTAAAATATACGGAAAGGGAAGAATTATGTATATTAATTCTGGAATTTATAAGGAAGTTAAATCAATATTGTGTCAGGTTACATTTCGACATTCTGTAACATCTAGACAAAATGCGCGTATATTTATTGAATAAAAGTATTTAAGATGGAAAAAATGTGCCTTTAAAAAATATATAAAGGCAAGGTATCCTATTTTATATTCTGTATAAACGTCGTATTTTAAAAAAATAACTTTTTACGATAACCCTTAAACGCACCTTGTTATTTGTCGCATGAGTAAAAAAAAAGTTAATTTCTTATAGGTTTACCTATCAATTTTATTTATATGTATTATTAAATCCGTAATTAAGCTATAAAATTTAATATTATATAGTATACTTATACGAAAGTTTTATTTTACATTTTGTGAGCCTGAAATAATCGCTATATAGTTAACCGCTCGTTTTAAGATCATAAATCTTTTGATATATTTCTCTACACATATTCCCCCTTCACCTATATCTCCTCCCCTCGTTTTCGCCCCCTTAAACTCTTCTCAATGGCCGTTTCGTAATACACTTTGAAATTAATAGCTAAAATTTTAATATTCTAACGTATTTTTTTCATTGATAATTTTACGTCGATCTTTATCATACGTTCATTCGTAGAAAAAAAAAAACATTTTTTCCTATACTTACATTCCGATTACTTTTATACAAATATCGCATCATCGTATCACGTGTCACGTATCTATATTCACCGAAGATTAAATCTGTAAAAACGATTAATCATTATCGAGCAATCAAATTTTCTTACACAGGCTTGAAGGCGCATATATTTTAGGTCAAATAAATTTAATTAAAAATAATAAATATATAAATTATTGATTAAAAGAACTAGAGCATCAAAGTATCTTTATAAAAATATATACATGTATAGGTGTTGGTGTAGCGAGGATTAATTTTAATTTACGTGTAATTTAATTTATAGAATCTAAAGCTGTAAATATTTCGATGAAATGAATAATAACGAATTAATTCCGCATACGCGAGGAATAACAGATAAAATACATTACAATAATTATAAAATTTGAACGTCGTGTGTGGAAAGGTTGCAGAATTGCAAAATTTATAGAAATATGTAACATACAAATCGTGCGCGTTTGTATAGATTCACGTGAAATGATAAATGTTTATAAATGTGTTATCATAAGATATAGTTATCACTATATTCCTGTTTTCGGCTACTCGTTTTCAATGAATTTACCGAGGCACATTGTTAATATACACATGTCCAATACACCGCAAATCGTGGCAATGTAATATTTATTTAGCTTCCACGTATTGGCACCAGGTGCATAGAAAGCGAAAACGCACTTAATCTTCGAAGGTGTGTCTATATATCGACGAGGATCTCCTTTAATTATTTCACAGTTTCACGACCGCGCAATTAAAATGTGCATGTATTTAAATATAAAAGATTGTCGTGTACTAATTTACTGGCGATGGAGATCGTTAGAAAGAAGCAGCGTTTTGATAAATTTTCTCGTTGGAAAAATACCAACCGGTATAAATATAAATTCATGAAAGTAAAATGAAGCTATCGCGAGTCTTTGAAAAAGGGTGGTAATGTATGCAAAGGAAACATTGAGCTTTCGAGGAATGATTTTCTCTTCGGCATATATATACATATATATATATATATATTCCGACGCGTAGAGCCGCGCATTCGAGTAATTCAGTTCTTAATAAAGATTTAAGATCGCCAATGACGTTAATACGTTTTATAAATTAATCTGCCTAACCTACATACGTAGGTGTGTATATTTCTTTGAACGCTAGACCACGAAGGTTTTATAGCACGTGCTTTCCAACAACTTTGCACGAGCATTTAGATTTCCACTTAATGATTTACACTAATGCATTATTCTTGTATAGCGCATACACTGCACACATACCGCGATCCACCGTGCGAATATCGTTTCAAATGTATCGAAAAAGTGTAATGCAGAGATAATTGAGCGAATAAAGGTATTAACGGTATTAAGATACGCGTTATTTTCTGAGTGTAACATTGTATCGACGGTTTGTGCACGGAATTCTGTACAGGAATTACTGTTTGGCTTCCATAGATTGCGTTTACAGATATATATGTATATATTTAGATATATATATATATATATATATATATATATATAGAGAGAGAGAGAGAGAATGTGGGTCCTATATATATGTGCGCGGGAGGTGTACTAACTTGATACTGTGTTTTCGAGGTGTATATGTCGAGACCCAGGGGGCTCATTAGGGTTGCTGTTCCGAATGAATCAAGTACTGGAAGATCTTTTTTCTGGTTTAAGGTGCGAGTCTCTTTGGGACTATTTATATATATAATTGTTTTCATTTAACTGTTGCGTACCACCACTCAAAAGCACTATTACCTTTTACATTTTCCTTTTTACCAGTTTAATAAAGATAACGTTTAAGCGACCGCGCGCGCACTCGCGCTTGTATTTCGTGACGTTTAATTAGATTAAATATTATTAATTTGACGTTCGCCTATACCGTGTGACGTATTATTAAATGTATCGATCGATTTATAATACTCACTGTGATTATTGGGACTCTCTTGTAGTATACGTTATTCCGACAAAAACTAATTAGACAATCGTTATATTTGTGACAATTACTATTTACCGTACAATGTTTAAACGTATCGTTAAATGTTTAGGAATTTTTAAAATTATTATTTTGTTAAAATATTATATAAGTATTAATCTTCATCGAATTATGTTCGTAAAAAAACTTTATTGGCAAATGGTACCTGTCCGAGGCTCGCTTAACCGTCAAAATCGGGAATGAAATAGTGTGGTTAAGCGCACTGACGAGTTTTAATATTTTTTACAATATATATTCTCTTCTCAAATATACGTTACATTCTACTTATTCACACCTTTATACTCTAACGTGATGACGTAATGCGCAACCCTAATAATAATTAAATATTTATTGCTTACATAAAATGTGTGTTCTTCCACTAAATTTTTATAAATTTTTTTAATAAGGTTTAGTAGAAAAATTAAGACGATACAAGAGTTTAAAGAGGATTTTTTTTAAAGCTGAGGTAAAAATTTATATATATATAGGATGTATTCTTCCGTATATACGAAGAGAAATTTCGTAGTAAAATGATAATACTTATGGGAAATTGATCGTAGTCTACGATTATGGGAAAAATTACCATACCACCTTGTAAAACTTCATATTATAAATATAAAAAAAAATTTACAACTCGAGCGGGTAAAGTAATTTTTTTCTTTAAAGCGGTAGCCCAAAATTATTGATGACCCATATTTTCATATAGGATGAAGTACGCGCCGTAGAGAAATATATTCTACATAATTGTTATACCGTTGAACATTATTTAGCATAATCGGATATATATGTTAGGGGAATTCGAACGATTTAATTTCGTTACCACTCTTATTTCCCTCTAGATCTCTCTTTCTCTTTCTCTCTCTCTCGCCGTATCTTTATCTACGTAGTTCTTGCGCTACACGTCGACGTAGCAGTCAATATTATTACCGCGTTCTACACAATGGGAAAATTGCCTTGAGTTTGAGCTTGCAAGTCTATTCTTTTATGCGAGTTCTTGAGGTTTTGAAAGTAAACTGTGGTGCATACATTTAGAATATTGCATTATTATAATTTAAACTTATTATACGTTTTCATGCACGTATACATGTACATATATACATATATACATATGTATATATATATGTGCACACTTGTGTAAAACTAATTAACTAATTACTGTGGCATATTACTTAATTACGGTGCATTATAGACGTGTGCCAGCTCACATTAATGGTAAACATTAGAATAATATTTGTTGTAATTGCAATTTACATTTAATGAAATATTTTCATATAATTGAGTGTATTAATGCACGTCTGGCTGTTCCTGCAGTGTTTAATTTATTGAGCTTTTACCTAGCTGTAAAGCAATACATTTAAATATAGGGACAAATCAGATTATTTAACGATCCTAATTTTAAATAAAACTGAAACCGAAGTAGTAATTCGCTTGTTTCGATCATTCGATCAAATTGACATTTCTTTTCTCGTTTATTATATTCTTTAAAAAGATTACTTTATTATTAAATACCTTCTTTGGTTCCATATAACAAGTCGATTATTTTCATCACGAAAGATAAAAAGATCTTTCATTTTTTAATTACCGCAGTTCCATTTGAGTAGGATCTATATAATAATTATGTAACGGTTAAATGCTTTTTTACTGTGAATTTCGTTTCTATTTTTTTATCTCCCAATTATGTCAGTATACTTTGATTTGCATTTTATTCTTGGCGCTCTCGGCTACACGTTTCATTTAGTTCAAGTATAAATTATTTGCACTCTATATAAGTAAAAATTCGATTTTTTTCTTCTCCGATCATTAAATAAAGTAGTTGCATCGCATTTGTTTACCCATTAAATTGATAGATTTAAATGTTTATATTCATATATAAATTGTTTAAAATATAATGTTCGTGTAATAAAATATATCACAAAAAATAATTCTTGAGAAGTGAATGCATCATGAGGTGATTACATCATAATTAATTTTTCTATCTAAATTTAAAAAATCTTTCATAACGTTACAAATGAATAAAATATTTTGGAAAGAGCTAATGGATCAATTCTAAATGTTCATTAGAATAGTAGATACTAGACACCATTTGCTTAATTATAACAATGAAGATAGTGTAAGAGAGTATATTATTATAAGGAAAACATAACTAATGGTATGCAGATACACGGATATAGTAATAGTAATTCATTACTTCAATACAAAGTAAGTGTTATTTATAAAAATCAAACTTGTGTAACGTTATAATTTTTACAGTTTTTAATTACTTTATTTAACAATTTTTCATTACTAACAATTAATAAATTTTGCTCTTTATATTTTAATGTTTTTGCATTTTTTCTACTGATTTTAAGATAAGTCTTCATGCGTAGAACAGGTCGATTTTATAATATGATCACCCTCTACATGGTAAAATACACGACTACTAAAAATATTATTCTTATAATGTGAAAAATATATTTACACATTTTGTGTAATTTTCTTGTATTTATTTATAAATTATATTTTTATCATCACAATCAAAATTGTCAGTAATATCCAATTACTTAAAATAATGCTATATATTTTTTTCCATTAAATTAGTTATTTAAGATTACATACTGTTTGTTTTAGAAAAGTATCAAGTTAATTTAATGAAAATTGTGCCTTAATGATCGAGATTAATCGAGCGATTTTTAAAACAAGGTTTAAATTAAAATCAATTAGGGTCAGTTTTATTTTAATAAACGAAATCCTACATTAATAAATGTTCTAATGTTCTAAATGAATGATTATAGCGATAATAACGTTTGATCTGAAAGATTTTAGTTTTATATACCGTAACGAAAAATTCTTCGCTCGAAATATAGATTAATTATATATTTTTGCACTGTTAATGAACGGAAATGAGACCACTTGATGAGAGCGACATTTAGCTTTAAGAAATACAGATTGCGTAAAATAAATAAGAGTTTAATGCTTAACTAGCGACTGAAAATACGCGTAATTGCTTCTTCGGCTAATGTGATTAAAGTAAAAATACCCGAGCAAAAAATTATGAAAACGTTTTATATAGAAGAATTATTAAACTGAATACATGAATATATATATATTTAAAATAAATGAAAACCTTGGGTTTATTTAAGACAAATGTAATTAATGTACGTTTGTTCGAAGTGCCCGGGGGGTTAAATACGACCGGGTCGTGCAATAAATAATTATAACATCGAATATTTACGTAATAGCGTTAGTTATAGACAAATAATTGATAGGGGCGTGAAGAGGACATAGTAGAAGAGAAAGGCGAATCTATATATACGGGCATGTATGGTACGGGCGGTGCCACAATTGGTCCAACATCCTCCTAAAACAAATGTGAATCGGTCCGCGCCCAGGCAGTTATGTCTGCGTCTCTGCGGTTCCGGAAACAATGGAAGAATGCTGACTTACCTATACTGCTATATTAGGACACGTGATACGTAGAAAAAAAAACCATACAGGGGCTCACACACTCGTATCGGAAAGAAATTCAATAAAACGCACCGACAGCTACTCATAGCAATATAACAGCAAATACATCGCGTCGCCAGAGCGCGTGCAAAAAATCGAGCTTACGTAAGCGTTTAACTTATTCGAATAAACTTCCACGTGACACTCCAAATCGAAAAGGGAATGAAATTAGTTAAACGTTGCATGTTTTTTTTTCTTTTTTTTTTACGAAATTGTCATAGCTTTATGACGCAAGCGAAAAGTAATGTAAGAACTGCGCACGCGTGCAATTTAATTAATTAAATATCGGCAAACTGTCATTTATTTATTCTTTTTGCAGTTTCCTTTAATATTTATTATGAAGTTGTTATTACTAATATTAACGTCGATGTGTAATAAATGTATTTTTACAATGCCTTTTCATATTTTCAATTATATAGAGTATACTATACTTAAATTTCAGAATAAGTGTTCTCGTACTGCAAATAACTTTAAATATCAAACTTTAGATATATATTTTTATTTTACTATTATTATTGTATAATATCTTTAAATCCTGTTCTTAAATCTTTAAATTTTCTGTATCAATAGATTTTATAGTTTTCTCAAGGCTGTATTGTCGAAAGAATTTCTTTCAAACTTGTTTTATTTGGAGAAGAATGTCTGTGCGCGCGCGCACACGAGCGCCTTTGGCTTTCCTGTGTCGTGTTTCATTTGTTTGTTATTTTTGTCGGTAGATATATATCTTTGATTAGATAAGATCACGTAAAATGTATCGGTATTTTAAACCTAAAATTTATAAATTCGACAGTGAAAATGATAGATCGTGTATTGGATTATTTTATAATGGATAACCTTTCAAATATTCACTAACATTGTCATTTAAAAAAATTTTGTTCCTTATATATATAAAAATATACGTAAATAAAAATAACTTTGTATTATTTATTTTCCTTCACGAATTTCAACAATAAATACTACTGTTATATTTATTAATATTATTATTTTAATAAATTTGGAATATTAAAATAATTAGAAAATGTGACAAGAATTATTCGGAAAAGGTTGAGCAGTAATAAGAAATTAATTAAGCCATTCAACATTTTGCTCAAAAGTTTTTGAAGAACTGCTCGATAGAACTGTATCACTCATTATCTTAGCGTCATTAATACTTGCTCAGCAGTTTCTGAAACGAGAATTCTAACTGCTAATTTCCTCATCAAGTTCTCATAGATCTTTGTAAGAAACCTTTGTTGCTTTTTCTAAAAGCTGATAAATTGTTGAGACAATTAAATGTAAATTTAAGCTTTCTCAAATACGTTTTTTCCCCTCTATTTAAATTGAATAAAGGAAATTAAAGAGGTTCTCTTAATTTTTACTAATGCGCTTTGGTTGAGCGTTAAAATCATATAAATTCTTGGGCAGATGGACCGTGAAGGGTGTGGGCTGATTTTACACTTGGAGTGTGATAGACTTGGGTTGACAGTTACACAGGTTGCGGTTTTTGGGTAAGCAAATGACGCAACGGTTGTTTTAGTCGTGTTTCAAAACCCAACAAATGTAGAAATACTACGACCAAGGGATTAAATCGACGAACGGTCAGCCGAGAGAATTAGCCAGTAGTAAAAACGTTATATAGTCCGACGCGAAATTTGAGAATAGATTTTATCGGATCACATTGGATACGATAATGCGCAGTTGAGTAGATTAATCGGCAAACAGTTGAATAAAAAAATAGTTAAATTTATCGAAGGTTAAGGTTAAAGACGGTGTAAATAAATTATTTAAACTGTATAGTCGTATTCATTGTAGGAAAAGTATTATGGTTCGCCCGCATATATTACTGTCAAACCTGCACCTACATTTAATTGTGTTTAAAAGTGAGAATAGTTCCCATGAAATTTTAACTAATTTAATCTCACAGTTCTAACCTCTGAAAGCACTAAAGTGCGTGAAACTAGTCGCATTACAAGCTATCAGTGTTCGCAACTGTGAGAGTAACGATTTTTATCACTTGCTAAATGTCTTTGTGTTTAATGACGTGCAACAAAATGGAGCTCGGTACAATAATTGGATGTGTATATATAACACGAAATAATAATGCAAAAGTTACTTATACTAACGATTACAAATTATAAAATAAACAGCTAAAATGCTAAATTTTTTTAAACAATGGATTATTAACAACTACATCGGAAATATTAATTATTACAAATTGGATATTTTTAAACTCTACACTACATCGCTTTTAATGATTTAAAATTTTCGATTACACAATCTGCAGTTTCAATTTGGTACCCTATTTGATTTTGTATTCTCTCCATATATGAAAAATCAACTGAAACGACGCAAGTTTTCGACGAACATAGAACTTATAACGACGTAGAAAAAAAATTTGCGCTTCTATATCCGATGATAAATGGAAGAAGTGGTTCGATAACTAGTTTGAACATACGGAAAAAATTGCATTGCTTGACCCGAGGTACGGTTGGTAAAACAGTCTCCGAGAAGTCATTGTCAAACTATTTGAATGACCTTTATAAATTGCAACATTGCGGCATTAGAATTTGATTATTGTTACAAATGTAAATCAATGGTTTACAATATTTTTCAAACATTGATGTTTTTTTTAATTGACGTTGATTTTTAAACGTTGATAAATGCACAAACTTTACTTTTTTCATCCAGTTTTATACGTCCGCAATTTAATATTATTATTTGTTTAAATAAATGTGCATACAAAGTATATGTATACATAATGCATATGCATACATGTGCATACATTTTCAATTTAGCAAATAAAATAATTGGTCCGATAAATCCATATTTTTTGGAATTACTAGCTTTCGAAAAGGTTAAAAATATACGTTGGTGATACAGTTATATTTTTCATTCTATTATACATAAGAAGGAAAAATAAAATGGTAAAAACTGAGAAAGGGAGAAACAAATCTAAAATTCTTTACTGTTTTTATATCGTGTACGTTCCATTTTATTTTGTTTCAATTTCACGTATTTAATACATTTTCCGTGTTATTTAGAAAAAAAGAGAAATATTATATATACGTTTATATGATATTGAAATACAATAATTTTGAGGTGTTTCGTATTCATGTCTCGTAAACAGTTTTTGCGTACAGCACTTTAACCAAAAATTTAATCTGTCAATTATGCAAACAATTTGTTAAAATAAATTAAGTAGACGTTATTAACGAATATATAATTTAGCTACAATGTAAAAAAATATGCACGAGTAATTGTAAACATTATTATGCAATATTGTATAATGCACGAGAATTAAAGGAAATTTGATACGGAAAAGTGTATAGTGAAAAATGTATAAGTATTTTTATGCAGGATAAAATGTATAAAATTGTGGAAATATTTGGAACGAAATTTGTATTTAAATATATGTGTCACATACTTAAGTGTTGGAGAGACTCGCTACATTATTAGCATACAAAAATCAATATACCATTTTACAGGATAGAAACGTTATGGGATAAAGAAAGTGTCACTCGATAGCAAACCTTAAGAATTCCATCTCAATTTTTTGAACATATTTTATAAATTAAAAAAAAATTATGATCAAGTAAATATAAAGAGATATTCATGCAATTCGACGATCTGTAAGTCCGTTGAAAATAAACAAGAATTTACTCGAATGTGCGATTACTTTTTTGGAATACTCGGTAAAACCGGGCGACAGTATTCGACGAATATTTTTGTCGAATACTATGTACGAATACTTTTTCAAATAAGAAGCATTGGACATAAAAATGGTCTCTAATACTCACCGGAGTTTACTTTCTAATACTCGATCTGATTCAATTTAACGCGTAAAATTATCCATCTAAATTACTCTAATGCCCCAATATATATTTTCCGAATAGTAATTAGTACTAACATTACCAAGCCATAATTAGAACAATTAGTAGAGTCGATACCAATAAATAAGATTCACAAAAACGAAATTAAAAGGAAAAGCGTGTTGTGTCAAAGTATCGAAGAATTAAATAAAAATAAAGTAATAGTATTTATTAAGCTTTTTCTATTAAAGTAAGACTTTTAATTCAAGTTCATATGGAAGAAGTGAAATTCAGTAAAAGAGCGTAAGTAGAAGCGGCGCATGTATATAGCTAACACATACATAGCTAAATCGTGAGTGCAATACCAAGTGTGTGTATGTGTGCGTGTGTGCGTGTGTTTGTAGAATACCAATATAGGTACAACGTGTATACTACGTTACACACGAGGAACATATAAGAAGGGTTTTGCTTTTTCTACATTAGCCACTTTAGAATTCGATCTCGAACGTCTCGAAATAACTCGTAGCAATTTTCGAAATTGCCGTGCTCGCGAAAGTGGCGATATTAACGAAAAGAGTTTACGGAATTAAAAATTTGCCAAGCAAACAAAACAACGGTACACGAATACACACAAGCACACATACACAGACAAGGGGGAGGAAAAAATCGGTTAACTGCGTATAATAGTGGAGCAAAAAAAAGGAAATTTATTTTCAATCTGAGCATAACACTCGAGATGTAATATTCCTTAAGCGACATTTTGTAGGGAAAATAAATGGACATAAGATGACGTTATGTATGTTTATGTGTGGGTGTGAATCCGCGTGGAGAAGTGTTATACACATAAGCGGTTGATCGCGTCAGACGGGGCGGTAGCTGAGAAAAGTGATTCGCCATTATAATTTCACATTTTCGTGCTGATTCGTATGAATATAAAATTTACTTGAGCGGAGGTTGGAAAATTCTTTCTTCTCTCGCTCGGTGGATTTCCTGGGCCTTGTGAAAGGGCGGATTTTACAAGTAAGGTGAGAAAGAGAAAGCGAGAGGGAGAGAGAGAGAGAGGGAGGGAGGGAGGGAGGGAGAGATAGGGCTCTTTCAGCTCTAACGCAATCTTATAATGCCGAGAAAAGAACCACGTAGAATGTTAGCGCATGCCATTTATACTTCCTCGAACACTGCATTGAGAGAGAAAGAGGGCGGAGGCGGGAGGGAATAGGAGGGAATAGGAGGGAATAGGAGGGTACGGAGGGAATGGATGGGGTAAAGGGAGAAAGCTCGACTCTCTCTTGCAATTGAAACGCTTTCGACCCGAATTTCCTTTATAGACGGTAGAATTCCTCTGATTATTGGTGCATATGTTTACGTATCGGTCGCCCGAAAATCTCAACCCTTTCACGTTCGCTTACTTCAATGACCATCCTGGAAAAGTATATACTGCTCTCACTGTACGCGTTAACCGGAATGTAATTTCTACTTTATCTTCTTTTCCCTTCTCTCACTCCATGGTGCACGTAAACAACTGATGCGCTTTTTCGAAAATTGAATCAACGGCTGCTTGAACTAATGTGGAAATATTACTCAAGATAATAATCGTAATGGGAAAAGTCTCGAAGCACTTTCTAAAGGAACAAAAAAAAATACTTTGCTAGATATCTTTTCACTCCCTTTTTTTTTTTATTTTTTTAAAACTGTTACTGCTCTCTCATCGCGTGTGGATGGGATTGTAAAATTAAAACTGTCGAGAGACTTCCACTTTCCTCTTTTATTTATTTGTTAGTATCAAATTATTCAATTTTGAAACGCACACGTATATGTACTTACACGTTTAATCGCAATTTATTCAAATTACCTAGATAAAATTTGTTCTCGTTTACAAATAAACTTGGATTCTTTTAAGATGTATATATATACCTTAACCGTATACACGGAAATGCATTTCGTCGTAAGAGTTAGTGCAGCGACTTTATTGCGGGTTCGCATCTGACACAAGTGGACAGTTGGTCCATATCTCCTCGTTATAATGTGCACCCGAGCATACAAAAAGCCCCATCCCCCCCCCTCCTCCTCTCCCGTCAGAAAAAAAAATGGCAGAGCTATTAGCTTATAAAAATTACAATAGAGCTATTGTCATATTTGTATACCACAAATATCCCCCTATATATATTTTATACGATATTTCACTGCACACACACGAGCTTTTAATTTTTATAGAAGTACGTATATAGTACATTTGTATTGGCTATATAAGGACGCAAGCATCACTTTTCCTTTGTGTCCACAAAACATAGAAATCACGCTCGCCGTCACTGCGGGTGAAGTCCCTCGATTTCTCTCTTCTTTTCTCCTCGTAACGTAAATATGTTGTCGGCACGCGTATATATAACACCGTTCAACCGGGTGCATTTAGAGAAATAAATTAATCGTCCGAATGTACTCGATAAAATAAACCCGCTCTCGAATTATTGCTCCTGTGTTTATAAAAATTTATAACTATACTTTAATGGTACATACACCTATTCACCGGGTGTTAGTTTATGTTTCGTACAAAATTAATTGAAAACATATAGAAATTATTATAACGTAATATTGCAACAGAAACGATTTACGCATGAGTTATATGATGAATGGATATTAAGTAAGATTAAATTTAAGGTTACTGTGAACAAATTATTAACTTAATGTTGATTTCTTATTGTAAATAACAATATATCTTTTATTTTAGATTACATTCTATACCAAAAAGATCATACATACTTAGCAAATGCAAAATTTTTTATTCAAATAGAGAATCGATGATAAATTTATATTTATTTTAAGGAAGATAAATACATGCGTGTGTTCATTATCGCGATACCTATAAAAAACTTCATGTCAACTTTCAAATAAAATATTTTAGTACGCTCATGGAATCTTCAGTTGAGATAAATATTTCTTGATAATATAGGCACATGAAAACATTTTACCTTCCATTGTAGTTTAATTAAGTCTTAAATTACTCCCAGAACAATGTGTAGAAATAATTTTTAAAATGAAAAAAAGTAAATGAGACAAATTTTTTTATCTGAGCGCGCTGCGTTAAATCCCTGAGCAGAGCCTCTAAGTACTCGTAACGTATGGCAGACACATTCGGTTGTAATTATAAAAATTGTTACGGTCTGTACTGGATTAGAGCAAGTTATGATTCGCTTACGATCACTTCGTTACCTTCATTTCTCTTGATAATGATCTGCTATATCGTAAGATTTAGTTTTATTTATTTTTGTCTATAATATTTAACAATTTGAATAGGGAATATTTTAAAGAAATCAATTTATCTATTTCAACATTTTTATTTATGCTGCATCGATATTTCACTCGATAGAAGAACGTTACTAATTTCATTCACGCCCATGCCGCAGAGACAGCTGAATGTAGTGACTTGCAGTAATTCCTAATGGCCGTTATGTGGCACATTTTAAAGCAATAGAATACGTTTTATAAACGTATTCATATACAACAAAAGTCCTTTTTTACCGATTTTCCTATTCAACTTTTTAATCAAAATTTTGAAATATTCTTTGTTTTTATTTAGTATAAACGTAGATGATTGAAATGTACAATAACGTTTATTATTTATATGCGTGTTTTTGTTGCAAAAACTAATAATACTGTTGGATATTTGTTTTAAAATTGCGTCTTAAATAAAGAGGGGGAAAAAATTTAATATAAGATGGTGTCAGCATTAGCTACGAAAAAATCCTGATGGTTTGACCTGTATACCCGGCTCAGCTCCAGACCCTCTCATACTATTATTAATACTGAATCAGAAATCTATTTTAAACTTTCATCAAAATCACGAATATTTAAGTAATACGTTCTTCACTTAGATAATGATTTTATCAATTTCTTAGGTTTTCCAAAAGTTTAATCTGGCGTTAGGCTTTTAATAATTAAAACAAGTATACGCACTTTTTTCAGTCTACGCTTAAATGTCAATAACGTTTTGCACGTAAAACAAAAATACTTGAAGTGGAACACATCAAACAATTTAATTAAACTATTGAAAAATCGAGTTAATTAATATATTTTTTTAAATAATTGTAGTAATTGCATAATTAAAAAAAGTCAACCACAATATCATCGACATGTTTTTTAAATCGTTATTGCAGTTATATACTTTAATAGTAATATAGCGAGAGAGAATGGGCGTTTGCAAGTTTCGATTAAAACACGTGTACACAGATTTAAATGTTTCTTGATTTTAATAGAACTCTCAAGTGTATACCTATTACCCAGTAAAATTTATTTTCAAACATTTTCAAAAAAAGAAAAAAAACGGGGAAGTTTTCTTTCGTCATGGTTTTGGCTAATTCAAAAGCGAGCGATATTCAATTAAATTTTGTACTCGTGTATACTGATCCAATATGCGAAGTAGTATTGGCGCAATTTATAATTTCAACACCTCGTACGAACGTATACTTGTCGACTTTGCATCACGTAGATATGTATGACGTAATTGTAAGTCCGTGTCAAAAGGTAAAGTAATACTAGGGTGCAACGTATGCTAAAGGTCTTGTATTATTAAACGTAGGAACAAAAATAATGTTAAAATGATTAAAAAGATACGTATATTGCACGTGTTGAAAAACATAAATTAGACTCGAAGGAACGCGAAAAATACGGGAAAAAAGAAAAACAATTTTGTTAGCTGTATCCACACGAAAATAAATATTGTTACGGCAAAGTGGACTTGTTTGAAGTTAGCGCTATAGTTTAGCTATTCGATACATAGATTTATTTACATAAATTTTGCTTCCACGGCGATACGTGTATATATCTATCATTGTTACTGTAGATTAGTAACAAAATCTTCATTTTTATTTTCCATCCTTTGTACTTATTATTACTCTTTAATCTTTTGATTCCTATTACTGCACCGGTATGTACAAGTAAGTGAAACAGTTTAAGTAATATTCCGAATTACGTTGCGCTAGGATAATGTTTCGACGAGTATTCCATAATGCTCTACGAAATTCCACTGAAAATAAGAAACATTACACAAAGAACAAATATATATTATTCGTTATTAATAAAATTTGCTGTTGAAGCAACTGAAATTATTATTGAAATTGTTATAAACGTATTTAGAATTTAATACAAGTCGTATTAAACTAATGTTTATAGGTGTTTAATTGACTGCATAGTTACAAACGAGTATTGTAAAGAACAAGTGTACAAAATTATAGTTGGAAGTTTAAGTGGTGCATTGTTACTCGCGTTATATTATTTGAATTCACATTACTGCGCATAGATTTCAATGTGCCTTCGTTATTTAGGCCCGTTAAATTGAATGGTCTATTCGTTCTACGTATTATATAACAACATTTATAGATTATATTATTTATTGATAATATTATCTGTAGAAGTAAATTAAAGTAGAGTGTACGTTTTGATACGTCACACGACGTAGACGTACAATTTCTTAAACTGTTTGACACTTTATGCATCGTAGAACTCGTCTTCGAGGTGACTAAGCCTTTTGTATGTATAGTTTCTCTGTTTATGTTACTAAGAGAACCCAAGTACCAAAGTTGTCGCAGGTACTATGCCAGATTTCGCTCAGTTGTCTGTGTATAAAATAACAGGGAGACGAAGCAATAGTCATTCGTTCGAAGAAAAGCTGCGTCTACTTAATCTTTTACCAAGAAGCTCGCTAAAAGCTTGTGCGTTCCATCATCTTATCCCATTAAATCGGCGATATCCAACCGCGACTACACGTATATACATATATACACGTATTAGTTAGACACAGAAATTCATTAACGACTACTACCCACAACGGTTGAGCGTATATAATATTTAGTGTAATACACGTACAGATAGTACATATTTGGTCTTATTATCCTTCAGTTAAGGCTTTAAACGGCTTATATGTTGACAAAAAAGCTTATACGAAGACTACCAGGCATGGAAATTAACCTTCTCATATCGGTGATGTATACACACACACCCATCTACGGCGTGTGATTTTGGAAATTACATTCCTGTACTTACCACTCTCGTATATTACTAAAACTGATTTTAGCTTCTAAGGGAAAGTTATCGTATATTTGTTGTGAAGAATTTGATTACTTCTGTGTTCCAGATGTCCATAAGTATCAATGAATCATAAATTTATTAAACTCGTAAGCTCAAATCTTGTAGGTCAATTCCCCTAACGATATATGTATTTTATCACTTGTATCTAATATATTGTTTTCAGCTTTATTATATCTTTATACTTGTAGTCAATAAATACACATTTTCATTCATATTTTCACGTGTTTAAGATATAGTTTTCTAACGACTGGTGAGTTAATGATATTTAAAACAATGAACTTTTCCGATCAATCGTACGACGGTGACACGTTTTCAACGCAACCGGTAAAATGTTAGAATCGATCAAATTTTAAATTAGATGATAAATAATTTTTCTTACTTCTTTAAAAGAACAGAGTTTTAGCTTTTTAAGCTTATCCTGAGTTTTTTCAAACGATTAACATATTATAATTGTCTCTCGATCAATATGACTTCCATTAGCTGACGAAATTATCACTTTTAGCATTCTCTTTCTAACATATTATTCTGGTGAGCCTTATAAAAAAAACATTAAAAAATACTTCACTTTTTTAACTTTTTAACATACCTTAAGTATTACTTTTTATTAACAAATTAAATAGTTTAAATATTTACGTTGACCAAATGTTTAACGATAGAGTAACATTTTTGCTTATAGGTGTTACCATTAAATTCTTTATAAGAACAATATTTTTTTTAATGTAAATTTTTACTCGTCATTAACTCTTAGTTTTAGAAGTAAAAACGGCTGATTTTCGTAATTTTTTTCACGTTCCTTTTAAAATTGTATCTTATCACATTTTGTGAATTCAAGAGCCAGCGAGTTTTTTACTGCCTCAGATCTTGCAGACAGCGTTTTCATTGTTTTTCCCTCATTTTAATCATAAATAGAGCATGACTCATATGTAGGTCATGTAGTACTCAAAGTGTTAATGAGATAAGTACATAATAAAACTTGAATAGTCGGATTATTTTAAGTTTATTATTGTTAGAAGAATTATTTATTTTAATGTTTATATGTTTGTTATATTATTAGTATAAAATAATAATAAATTTTAGGTTACTAAATTAAGCAACTTCTTTATTAAATATCAAAGTATGTCTTCTGTAATAATAACAATGTTTTAAGTATAAAATAATTTTTTTTAAGGAGAGATTAACTGGCTAGAGGTACTTCGTATAAAACGTGTTATAATTATTATTGATTATGAATTCGGTAGTATTTCAATACCGAGCGCCAAAGATTTTAAAAAATTTTCAAATCAGATTTATGAAGTATGTTTAAATTTAAATAAAATAATTGAACAGACAGACGTTAACTTTTACGAACTTAACTTTGAAACAATAATTTTACAAGTTATACCTTTTTCGTTCATTGTACGCATTGCATTTGTAATTGAACGAATGATTATGCAAGGTTATTGCTGGCATTTTGCGTGATTTTCATACTTATTACAAAATTATACAAAATTAAACAATTCCACAAAAGGAAGTTGACAAATAATATTATTATTAAAAATCCACGTTAAAAAGGAAAAAAACAAATTGTCCGAATGCAACGTTAACTAAAAACAAGCCAGTTAGAGGCATAGTATAGTGTATTGTGGTAGTAGTAGCATTGTTGAGTAAACAAAAAGTGAAAAAGAGCCGTATACAGAGACAAACATTATTTACCTAAAAATAAAAAAAAAGGAAAATAAAGTGGAAAAAAAGGAAAAATATTGCATTAAGGCGTATCGCTTTGCGCAGTAGAGTGCGCATCGATTGGACTGCCGCGTCAACAGCTTGCGTATACAATAAAATATAAAAACTCCGCACGTTCATAAACATATCACTGCGTGGACGAAGAAAAAAAATGCTACGTCTACGTATACAGGTTATTTTTACGGTGAAGTACATTTGGATAAATGATAATGAAATGCCCGCGAGAAAATTCAAACTCAGGTATGCGCGACGTAAGCGTGCACGAGCATTTTAAGTATGTATGATATAGCTCGCCATAACGTATTTTTTTGCATTTAGGTAGACAAGTCAATCTCGTACACCTGGAGACCTTGGTACCCGTTTTCCTACGTATTGTATCACAGTTTCTTTAATTTTTACCCTTCTTATTTTATTTGTCAATTTTACTCTATTATTCTCGTGTAAATGATGTTTAATGCGTTATTAAATATATGGAAATCCGAGAGATGTTTTTAAATACGAAATATTTTTCGTTCAGAATTTTTAATACTTCTTATACTTTAAAATTTGAAACTCGAATGGTTAATTTAACTTTTTTCATGTTTTCACATTATGATAAATAAATTAACATGAATTTCTAGGTACCATTTTAAATTTTATTTGTACAACGTACTATTCCGCGTAAAAAAATTTTGGTCAAAAACATTAAATTTACATCCACAACGTATACCAAAATAGATGTTGTTCCACTTCAAAATAAATAATATTATCGCAAAATATAAAAATATATATTCACAATAATTATTTTTCTCGTCATTTTCTGCAATGACGAAACAAAGTTATTTATATATACCTTATACCTATATATAACTGTATGTAATACAATCAGGAACTATTTAATAAAAAATTGAGGTCTTTCTTATTATAGTTAACCGGTTTTAATTTAAAATGTTCTATTTTCTAAACAACTGTATATATAACCTCCAAGATATCGATAACTTTCCAATTTTCGTATCGGTACGAACATCCGAAAATTGTTTGAGAAACAAAATGAGATTTTCTATATTAAAATCAGATAACAATACAACCAAATTACAGAATTTTCTCAAAAACTTGTATAATTGACAGTGTCTATATTTTTATAATGGTTCTAATCACATCAGCGCGTCTTTTGCCGAAACTATATTTCTCTTTATTTTTTTGCGAAGATTATAATTGAATAAAAGTGTTCGCAACAAAGACTAACGATTCACGTTGTTTACGAAAAAAAAAGAAACAATTAAAGCGAATCACAAGTTTGCAGTATAAAAATTCATTCAACGCTTTATTGTTTCTTTTCACGGGTAGTTATAAGCACACCAATTGTATAAGGTTTCTGTGATTGTTTGCATAGGGGCGCTTTTATTAAACGTCGCTTAGTCTTCGGTACAACCGGTCGATACTATATCGTCTAGTTTTATATTTCGGAGGTTTTAGTTTTCCAGAGGATAAGGTAATAACAATTTGTAACTTTATAAATTTTGGAAACTTACGATAGTAAACAACGATATTTTAAAGAGGAAACAAAAGTTTTCCTACTAGTTTTTACAAACAACCAGCATCGCTTACAAACATCAGAATTAAAACACATAATATTCAAATTTCTGAGAGGTTAATTCTACTGTCTTCGAGATATTAAAGTTGAAAGTTTGAGTTTCCATCTGCAGACATATACGTGTCACAATCTAATTTAGAAAGTTATGTTGCATATCGTTTTTACTATATCCTCCTCGCCTGATGTTTCCATTATGTTTATCAACATTATACGAACTCTGTGTACCATACTCCACTTTTACTATTTATACGAAATTTAATTATGTTCTACGGTATCTATTCAAAAATCGTAAGACAATGGTATTCCGAAATGTCAATGTGCAAATGACTAATTAATTCGTCGCGAGAAAAGGAAAAGTGGTATATTAGTGTGTGTCTATATAAGTTGCTAATTTCTAGGTGATGCGCGTTGTCTTGGAATTGTTTCCGTTAAAGCGCATCAAGAGGGTAGCCTCTCGCGTAATAAGGAGGGCGAGAGGGTTATAAATATGATGTCACGGCGATTCCACCACCTCTCTTCTACCTGCTTTTAACGCTTGGATTAGGTAGGATTAAAATTAACCTTGTCGCTCGCGACCATTTCTCGTCGACCGACGTGTATTCCTTATATACCCTCCTGGTAAGTATATACGGTAGAGCCATTAACCCGCACTCGCCTTTTCTTGGTCTCAACCTCATTCCTGAGGTGCGACTGATGTCGCCTACAGAGGATATACTACCCAAGGGGATATATTTTCCGGGATTCCTCTACAAACGAAATCGAATTTTTTCTATACCCTTCTCCAGATTCGATAAGACCGCACACCTTTCTACTCCATATCCCTATATATTTACGATCAAATTTAAATAGTAGATTTTAGATTTTAACTTTTAATTTCATTCCACTTTATATACCCGCAAAGAGAAAAAGGAATTCGTCTATATACCAATATCAATACTATTTTTAGTTTTTAAATCATCAATTAATTCCCGTGGATCGATTGACACGCCCATTATCTCGATTTTCGATTCAAAATATTATTTCGAAAAAACTCATATATTTCTTTGCGATTTTTCAAAATATTTCAAAAGGATTGAAATAATATTTAATATTATCCTATTCTATTTTTGGTTATATTTTCAATGCGACATGTATTTTATATTCCCTCTCTGGAAAATCATTATTTAATATTTGCTTTTGCCTTATTTAATTGCAATATTCTTTGAAAAATGATTTTCATGAAGGTTTATGCGATTACATAAATATTTAACTTTGACAACGTACAATCGACTCTGGTTCGTACACGTTCAAAGTATTAAGGTACATACACACACACAAAATTGGTAGTTTATTCTCATAATTTGAGTACTTTTTGCGGAGTTGCTTGACATTTTGCAGTCCAATTAAAGTTTGAAATATGTTTCCAGTGAGAGTGTTATTGATTCTAACATCTCTTAATTGACACATGTTATTTGGTCTCAATTTTTAATAAACCTACATTATAGTATGGTGAAAAATGATAGATTTATACGTTAATATAAATTGAATGCAAAATTTACAACTTTTTGTTTTATTCACTCTAATTGTAGTGATCGATCAAAAGTTGATTATTTCCAAAAATATCATTGTTGTCATCACGAGAATAGAATTGAACCTTTGGTTTTTACTATTTTGTGGATCTCTTCAAAGCATTCTAAACATAGTTGAACTATACATTTAAATAAGTTTTTTTCTATTTAAAACAAAATCTCAACTAATATTTGGTTCTTTCTAATAAAATGTACATGTGTCTATCTTATTACGTTCTATTCGTAGACCAAAGTTTGAACTGCCGATATTTCGGTGAAGACGGTTAAGATAAACAAAAGTATAAAATTACATAGGGGACGAATCATCCAACAGTTAAAAAAATAACAAAGTTTTACCCATACCTTGATTATAATCAAGTTGGAAATAAACTAAGCAAAGGTGAGGATCGTAGATTTATAAATATTTTGCGATCGAACAGTTAAATCAAAATGCACTGGGCAAATAAATACATATTTGAATAAAATTAATATTAATTTTAGATAACATCAGCTGCAAAAAAATTTTACGATAACGAAATGCAATTTTATTTTTCAAGCGAAAAATGTTAGTTTCTGTTTAAATATTCATTAACTTATATACATGTACGGCAATATAAGCAATCATTCGAAAGATTTAGCACGTGCAAAACATATACGTCAATTTTTACGACAATCGGGAAAATTGATCAAAGTCACCCGAATCCGATTATAAATATTTTATGTCTATATAAAAGCTTTACTCGAATTTTACGGCTGACCACGGTCTGCGATACATCTTCACACCTGATGTGTATGTGTGATATATATCGCGTTAATCCTGCGCTACGTTGAACATGTAGTGCGTCGTGTAACCCTTAATTAATATTTTAGGTGACTCAAAATTAAAACAACTCTATTCAATTTATTATTCTAGATTCTCATATATTGTGTATTTTTGTTGCAACCAATCATTTTCCAGGATTTTGACAAGTTAAATTAGGCAATCACACTTTACAAGTGATCAACGTACCATTTATATAATACACTACACATTTTCCATATATTGAAATTTCATTTTGAATTTTCATGTTAATCAATGCATAAATTTCTGTATTATTAACAAGTGCGCTTATTTAATAAATAAGACGAAATTAAATTTCATTATACCCTTAAAATATTCAATTTGTAAATTAAATTTTCTATCAATTATTCGTTTTTATACATTATATAAGGATTGTTTAATGCAAAATTAAGAATATGAAAATGTGTGTAGGAATGATGTAATTAAATTACTGTCCTTAATATTAATATTATATTTTATCGAAGGAATACATTCAGTTTAATTATTTTAATAACGCTATACATAAAGATAATGTGTACGTGTTCCCCTTTGTACTTTAAATAAAATACTAAAAAAATTAAAATTTATGATTATATAAAATTAGAAAAATTTAGTAGAAAATTTTTTAAGAGTATTCGTTTTAATTTTTATATTTAATTATTTTAAATGTTTCGTGTGAATTTCGCAATTGCACGGAAAATTCCCGTTAATATATCTACTTTTAATTACAAAGAATTTATAGTTATAATATAATGTCCAATCAGGAAATTAAATATTAGACAAACTTATTTTAGTTATTTTTGGCAATATATTCAATAAATTGTTATTTCGATGATGTGTAAATTAACTCCATTACGACTAATTTTCGATGAAATATTTGAAATTGTTTTAGATATCATATTATTTAGAATATTGGAAATTTCGAATCGAACTACAAATATTTAACAGTATCTGTGTAATCAAACTAATAATTAATAATTTTCTACATATGTATATATTTAGATAAAGTATGACATGTAATAGTATGTTTGTTAGTTAAACATATATACTTTATCTTATATGTTTATTAAAATAAAATTGAAAAACGCCTTATAGTAACTTTATTTGATAAAAAAGTCAATTTCTTGTAGACAGCTATCGACATATAGAAAGAGAGTAACAAAAAAATCACCTAGATAATCCCCGCATTATAGCAAGTTTGCACGTTCAAAGCCTTATCACTCGGATGTATAGGTCCTATACCTTTTTTCTACTAGATTGCTGAGTTGCTACTATTTTACGAAAAACATACACAGGCACTAAATTTAAATTGGTTTTCTGATTTCGAGCTTATATCGGTCAAATCATGCGGAGGGAAGAGACAAGCTCCTGTTCGAATGATATACGTTATCGTATCTCTCTTGCACCATTTAAGCGCTTTCTCACGCTTCTACCTTTCTTCCTCTTCTATCTTTCCTTCTTTTTGTAATTACTCTGAAAAAAGTGAATCTGAAGAATGTAAGTATTAAAATTCTTGGTTAAATATTCCTTTTGCATCGATATATCATTTATCGGTTTATCATCCTCCGTCACGAGTGTGTAACGCCCATTTGTTTGCGTTTCATGGAAATATTGTTAGAAAAAACATTTACTTTCTATGAATTATACATTAGGTTAAAAATAAAATGCATCGTTTACGATGTCATAAACGTTATCTCTTAGGTTAGGGTGCGCAACAGGTTAAGGTTAGAATAGCCCATCACCAACGATTTCTATATTGAAGGATTGTTAACGAATGAAATGAGGTTGGGATTGTTTTTGTATTTGAGGCAATCAAAGGTTAAAGGTGATAGAGAGGAATTACGTGCGTTTACGGGATGACCATTTGTCGATCACCACGCGCACCAACTTCGGACAATGAAACTTCTTTTGACATTGTTATATAGTTATTGTCGTAATATTATACTATTACTATACATTGCTATTATTTAGTTGTTTTGATTATTCATCGGTTATCATATTATGTAAGCCGCAGAGGCAATAGAAGTTTGGACAATATTTCACGTGGTTAGTGGGCTGCACAGCGTATATTTTTGATAGTCGATCATGGATTGTGTTGGAGGGTTGTCTGGGACTTTTCACTCCGTGTTTTCATAATATTATTCTGGATCAATGATATCAATCGACTAATGCGTATTTGGTACTTTTGGTGGAATGGTGGGAAATTGTGTTATTAATTAATGGTAGAATGTTTTGTATTAATTAATGCTCATAAATTTATGAAATTAGAAACACGAGCGAGTTCGAATAAAATAAATAATGGTAACTTATTATCGATGTCAATAGGAGATAATAAAACTTTCTAATGTCAAGTGTGACAGGATATATCTCTAATAAATTATTGTAACGGACATCGGATTAATTGATTAAATCGCTATATAATATTAAAAGCTTGGTACATTTTTCATTTATTTTGATTACTGTTAATTTATTATGAATGCATAATATTGTTGTCAATGAAGGAATTGTGTCAACGGATTTACCATTTTCTGTGATGAGTCGTGCTTTCTCCCCATCCTTTGAGAGATCGAGACTCGGATAAATTTTAATGATTTTAACGATCGTGTGATCAATAGTATAATCAAACAAATTATTTGAAAATATTGATACATTATTAAATTATTCATAAATACTCGGAGAAAGTTATTAAAATATACCTTAAATACGTGCTTTAAAAGCCCTCGTTTGAAAAATTATTATAATGGTAAAAATTTCTATCTTTTGATTCTCAACATTTGGATAATTTTTATTAATTTCGTCTCCTGTGTAGTCGTTCGTGAAGTAGATTGTGAAAAGTCCTTTCTTTTCGAGAAAATGTTACGCTACACTTTATACCTATACTATTAGAATTGTTATATATCTATAGAAGATTCGCAGTACAAAATTGATTACATTTGCAATGGAATTTAATAATATTCAAAGTTAGAAGTAAATAAAACACGATATTATTGTTATATTTTATATTATGTTATAAAATATTTAGACTGAATGGCTTATAAAAATATTTAAATGTTTTACTTCAACTATTTAACGTAAATACGATTTTAAGCTATTTATGTTGATACGGTTATTTTATTGAATTGTTAAGTTTCAAAAATCTATATGTAGTTAATAATATTCTAACTTTCATAAATATTTCTCAATTTACGAGTAAGCTGTTAAAATCGAGGTCTTAATTGAAGCTGCTACATATTGATTTGCAATTATTGAGCGTACTAAAAATCTCGATAAAACGAATCATTTCGCGTATTAAAATAATGCATATTAAGTGTACAAGCTTGAACCTTCCGATAGTTTAGTTTTTTTTAGAAAAACGGTCATTTTTATCTACTTTAATTTTATAAAAATAATTCAATGTAATAAATGTAAATTTAATAAAAAGCTTGTCAAATTTCGACAATAACAAAAAAAGACTCACAAAACAAAAATTTGACTCTGGATGATATTTTGTCACACTTAGGAGAAAATAGGGGTTAATTACTATTCAAAATAAACTGCATAAGCTTAGATTAAAAGCTTTAATTTAAACTTTAGATCTAACATCTTGAATTGTTATGCCAATTGATGTCAAGAAGAGGATAAAATATTAATTGAAGGTTTGCATTAATAACTAATACAAGTTTGCAACTATCAATAGAATTGGAAACTATTTTTCAAATATACGTATAGCTTAATTTGGATTACTGACTATTATAGAAACGATATTCCTTCCAAGAAATATTGATCCAACCTTTTCTTTATTCTAGAGAGGTGATTATAAAAAAACTGGCACATTTTTGTCTTCAGAAACCATTGAACTCTGAGAATTATATTCTACGAACCCGGAAAAATTCGTTTCTTGAAGTACAAGTACTTTGTGTATAAGATCCCAATATTTATTGATGATGAACTATATATTCATATACTGTGGTTGCTTCCCATTTTAATTATTCAATTCTAAATTAAAATTAAATTCTTTGTAAAATTAAACTCGTAACTACTACTTTTACATACAAGAAAATCTAATTTATACACGAGATACGATTAAACAGTAGCACCAGGGTGATTATTAGTATTGTCCCTTTATAAACAATGCCACTAATCAAATGTCTGTAGACTCGAATAGGGTAATAGTCGTCTTGTGGTAAATTAAGTATTAAATTTTATTGATACTATTAAAAATAACTTCTAAATATATAACAAAATGATATCATTTGTATAAATTGATTTATCGAATGATCTCTTTTCTCATTTTAAGTTATACATACATGATAAAATATTTTTATGACTGAAAAGTTGAATTATATACATCGAGACGATAAAAATAATAATCTATATCAAGAATATAAGTTTTAATTTAATATACTAAAATACAATTACTTCTTTCTATATATTATGATACGTTATATAAATATGTTTGTGCCGATCAAAATCAAATGTACTGAATTTTAAATACGGACGAGAATATAATTTTTTTGAATGTAGAAAACCTTTTGCTGGTTAAAAAATTGACTGATACTAAAGTGATAGTAGTTGAAAAGCTTGAAAATTTTATTTTTTTTTTCAAACCAATTTAAGCTTATATATACCTATATCTCTTTCCGTAAGTTTTGGGTTTGGGTGTATTAGACAGTTTCAAATTTTTTCAAATGAATCATAAAAAAGCTTTTTTTGCAGCTTTTAAATGTACTTGGACTCGTAGTGCAAAATAAATTGAAAAAAAGTTATAGCGTATTAAAGCTACAAAAAGTAATAAACAAGCCAGTGTTAAGTCTGGAAAAAAGTAATAAATTATATGATTACTGTATTTGACTGAGATATTTTATAATTTTGGTACAACATTTTTGGTACAGCATTTTGTAAGCACACTTTTTTTACATGACTTTTTTGAATATTCCATTTTGTTCACACGATCGTTAGTTTAATTATCTTTTAAACGAAACCAATTAATCCTTAATATGGTAAAATGCCATTGAGATAGGATATGAGGACCGCCAAAATTGACTTTTAAGCGAACTATGTGTAACTAAATTAAAAAGAAAGTATTTTGTGGTTCAGTTATAGTCTTAAAATACTGATGTTCAAACTATGCTTCCTACACATATGTACATTAAATAGAATAAAAAAATTTAGCGTGTTTAATAAATTATATAAGAAGCAAAATATTTTATTAAATTAAATAAATGTTTAAATTAGCTTTCCTATTATTTATAATAAATAAGATTTCTTGAAATCTACGAATATTTATTCATTTCAACTAAATATTTTGTTATTTGTATGCAAATAAATATTTCATTAAATATACTATATAAGAATTAAGTAAAAATAAATAAAATAACTTGGAAATAGAAAAAAAAGTATTATGTATTATACTTGTCTTATTATGAATAAGTTCACAAATGTAATGTTAGTTTGAATTTTTAATTCGATATATAGTTCTAGAATGAAGTTAATATTGCGGGAATGTGTTATTTTTGTTTTTATCAGAAGTAGCGGGGAACTTTCGAAAAGGCTACTTTACCGTTAAGAGTGAAAAAGTAAACTTTCAGAGTAGTATTAGCTGTTTTACTTCCTAAATGAGCTAACATTCGAACTTGTGAACAGTGAAGAGTTCCTTGATGATACTAACAAATAAAAGTATTATACTTATTCCTAATTGAAATTGGTCATTTTCAAGTAACAATATAATTTTCATAAGATTTTTATGGTTATCTTTGTTAAACGACACCACTAAAATCGTTTCGGTAAATAATAAGTGAGCCTTCCAATTTCCAATACCTCACAATTATTAACTAGACCGAGTATATGAGTTCTTTATGATTTTGTTTCTGAAATTTTAACGATACTAAAATCTGTCAATTGATTTCTGTTTCTTTTTAAATTATTAACACTCGCAAGACATTTTTTATGTTACTTATTATATTCGAAAGTTATTTTAAATCTTTACCAAAAATCCAGGATTGTCCTGGTTTAGACAATACCAGGATTGTCTAAATAATAAATGTTAGTGTTCCGACCCTATCTTGTGCTACGAAATAATAAAGAATATTTAGTCTATTTATTTTCAATTTTAGAATAAAACTCTTTAAACTTACGAGAATTACGTAACAAAGAAATCAATACTTTTTAACTACAATTGTAAATTGTAATTATAATTATAATTATCTTTATTTAGATATTTAGATGTCTAACATTATTATAAATACTATATATATATTGCTTTTGAACAATTAAACAAACAATATTTTTTAAGTAAATATCTTTTAAAAAGAATAAATGCGCAGTAGAGGTTTTTAGCGTATCTAAAATAGCGTTATACAATGCAGGATTGTATTAAAAACTATATAGAGATATATCAAGAGCTAACGGAGGTTAGAAATTGATACGTTTTCAAATCCATTAAAGCGAGCCGTTAGTTACAAAAAAAAGTGTGGGTATGGGTGTGTATGTATGCAATTGCTGATTCAACGGGGAATAGAGATATTAGTCGACGCAAGAGATAAATGGACACTAAAATTACCAACGATAACGATGTGCGGATCAGAGTTGGTTCGAAATATGAAACCAATGCGGTCGTTCGTTCGATGGTAGAACATGCACGTTCTGAATATGTATATTCGGGTTCGCACGCGCGCGCGCGAGCGGTAGTTCAAATCTCAGCGGTTGTTTAATTTTTATTTAATTTTTCCTCTCATTCTCATTCCTGTTCGAATTCAATCTCATTAAATTTCGGACTATAAATTCTATTACTAATTAAAATTACACCTAGTACCTTGTTTCCCCATTCCTCATTGTAATTAAGGTAGGTATTGTCGAGAAGCGTTTAGCTAATCGTTAAAGTATTATTTCACCTCGTAAATTTGCGTATTTCGAGGAGCGGATAATATATATTATATATATATACATATGAAAATAAATGATTACGTTTCATTAGTCATATAAGAAGGTGGCGTTGAATCTTAATGCGAGAACGACCGCATTATTTGTGATATTTCGTAGACAAAGAGTCGCAGGAAGAGGGTAGAGAGAAAAAAGTGTTCATAAACCGAGGACGGAGAACGGAGAACGGAGAACGGAGAAGGAAAAGGAAAGAGGAAGACAGATGGCCGTCCGGTGTTGCGCGCAATTTTCAGACAAATTCACGTAATAACTTTTACATGTAAAATTGTAGTAATACGTTTTCCCACCGGATCGGTAGGTCAGCCTTGTTGTATATGTGAGGGTGTATGTACAATATCATGTCTGTGCCTGCATGAGGGAATAATGGATTCCCCAGGCCATTAATGGACGACGAGCTCTGTAAGCGGAAGTTGGAACTTCGAATGCTATTTACTCGCTTCCTCCCTTCTTCTATCCATTCTCCTTTCTTTTTTACCTCTCTCTATACCTCCACCTCCACCTCTCTACCTCTCTACCTCTCTCGCTCTTCCTATCTTGAAAAACATCCCTCTCATCTCGTTTGCTACGTGATAATGACACACCATGAAGGCTACAGATACTGGGTTATCAACGGAACAAGTTACCTAAGCGTAATAATCTCCAAAAAATATACTTTTACCGAAATGCTCTTCAACTGAATATAACCATCATTTTTCGAGAACAAACGATTATTACGTTATGCAAAATCCTCCCGAACTTTTGATATACTTCAGTAATTGGTCTATATATACATACATACATGAAATTGTTGTAGTCATTCTAACAATTACATGTGCTTGGGAGGTAAATAAAAATAGATATTTGTTCAACTTCCCAAGTGTCTCGATTTAATTTCGTATTTTCCACAAATGATGGTGTCAAAACCAAAACTTTGCTTATCACCTATGTACCTGCTGTACCCAAAGTTTCCCAATATTTTTCGGTATTTATCTCATTACAAAGTTGATACACCCCTTATCTGCAAGGTTCTACATGCTAGTGAAATGGAACGAAAGCTTTTAATAGTACTTAAGCTATAAACATTGTTTTCTTCCAAGTTATTCTCTGGTTTTCGGTCTCATTGAAACTTCCCTTTTCGTTTTGACGACTTTCTACCAGAAATTATCATATTATTGTAATTTGTATGAATTAGTTGAACCTCTTCTCTCGTGTCTCTTTTCCACATGGGACGTGTTATTATCTCTCGTCACTTCTCCCTAGTGTGAACTTTTTATTTTCTCTTCTCTCATTTATTCAACGATTTAATTTCTAATAGTGAATTATAAAACTTTTTTAACTCATTTAAACTTTTTTAATCAAACATTTTATACAGGTGGATTTAGACATTTTAATTCGGTAAAATATACTTGGGATCAAAAAATAATGTGCACTTAATTTATCTGACTAATTTTAGTCAACCTTTAAACAAACATGTTGAGCAAGCACTTCGCAGAGGCTTTCATTTTTTCTTTCTTGCAAGTACTATACATTGTAAGTTTAATTGACAAATTTCAGATTTCTAAATCACTGGATTATCTAGATATAATTTTTGTTCATTACTCAATTTTGTTCATTTCTACAATTTAATGTAGAAAAATATATTTTTTAGAAAAAATATGAAATGTTTTATGGATGTAAAAAGCAGGCGCGTAAATTCTCATAAATGAGCGTTTTAATGTAATTTTTAAATAATTGTTAAGTAGAAAAAGAATTAGTTTTTTTTAAAGTAAATAAAAAGTTAAAGAGTTGTAATTAAATAACATTTTAATTGAAGTATTTATGCAAGTCTCATTTTTAAGGCTGCAAAAGTTTTAAATCTTACTCGTCATAATATAAGTAATTCGTATTGTTAATATCTAATTTTGTTAAAAGGCACAGTGCTCGATAGCTCGCTTATTTTTTTCTAAGCAAATGAAATGTAATTAGGTTTAGTTGATTTTTTCTTGACAATTTCAAATAAGTCAAATAAAGTAATTTTATAAAATTGTTTTTATTTCTATTTTAATCCAAAAATGTTTAAAAATTGATCTTAATTAATACAAAAATAATAAAAGCCCTTTTGAACATCTAAAAAAAAACACAAAATAATTTTTTTATAGTTGCATCCATTATTTCGCAATGTTAATTGCTGCTAAATCAATCGATATTGATTCTATTCTCATAAATAATCCAGCGCTAATACTTCTGTTTCAAATAAACTGTTTTAACCAAAATTATTCTGTCTCCTTTTAGCTGTTAGGTTGCTATTACGATTAGAAAATATAAATTTGGTATAAAATGAACGCGGTACTGCGCGGTTAACGTCAAAGAAATGTGAAATAAAGTTGAAAGGAAAAAAAAAGTAAACAGAGTGGTGTGTATTCACTTGAGGGTCCGCAAAACCAAACGGGCGGCAGTCAGTTATCATACTCGTCTAAACGCGATGAGAACCCCTGACGCGAAGTTATGGAATGAAAGTTGCAAGCAGTGCTCTCTAACAACGTGATTTACTTACTCTGACAAAAATAATGCGACGTCGTACGGAAGATTTTTCGAATCATTCTTACGACGAATATGAGAGCGGATAGTTTGATATTTTCTGAAATAATAAACGTGCTTTTTTTAAAAGAAAAACTGTTTTCAACTTAAAATATTTTCTATGGTAAATGTGTCGCTTCTGTGCCTCATTTAAAAAGACGACAAATATCAATCACTTCAATAGTCAAAACCGCAATCTAGACCAAATTGACACCTATTTTTTTCGTGTATTTAAAGTTGTTGCAATTTTTCTACGATTTTTGCTGTTGACAGGTTTACGAGGTTCTACATATTTATATGCATGTAAATTCCGGCAAATCCTCTGAGCACAATAATTGGCAGACTTGCATTTATTCATATTTAAAACTAGACATTCGTACTAATAATTTTAACGACTTTACCACTAATTTGTTTTAAAAATATTAATGTTTCTTTCTTAAAATTAGTATCGATGATCAACTTTTAAGATGTTGAAGAAGAACAAATTAACAAAAAATATGACCACAATCGTATCAGTACAATAAACGTTCACAAGAGTAATCATTAAAATTATTATTCATGTATTTATCGAAGAATTTAGTTGTATGAATATTTTAACCCAAAGAAGTTGTAGGATGTAAAGATAAATTTATAATAATAGTTTAACGTAAAACAGGACGTGTCTCATTAAATTTAAAAGTCGTTGATCAAATCGTTTTGGAATTGACCTAACACGTTGATGTAACGTTTAACGAATCGAGGCCAAAGGAGTAACTCAATAAAGTGACCGAGAGCTGCAAACCTTTCAAACTTTGGGTCCTTACACGTGAAATTACTACCTACAAGGAGATCGTCTATATATTGCTTTGTTGATCGCTTTCGAGTTTTCGAATCTGAATGTTCGATTACACAAACTAAGATTTACCTAGGCACTTTATCGAGGAAACAATAAAAGCTACATGTGAGATATAATTTCGTAAACAGGTTCAGGCAATTATTTTTTATTTATAATAACATATTACAAGGATTTAAAATAACTTTGATTGGCGTAATGTGGTAGTCTTCAAGGGTTTAAAATAATTAATTGAATTTTTAAATAATATTAAATTATCATCTTCGTATTTGTTTCAAATAAAAAAATAAAAATAAAAAAAATGACAAATACGCTTTTAAAAGTTATAAAATAATTTAATAAGCCGAATACAAAGTTAAATATTAATATTCTTCGGTGTCAGGAGAGTTTCTTGTGGCCTAGTTGACGAATGAAAAACTGCACAAAATCGTTGTACTTCAAAAATATTTAGTTGCAAAAGGAAAATATAAACAGAAAAAGAATTAAAAAGATTATCTTCTATATTTTCCTGTAAAACCTACGTTTTTAGATTTTTCCACAGTATTATGTTTCACCTGTACGTGTTGTAAATATTAGAAGCAGAATGGAACTTGATATTGTTCTATTTATTAATAACTAGGAATTAACAAAATTATCAAACAGTGGTAAACTGAACAGTTTACATTTTAATTAATTTTATAAGCTACTTTCGACGTAATCCTCGAAGAAGGTTAAATTTGTAGTATAATAAAAATAAAGATACGAATATTTAACATATTGCGTAGTCAGCAGTTTGAAAATAATGTATAAACCACCTATTTTCAAACTGCAGTTTCATGACTAGACGATTTGCATTCATGCTCTAATCTTTATAATTTGAGAAGTTTGGCCAAATTGCTTTAATTAAATTGTTAAGCAGTCTCTAAGAATGTGTGTAAGCTACCGCTTATTGCCGAAGTCGTTTGTTACGATTCTTTAAGCTAATTTATTGTATATATTCTTATTATATATATATTCCCTACTGGAAATTGAGTATCGCGAGAAGAGGTGAAACCATCCTTGGAGCTTAATGTGGATTTATTGGCCATTTTTGGTCGTGTCTCGATTTTAGCAAATGTTTTAAAACAAATGTTTTGCAGAATGATTTTATTTCCTTTGGGGTGTTAAAATAGATACATTTTATACTTTTTCTCTAGTAGAAACGCCAAAATTGTAATACCTACTACATTTTTAAATAGTCTCCATTTAAACTACTTTTAGTCTATCTGAAATGTTAAACGAAATGCATTTTAACGCAGAGTTCATCCATTTTGTTTACTTACAAGGAGACCCTCATATGTTTGGGAAACGGATCGTGCCCAGCTTGTAGTATATGTTTTCTAATATAAAAATATGAAAAAAGCCAGAGCCGCAGACTCTAACAATTGTTTTTTCAAAAGTTATACGCTGTTAAAGCAAAATTTCCAAAGAAAAGAAACTTCACTTTAAACGCTTATAACTTCTGACCTATCTAATATTGATATTCAAACCAAAGTTTACTGAAAAGCTGAGATAAAATAGATACATTTTAAAAAAAAGTACGTTCAAATCCATTAAAATGGAGCAGAGTTATAACCAAATTAAGAATTAGAAGCAATTTTAAACAAAAATTGAGCAGTACAAATTTTATTGATTTTTTTAAGCTAAATTTCTTTAAATTCTTAATTCGGCTATAACTCTGCTCCATTTTAACGGATTTGAACGTACTTTTTTTTAAAATGTATCTATTTTATCTCAGCTTTTCAGTAAACTTTGGTTTGAATGTCAATATTAGATAGGTCAGAAGTTATAAGCGTTTAAAGGAAAGTCTCTTTTTTTTGGAAATTTTGCTTTAACAGCGTATAACTTTTGAAAAAACGATTGTTAGAGTCTGCGGCTCTGGCTTTTTTCATATTTTTATATTAGAAAACATATACTACAAGCTGGGCACGATCCGTTTCCCAAACATATGAGGGTCTCCTTGTTAGTGAATAATACTTTTTACCCATTTTTTATTTTGTAAAATTGAGTAAAATAATATATTAATTTGTTTATCTACATAATAGGGCAAATACATTATGCTAAACAAGAATTTGAACGTACTATACAAGTTTTCTACTTTAATTATGGATTGAAATACCTACAGTACAAATATGTTATATAATATTTACATAAATAGACAACAAAATTTACATTAATTTCGCGTAATAACCGTTTTTTACCTATTTATTAATATTTTTTCATTATTACTACTTAAAACTAGATGTGTAACGATTTATAATATTTTGTTTACTACTTTCTTAAATAAATGTAACGAATGTAGGTATAATTAATTTCTCGACCTGAAAAATGTTAATACGAGAATGCTATGAAAAGATGACTTTTAAACAGATGCTCCAATTTTTATGTTCAAACATTATTTCTGACTTATTATTAGACCTTTCCCATTATGATTGTGAGTAAAACTTTTATGCAATTTCAAGGGTTGGGTTTCCGTTTTAACATCACCGAAAACGCGTATTATACTTTTAACAAATCAAAAATCCGTTCAACGATTTTCATGTTTTGAACAAACTTGTTACTAATAAAGATTTTCATTTTTAACTTTGTATTAACAATTTAAATATATGCTATAGGTGTGTCCCTAAGGGCAGATTCGTGTAATTTAGTTTTAGTATCTCTTAAAGCTGTTGAAGAGCGCACAATTTTTTTTACTATGATCTTTACTGTCACAATGTTGTTGGCGACAAAATTGAAATTAACTTTACTCCCTTAAAATTTTCTAAAAGTTAATTAAAAAAAATAGATAGAAAGTAATAAAAAAATTTATAATAGTAGTCGCATTTAAATACAGTTAAATCTACTATATATATTTAAATGTACGCGTGTGGGATTTTAATTTACGCGTTTCGTATAATAATAATAATAATAATAATGGTATATTAATAATAGAAAATCACGTGTTTTACATGCCAGAAACATACTGAAATTTCGGGTTGTCGTTAATGTGTGCAAATCCCATTATCAATATTATGTAAGCGTGTAAGTACAGTAAGTGTAGTTCAAAGTTTTGGATGTTCTTTTTTCTACTGGCAAGGATTACACGTTGAACCCGACGGACTTGACTAAAAGTTTGTAATGTATATACATATATTCAATAAAAAATGAAGGCCAAACGTTTAAATTTTATAGTTTAACTTTCCGGAGGTAAATATTTAAGTTACAATTGGTCGATGAAATAAACATTATTTTTAGCATAATTATATGTAGTGAATTGGTGAAGCGAATAAGCATCTTCAGGGTACCAAGGTTCTTAGGCTCTTAAGTAAAAATAGCTCGATCCGAATCTTTTTTACTTGAATTGCATTAGTAGTAGAATTTTAATCTAACAGAGTGAAAGAGAATCATCAATATTTTAGAGTGATTTACTTAAAAGGCACCTAAACGCATAATTCAATCTCGAAAAGAGTTTAAATCAATTAAATTAGAATCATTTCTCAATAAAATAAAATGGAAACGTAATAGACTCGAACAGATTGAAATTTTCACTCTAAGAAAGGGACATCAATAATTTTCTATTAGTTCAACTTTTCTAATTGCATTTAATAATTTATTGTTCCAATTATTTTGTATCATTTATTAACGAGGCAAGTGGATCTTTATTGATTTATATTAAACATTCGCGAAGTAATTAATTTTTCCTTGTTGGTATAAAGGTACCTGCGTCACTAAATCATTAAATAGTTAAAGGAAAAATGTGACGGTAAATATAAATATTTACAAGGGTAGTAAACGCGTAGCGATTAGTAATTCATAGTCAGCGATTAAAAATTATTCCTCGCAAAATTAAAAACAATTATTTAGCAGATGAATTAATGCTTCTAGAAAGAAAGTAAATGTTTAATGTAAATAAAGTTTAATTTTTCTCTAGATTGAAGTACTAAATAACTATTAAGTTAACTGTAGCTAATTGTTAAACTTCACTACCTCAAGACTTACGTAAGATCAACTGTATAGCGGTAGTAATTAATTATTGTTATTCGCTGTAAAATATGCGGCAATCGGTGGTACATAAATTAACAGACTTTTTGATGAAAAAAAAAAAAAATATATATATATATCGTAGCTATTCAAATTACTTAAAGAACAATCAAATGTTTTATCATTACGAAGCATTGTGAAACCAAGTTTTTCCATACTTCACGATGGGAGAACGTGGAATGTATTAAACTTAAATTGGTTTTTACTCGGTGTAACAAAATTGCTAAACAAGGCTTGTAGTGTTCCCAATAAGAAAGTACGTTTTCATTAATCATTTGAGGAAACGCAACTTACAAATTGTAAATACGTTTTTAAAAGGACACGAGATGAGCAAAATATGGACGAATTTAATAGTAAGCGTATTTTGGTTAAAAATATACAGATATTTTAAGGATTATAATATATATTTATGTACATTCAGTGGGGTTGTCGTTGAGAAGTTAGCACGTGTGTACGTAGAGCACGCAACTTTAGGTAAGCTACATTAAAGCAATTTTCGAATTTATGTGTATGACTTTGGCGCTTCTATACCAATTAAATTTTTCCCCGAGCGCTATAGCAAATTGGGTGTAATACAACATCATAAATTTAACCTTTAACCGGGTTGAGAGTCGAATCGATCATTATCTATGGTTAAACGAATTGGTTATGACACTTGGCAAATTTGCACTGCGTACATATGTACAACTTGTCTCGCGATGTTCCTCTTTTTTTTCTAGGATATATACCATAGGATTTGTACTTTGATCATCTGATATGTAAACCCATACGCGTTATTTGCTTTTTATAGTCACTTTATACGCGATTCGATCTTTTCTCTAGTATATATATAGATATAGGTATATCTATCAAATAGACACAAATATACGAATGTTCGTGCGTCTTTGTTTCGATAATAATCATTATACTGTGGCGATCCAATAAACGATATACCGCTATTCATTCGAGAATGAATTTGATGCTCAGTCGTATATACCTGTGTATACGTTACGGTGACATGAATAGCGGAATCTCGATGTAAATTTCGTTTGTTGGATCTATTATAAGAGAACTGAGTGGCATTGGATGATTGGCTACACGGATAAGTTGGCGCACACCTATAACGCTTGTTAGTCTTCTTTGAGTGACGTACGATCACGTCACAAATACCACTTACGCAGAATAGCGTTTCGCAAGTTTCTTGAGACTCTCAGTTTCGCGGGGATGCTTGACAGGACAAAAGACAAGTTTAAAGATTTACTTGGAGAATTCGATATACCGTAACCGTATACAATATTATTAACCTCGATTGATCAATATTATGTATTTTAACTTTTACATTTGCATCTCTAATTGCATTTGTTAGAAATTATTCAATTTTATTAGAGTAATGAAAGGTTTTAATAAAAATGATAATGTTGTTAAGTTATCGAGAGACAGACTTGATAAATTATAAAAATTACTATTTTTTATTGGAAAATTGACTAGATATATACATGTTATAATGTTCATAGAGGTACTATACAGCACTTAATTGTATTAAGCACCTTATAATGACATGACAGATTAAAAGAGAAAGAGAGAGGGAATAACGGTTTAACGGGGTGCCATAGTCAATATTTATCCTCCCTACCTTATCGGCAATCGTGATTATTAGTAATAAATGTGTAAATAAAACAGTATGTGAAAAAATAAGAGAAGAGGCGCCTTCGTTCATTAATAATCTAACTGTGTGCTGAATTACAGATTAAAATTATATTGCGTTTTTGAGAAAAGTCTTACCAAAAATGTGAACCTAACCTCAACGAGGTGAAAAGATTTGATATTTTTGGTAAGACTTTTCTCAAAAACGCAATAATATTTAAATCTAAAATTCAGCACACAGTTAGATTGTCAATAAACGAAGGCGCCTTTTCTCTTATTTTTTCACAGACTGTTCTACTTTTTTATTAATTAATCATCAAAAATTGAGTATGGAACCCCCTTAAATCAACGGGTGTATTGCTAGGTTCTTCCGGGGAGAGAGATTAGATTCTAGTCAACCTCACAGGACGCTTTGACGAACGCTTAATTCGTCGGTTGACGGATTTCTCAATTCAAGAAAAGAGAAAACCCTTAAGTTCCAAAGTCGGTGCACCGCATGAAGATCACATTCGCGGAGGAGGAGGGTTCCATTGATGACGACAACGCAGTAAATTATCGACTCACTCGCATTGAAAAAATGAAGAAAGAAGAGTGTGGTAAACGCGTCGCGATTGATTAGAATATTAAGTATAATATATCGTTTATAAGGGAAAAATATTAATAACAAAATAAAATAAATAATAAGAAAAGGATTTATAATAAGGTATAGTAAATTAAAATAAATAAATATATTAGTATGAATAAATATGTAGTAGAATTACTTAAATAAGTAAAATTACTCATTGGCATATTTACTAGAACATTATTTTTCGTGTACACGTTTGGCAAATTAACACGTTTTAAAAATAAACTTGAAGGTACATCACTCTTTTGAGCTACGTGTAGTTGAAGAATTTAATTTTATACAAGATTTAATATCGTACGTGATCCGTCGTTACGTATATGGGTATAATTTGTCAACTGGAAAATTGTTATAGCTATTTCGTGAGTATGAAGTTGGTATGTTCGCGTATGTGGTTGCGGTATTCCCGAATCATCAGATTGTGGTAGAAAATGTGGAGAGTCGGGCGACGAGAAAGTAAGCACCAGATCGAAGTCACGAGTGGGCGCGATTGAATTCTACTTAACCGTGGAGAAGGAAAACCAACGAAAGTGCCGTTGATGGTAATGTCGGAATAACTGCAGCGCAAAGAGAAAGAAATGTGATAGGCATATGCAATGAGCGTGTGATGGAGAGCGAAAGGGGAGGAAAAAAAATGAAAAAGGAAAAGAGGAAGAGATGGCATAGTAATAACTTCAAATGGACTATTGATACGATGAGTTGCGTAAAAATTGACTGTTAATAACGAAAGGTGGAGCTGGCACAAAGAACTATTGGACGAATAATCGAAATATAATACGTCTATCCTTTAATGTACGTTTTATTTTTGTTTGTTTTTCCCCATACCGTGAAATTCAAAGTTTTATACGTATAAAACTATTAACAAAGTGCAGGTTATATATCTATGTATACACCGAGTTGGTAACAATTAACAAATTAACTTACACGCCTAATCTAATTATAATGAAATTGCGTACACACTTCTCTCGAAAGAGTTTTAACCCCATAAATTCCAGGCACGTATATTTTTAATCAAAACTGGTGTTAACGATGTTATTGCTCGCACGTGTCTACACCTGTGATATTCATGATTGCGAATTTTATAAATTTGTTCGAAAATTTACGATATTATAACGATCAGCGCATTAGTCATTAGCTATTTTATACGAAGAGGAAAAACATTTATACTAAAATTACGTTGATTGATGAATCAAATGCAGTTAAATTCACTTATCCATCGCATAAATTCATTCAATTAATAATTATTATTTATTGAGCTTGTTTGTATATTTTTGTTGGACAATATATATATATATATATATATATATATATATATGCGTGTGTGTGTGGGTGTGTATCCGGGTTATTATATAATTCATTTATTACGCAAATTCGATATAATTTAATTAAATATACCAAAGAATCAAACCAGGTTAACAAAGAAATACAAAAAAATATTCAGTATATATAGTAATGATAATTATTACTAAACTTTTACATTATATATTTTTATTTGTATTTTTTCTTTTAATTTTATAAAATTTAATAATAACAAAAGAAATCTTAATAAACCATTCGATATTTCAATTATTATATGAAAAATAAATTACTTGTAAATTCGTTTAAAACATATCGTAGATCATTAGTTTTTGTGTAATACACATAAATGCACAAACTATGAAAGCGTTGTTCTTATATTCTTAGAAGTATTCTAAGAGTAGGTAAGGAGCTTGTAGATTAGAAGTAACTTTATACGGATGAAAGATAGTCAACATCTGCCGAAAGATTCTTCTTTTTTCCGATTTTACAATATCTTCTGGACAGATAAAAATCACCAAAATTTTTTGATAGTTTAAGACTAGAAATCTGCTATTAAACACGATGTGGCTTAAAATTACGATAAAATAGAAGAAGGATGATTAACACAATTTCAATAGAAGTGAATTGCATAAACAATGTAAAAAGCGATCTAACTTTGTGTCACGGGCGTCGCCACGCGAAAAATAGACAAATGCAAGTAGTATACCCAATCGTGTACGGTAGCTGGGAACTCAGAGTGGTCAGAGCACATGACTCGTAACAGTTGGTCCGTGGGTTCATTTTCTTTTTTTCGCTCTCTCATCACATTTTCTTATACAGCATCTAAGATTTGTTGTCTTCCCGGGAAACCTAAAAGCTGAAAATAAACATATATACGTAAGAAAAAAGAGTTTTGCTTTATTATTTTGTAGTTTATTATTATGTAATTATAATGTCTATATTTAAAAATCTTTTCGTGCATTATTAGTATTTTCACTAGGTCATGTAAATATTTATACCAATACGTTGACACATGGGTTATCGGGCATATCTTTGCAATGTCGGATTTATACCGTAAATTAACATTTCTTTATGCTTCTAATTATTGATATTCGATAGAGTTATATAAATGGTCGATGTGCCAGTAAACCACCAATGTACATATAACAAGTAGCAATTTTGGAAAAGCTATCCATTTCCGGAACAATATCTACCTATTTATATTTAATAGAGTATATAAGTAACGAATAAACTAAATATAAACCGAGTAATTTCCAAGAATTCACAAGAGCGTATAGACTATATCCCCTAACAGAATTTCGGTAGGAGAACCCTTGGTTACTGCGATCGATGCTAAACGAGTTCAGCAGCTGATATTCTTAGCTTATATATTTACAAGTTAATTAATATTATTGTAAACTTTAATAAATATACCCTAAGAGGTAATTATGGAAAAAATACACTCTTACAATTTAAATAATAGAATTAATTGTTTTTAGTATATATTTCGACTAAAAAAGTATTAATCAAGCATTGGTAGAATAATTAATTAACTGTTAAACTAATATTTACAATTTATATTTACTAAATTCGTAAAGTAAAAATATTTTTCAAGTATTACTCAAGACCTTTTAAAATGGCATCTTAAGGAAGTGCTCTGCCCTTTGCAAGTACCTCTACAAATACAAATAATCTCTTAAGTATCCTCAGAAAGGAGGTTTAAATTCCCGTTGAAACTCATTAAATAAATAACGCTACATGACTCTTAAATAGTTATGATAATTAGCGAATTTTTGAATTTCACTTTTTCTTTTTACTTTTTGGTGTTCTTGAAACATGTATACCAAAATGTGTTATATATGTATTGCACAGGTAGCATTAATAACTTCTAAATTCCACTTTTAATGTAGATGTAAGCTGTTACGTATAAATTTTTAGTTAATTAAATGTACATGTAAGTATGGTATTCAAAATTTATTGTATAATATTTTTTCAAAAGAAAAATGCTTTGCTTTTTTTTACTTATATTAGATGTCCAAAAGACAAAATTTGTATATCCTACCAGATTTACTCGCTGATGTAGCGATAAGGTTTATACGAAAAATGCGAGTCGTAGCTATATATATATTTTTTTTAATAAAATGAAGTAATTTTATAAGATTCAAGATAACTATTTTTATTGTAATTTTGCATTAAAACCGTACGATTTATAAAAATAAACCTTGTTTACTCTTCACTGTTTTCATTCATCATATTTTGACTGTAAAGTTATGCCCGCTAAGAAGATATGTAAATGTCTACCTCTTGATATCTTGGAGATAAATCTAATATTGCGTTTTAAGATATATTAGACTTTCTAAGCCATCTAGGAAACCATCAATCGCAATTCCTTCAACTGCATAACGATAACGACAGCATCAGGTTTTCTTTTGCGTCGTGGAAAAAAAAAGTTGGCATCGAAAAAACTTTGTGTCTGATCTTTATCGTTTCATGGAAAATCCATATAGATGTTTTGAGCACAATAGATTACTACTCACTACAATTTATTGAGCAAATGGTAATAACTGTTTCGAATAGGAAAAAAAGAATTCCCATTATTTTTTTTCCCCTCTTTAAATAGAACACGGACTATTAAGTACTTCGAACTAGGTCATAATAATCATTTTCATTTAATCCTCGCAAGATATTGGAAAAATGAAGAAATAAAAAAAAACAAAAAAAAAAAAGAAATCAAAGCCTAGGTTTGGTTTATTTTTCTTTACGTCGGAGTCAAGAGCCGATATCTGTTACACCGGAAGCTGCAACAGGAACTAGAATAATGTATCAGATACCAACAGAAGGGCGTGTTCGCACTATAATAGCAATGGGTACATAAAAGGTTGCTCTAGTGCTTCGATAACCTAAAAAAAGGAGAAAGCAAAATATCGCTTTTCTTACTATATTGCTTTCTGGCCGACTTTAAGATGCTCATTCGCAATATATGGTGCGCAATTCTTTGCACGGTATCCGAATAATCCTGCATTGAGTAATCGATGTACCTGACTTAATTTATGATCGTGTATATTTAAAATCCTTCCGTTTATATGATTATGTAAATTTCGGATTCCCGAAAAATGTGTAGAGTACCGTGTATATTGTCTATATACTATTATTATTATCAAGTAACAATGCAAGAATAATAGATAATTTTATTAAATTATGATAATTATTTTTTTTAATTTGTCAGTACAGATTGAGATTTTTGTAAATACTAACTTTTTAAGTAAATACATATAATTTAATAATATCGAGGAGTATGCGTAGTTTAGAGAATAGGCCTTTTTGAAGTACTTTTCACGGAACGAAGTGACAGTCAATCTGTAGACTAAATTTGAAGAAGACTTTTAATACGAATGATATTAGAAGTAACCTATTAAAAGTTTGAATACGTTCAATCTCAAAGGTTGTTTGACCGAGCGGCTACTCTTTGAGATCCTTCCGTAGGTAGTTTCTTAGTTCTTTAGAGTTAATTCCTGTGGCTACAAACCGTGAAGGGCACTGCCATCTTCACGGGTAGATCTGTTTCGGACTTGGTTTATGGATTAATTTGAACATTTCTATAGCTCAAGTTCTAATGCATATCTTAAAGTTTATTTTAAAAAAAATTGATTTGACAAGTATCAATGCTTATTGAGAAATTTATAAATTTACTTCTAAACCTTTCCAGAAACGAGTTTATTTCGAAAGTGAAGATACCACACAAACTACACGCAGAGAAAAATTTCAGTAAATTTTACTAAACTTTCACTAGCACGGTAATAGATTACCGAAATGCAAAAAATTAATTTTTAAAAAATTCTTCTGTATTTTTGGTAAAAATTTGTAGTGTTTTAGTTAAGATTACTAGAAATTTCAGTAAAAATTGTCAAAAGGTTGAGCAATTTTTTGGGTATCGACTGTTACCGCGTTAGTGACGGTTTAGTAAAAATTACTGAAACATTTCTCTTCGTGTAATATCGAAATCCGAAAAAATTCTATGTATTGAATTTAAAATTTGCATATATTTTATCGGTATATACCAGGACTCTATTAAATATTAGAAAATTACTTCTCAATTACAATTAACTATATTAAATCGCATTGTAATTTAATTTCTTGATTGAGATATCTTCAATAGTTCCTTTCTCTCCGCATCATACCGCAGTAGTAACCCCTCTACTATCGTATTGAATTCGAATTCAGGTCTCTCAATAGTTCAATACGTTAATTCTATGACTTTGTCGAACTATTTCAGTGAGTTGGTTTCGGATTTTATTCTATTGAGAATAAGAGATTGCCAAAGGAAATAGAATTTTTACAAATATATTCTCTTACCGTAGATCCAAACTAAAAATGAAAATTTTATACGACGTTCTTATATATGCTGATTACAAAAAAAAAAATCTAAATCTAGATTTTTAGATCTTTTTTAGATCATGCGCTCGAATAAATTTAAATGATAAATGAAAGTAATCAAGTAGATAATTGAAATTACGTATTTACATTATAGAATCGTGGAGATGTTAGTAACGATGAACTGATAAAATGTGATTAACTGAATTCGAAATCTTTTCTCGCTAGATGTTATTACGATTGTAAGCTTCCATAATGCTTACGTTCACTTTTCATCGAGCTCGTCTTCGTATGCTAATCGTTTTGATGTGCAGAATCTGACGCACACCTGTATCTAAAGCCGGAAGGAACGTCGATATGAACGTTTTGTACGTATATAGGTAATGTTGATACTCTGATTCCTCGGGAATCCTTCTTTATCATCTACGTGTTACTCAAATCCTCGTAAAACTTGAGATTTTATGGGACGCAACACGTTTCAGAAGCGAATCGATCTTAGGTAAACCACGACATTCATACGTCATGCAGTATTTATCCGTTTACGTTCGGCACGTACAGCTTAAATTAAATTAACCTGTTTTTATTATTGAAATAAATATCCATTTTAAAATAGTGAGATTCATGGCTGAAAGAAAATTTTTGTACCATACGATTGCTCTTGTTGATGTAAAACTTTTAATATTTTCGCATCATTTTTTAGCACTTTGTAAAATAGTACAAAGCTGATTGGTAATTCAGATTTAATGAAAAAGTGAGTGAAAGAGTGTATTTTTAACAGTATTAATATTACAAGTATTTATAAATTACCATGGTAAATTTAAAATTAAAACACGTGACTTGAATTTTGCGGTATCACTCTAACTATAAAATTGAAAGTTTTAATTTTATTTGAGAAGCTTTTAATTTTATATTTTATACTTTGATGAAGTTTATATTTTGCAAAACATTGAAATAAATATAGATTCAGCTACATGCAACTTTTTCTGAGTTTCAATAAATATACCACTTCTCGAGATCTTCTTAGGTATGATATAAGCAGATCGGTTATAGAGTAAAAAAATGTAACTATTGTATAGTTACTTTTCATGCAACCTATTGTCCGATAATTTTAAATAATTCTTTTGTATATATATATATGTACATTTCAATATACTGCAAAGCAACATTTAAAAAAACGCATGGTGAGATTAGTCGTTAATACCTTCATCACTGCATAGTAATTTTTTTACAGATAATAAACACTGAATTTAATAAAACATGTTATATCCGCTGAACAAATGAGAGAAAAAAATGGTTTGGTCTTATTTGTTTGGTTGTACTGTTTTTATGTTTTAATATTACATTTTTGGCATAGATCAATTCATAACAAGCGCTTATTTCAGTATATCCAGGATAACAGTTATTGCGAAATTCCATTGTGTAAATTATATGTATAAATAAAAAGAATAGTAATTTACCGTTAGATATATATTAAATTATTTTTATAAAATAGGATTTTTTTTTAAAATTCATTTTGACACAGTTTTCATATATTTTTTTACACTACGCGCGATATCTTGACAATTATATTATAATTTAATAATAAATTAATAATTGAATTTTTAAGTTTCTTTGTAGCCGGCTGGAGGTAAAAAATTAATGGGAAAAGTTGAACTATAATTACAAAATAACTTATTATTTTATTTTGAAATGAATTCTACAATTTTATTTTGTAAAGAATACATTCACTTTGAAATATATAAAAAAAGGTATGATTTAAAATAAGTTTTACAGTAAACCTCGGAATATACTAGTTGAGCTTTATTTCGCCGTGCTCAAATATTTCTACTATTGTTTCAGAAATATTTAAAATGCAAATAATATTAAACATCAAATATTTATGCATATGCGCACGTGCGCGTATATAGACATAGTGAAAAGTATAAAAGTAGCATAGTAATAATGAGATAAAGGGAAAATAAAATATAGATCTTCATATTGTGAGAATTTTGTTCGTTCTTTTTTTTTAGTATCGCGGTTTTTATGAAAGTTGGATTGCACAAAGGTTTCTCTCAGTGAAATAAAGAAGTTCCTTAGTGTATTATTAATTATTCTGCTTTACTGCGTATACTCTCGATTTCTTAAAAAGACTAATAAAAGTCATCTCTCCCGGGTAAAATTGCACAAAGTACCTTAGATATATATAGCACTAAAGGAAAATGGTCTTGCATATGAGATCAAAGACCCAAAGCGAAGTGTCTAAAGGTCGTTCATACAAAAGAGAGCAGAGCCAGAATAACAAAAAGAAAGAAAGAGAAAAAAACGAGAATGGCAGAAATAAAATGTCGGTGGTTCTGTTTTCTCGATCACTCTCCATTTCCGTAAGTAAAATGTACCATTTTACTGCTAGCTCAAGTTAATGCCATCATCCTGACACTTTTTATGTCAAAATCTTTAAAATTTATATTCAAAGTAACGCTAAAAATCATACTATTTCACTGGCTCTCAGTAAAGGTATTATATTAGTCGAATCAAAGAATGTAATTTTTTTTATAAAAAAAAGGTCGGGTAAATTGACTTTTCACTTATATGTAGATATAATTACTATATTGAAAATTAATACAAGCTTATGTGGATTAAAGCAACTATCGGAATTGTACGTATATATATATATGAATTCGATGTAGCGCTTATTGATTTATTTATTTAGCCTCTTATACTGTATACATTTTAAAGGAAATTATTATACATTTATAGAATAATTAAAATTTTATACGTGTACGATTATGAATTTGAAGTTGACGAAGTGACTTTAATGAAGTGACTTTAATGAAACAAGATATTTGTACACAAATATGTAAGATTGAAAATCGTGCCTCAAAGTAAACGGTTTAACATGGTTTACACATCTGCCCTTAATAGTCTGACCAAACGTACATCATGTCTACTGACGTTTCTATAAATAGAAGTACACTTCTTGCTATTGCACTCAGCTCGGTATTGAAACGTTAGAAAATTAAATTATTTTTATAATATGATTACTTCGTAATAATTTTAATTATTATAAAAATATACAATAATTACTTAATGATAAATCTATATAGGTGCTTTTTTCTGCATCTTCTATGCGTTCTGTATTTTTTATAAAATCTGGATATATTTGTCGTATAAGTTATTTTGCTGGCAAAGTGGAAGGTAGTCTTTAAATAAAACTAATTACATTTTTTGCTAAAGTTTCATTAAAACAAAATTATATTTCTAAATATTTAAACGATAATTGGCAAAAGTTTTTCCGTTAAGCCACATTTCGATATGAATTTATTAGTTATAAAGTAAATTAATTATTTGCAGTATCGCTGAGTCTGGATCAGTTGAAAGACGGAGGAAAAATATCAACATCGAATTTCCTTGGTATACTATTTAATACGTAATACATCGACCGTTGTCATCAAGTTTCGAAATAATGAAATCTCCATATGGATATATAAATACACAAACGGGAGCCATTTTTTTCATTCTCTTTAATTTTACACTCAAATACATATGTACACACCCACATGTACAAAGGCTAACACGTTCCTACAATTAGTAATCACTTCTAAAATATTTGAAATAAATTGAAAATTGATTTAAATAATTGATGTTCATAATTGGAGTACATTTTAAAGTAAATTGGAAAACCAAAATTTACAGCTGAGGAGTAAACGTATGGACAAATGAAAGGATTATTTGATTTACATAAATTTGACGGTACAAAAAAAGTAATGTAACACAAAGTTTCTTAATCAACATTAAATTTTTTTTAATAATTAACGATTTGATTAGCGTTGACGAAACATCATACTTGTAAACGTGCATGAAATAATAATTTTCGTTTCCGTACCCAGTTGGTGACAAATGTACATTAAAATTTAACGTGTCTACCAAACTATCAGGATTGTTCAATCCACGCATTGTTAAATGTATCATTTAATATTTAATAGATTTTCGATTTGTTATCCTGATTACCAGCTTATTTATTCTTATTTCAAAAATAGTTTTCCTTTCCCTCGGATTTGTTACATTTCGCACGTTTGCATTTTATACGGGTGGGCATGTATAAAACTGAATGTTAACGTATATTAGTGCGCGCAGTGAAATAAAAAGCGCCTGTAAACAAAGAATGTCAAAAACAAAAAAATATGCGAATTTTCATCATCAATGTATATACAGTAGTATTACAGAGGTTAAATCGAAACTAAAATTTCATTGCATCATAAAGCTGTTATATAGCTATACTCTATATTCGAGGGAAGTTTAAGTGCAACATTCCAATTAACTTCTTTATTACAGTTTAGAAAATTAATGCTTTACTGTGAGTAGTGAATATATATATATATACGTCTATACACGTCATCTTTTCAACGGTAAGGTCAAAGAATTCATATTATAATTTACGTTGGCGTTACAATTACTTAATTAATAATTAATAATAATTGGCTATTAAGCAATTGGTTAATTGCGCGAATGTAATTTAATTATTATTGTTCAGTGTTAGCGTGCAAGAAGCACACGTTTGAACAAGTTACCGTAGGAAAAAGCAAACTGTAAATGATGTGCATATGTTAATATTTGAAAGGCGAGCGTATACATTTTTTTAAATTTCACGAAGAAGCATATAATTTGCCTTGTATAAAAGTAAAAAATTTAAAAAGTTAATATAATGTGTACTTTGCATCTTTGACTTCATCTAAAGGAAATTCCTTTTCAACCTAGTACGTAAAAAATTTAGAAAATAAAGAACCTTATCTACTGAAGATAATTGAATTTCTTATAATAGGATAGAAAACGTTAAAAGTTAAAAATGAATTTTCTTTAAACTGTCGAAAGTATTTTTAAAAAAATTTTTTTTACAAAGTAATAGAAAAAAGAAAATTTGTAGTCGTATATAATGAATATTATTTTAAGCCATATTTGACGGGTTTACGACGTGTACCGTTTTACTTGTAGTGACACCTTGCCGATAGCTGAAAATGACTCTTTATCACGCGATTTCTTTAATAGCCTTTTAGATTTTAGTTTAAAACTTTTGTTGATAGGCTATCTCATTAATACTTGTATCCTATTTAATCTACAATGGTACGTATTCGTCTAGAAGTAAAATATGCAATATAATGCACATCGTGAGATTTGTTTTTTTTCTTTTTTACGGAAAAAAACTCGACATTGCTTTCTACATTCATGATATAGCCTTATTTCTTAAAGAGACGTTAACAGAAATGATAAAAACCGTGACTTGGAAACTATTTGAGAAATCGTATTTGATAAAATTTTATTCTCAACTATCGATAAGCTGTTACCACAGTCAAGTTACATATATAGCAAGTTTAAAAGAAGTTTCACCTATAGTTTTGCAATGAAATTTAATTTTTCCTCAATATTCTTGATTCGAATAAAGTTATAGATAAAGAATTACGTCGAATCGTGTAATAAAGCGTAAAGGGAAGAAAAAAAAAAGAAAAAAGAACCGAAGGCGTTTCATCGATTGATCGTTGAAAAATATTGTTACAAACTGCTTTTGAAAGGAAGTGATTTATTTGAAAACAAATACTTCTCAAAGGAGTTTAAATTTTTTGTCACGTTCATTCAAATCAGAGGTATATCTACTTTTATTATTCATTATTATTGGTCGCGTTTCAGCTGTGCCATTCCTCACGAAGGCTTATTCGTATCCCCCTACGCCTTTGTTATTTCTATTTCCAATTCTTCTTGTGACCAAATCCTTTAGGATACGTGCCTATCGGGAAAACCTCGGCTAGGCTTGGGTAACACCGAAATCGAATGATTTTATACCGGTCGTTCGCGTTGTGGAGTGTGGAAAAATAGCTAACCGATCGCAAAAGCCTTGAATAACGGTCATCCATCCAAGTAGTAAATACTGCGCTCAGCGCTGCTTATCTTTCACGACCGTCCGACAGAGTGCTGGTTGAGTTACACCTATTTTCACGGTTGTCAAAGAATCAAAGGGAAAACGTTGACGTATTCCCTCGAATGTCTTTGATATTCCGATTTGACGTCTGTTTATTCCATTTTATTGAGAAGTCAAAGTCTTATTTACATGTATGTATGTATGTGTGCGTGCGTGCGTGTGTGTACGCGCGCGCATATGCATTGATGAAGATACACGTCGTACGTGTACGTACACTGTCACTCACACGGAAGCATGTTGTCACCTTCCGTCGCGCATGCGCATACAATCGTGGACGCCAGCGATGAAATCCGTCGACGTTAAATCAAAATATCAAGACTATCGATAAACTACGTCGATACATCTTTTGATGCAGTAGACAACTTGGTACATTCTGTTGTACGTACATTCGCGATATGTATCTAGAGTAGGTATTGGTGTGACACCAAAAATTGGCCCGATATATAAACTATAAATTTTGATAAAATAGTGATAATATTGATATAGTGAAACTGTGTACCTTATTTTACAACAGTTTAAAATTAATTAAATTGGCTATTAACCATATTTAGCCATAATTAACTGAATTGAATGATAAGCAGTTAATTATTTGAAATCTGATCGTGAATCGCATTTAATGTATTAAATTGATATTAAGATATATTGCGTATATATTTTCCTTGTTTCTTAATTGAAAATGATGACTTATTGGTACAACAATATTCTATATAGCAATAATTATTTATTACGTGCATATATAGGTATATGAATAATAAATTTATTTAAAAAATTACTGTTTCTACATACGAGTATGAAAATGATTTTATTATTTACATTATTTTTATTCCACTCTTATTCCACCAAAACGAACTAATATTTATAGATGTGTCTGTTTTCCCTGGCAATGCGTATACGGAGATATATCGCATATTTATTTTCATTAAAACAATTTACATTGTATACATAATAAGGCTTTCTCTTAATTAAAATAAAAATATATGAATAAAAGTTATTTGCTATATTACACTTGAAAATAAAATATTTCATTTTTCAGATTCATTACAAAGGGTGGCGAACTAAGAACTGGACTTTAACATCAGCATTATGCGGTTTATCTTGACTCTCATAATTCTGATTCTAGAAATACAGATTTACTTTACAGGTAAAACAATACCGTATATTACTAATCATCATCCAGCGAATATATAGATATAAACTAAAATATATTGACAAAATAAAAATTAAAGTAGACGCTAAGTCTATAAGTATAATTAAAATTTATTAAAATTTTATCACCTTCATAAAGTTACAACTAAGAATCATTAAACGTGTATTAGGAATTTTCAACTCGAGTTCGACGGCTTGTTTGATTGCACTGTAAACTTCAAAGGGTATCATTTTATCGATTACCCATTACAGCTTCACTTTAAGATTCGAACAGTTACACATTTATTAATCTCTTCGTACAACGTTCGTATAACTTTCGAAGATAAAATAGATTAATGTTGGGAAAGTTAATGAAAGAAAAAAAAACATATCATGTAAATATTATAAGTATAATCCATACGTTAGTTTAAAAAGTTCCTTGTTCTCGTAGATAACGCGAAGTAAAAATAGCAGATTTACGAAAACGTTATTGTTGTCTACGGCATTGAATATATATTGACGCATTTAATCTATTTGTTTTAAACGAATGTACACTATTTTTGGAACTAATTTCAATTAATTTGATACAATTCGTGTTCATTTCGACAGCTTGTTTATAACGATATTTTTTAAAAATAAAAACTATACAATAGTCTATTGAGAACTATGCATTATTGGAAAGCATTCATATGAAGTTATTGGTTATTCAACGTGGACTGATTTCCTCTGCGAGTAACCTCTTGAAAGTTGCGATATTCATTCGATAACATATTTTTTCCTTTCCCTTACAATTGCATCGAATCTAGCATAGTATTCGTACGTATTTTCATCGGTAAATAATTTTGTTCAATTAGAATCGAGTTAGACGAACTAAATTTGTATAAACGTTGTAGAGACAGAGTGTGTGTGTGTGTGTATGTGCGTGTATAGAGACGTATTTACTAGGTTCCTAAGAGTATATACATTTGTTACAGGAAGTCAAGCAAAACAAAGCACAAATGCTTACAGTATCGTGACAGTAAATGAGAAAGATTTCGAGTCTGAACAGGAGTTTCGAGGAATAGCTAAGGACATCCTGGCACAAAAAGGGGGCACTGCCACCCTCCCCTGCAAATTGATCGATGCTAGCGCTGGAATAGTACGTATTACAAATTCTAAAATTATACATTCGGAATCGCTAAGAGAGCTTCAATTTATTGCGATTTAAAGGGACGATACCTGAAATTTCTTCATTACCTCCTGTTGTCACTGGTAATATACCTCTACCAAGAGATCCTTAACCCAATTTGAATTGAAACTATTAATGAAACGACATGCTTTTAAACTAGATACTGGCTATCCCGTATAAACTAATTACAAAATATTTAATTAATTGTTAGATACCTCTGTGCGTGCGAGTATGTGTGTGCTGGTCAACATTTAGTTAAAATATCATGCTCGTTAACTTTTATATTGCACGTCCATAAAGACTTTTAATTTACATTACATACAAGATTGTGGAACTAATTTTTAGCATATATTCTAATTTAATTTAAACATTTCTAGGAAACCGAAAAGAGGGAATTATTTTAATATTTTTATTACGGGAGGTTACGAGATGCTTCAAAAAATGTGTTTATTCACTTTTTTGGTTTTAACGTAACTTTTCACATTTAGTCATTTATTACAAATTTTCTCAATATTTATTACATCGATATTGTATTTTGAACATTCATGTTTTATATACGTATAAAATGTATCAAATAAAAAAGTTATGATGAATATCTTCAAAATTTCCATATATATTTAACGGATTTCGAGAGCACGACTCATCTTCCTTAAATTATCGGGTAGAAGAGTACACTATGATTTAGGCATAGGTTAGCAGGCTATTATATTCACAAGCACACCTTCTCAATGTTTGTATATCTGGCCGAGTGTCCATCCGAGTGTCGGTCTCTCTGTGTGAATTGCCAATGTCTCTGGCAATGCGGTAGATCACGTTTCGTGGTTTCCATGAGTGTATTTGTTCGACACTCTTATATAAATCCGAACGTTTTTCAAATCAAAGTTACACTACGAGAGTCCCTTTAAAAATTTACTCAATTCTCAACTCGCAAAATTGCAACTAAATTATTTTGTGACACCTAAAATGAGACTCAGCAATGTTCGCGTTGTCGTAATTTTTTAATGCAGTATTGTAAACGTTACTACAATTTTCCAATAACATTTTATTATCCGATATTGACTTGTAAAATGTATATTCTGATTGAAAATGAAATTATTGTTTGACTTAACAACTTTCCATATATTTTATCAGGCATTCAATGACATCGCTGTTCAATAAATAACGTATTTTACTTAATTTATATTTTGAATAATATCAATATTTTACAAGATAAGTATTTTAGAAACCGGATTGTAGAATAAGGTACAATAGTATTATTACTCTTGACATTCGTGCTAAATATTTTTGTTAAATAATAGAAAATAGTAATATTGAAATAATGTACAATAATGTATATACTTGGCGATCCTCATTACAAGAAAGTATCTTTACTTTGCTTCTCTTATTACGAAAGATAGATACTAGAGCCACGGCTCCTCGAGGGACTCGATAATTCTCGGTGACGATTTTCCTGCCTCTCTCTCTCTCTCTCTCTCTCTCTCTCTCTCTCTTGATTTAGGGAACTTTGATGAACAACGCGGCTCCTTTGTTGAACTTGGTCAGTACTTTAGCGGTGGAAGATGGTAGAGGCACTTCCCAGTAGCTTGTTGACGGATCCCAAGTAAAAGAGAGCGAAGCAGTTGGTCGTTCTATCCCAAAGTCACGGACGGCATAAATTCTCCCGGGGGTACAGGAGGTAATTAGCATCGTGGCTCATCAGGGATCTTTTAATTTAGACATTTTTAAACCCCAACAAATTTAAATATTCCGAATGTATATACATACGCAAATAATACTATAATTACGAAATGTTGGTGTTTGTTGAAACTGAACGAAGATAACCATGTCCCACTAAATTCTGGGAGGTGAAGCTTAAATTGAATCAAACACTTGCATTCAAATCTATTCAACGTACTCCCTCATAATGCTCGCTGCCTAGGATCCTTATAATATTGTTATAATTATTATTGTTTATTTATTAATTAAATTTATCGCGTCGGGGCGATTAATTAAAATGGCGCAATAAAACGTTTAAAATCTTTACCTTTCAATTAACTGAGAGAACATTGCTACAGCGGTGCAAGCTCTCGAGCTTAGGATACAATATATACACTTGCATACATTTGCACAACCTAGGGTAAGCGATCCAGTTTCTGTGTCCGTCTATCAACTGTACATAGTATAATATATACTTTATACTTCCGGGTATTAGTATTTTCAATTATTATTATTGTATTTTCTTAATTTTACTATTTCTAATATATTATTATTATTATTATTAATATAGTGCGCAATATCGTTTAGTCCATTGGGAAGCGAAACCACTGCTTATCTTTATGCGCTATAACTAAACAAATTAGAGAAGAGTCAAGTATCATAATATTACTAATACACTGATACTCCCCTTGTTCTTAAGTTTATGAATATCGTAGAAATATTATAAACCTCTTTAACTAACGAGAATACGTAATTAAATACTTTTCGCTGCTATTTAATTTTATTTCTTCAATTAAGATCAGTTTATGATAACTTTGAAATTACTTTTCACGTAGAATGTAAAAATATCTTGATTTATATTAATATCATTTTAATAGTCAATGTATACTTAAATTTAAATTTATATATTGCTTTTGAGTATTATAAACGTTATAAAGCAATAAACAGAAGTTTCGAAAGTGAAGAATCACATCATTGAACGAAACATTGTTTCAAATGAGTTTAAACCTAATACAGTTGAATACATTGTTTGGATCAAAGACTTATAATTAAATATAAAAAACAACTTTAATAACTTTGGGTGGATGCAAAGTAGATTAATGATGCAAAATGAATCCTAGTTGATCACAGATCCCAACATGCAGGATCAAAACTCATAAATATGCCAGTATTATCAATGCTGCCCTCATCATAATTTTAGAATAGTGTCAAAAGTATTATAAGTCCAAACTTTCACCGGAATACATTGTATACCAGACATACTGGATCAATTTAAAATGTTTTGGGAGTTTAAAGTAAACTTTTGGAATTTTTCGAAAAAAGTGTTCATTCATTGGCTGTACAAGGTTATGATGTATATATACACTTTCAATTTGTCACGATTTAAATTGAATTTAAAATATAAACATACAAAGTTTTTAACAAGGAGCCACATCCATATAAGAAATCAAAAATATTTTATAGTCGTAGATAACTGACTAGTTGAAAGTAAAAACTACCTACTAAATATACGGTTTTTCGCAACTTACGAGCATTTTTTTTTGGATTGAAAGTTCCGAGCTAATTTATATCAAGTTAATGAGTAGGAAAACTTCCGAGGAAAAAGATATGACGATTAGGTCAAAAACGAGAACAAAACTAGAAGTTTTAACGTTAAATTAACTTATCCTGTATTGTCTTTTCAACTTTTTGTAGGTTTATTATTTTATATTTTATATCTACGTATAGCAATAGCGTGGTTTTCACATATTTATAATGCATATATTTTCATCCACTTTCGTTACTTAGTATTTATAAAATATGGCAATTCGCAATTTTTCAATTTCTTATACTTTCACAATCGTTAATGTAGGACGAACAACCAAAATTCCTAACCAACGGAAACTGTTAAAAATATAGTATTTTGTGAAACGTTTTATCAATTCAAAAATGTAACAAAACGAATCGAGGTCTGAAAATTAAATTCAATATATTTCGAGCAAGAAATAAATTGCGATCAAATATAGGATTTTTAATAGAGTTTTGTTTACTTGCAAATGTGTAAAAAAATATTCAATACGATTTCTGTTATGTAAAAATATAACGATAATATGCAAATAATAATATTTACATCATAATAATACATATCATCAATAAACAATGCGCCGTATAAAAATTAAATTAAAATTCAAATCGCAATGTAAACTTTTTCTTGGTATGTACTGCAATGTAGACATAGTAATACAAGTATGCAATAACATTAAATAGTTATATCTCTAAAACCAACACTGAAAGTCTTTGAAAACTTTTAGTACATTATTCTCATTCCTCTTCCAAGCCATATATTAGTTTTTTTTTTAGAAAAATTCTAAGAAAACTCTTTATACAGTTTAAGAAAACGACTCCCTTTTTTACCAGCCAAAGATATAAGACTCCCATGTTGAAACTTCAAACTTTGCAGCTATTTATTTTAATTTTTACTACTTCTTTCAATACTAAGCTGTCGACCATTTACAAAGTATACCTAAATTAAAATAATCACATAACTCCAATTGCCCCATACTCTAGTGAATTTCGTAAAATAAACTTTTCCACTAAATTACGTTAAACGGGAAAAATTTAAACTAATTACTAGAAATTATTGATTGCCCCGAAATCTACAAAGTATATTTTATAAAAATATTCAGACAAAGTTTCGTAAAATTACGTATATCATAAATATTTTATTCATAAGTTATGAATAAAATTCAGTCAATCTAGGTGATTTCATTTGAATTTCGGCACTTTATAAAACTTGGAAGGATCAACGGAATAATATATTTATTTAATTTACTACGCAGAAAAATGAAACTAGCGATATATTTTTCATAGTAATATACAATAGCGTAATTTTCAAAAAGAAATTGACAATCCGTAACAAGTTTGTTTTAATAAAAATAGATATAAATTGGTTCGGCTTTGATCTTCTTGTGTAACGTATTTTTCAAACCCATCTATACATAGCTACGCAATGGTGTAATATAAAAACTTTAACAGTTAAACTATTTCCATTTAAATGAAATAATGTCAGTAGCCAATTAATTTCTAAATACATTTAAATGGCTTGACTGATTAAATTTAGAAAGTTTATTGCAATTTCTTTCGTTTTAGAGCGTGGATATAGATTTTTAATTTTTAGATCTTGATTAAATTGTATTAAGTGTCACCTTAATAAAGCGATGAATAAGCCATTAAACCAAAATTGAAAAGAGTATTTTGGTTTAATGAAGTATTTATTGATCCTCTTGCCCTAAAAATTAGATTACATTATTTCCTAACGGTTATAAACTTGGCTAAGAGTTTGTCAAAAACAGAGAGCATTATAAGCTGGCGGAGAAGAAGACAGTTACTTTGAAATCTCTGTGTATGTCAAGAGAATCACATAGCGTACATTGCCTCCAGAAGAGGACGCATATGGATAAAAGATGACTTTATCCAAGTTGACTTCAACTTCTTTTGCCCTTCTCTCTTCCTATCTCTCTTTCTTTGTTACTTTGTATACGTATGAGTGTGTGCGTGTCTATGCGCTTAAAAAGGAAAAGGAAGGATATGTAGAGAAGCGTGAGTTCTCGACGAAGGATACGCAAAGTGGAGATGGAAAGAGAGTCAGAGAATCAGAGGGAAGAAGAGAGAGAGAGAGAGAGAGGAAGTGGAAAACGGTGGAGAATACTAAGGAGGTGCTTTTGGCATATCTAAAAATCCGTGTAGAGGTTTCCAGTTCTTCCAATTTTCACACAAGTTATAGCGGCATTTTTGTCATCGTTCCTGTCTTCCAACTCCCAATGTTTTCCGTTTGTTTCAGGAAGACAAGTTTTCCTCGACCAAGTAGTTGTATTTTTTCCACAATATATTGTGATTCTTCGACCTCCACATACAGTTTTGTATATTCGCAGGTTACTATTTCGCGCCTAGTGAAAACTTAATTTTCGCTCATTGATTTTTTACTTCAACGTGTCGACGTATAAGTATTTACCTCGCAATAATATAAAATTAACACGGCCGAATCAAGAGTAGTACACATAAAAGTTTAAACGTTGAGAAGTTGTAGACTCCTTTACCCATCGGGTGAGGTATAATTACCGAACTCGGAATCAGACACGTAGTACCCGGGGAATTCCCTGACGAGAATAATAGCTAAGTCTTTGGCACCAGAGGCTCCGACTTGTGTTGCGTCATTATTTGATGCACCGTATCGACAAATGCTTCACAGTCGCACTGCACTACCACACCCGCGGAAACTTATTTCGGGCGCACACTACTGCAAAAACTATTGTTTGTAACCGATGCGTACTGTGTATGACGTACTACTGTGATTGTGAACACTCGCGAGACTTGAGCTCGGTGATCACGCGACTGCGAAAACGCATGGACGCGTATACACCTGATATTCCGCACTCCTGATACTCGTGGGCGCCGATGATTACTCGTGCGGATAAACCAGTTTTACGCATTTTTGTGGCACATAGTGCAATATCGAAAAATTGAAAATATTATTGACGATATTATTATTTAAATTTAACATCACTTCTTTAAAATGTAATTTTTCAACGTGAAATACTTTTTATCCGTGTATTTACGGATGAACCAGTTTTGTAACTATCGTTAATTAACTTTAAATAAACAATGTTATTAATTATCGGTTGATTGGCTTACTAAAATATTTGTGGTGCATAACATTAATAGACAACATATCCGATACTTGTTCAACTATAGCAATTATGTCTATTGATCATCTTCTCGCATAGGATTGTCAAAAGAGACTCATTGGATGATCAAAGATTATCTCATATGCTGCGCATTTGACGTTTTATTTGATGTAGGTGTTCTATACAACGATTTATACTCAATTGTCCCGTGCATTGTTCTACGAGATAAATATTGATTAAAATACTTTAATAATGCGCAACAAATACGCTCTAATAATTTTGTACAATAAGAAAAGGTGAAAGGAAGATATTCATGAAATAATCTAAATAATACAATTGTGATGATGCACGTAATCTAAGAAGATAGAGAGTGTGAGAGAGAGAGAAGAGAGGAGGAGTTAATTGTGTCGTACAAGATCAAAATAAAGAAACTTTGCTTTATAGGATAATTTTATTTTAATGCAATTTGAAGCCAATATAAGTATAATTTCTACGTGAGATAATTAAATAATGTTTTCAAAAGTTCAATCAAATCTATTATCTAAATCTGGTGCCATTACTATTCACCTTTATCCGGAATAATCTAACTAATTACTGATCCAAAAGAATTTCTCAAAATGTGAGAGTGGCGAATCTTTCTAAAATGAGAAAAAGTTTGGCAATTCTGAACGCTCTTATCTCTACTCACTTCCAGGGAAAAATGTTTTATTCAGTGGAAAAATTAATTTAACGGTATAAATATTATTTTTAATAAAAAAATCTTTTTATTCCGCGGTGACCGAAGTTATATTTATAACTCGTATATCATTTTTAGCACATTAGGAACTGTTAAATATATGTAAATCGCGATAATGAAAAATTTCCACGCAAGTTATTTATGTGTAAGGGAAAAATAGAGTCACGCGTGTTAGGTATCTTAATTCTTAACGCGTTTTAACAATTTTAATTAACGTTGTTTGGAAGATTAGAAAATAGATATAAAAATGCATAAACCATATTTTATTCTTGATATAATGTTCCTAATAATATAGATTCGATGCAAACTAAAGATTCAAAACGAACTTTAAAAATATCATTTTCGAAGTACTTTGACATCGTTATTTTACCTTCTTAAATGTGGTATTCGATTACGTACCATTTAGTAATATTAGCACTTGTTATGCGGAATTATACATGACTGGGTTACTTACATTATTAAGGATTTTTACTAACTTATTTTTGTTTTCAACGTAATAAGAGTGTATTAAATATTATTCATTTTTCAAAGATTTCCTAATTTTTACGTTATTATAGGTCACGTGGGTGAGGCGTAAAGACAGGCAACTGCTAACCGTTGGGCAACATACTCATTCCGTTGATAAGAGATTTATGGTGAAACATTCGCACTCCGAGTGGTCTCTCCTAATACAAAAGGTCACTCACGAAGATGCAGGCTTGTATGAATGCCAGGTAAGTTTATATGTATACATTATGTACACAGACAACTATTAAAATACAATATGGAATGTTAATGGGTAGTAAAAGCAATTTTAAATTCAGTTTAAATAGATACTATTTTAATATCGTAAAATTTAATACCTTAATTTAATAATAAGATCAGGAACCAATTTCTGATCAGTATATTAGTTTAGTAAAATAATAAGATTTACATAAACGTGATTGTAGCTATATATAATTGAAAGATTAAACAATCAATAATAATTGGTTACCAGGCTTGATCAGGAATTGGTATTTGTACTGAAAATATAATAATCAATATTTGGTACTTCCCTTTTTTTTCTTATACTGATGCTTACTTTAAAAACGGCACTTATTTTATTTTTCTGTGATGGCTAAAAGAAACTTTAATACTTCAATTTTCCGTATGTATCAAAATATATAGAATTGTTAAACTTTGTTAACATAAAATTACGAATTAACATAAAATTATTCTATGAAAGTACGGATTCGCCTCAACTGATCAACCGTTGGGTATGTGATAAAACATACATTCATTGCAAAAACTAATAAAAATGCTTCTATAATAATAATATAAAATAATATTAAAAACCGTATCTTTGCACTGAATTTTAATAATTATTTTCATTACAATTTGGATATTTCTTATATAAAAAATTTCGTAAAATCGTGGCATTGGTTCATTAGCAATGATATTGCTAGCAAATATTTTCCAAAGATTTCGCGGGTAGAAACATAAAATTATAAAATTTAAGTAAATTTTGTTTTTATTGCTGTGTTTAAATTATTTAAGCGTAAGAAAAATAATACGATGTTTGAAAACGTATTTGAAATAAATAGTACGGGTGTTTTGCTGATACTTACAAATAAATCTGTGCGCGCGTGTAATGCACTTTAACGATCTATATTCTTTTTACGCGATGTAAGCTTTTATGCTAATGCTTAAACAAAAATTATGTATCTTTTTTTTCATTCTACACTGCGCACTTTTGATTCAGGTGTAGTTTTAAAACAAGAAATTACAATTTGTAAAGTTTCATAGAAAATATGCAATTTGAAAGTGTTAATTAAGAACGAATTAGCAGGTACTCTACCATGAAGTACATAAAAATTATATTATTTAGAAAAGTTATACACAAAGAAAATTGATGCATTCGGTATTTACAATCCATTGAAACAAGTTACAACTGATCCTGGACCGTGACCTACTTTTTTTATTAATCGTGCAAACTTAGTAAATTAATATGTATAAATGTCTTGAAATCACTTAAAGCTATTAACTTGAACGATTCTTGATATATATTAATAAATTGAAATTGTAGCAGATACGATGAGAGAAATAGAAGGAGCGAATAGATTCATGGATCACGTCGAACTAACTGTTAAGCTAATTTAGTACCTCAACTGTAATACTCGAAATGCACCCCATCATTGAAGAACTTTGCGAAGCCCATATATATTAAGGATATACGATTACTGTTCTAATTAGATAAGCTTTACCGTATTCGGTTTGTAATCTGAAACAAAACTGTACTCCGTAAGGGCTCTCTTGTATCATACCTGTATAAAATTGTACCTGCTGGTCAGTATATAATATGAAGAGTAGAAAACTATGTTATCTCGGTTTGTCCAAATTATAGACGTAGTACATCTGCCAGAAAAATTCATATAATTAATATACTCCTATGTATATATAATTAATCACGTAATTACATTTGTATAAAGTTTTAGTAAACGTTTGATCAGAATTAAATTAAGGTTAATCACACATTAAACGAATTAGACGAACAATAATAATTCTAAAGTTCAAGATTGTATAATATTAATTTTGAGGAAATTATTACAATAATTAATATGATGGAAAATAGCAGAGTTATAGAGAAACCAGGTTAACGTGACTATCAAAGTCGAAACATTGATGAGCTTTAGCGAGATTGAAATGAAATTTTACATGCTCATAATGATAGGCTTGCTTTCGAGATATACAAATTAACTTGGAAAATTTCCTTTCGCTATTCTCGTTTATTATTTTCTTCTTTTAACGCCTCGGCATTATTTTTCAAAAATAGACTTTCATCGATTTTTTTCCGAGCACACAGTTTTGAAAATTACTTCGTGTCAATTTTACATTCTAATTATAGTAGCAAAAGTTGCAAGAATGCATTAAAAATTGTTGAACAAATTTTTTCCATTGATAAAACAATGTTTGTCTAGGTTTTAAAAATTCAAAAAAAATAATTTGTTTCAAGAACTTTGTTACAGATTATAAGAAATACGTACTTTTAAAGAATATTTGAAATACTAATATTGCGAAAAGTATACACAAGGAATAGCGTGATAGAGGTTCATTTTCATTTATTGGCAATATGTCACCATGTATAAAGTTACATGTTATGAAGAAGTTTACTTGAGTCTAGATAAAACTGAATATTTATATTTGTACCAAAAAAGTTTTTACTGCTTACATAAATTTTAAAAGAAGCTATGTAACGTCCATTGCATAATCCATTAAAAATTTTACAGAATTTCGATCGAATTTGACGTTGAAAAGTGACATGTAATGTACTTCATATCTTAAAAATGTTAAAGTAGTAATGATTTTCTTAAAAATTAAATTACAGATCTGTGATAAAAATAGGAGCGTTCACAATGAACAATTTAATAACTATAAATAAAGAATTAATAGGCATGAATTATACATCATTTTATAAAACGACTAAAAGAAAGACGTATACTTAATTTAAAATTGGTCATTATTTCCTGTGATGGGGTAGTATAATAAATTCTTCATTTCCTTCATGGATTATTATTCGCAATGTGTATTGAAGGTGATAATAATAAACTTACACTACTAACGTTTAACAATATATAACTTTGACCACATAAGTAGACGATACGATTATAATGCTAATATTATGGGAAAAATATTACAAATCTTTTTAAAAAAAATGTTAGAGTTCATTTCTCTGCATGCTTTGCTAGAAATTTAACTATCGTTTTTAGTTATGACATAAAAAATTAGGTAATTCAAGTAGTTAAAGATTAGTTGATTATTAGCCAAATTTTATCTAAAATCAGCTAAAAATGATCTAATTCGAATAGTTAACAATATGCTTATTTTTATGCTAAATTTCGCCTAAAATTAGTTAAAAGTACTATCATATCCAAACATGCGTGAGAATTGGCATGTTGATAAAAGTATATGTTATAGGTATTTATAAAACAGTATATAATCTATTATAAATTATGAAAATTTCGATAAAATTTAATTATCGAACTTGAATATTGATTAAAACAAATGAAACTATATATCTATTTTTGTACAACTAGAGAAGTATAATTTTCTTTAGACTTGGTGAAAATTAGTAAATAATTGATGGGTAAATGTCGGTTACGATTTCTGTGAGGGTTACGCAGTATCCATCAATAACGTAGGTGTAAAATGTGTACACGAAATGTTGTATATGATACATTATATGTTTGTTGTTTGTCCAGGTGGCATCGCATCCCGTCCAACAATATTTCGTACGGCTTAGCGTAACCGAGGCCTATTCCGTGATTCCTGGTGCTCCTGATCTTCATGTAAAACAAGGTTCAAATTTGCGACTAGATTGCCAGCTGATGTTGGCGACCGAGGCGCCGCTTTATGTATTTTGGTATCGCAATTCGCGTATGATTAATTATGATTCAGAGCCCGGCGTTAGGGTCGAATTGACAAAAGTTGGATCAGTTCTCGAAGTTGAGAAAGCACAGCTAAGTCACGGGGGTAATTATACTTGCGCACCCAGTAATGCGAGAGAGGCCTATATTATGGTACATGTACTCGAAGGTAAGCTACATCATTTAGTCTACTCGCTTTATAAACTTCCTTACTATAATTAACCTTTTCAAACATTTTACGAGCACCTGCCAATTATGCGCATTTAGAATACCTTTTTCTTTTCAAACGCTTTGTTATACCTTTACACAAATAATAGCCTTTTTTTATATAATATTTATAAAATAAACGTGTAAATGTTTTAGATAACGAGATACGTTGTAAATGCAAGATAAGCGCTACATATCTATGTCGAATTTTCATTTTTTCTTACCGAGATTTTAAAAAAAAATAAACTAAGGATCACCTTTTACCTTTGTACATGAATAATAACATTTCAACGTTTCGTATTTTCATTATAGTTTTATTGCTTAAAAAAGATAAAATCAAATCTTTTGAATAAGTTGATTTAAAACTATGAGGTTTAAGGGCTTTTTATATCTAGCATGGTTTATTTGCGCATCTAGCGTGTTACGGATCAGCCTTAAAGTGCTTTTGCGGCTCTGACGTCAAAGATCTTATGGAAAAATATGGCTTTTTTCTGAAGCGAATACTTTTTATAAAAACCGGCTACTCGTCAGACTTTTTCTCAATTCCTATGTATCGTATACAAGATTAGACGACTTATATTTAAACTTTCGTACGGTACGTGTCACTGAGTACACCCAACGATATTGGCTTATCTTTTTTTTTGTCTAACGAAAATTTATACATATATACACACACACACACCTAATGATGCTAGGTGACCCGTTTAACATTTTCTTCGTCTAATAAATGCAACAATTAAATTACATTGAACGCTGCAGTTGGTATATCGATGGTCAAACAAATCTTTTTAAAGTTACAATATTTAGAATGAAATATTATATGATAGGAGGAAACATATTTTGATAAGAGTTACAGAATGTTCGCATTTGATAAAATTGAAATATTCTAAAGGGGTTTTCGTGGCATATAGATAGATTTTCTTTGAATTCCCTTAAGGGGCCGACACGCTTGCTCGCATACACAAAATTCATGAATTTTAAGTTATCAATAAAAATGGTATGTATACAAACTGAAAAATAATGCATACGTAACTGGATGTACCAAACGTGAAACTGATCAGTTGACTAAAATAAAATACGTATACCAGTCTGTATGTATATATATATATGTAGAACTTTGGTTGCAAATTTTTTTAGAATCTATCTATTCCGAAACTTAATCAGGATTCCTAATCTAAAAATCTTCACTCGATCATTTCATCTATACGAGTCTGAAAAACGAACCTTGATTCGTTATCTTTCTAATAGTTTCAAGATACGAGTGACATAAATGATTTTAAAGAAATTGATTTGTTCACGATTTTAAATTACTTTTAATACGTACCATGTACCATATATTCTTAGGATTGTTGAATTGTGTGCAGTACAGTAACTCATAGTTTACCAAAGTAACGTACGTTTTAAATAACTACTTAAACAGTATATTAAAGTATTTTATCTTACACGATGCATTCAAAATCGATTAACAAGTTGTGAACATTTGAAAATCTGGAAATTATAAATAATAATTTGTTAAGATTACAATAACACGTGTAATAATGGTTGTATATCAACATAATAAAAACAGTCGTATTTAGTTTATTTAGAGTTGCGCTCTCAGAATACGGATACTTTTTTTTCGTATAGCAATATAAAATGCGAAAGCCCATTACCTCGACAAATTTAATTTTCTTTTTTTATGGTGACGCATGGGAAGTTACAACTGCAGGTTTATATACTTTTTCCACTCGAAGTGTGTGTGTATATGTGTATATATATATATATATATCCATCCTTCTTGAGCTGTTATTCGTTATATCGTACAAGTTAGAAACGCGTGAATACAAGATAAGGGAGAGGAATGAGTTTGTAATTTCATTTTGTAGAGGAAGAGAAGCCTGCGGCGATGCATGGAAGTGACCGACGGAACTCGAGTCCGGCAATTTTGGCGAGCAATTTTCTCGTCTTGTTGCTACTGGCTGTCAGCTGGAGGATACCTAACTTCGCAAACCTTTATCCAACGTGAGCTCTCCTCGAGCGTTGTCGTTGAATCTTCCTACGAAACTTAGTCATCTATATATCATCGACATCCAGCTGGTAACGGTGGCACGCATTTATACATACCTATGTACCCACTCATCACGCTCATCCAATTATTCGTAACATAACGATAAGTCGGGAAATAACACTGGACCGAAACAGAGCTTCTCCCCATTTTACGCGTCTTGCGACGGAATTCACCCTGTTCCTTCGTTCTCTCCTGCTTACCGACATCACGTATGTACATAGTTATTATACAATCGTCTGCGGATCGCGTATACAAGCGATATTGAACGTACAAGAAATTAAGGTTACGCGCAACGATTACTCATTCAAACAAATATTATTTATCTTACGGATCGATATATAAATACTTGTAAATGTAGATCCTACACGGTCACTCAGCGGGATATTTTTATTTTTTTCACGCGCATCGTCATATATACGCTCGCTTTATTCGATATAGACGAATGCATATTCATTTTCCGATCATTCGCGCAATCGAATTTACGTGCACCTCTCGACGTGAATGAAATCTTGCGACGTTTTAAAATAATAAGGATGTACAATATAATGATAACCACAGTAATGTAATAATACATTTTTGTATATCGTATATATCATATTCTCGATATATGTATGTATAAAGACTACGATTAGTGTAAACATGAGAAACGACATATGTGTAATATACATATACATCACACGTACATATAAATATATATATATATTATATGATTTAGCTAAATTATCTATTTGTGATCGTGTACGTCAAACAAACTATTAATTATAGACACATTTTTGTACAAACTACTTTTACCGAGGAAAACAATTATAATTCATATCATTGCTGGAGACTGCGAGGGGAGAAAAATTAGTTGCGTTTACTGAATACTCGAGGAGCAGTAATGTATGAGCTTAATGATTTTTATGATTTTTCAAGTTTTGAGACTACCTTTTATATTATTTATTCATTCATTTATTCTATATATCCATTGTTACAAATGTTATTGATATTCTGATCTATTTGAGAAAAGTAAAGCATTATTTCTTCATTTCTAATGTAAAATTCAGTGTATAATATATTGCATAACAGCTACATTAAATGTGTTGGTCTGGTTTGATCGATTTAAAAATATTATTTTATTTTAATTATTCAGATTTATTTTAATCTAAAACATGAAAAAGTAAAATATCGGTATTAAATTTTAATCAATTTGGTGTTTAAAATGAAAAATTGAAAACATTTTTATTAAGCTCTTAAACTTCAATGATTTAATGCTCATATATTTGAAAAGATTGTACGTTCAAGTATTCATTAAGACATATCTTTTGAGCGTTAATTTTTAATAGAGTCTTGTGCAGTATAAGATTGCTCGTAGTTCTATCCAACCAAATCAAACGTAATCAGATTACTTTGACTTTTTTTACTAAAACTTCGTGAAATACATTTTAAATAAGATTTTGTATTTACATTGTACTGTAAAATATGAATTTTTTAATACATTTTTACGTCATTTTTTCATTTCAAATATATTAATTTGACGAAGAAAATAGAACCTTCTTTTAAAAAAGTGCTCTAAACTGAGAAAAGTAATCCTTTGAGGCAAAGGATCTTTTTTAACTGTTAAGAAATGTGGATTAGAATACAGCAAAAGGTACATGACTTAACAATTAAGTTTTCAGTGACTTAAATTATTGTGCAATGTCTGCTAGAAAGTCAGGAGTCTTTCGCGTTAAATACCCTTCAAATTAAAGATAAAATAAATATAAAAGTACAATTTTTTTAAAATAGTTTCAAGAGTTTTTTTATTCGTTTTATAAGCAATAAAATACTATTCGTTGACCTTTATATTACGTGAATTCAATAGCATTTCTTAATTTGCAATATTTGCGAATCTTAAAATTATTTTAAAATAGTATAAAGACTATGTAGTACCTGTAAATGAAATCTATTCAGTAATATTTAATTAACTCTTTAGTGAAACGTAAAAAATGTCATGCGTTCGTATGAAGTATATAACGTATAAAGTGAACGCAACCGAATTTTTCTTACCGTCAAATCGATACTTTGCATCGAACTATAATTTGTACAAAAAAGTTATAATCGTTTAAGGAACATTATGATCTCTCTACCAGTAAAAATATTTTTAACTACAATTCAAGTACAGTTGAAATTGTTTAATACTTTATGCAATAAAATCATTCGAAAGGTGAATAATTTCTTCAGTCAACATGTTAAAATCTATTATTGCAAATATTATTTGAAGGATTCAAAAGAACAGATTATTGTATAATTAATGTATTATGCGGAGTAGGTATTATCGTTTTGTGCTTTATAATAACAATGCAATGCTAAAAAATATTGTTTAAATATTATTCTGCCAATACACAGTTAAGGTAATTATTCAGATTTACATTAATATTAGTCCGCAATTTCCTATTAAATATTTAACAATAATTTGTGTATTATTGATCTTAAATTTAATTAAATTACTTCCCCACTAAGAGTATACGGTATTCGTATATAAGGTCAATAGTACTGCCAGAATAATATTCTCCGCGGTAAATGGCCACATTTATAACCTCGATAAACCTTTGTCATACCTATTTAATGGTCACGCACCCTCACTCGGATACTAAATTTAAAATAATATTCAAAAATTAAGAGAAAAATTGAATACATTTAGACTTTTTTATCATTATTATTATAAGCTGGCGGTACATAAACATTTAATATTTCAACATATAGCTAATTAAATTTTTGTTTTATTTAAGCTTGAAATACTTACTGACATATATTAAAATTCTAACAATATTGTTGAGAAGACAAATAAATTAGTAGCAGATGGGCTAATAAAACATCGGACATTGTAAATAAATTTGTATTAAAATATATTAACAATTGATTTATTACGGTCACCTATTTGCAATACTCTGATATCTATCAAATTACAATTATCAAACAATATACATTTTAGATTAAAAGCTGACAAATGACGAAATATTTTAAATAATTGTAATTTTACATAATCTTAAAATGTAGAGAGTTACATGGAAATACTTTATTCGAATAATTTTACGTTAATGAGATGATAATCCATATAGAGATAAGAAAATAAGTTATTGGTTATAAATATATTACTGTCAATTAATTAAAAATATAAATTTAAATACTCAAGTATGAGAATTGTTGCATTAAAAAATAATCATTTTTTTTATTAATACACCATCAACGTAAAAAATTTGCGATGAAATTAAAATTTTGAATCAATTTTTATCTTAATTTTATCTTAAGAATAAGTTTAAAGTCAAAGATCATTTTTAATTTGCAATTATTGGTGATTTTTATCAATATTCATCTTGAGGGTCCTTAAAATATAATGCAATATTTGATAAATATATGTTGACCAATTATAATTTTCTGTTAATAGACGGAGAGAAAACGTGAATAAGAATTACCAAAATGTTCCTAGTAAAATCTTTCCTTGTTTACGGTAACATAATCGCTTTCTGGTTAGTTAAGACCAATTCTTGATCATACCTTCACGCATATAAAAATTGACATTATTTTCCATATTATACCGTAACATATTCATTTTGAACTTAATCCATTACTATATAGTGTTGTCCAAATATAGTAATATTGAAAAATTAGTTTCCTTACGAATATATTAAAAGATGATCAACAATTGGATGTTGATCAGGAATTGGTTATGATACGGTATAAAAGTTTAATTCAGAATTGTAAAAAAAATCGAGAATCAGATTGATATTTTATTATTACAGATAGTAATTATAATAATTATTATAATAATAATTAATAATTTAAATACGTTTTACAAAAATATCTCTCCGTGCATACAAATTAAAGTGTTAAATGAAATTAACGTTGTACTGTTTTGTACGATATTTTCTAATCTAATGTTCAGTCTAAAATAAAGACAAATTAATTGATACAATATTTAGATTTTAAACAAGAATACAGAGCGTACTATCCACAAACTTTTTTACTTGTTTCATTTTCAGATCTGTATAAAGCTTCTCTCTCGATAGAAGCTGTGTTCAAGTTATAGAGAGATTCGTCATACGATTGAGCGAAATTCAACGAGAATTTGTACATTACAATCTTTTGATAAAATTTGTCTTGTCTATTTAGATCAGCGATGAGTCGCAAGTTAAACTGAACTTCGAGAAAGAGCCTTATTAATTTAGTAAAATCTGTACAACAATGTGTATCACCGAATAAAATTTTCACTGCGTAAAATGTGAAAATTTGGATATTTGTTCTAATTTGCTCAAGTGTTCATTAGATAATAATCGACATTCGTAAGGGTTTTGTAAAAAATATTGTGTTTTATAAACATTTATATATTTTAATTCATACAATAAAATTACTCAAACATTTACTTACATTAAATATACACAATACTGAATGTAAGTTGAGCTTTCACATAATCACTGTGATTGTTTGAATAATTAGTATAAATATAGTATATATAATATAATAATTTTAATTAAAAAAATTAAGTTTGTTAATTGTAATATCAAATTTATTTACTGTAAAAAATGACTGTAACTCTAAGGCGTTGTAATCAAATATGAATTGATCTATTGTTGCTATTACTTATATAGTTATAGTAATGTAAATTACGAGAATGGTTAAGTAGTTCAACATGTGCCAATTTTATAATAACACGAATACTATAATTATTATGTAGTAATATGTTGTAAAAATATTCTCACGCTGTTAATCTAAAATAAGACCATTTTATTATTGACTATCCGAAAGGTAAATTTCGCATTTGTTGGATGAGCCAGCTAATTAAGTATATTGAAACGGTTTTTCCGAAGTCACGATGCAAAATTACATGACATATATAATTTCGGTATTAAATTTCCTTAGTTATACAGGAACATATAAAGTACACTGAAAAAATAGTATAATAATAATTACTATATTTTATAATAACTTAAGCCTTAGAGGTCTGAGAAAATGCGTTCTCATTGTTTGGGTAATCAATATTCGGCATTGGTTTGGTTCTAACTTGTAGATTTCAGATCACTATTCAGTACAAATTATGAGCTCATTAAATTTTTTAAATCCCGATCCTCTATGGACTAAGAGTATGATACTCGATTGTTGTTATTTTTTTTATATTTTGCTGCAAATGTTAAACTATCTACATAATTTTTGTTATTAATTGCAATATGAATTACCAATTATATTTCTGGGATTTCAAAAAATTAAAAAGTTCTTAATTTGTACTGAAAAGAGATTTGAAACCCCCAAAGTTAGAACCAAAATAAGGTTAAATATTGGCAAGTAATACAACTTCAGAATGTTACAAATTAAGAAAGAAGATAAAATTGAAGAATGCTTTCGATTTAAGCCTAAAGTCAGACAGTTAAAACATTGAATGTGAATGTACCGTTATTTACACTGTATTAAAATTAACTAATAATTTCATTATACTTATTAGCACTTATCCAACAATAACTACATATTTTTACATTGTAACGCAATCAGATATTTGACCTTACATTTAGCTCTTTCAGACCTGCCAAATTTACACGTGATATACGTAACTTTACCTAGTAAGTTTCGACTTGATTTTTCTTTCTCTATTCTATTATCGTATGGAATATATTGTACATAACAGTTGATCATCATTGAAAATTAATTTTTAGTAGTATTTGGAAGCAGGGGAAACATTGGGTCTGAAAGGGTTAATTAAGAACATGGTCCTCTGCACCATGAAATGAAAAGTCTTCGATTGATTGTATAATATAATATTACATATCGAGTAAATATAATTTTTAGAAGACTCTCACGGACATGCATTAGGTATGTGAACAATTCTACAATGTATAGAGTTATATCCTAAAATCTTTAGATTCAACAAGCAAGCGTTGTTGAGAATCAAAACAGTTACTTCCTAAGGTAGTTTGTGCACAACTTCTTTGTTGTAAATCCAGCGGTTAAATCAAGTAGTTTAGAGTTAAGAAAATATATCATGAACTTTAAGATATATCTGCAATAAAAATATTGGAAGAGAGTTAAAGAGTAAGCGTTAAAGTAAGAGATACAAAAATGAGAGGATGAAATATTAAATTCGAGTGGTATTATTGTACTTTCCTGTAGTTTTTGGTTAATGATCACAGTTAATTTTACATCTAAGTGTATATCGTTACACGATGTATTTATGAATAAAAACACTGGTCAAGAGAGAAAAAAGTATTAATACAAATATATTCATTGTTTTTATCGTTAACAACAAAATATAATTTCAGCTGTAATAGATTACGTACATTTGATATACATACAAATAATTACGATTTAATATACAATATTTAATCATTGTGTTCACATAATTTGTGGTAAATTATACTATACAACGATAGTAATTCTTATTATAAAATTTTTGGCCGTATATAAACTTATATAATTGGAAATGTTAAATATCACAGCGTCATTAAGTCATACTTTTATAATACAAAGGAATTGAAATACTTTTTTCTCTCCGTTCAAGCCAAATTAAACAAACTTTGTTTTTAAACGTTTTTAATTATTTGATCGACATGTGATATATTTATACTATACAACGTTAGAAAACGGTTGATATTATGAAACATGAAACAATATGAAGGTTGATGCTATAATGTACGTATTTATGTGAATGTATATCATGCATTTAATTAATTGTTCACAGGAACTTAAAAAGAGCTTCCAGTAAAAGATTCTAACGTAAGAAACGCATTTTTCATTTTACATTTATTCTCTATATATTTCATACACCGAGAGAAGTGATTGTTTGCGACAAATAAATATTTTTTAACTATTAGTCACCATGCATTTTTTGTATATAAAAAAATGTTCTCTTAATACAGTTGTACATGGTGTATTAATAGTTAATACATACTGATTTGTTGTAAATATTTCTTTATATCAGTGCAAATATATATTTGACGTAACTTTCCTGCAACAACGTTGACTCATATAGATTCTGATTGAAGACAGAAATTGTTTCAAAGAAGACATTTAGTGTAGGAAATAGGGCTCTATTTTATCGGCACGTCGGTAATACTCAGTTTTAATCTGTTACTATCTGAGTAAATTTGCCGACTGAGGTGTATTATTTTTTTTACTACAAGGGATTTTTCAGGAATTCCGGGATATTTTCATTCATTTTTGGATTTGTTGGGAATTTTTAAGGTATTTCGAGATATTAGCACTAAATACGGGTTTTTCGGGAATACCGGGATATTTGCATCAATTTCTGGATATTTCGGGAATTCCGGAAATTCTTAAGGTATTTCGGGGTGTTTGGACTAATATACGGGATTTTTTACGAATTCCTGAATATTTTCATTAATTATTGGATTTTTTTGGAATTCGGAATCGTTGAGGTATTTCGAGATATTTGCATTTGTTACGGGATTTTTCGGGTATTCCAGGATATTAATTACTGCGTTTTTCGGGAATTTCGGGAATGTTTAAGGTATTTCGGGATTTTCGGAAATTCAGGGAATTACTAGATTTTTCGGGAATTGCTAAGGTTTGGGATATTTGCACAAATTGTGAGATTTTTCAGGAATTTCGGGATATTTTCATTACTAATTGGATTTTTTTTGTGAATTTTGGGAATTTTGAATGTATTTCGGGATGTTTGCACTAAATACGGTATTTTTCATGAATTCTTGGATATTTTTATTAATTATTGGATTTTCATTTATTATTCATTAAGTATTCGTATTAAATATTGTGAAATAAATAGCAGTAAACACAGTTTTACATTCATTACGAAAAAAACTTGAAATATTTAACGATTTGAGGTTAGAATAACTTAAATAGATTTCAGTAAATAATGAAAAATATTTTATATATTTTTTTATTCCAGTTTGTGCCCCTTTTTGGCACTTCCGAGCATATACCAGCACTTCGGGTTTTTAATGTGTTCACCTACCACCTCTATGTATGTCCTTATTACCCCTCCTTTTGAATAACCCCACCACTTCGCGTTTTCCCGGGGTTATGCCCGTGAGGAATGCAAACCTATAATTATAGGAAAACCTTCCCTGAGACGGCCGGTGTATCGAAACATTCTATTTGGGTGTTTAGATCACATTGCGTAGACTGTAACACCGACACCGAATGGTCCACACCTACCCGATCTCGAAAGCCGCACCATAATGGGTCACCCATTCAAGTACTGCGCGCAGCAAATGCTGCTCAACTTTCATGATCGGCCGTGGTGTGTCCCCGCCATTCTGCCACCGCGTCGGTTTATTTTATATATATATTGTTACGTGGGTGTGATCTGCTTCTAGGGCCGAGGGCTATGTAGGAATCCGTGGGGAAGGGAAATAAAATCCAGAGAGTGTTAAAGCGACTGGTGATTTATTTAGACGTCTGCACGAGCCGGAAGGTCAGGATCGTCTGAATAATGCGCGTCGAAGGATCGACGACGCACTCGGACTCTCCCCTCCCTTTACATAGATTAGGTTCGTAACTGCCGAAGTCTCCTCTAATTACATATGGCGAGGGAGAACAATCGTGCTAGTTATAAGAACGCTGTGTTGACAGAATGCATTCTGTGGCGAGAGTTGAGAAAAGGTTCTCAACTCACGTAACACGTCCTTGGCCGCGACCTTCATCGTCCTCGATGAAGCCTGAACTGTATACTTTGTATCGCAGTTTGTAAAACTAAAGATTACAATAATGTTAGTAGGAAACGACAGTTATAGACTAAGTAATAAAGAGTGCATGAATTTACAATTATAATTTAATACTTTGCATACTTTGTGTAATATGAAGGGTGTGTGAGTGTAAGTGTGTTTGTTTGTGACATGCATGACCCATACCACTTCACTTATTATTTATAGTATGTTCCAAATGAAAAAAGAATAGAAGTCATAGACAGAAAAATTGATTTTGCTTGGTTTTGAATATACTCTTCATCTATAATGTTTGCGAAGTGGCTGTGGTGTGTTAAATCTGTTTGTTAGCTAGTTTTCGTGTGATGTCGTAAACAAATGCTTGATGTTCCATTGGGAAGAGTATGTGTTGTTAAGCCCGGTCTATATCTGATTGTGAGTAGATACCACTATTAATGGGATTAGCGATGCTTTGATAGTGCCAAATAGGTTTCGAGTTTGGGTTGATTGTTTGCGGTGTGCGAATTTCTATTGGACTTGGTAGGGGCTGTGCCAGAACCCTTCTATAAAGAAATAAGTGCATAAGAGGGTTGCAGTCTCTCACTATGCTATTCTTGCTGGCGCTTCTGGATCTGGGTTTGAGGAATAGTGAAATATTATTGCAACTACTGGTAAATCTTTGTAACAGATTTCTGTTTTCTGAATGTGCACTGGATTTGTTGACATTTGAAAATGAACGCTGCTTCTCCAGCTAAATACGCCATGTACCCTGCTTCTCGCATAATGGCTAGGGCAAATAAGTCTGGGTTGGTGAATGTGGGCCATGGCTGTAGCCATGATTTGTCTTTCTACTTGGCATCTGTTGTACAATATATCCCAATATAATGAAATGAATTGTGTTTCTATGTGTGGCTAAGTAAGTGATCTTAGCGTTAAAGTATGCACTGTTTAAAATTTCGTGTGATATTGAGAGCTTTTCTGGTTGCGAAGGAAACATCTCGTCGCCTTAGTGCAATAAGGTTCCAATTCAAATTTTTTTTTCAAAAAGGGTGTCGCGGACGAAACTAGACGCAGAGTTTTAAAATTTGATAATTTCGAATTGTTTTCCTCGCAGGCGATGCGTGTAGTAACTGGGCCTCTCGGCGTGAAGCAGTCACGGCCGTATAGCTTGCTAGGGGACGATGCAATCGGTCGTCCCGAGGTGTCTGATCTCGCGCGGGGGCAACTCCAGCAGAAATGTAGATCGAAGTGTGCAAGAAAATACCAAATCTGTTGTTATTTACGCTTAGAGAGGTGAAGTTATAAACGCTATATATATATATATATATATATATATAGATATATATATATAAAAGAATTCATATGTTTTAATAGTTGGTGATATTCTGCCGTCTGGTTGCGTGCGAGACAAGGGATAAGTGAATATTGTTGTCTATAAAAATGTTCTCTTACTACAGTTGTACATGGTTTATTCGTAGTTAATACTACGGATTGTGTAAATTATTTTCTTTATATCAGTGCAAATATATATTTGACGTAACTTTCTGAAACAACGTTGATCTATAAGATTCTGATTGAAAAAAAGAAATTGTTTCAAAGAAGGACATTTAGTGTAGGAAATAGGGCTCTATTTATCGGCACGTCGGTAATACTCAGTTTTAATCTGTTACTATCTGAGTAAATTTGCCGACTGAGGTGTATTATTTTTTTTACTACAAGGGATTTTTCAGGAATTCCGGGATATTTTCATTCATTTTTGGATTTGTTGGGAATTTTTAAGGTATTTCGAGATATTAGCACTAAATACGGGTTTTTCGGGAATACCGGGATATTTGCATCAATTTCTGGATATTTCGGGAATTCCGGAAATTCTTAAGGTATTTCGGGGTGTTTGGACTAATATACGGGATTTTTTACGAATTCCTGAATATTTTCATTAATTATTGGATTTTTTTGGAATTCGGAATCGTTGAGGTATTTCGAGATATTTGCATTTGTTACGGGATTTTTCGGGTATTCCAGGATATTAATTACTGCGTTTTTCGGGAATTTCGGGAATGTTTAAGGTATTTCGGATTTTCGGAAATTCAGGGAATTACTAGATTTTTCGGGAATTGCTAAGGTTTGGGATATTTGCACAAATTGTGAGATTTTTCAGGAATTTCGGGATATTTTCATTACTAATTGGATTTTTTTTGTGAATTTTGGGAATTTTGAATGTATTTCGGGATGTTTGCACTAAATACGGTATTTTTCATGAATTCTTGGATATTTTTATTAATTATTGGATTTTCATTTATTATTCATTAAGTATTCGTATTAAATATTGTGAAATAAATAGCAGTAAACACAGTTTTACATTCATTACGAAAAAAACTTGAAATATTTAACGATTTGAGGTTAGAATAACTTAAATAGATTTCAGTAAATAATGAAAAATATTTTATATATTTTTTTTATTCCAGTTTGTGCCCCTTTTTGGCACTTCCGAGCATATACCAGCACTTCGGGTTTTTAATGTGTTCACCTACCACCTCTATGTATGTCCTTATTACCCCTCCTTTTGAATAACCCCACCACTTCGCGTTTTCCCGGGGTTATGCCCGTGAGGAATGCAAACCTATAATTATAGGAAAACCTTCCCTGAGACGGCCGGTGTATCGAAACATTCTATTTGGGTGTTTAGATCACATTGCGTAGACTGTAACACCGACACCGAATGGTCCACACCTACCCGATCTCGAAAGCCGCACCATAATGGGTCACCCATTCAAGTACTGCGCGCAGCAAATGCTGCTCAACTTTCATGATCGGCCGTGGTGTGTCCCCGCCATTCTGCCACCGCGTCGGTTTATTTTATATATATATTGTTACGTGGGTGTGATCTGCTTCTAGGGCCGAGGGCTATGTAGGAATCCGTGGGGAAGGGAAATAAAATCCAGAGAGTGTTAAAGCGACTGGTGATTTATTTAGACGTCTGTACGAGCCGGAAGGTCAGGATCGTCTGAATAATGCGCGTCGAAGGATCGACGACGCACTCGGACTCTCCCCTCCCTTTACATAGATTAGGTTCGTAACTGCCGAAGTCTCCTCTAATTACATATGGCGAGGGAGAACAATCGTGCTAGTTATAAGAACGCTGTGTTGACAGAATGCATTCTGTGGCGAGAGTTGAGAAAAGGTTCTCAACTCACGTAACACGTCCTTGGCCGCGACCTTCATCGTCCTCGATGAAGCCTGAACTGTATACTTTGTATCGCAGTTTGTAAAACTAAAGATTACAATAATGTTAGTAGGAAACGACAGTTATAGACTAAGTAATAAAGAGTGCATGAATTTACAATTATAATTTAATACTTTGCATACTTTGTGTAATATGAAGGGTGTGTGAGTGTAAGTGTGTTTGTTTGTGACATGCATGACCCATACCACTTCACTTGTTATTTATTCACTTTTGCTTCTTTTTTTTTATTTATTATTTATCACGACACTGATACACTGATACACTATGGTTTATGTGAGTTCATAATGCTTGCGTGATCCTTTTGCTATTTTTTTTGGACTGTTATTCCGCTTTTTGCTGATCCAAAGTTTGAGTGATTCTGTATGTAAAAGAGAGACGTCCTTTCCATTCACGCTTAGGTGATGTCTGTGTGTGTGAATGCTTCTTGTAGTGTAAAATTATGTTTGCTTTGAATGTCGATTGGTTGTGATTTGCAGTTTAATGACATGGTGGTTTGTGGTGTGATTCAAGCCAATCGTCGATGTACCTGAAACATTTCAAAACGATTAATATACGGGGTGGTCCTACCTATTGAGAAGGTTTGACATAATTGCAATAATCTTAGTTTGATGCTCTCTAAAAGCGATTGTTTGATTGCAGTATAATATAATTTGGGATGACTCTAGATGTTAATATGGAAATTGTCTTGTTACATAATGTATTATTATATGTTACATAATGTTGTTTTCCTTTTGCATATATTGTACGCAATGTGAGTAGTTTTGTATACTATTAGGATAGAGACGTAAGGTTAGTGCTTAAATTTAATATGATCAGAGTTGCGCTGGATGCGTTGCTTAACTTTGTGTGCTGTTTCTATGGAATACTACGCCGATGTTTGTGTGCAATAAGTAAAATTAGGTGCGTATATTGGGATGTGAGGGGATGGGAAGGGAAGGGAAAGAAGGGGCACCACCTCGCCTCTCCTCGTGAGGCTCTACCTGGTTCGCACCGAGCTCGACTTTTTCTCTCTATGGTTTTTTCATAGGTAGAAAAGGCCCAGCAGCCTCTCTATAGGAAGGTTCCTTTTTGGATATGGTTATGTGGGTGAATGGAAGTTGATTAGCAGGTGTGGTTTATTTTTGAAATGATGTGAAAAGAGGAGAGAAAGGGGACGAATTGAGGATATTTTCTTGTTGATTACGGTACCGCTTCAGTTGACGCAGCGACTGTGACTTGCTTTGCTGCGCGAGGACTTGAGTTGGTGTTGTCCTTGCGACGTGGTTGTAGGTTACGTAAAGAGAAGCTGTTCCTTGCTTTTGAATGGTGATTGATGGAGTAATTTGAATCGTCTTTGCTTCCGCTAGAGTTTCCATTGCCATTTTCATTGTCTAATGATGTTTTCTGTGTTTCTTGCTAGGTTCATAAAGAAAAGAGTTATCGAGCTAAAACATGCTGCTAAAAGGTGTTTGCTACATCCATATGCTGAGTGTAAGGTGTATGTTCTGATTGATATATTGATTAGAACTTTTGTGAATTGTATGATGGATATTATGCCTATGCCAGCGGCACAGTATGTTCCAAATGAAAAAGGAATAGAAGTCATAAACAGAAAAATTGATTTTGCTTGGTTTTGAATATACTCTTCATCTATAATGTTTGCGAAGTGGCTGTGGTGTGTTAAATCTGTTTTGTTAGCTAGTTTTCGTGTGATGTCGTAAACAAATGCTTGGTGTTCCATTGGGAAGAGTATGTGTTGTTGAGCCCGGTCTATATCTGATTGTGAGTAGATACCACTATTAATGGGATTAGCGATGCTTTGATAGTGCCAAGTAGGTTTCGAGTTTGGGTTGATTGTTTGCGGTGTGCGAATTTCTAGGGCAAATAAGTCTGGGTGTTGGTGAATGTGGGCCATGGCTGTAGCCATGATCTGTCTTTCTACTTGGCATCTGTTGTACAATATATCCCAATATAATGAAATGAATTGTGTTTCTATGTGTCTGGCTAAGTAAGTGATCTTAGCGTTAAAGTATGCACTGTTTAAAATTTCGTTGATATTGAGAGCTTTTCTGGTTGCGAAGGAAACATCTCGTCGCCTTAGTGCAATAAGGTTCCAATTCAAATTTTTTTTTCAAAAAGGGTGTCGCGGACGAAACTAGACGCAGAGTTTTAAAATTTGATAATTTCGAATTGTTTTCCTCGCAGGCGATGCGTGTAGTAACTGGGCCTCTCGGCGTGAAGCATTCACGGCCGTATAGCTTGCTAGGGACGATGCAATCGGTCGTCCCGAGGTGTCTGATCTCGCGCGGGGGCAACTCCAGCAGAAATGTAGATCGAAGTGTGCAGAAAATACCAAATCTGTTGTTATTTACGCTTAGAGAGGTGAAGTTATAAACGCTATATATATATATATATATATATATATATATATATATAAAAGAATTCATATGTTTTTAATATTGTGATATTCTGCGTCTGGTTGCGTGCGAGACAAGGGATAAGTGAATATTGCGGTAGGAAAAGAGGGGCGAAGAAAGGCGAATACTCTTCACGTTTTGTTTGGTCAGATCGCTCTGTACCACCCGAAGAGCTCACATCGTAAAACAAAAATAAAAGTTGTTCAACAAATTTGAAACCTGAGTTACCTTTATTTCATCCGAAACAAAGGGTCCGAATCAAATTTTTTTTTCAAAAAGGTTCCAACTCAAATTTTTCTTCAAGAAGGGTCCAATTCAACTTTTTATTTCAAAAAGGTTCCAATTCAAATTTTTTTTCAAGAAGGTATCAACTCAAACATTTTTTCAAAAAGGTTCCAATTCACTTATTCATTTTGTTACTCTAAAAAATTGTGAAAGCACCTTAATTTTCAAATAATTACGTTTGTGCTTACAATTAACATATGTTTATATTATCAAAAGTAATTATTTCTAGGATAATTAGATGTAATAATGTATACTGGTGAAGCATATGAGATAAAAAAAGGTATATATATACATATATATATGGGGTATTCCACGTGAAGTGGTCCGATCAAAATTTTAAAATGAGCCAAATTTTGGGTACACATTGCAAATGTTTTTAAGAATACAGAAAAAAATTTTTAGGTACTGGTATTTATTAGTTCAAAAGTTATTCTAACCTCAAAAAGTGAACTTTTTCCAGTTTTTTTCAACACCAGCTGGGTTCATCGCTATTTAACTCAAAATCTATCAACTTTTACTATAGAACATTATATGTAACATTCGTTGCTAATTATGTCTAGAATTTATCCTTCTGGGTTAGAATTTCTAATTTCAAGGTAAATGTTAGATAAACTACATGTCAATATTCAAATCAAAAAAAGTGCAAGTTCGCCATAATTGATTTTTTTATCCAAAAGTCTAAAAGAAAGCTTGGAGCAATACCTTTCAAATGATCTGTAGCATTTTTATGGCCTGCAATTCTGTAAAAAGTTATGATAATTTAAAGAGAGACAAAAAATTTACAAAAATTAACATGGTATTTCCCATTTAAATTTTTAAAAAAATTTCGTGTTTCTTTAAAGTATCATAACTTTTTACAGAATTGAAGGCCATAAAAATGCTACAGATCATTTGAAAGGTATTGCTCCAAGCTTTCTTTTGGACTTTTGGATAAAAAAATCAATTGTGGCGAAGTTAGATTTTTTTCAAGTTGAATATTAACATGTAGTTTATCTAACATTTACCTTGAAATTAGAAATTCTAACCCAGAAGGATAAATTCTAGACATAATTAGCAACGAATGTTACATATAATGTTCTATAGTAAAAGTTGATAGATTTTGAGTTAAATAGCGATGAACCCAGCTGGTGTTGAAAAAAACTGGAAAAAGTTCACTTTTTGAGGTTAGAATAACTTTTGAGCTAATAAATACCAGTACCTAAAAATTTTTTTCTGTATTCTTAAAAACATTTGCAATGTGTACCCAAAATTTGGCTCATTTTAAAATTTTGATCGGACCACTTCACGTGGAATACCCCATATATATATAAATGATGCTTTATTTGGTCATTCAAATTTAAGGGGATGTCGGAGCTATAGCCTCGATCAAAAGCCGCTCGATCTCGCAGCTTCGAATGGCGCTGTAGTCAGGTGTCGTTTTCTACAATAAACGTACTTAAAACATAAATTATAAATTTTGCAGCTGCATAGAGCTGTTGAAAGATACTTTCCCCCCTAGCTATAACTAAGGTTAAGGTAATTGTAATATTACTCTTGGCAGCAAATGTTTATTTTTTTAAAGAAATGTGAAATACGTCTCATATTCAATGAATCTATATCTGCCGTAATGCGACACGGAACGTATTTCACATTTCTTTAAAAAAATAAACATTTGCTGCCAAGAGTGATATTACAGTTACCTTAATTTTAGTTATAGCTAGGGGGGAAAGTATCTTTCAACAGCTCTATGTAGCTGCAAAATTTATAATTTATGTTTTAAGTACGTTTATCGTAGAAATCGACACCTGACTACAGCGCCATTCGAAGCTGCGAGATCGAGCGGCTTTTGATCGAGGCTATAGCTCCGACATCCCCTTAAGGGAGTTGCGAATGTACAGTTTCTTCGCAGCAGATATCTTAATTGAAAGTACGACCACGTGAGTCGGGAGTCAAAACGTACATGCAACATTTGGTATAAAGCACTCATCCGGCACCTCACCGCTGTACCGACTGTACGTACATCGGTTTAATCAGACGTCTATATTGAGTAATCGATAATTAGTAATAATGAATAATGAAAGTATTGACTGACATCAGTCTTAGTGATCGTCGCCAATCTAGCAATCTTCGCAGTATGTAAACAAACCTGACCATCTTAGCACTCGTGTGGCATGCGCTACGAATTACGATATACGCGAGCAGCGAATGGAACTCCGGTAGTGAGGTTTGCGCATGCGCACGAGCAGCACCTATGTAATTGCATATCTGAGCTGAAGCGCGAACTTCAAATAATCGTGTCTTAAATATGCAAAAATCTCCTTTTCGCTTTAAATCTTAATGTGGCGGGCTAGTTACAAGCCAAATATTAATAACTTTTCATAATAAGCAGTTTTTTTTTAAATATCCAAAATAAGTCCATATTTTTAGCTAGAGCTATGTACATACGTCGTTTAAAGTTTATTTCTATCCTTGTTTTTTCGGTTGCTTTCTATAGTTCTATATAATACATCTATGATAAAATCCGACAACACTGTTTTCGTCTTCCAACCGCGTAGCTCAAACTCGTGTTAGTAAACACTTGGGAAAATATTGTAGAGGTTGTGCTTATTTTTGGAGCATTATCTTGATATCGACAGCATTCAATGAAATGTAAGTTTTGTACAATATTAAACTTTAAGTATATAAAAAATGAAAATCTAATGAATATTATATTATATACAAGACAAACAGATAAAGTGGATAACGAATACGAGCAAAATAAATTAATGGACAATAAATATCGAGGTAAAATACAAGCTGTATACTTACAGAAGCTCTTCTCAGAATACAGTACATATATAATTAACAAATTCAAATTTTATTGCATGTTTTTCAAGTAAATATTGATCATTATCTATACCGGGACTTGTCTACTAACTCAAGTTCATCGTTAATGGATACGTGCAGCATTCTAAATCAATCAATGCAAGTGGTTGGTATGTATGGTTAATTAATATTCGCTGCAGTATAAATTATTTTATTTGTAATTTTATTTTTCTTTCTGTATCTTCCCATTTTGTAACGGAATTTAGATTATATAATAAAAAAGGCAATATTGTATGATATACGAACATGTGCAATTGATGAATACAAGTTGCACTTCACGCATTAATGCAAATTTTTTAAGCTATATAAATTCACGTGTACATATATCAAAAATCAACTTTCGCACATGAATCGCACGATTTTCAAGTTACGAATAGTGTGCGTAAAATAGCATTTTACGACCACAGCATCGAAAAAATATATTTTAATTTTGTAATGTCTACTTTTTTATAATATATTTCTAATTTTTGTTTTTTTTTAGATGAAAAGAATTTTCTCTACGATGAGAGCACGCAATTTTCTGTAGAATTTCGAGATACAATTCAACCAATCTGCAACAAAAAAATATCACTGACGATAATATAACATATAACGTAAAATATACAGTTTGCAAAGATAATGATTGTAACAAATCTATTTGTAACAAATTGTTAAAATTTTAAGTAATTTTTCGGATAGAGTTATATTTATGCTTTATTTACCAATTATTTTCCTTTTTTGTAATTACTGTTAAATTTTCAGATTCAACTTTCAATTATAGTACTTGTATGTTCATTGATTTTATTGAAAGTAAATACTAAATATTATTTTAATTTTTCATATTAAAACACTATTTTTAGGAAATTCAGAAATTCACAATATAGAGTGTAACAGCAGTTCCGCAATTATTAATAATACATTTCAGATGTTAAGTACGACTAATCGGAGCGCTGAATTTAATGGTACATTTACTGACTTTATAAATAAACACTCTAAAAATTATTGAATTGAATCATATTTTTTTGATACAGTGTGCGATTTTCCGCATTGTTTATATTTTTTAACATGCAATTTTTCGCCCACTGAAACAAAAAATATCGTTCGCAATATGTGCGGTGCAAAGTTACACCCTCGTGTGATAAAAAAAAAATCGGTCCGGCACCGCCGGACCTCGTGCTTTTTTAGCACACGCGGCAGTAACTTTTTCCGCACTAGTTATGAAATATACTATTATTAATTAATTTTAGAAGAATTATTAATACATGCGTCGGCTCCGGGGCCGCGCACCTTGACTGAGAACGAAGACCTTAGTGTTATTTCAACGAATCGTAATGAGTCATTTGAAAATTTCAATACTATTAATGATAGTGATGGTAAGTTCGTTCTATAAGCAAAAAATGTTTTTAAAATTATTGTAATTAATCGTGTTAACAAAATAATTTTAGGAAAGTTATTGACTGAGAAAGTAGAACCTAAGGATATTTCTACCAATGATATTAATGCATTTGTTACATTCAGTTCTAGTAGTGATAGCGAGGATGGTAAGTTTATTGACTTTATAAACAGCAAATTTTTCTTTAGTTATCGTAATTAATTATTAACTTATTTTAGATTTATCGATTGATAATACAGAGCCTAGTAACGATTCCATAAATCGTGTGGCAAAAAATAAATATAGAAAGCGAATGCGATATCCCGATGATTGGTCAAGGAATGTATCGAAAATAAACAGCAATCTTGGCAATGAGCGGAAGATGGGCATTGAATGTGTTTCGTGTCGATTTCATTGTTCCAAAACAATTAAAAATAGTGAGAGACTAATATTATTCAACGAATTTTGGAGTTTAGGAAGCCATGCCCGGCAATGGGATTACATCGACAAATTAATAGTAAATTCTGATAGTACAAGTGATACCGAAGGAAATGAACAAAAGTATCGACATTTCTACCTTCAATTTCCTTCGAAAAAAATAAAAGTTTGTCGTACTATGTTTTTAAATACATTTGGTAATTATTCAAATAATTCTAAATATTTTTATAAAATGACAAGTATAAAATAATAACTGAATTCAATGATCTTTTTTCTTAAAAAGTTTTCGATGTTATCTTAGCAGTACTTGCTCTCATGTTATTTTAATAACATTTAAATTATGGAAGAGAAAAAACTATATTTCTGTGATCCTCCTGTAACTGTTTTTATGCTTGTAATTTACATAATATACGAATAGTTATATTTTTTAGATATTATTTAAACTTGGTATTAATCTCATTAATTTTTTAAATTATCAAATTTAATTTGTTAATAATTATACTATAATAAGTGAATAAAATTTTTAAATACATAAATATCATTTCTTTGTAGGCATTAGCAAAAAATGGTTAGTTACTATAGACAAAAAGAAGAAACAATCTGCTTCAGGGATAATTGAAAATGATGAACGAGGCAAACATAAATCGAGGCCTAATAGGATATCAGAATCTATTACCAAATCTGTTAAAGACCATATTAATTCTTTTGAACGTATGGATTCCCATTATTGTAGGTCGAGCAGTGAAAAAGAATATTTGCCTGCTGACCTCAATATTACCTTAATGTATAGACATTATGTAAAAAAATGGAAAATGGCAAGAAAGAATTGTATCTCTGCCATTTTATAGAAAAATATTCTGTGAAACTTTCAATATTTTGTTCCTGCGCCCAAAAAAAGACCAATGTGATGTGTGCACATCTGTTACTAATTCATTACCTGAGGATAAGATTCTGCGCCAATCAGATCAAGAAGAACATTTGCAAAATAAGTTAAAAGCAAGAACCGAGATGCAATGCGATAAAGAGGAAGCGATAGCTAACTCAATAATATGTTGCATTTCATTTGATTTGCAAAAAGATTTGAATGTCCCTCAGGCAGACTCTTCCTCGTTTTATTATAAAAGAAAAATTTCTATTTATAATTTTACAATATTCGAAATGGGCACAAAACAAGGCTATTGTTTTGTATGGAATGAGTGTACTGCTAAACGAGGAGCAAATGAGATTGCAAGTTGTCTGTGGCAGTTTATCAAAATGAAAATTGCAAGTGGTACGAAAGACTTCCGATTTTTCAGCGACAACTGCGCAGGACAAAATCGGAATTCTATTTTATACACTATGTATGCGAAGGCGGCTGCTGAATTCGACGAGACAATTAAACATAGGTACGATTGTAATAATTATTTTCAAAAAGATAAATTTTTTAATATAATTCAAAATTGCTCTTTATAAATGTATAATTAGAATTAATCAAGTTACTTAAAAAATAGTTAAATAGTACATTACGATACAAGTGCGCAAAATAGGTGCGACGCTCGCTTCGCTCGAGCGGCAAATCCGTCATAAAACGCAGGCCAGGGCATCCAAAATTCTGGCCGAGTGTCGTATACTATTTTTCTTCATCCCAGTCCGAAAGTATACAATAATATAATTAATATTAATTATTAAAGAATCATTTACGACGAACAGAAAATACCACCCGATCTTACAGTATTTGTCTGCTACGTTTTCCGTAGCCAATTTCAGAGCAAGCTTCGGGTAACCTCGCATTACGCGACACGTGAGACGTTATATTCGATTCATGCTGTATTTTGATGCCCGCCCGACATTTGCAAAACCGAGGCGAAGCCGAGGTTTTTGCTGGTCGGGGGCGGGCATCAAAAATATAACAAACATACACATAAGCATGTATAAATTTATTGTAAAATCGTATTACTTTAGCAGCGGTTTTAATGCAAAGTTGCGATAAACAGCGTGCATAGAAGAAGTCGACTTTACATTAATAAAATTTATATTTGTAGTTGAATATCAATTGCACTGTTAAAATTTGAACATAAAAAAATGAAACATATTTCTTTCACATGTATTTACATCACCGATATTAAATCAATATTAAATTGATAGAGTGGAATTTAAAAATGACACGAAATAGATAGAATGAACACAGTCAACATAAGTATTCTACATATACTCTCGCTCTCTCTTTCTATCTATCGTTTTATTAAACAAAACAATTATACAAGATATTTTATAAGGCAACATTAAAATACAATTTACATTTGAAAACCATAAGTGCTTGTAGTAAATCGATTAATAAATTTTAAATAATTTAGCAATGTTTACTTGAGAGGTTAAGCACTGTACATGTTATATTGGGAACTTTGCGGCCGTTGCTACAGCCGTTGCTATGCATCGAGGTTGCGAAAATCTGTGAGCCAATCAGAGCGCGCGAGACTCCGGCCGGCCGCAAAAGTCGCTCTTCCCGTATCCATATGCGGCCGGGAAACACGTACTTTCGGCGGGGGGATGAAGAAAAGTTTATTTTGCGCACTAGTGCGGGAATGTACTATCTTGCGCACTCAAATGCGTGCGCAAAATCGAATTTTGCGCACGGAGTTAAGAAATAGTATATTACACACCTAGGGAGGTAAAGTATTGGTCAGTCCATAGCACATGTAAATTGGCACCTGAGCCGAAGGCGAGGGTGGCAAACATGTGCTATGGGGTGACCATTTTACCTCCCGTGGGATGTATACTATTTTTCACCACCAGTAGGCCGAAAATAACACATTCCTTTTTCGGTGCCGGGAGGGAATGTGGTACTTTCGGTCTACGTGTGGTGAAAAATCTATTTATATATCTTTGTATCAAATAATAATTCTTTTTCAACTATTTAGTCAAAGGTCACATACAAACGGATGGAGATAGCATGCATTCTACTATCGAAAAAGCATCTAGGTATAAATCTATATATTTACCCAAGGGCAATGGTGCAAAATAATGCAAGAGGCTAAAGTAGAACTGCCAAAGTATATTGTTTATGAATTAAATAATAATGATATTTTAAATTTTTCAAACCATACGACAAAAAAGTTTTGGAATAAGATTCCAATATCTAAAATAAGTTCCATTAAAATGAAAGGAAAGAAATTGTGGTTTAAAAAAAATTATGAAAAAAATGCAGAAGAAATGGCTGTTAATTTTACTGTTGGTACATTAGAACCGTGTTATTTAAACAGAATATTTTTGAGCACGGAGAAGCAAAAAGATCTGCAAAGCTTAATAAGTCAAAAATTAATTCCCTCAGAGTTCAAAAATTTTTATGAAAATTTATTTAATTAATGTTCATATTATAATAATTTAGTTACATAATTAATATAAACTTATTACCGCGAATTTATGTTCTTATTATAAAATATATGTAAATAAAATAACTATAAATTATAGTGGAATTGAGTATGTTCTTACAAGTATAAAAGAACCTAATAGTTGCTTTCATCCTACTTGTTGTTTTAATATCATTGACATTTTTCAACTTACAACTCACCACCTCCTATGAAATGACGAATGTTATTAAAAAAGTATTAACTAATAAAAATTATTTGAAATTAAGGTGCTTTCACAATTTTGTAGAGTAACAAAATGAATAAGTGAATTGGAACCTTTTTTAAAAAATATTTGAGTTGATACCTTGTTGAAAAAAAATTTGAATTGGAACCTTTTTGAAATAAAAAGTTGAATTGGACCCTTCTTGAAGAAAAATTTGAGTTGGAACATTTTTAAAAAAAAAAATTGAATCGGACCCTTTTTGAAAAAAAAATTTGAATTGGAACCTTATTGCACTAAGGCGATGATCTGATTAAATATTCTTTATTTTACCTCAATGTAAAATATGAGCATAAATGCATGCAATATTTAAAGATGCAAATATCAGTTGTGGAATTCTAACTATATTTATCTAGATGTTGGGAAGTACAAAATCCACTGTAAAAATACATTAAAATTATTAAAGTATACATTAAATATATTAGAATTGAATAATTAAAATAACATACCCTAAATCAGACATCACATGCTTAAATTTATTTTTGTTTTTATGAAAAATAATCCAATAGAATAATGAAATAAATATTTCAGAAACGTTGATTTTAATGTTATATTTATTTCACAAATAAACCAACCAATATTCGAATACTTGACAGTGTCATTACAATTCATGTCTCCATCAGGTAGTAATTTTCTAGACACTTCGAATAACTTGACTTCTTCAAGAGGTTTGTAATGATCTATTACAGTAGATTGGCAATTAATAAATTTTTAATTCTTTTTTAGTCTTTCTGGCACAAGATTGACATTTTTAAAGATTTGTTCAATGTGACATTTAACAAATTGTTAGCATTCAGAAATATATATTTGATTGTCCATGGTTTCAACAAAAAATTGATTTTCTTAGCTATTCACTATAATATTTAATATGTAGATAGATAGTAGGAATATAAACAAATAAATTATTAATTTAACAAATTGTTGCTAATTTTTTTAGCTTTTCTTGTAAGATACTTCTTTTTTAGATATTTTACAGTGCAGGATTCAGAACCACTAGGTCTTCTCATAATGTTGGTGTTTATAGGTACTTTTATATCATCAAGCGACATTTCTAGGTCCTTCATCGATAATGTTTCTGCTTCTTCCTTTTCTGATTGACTAGTGACATCTAATTCGACAGACAAATTTTTTTTATCGGTGTAATATGACTAATAACATCACTGGTATTTAGACAAACATCTTGGTTCTTTTGCCACACAGCTAATAAACTTTTCAAAGTTTCAATTTTTGAATTAAATTGTTTCTCCGTTTGTTCACAGGCTATATTGCTCATTCTATCAGTTATTATTTTAAATTTTCTTTTTCTTTCCGTAATTGATGATTTTGTGTTAGATGTAATTTTATGTATTTCAGGCAATTTTGATTGTTTTGTTAAAATCTGATTTCTATCAATCTTTTTTGATTTTTGTAGTTTTTGCTTCCATCTATCATTGCATATAGTTTCACAAAATAAATTAAGATTTAACTGATATCGAACAGCGAAAATGTGCCTACATGGAAGATTGTAGCTCCACGAATCCAGACAAGTACAAGTTTTCACGGTTGCAGTCACTGTATCATTATGAAAATTTATAGTGGCGATCTGATTATTTATGTCGAACGTTTTAAATGTTATGTATTTAAACCTTTCGAGTTGGTACAAAACTTTATTGAACGGAAAATCATTCAATAAGTTTTTATATTCCATTTTAACAGACTCAAAATTTGTCTCTTTGGAGCAAACCTCTTCTTTTAATTCTCGCTGAATATCTTTTACATTCATTTCGAAATTGCGATGAACACTCCATTTAAAAAATTCTCTTATGAAAGTTATGAGAGTATTATATTTTAACAAATTGCTTTATTTTACTATTCATACTTTCAATTCGGTTATTAGTTAAGTTTCCGAAATTAGATTGAAATATATTAAATTTTATCCATTTACCTTCAATTGGTTCCCAAGTTTTTTTAAAATAATCTTTTACTAGTTTAGGAGATTCTTCGAAAAACTTTGTTTTATAATTAGTATATTCTTCTATGTTGCAACTTTTAACCATTCTATCAAGTAAATATAAACAATTCTCTCTTTGTTGTGTAATAATCTTCATTTTTGTTGCCGTTATTTCTCTCCCAAAAGTTTTCAAAACATGAAATTGGCATATAAATAATGATACTTGTGGTAGGATTTCTTTTATGACTGTACGCTCTGTCATATCCTTATCTGTCATTACTTCTTTTGTGTTATTGCAGGCTTCTGCATTTTCTTGTTTAAAAGTTTCCAGCAACCATTTTAATACTGGTTTCGTCTCGTTGTCTAAAATATCTACAGCCACTATTAAGCTTCTACCATTTTCATCTTCAATCACGAACAGAATTAATATATATCTTTTCTTGAATAGTTTGTAGGTTCCATCAACAAAGATAATTTCCGGAAAAGCGCGAAAACTGCTTTTCATTTCTTCAGTGGCAAAGAAAAGTGCTTGAAATATTCCATTTTCGTGGAAAACTTTTACAGTGGCTCCTGCAAGTAAATAGAAATTAGAGCTACAATTATAATATTATTAATTTCTTTGAAAGATAATTTGTAATAAATAAGCTATTTATTTGTAAAAAAAGTGTAGTTTTCTATATAATTATCAAAATCATTTTTCAAGATGTTCACAGCTTTCTCAGTATCCTCGTCTGTAGCATCCTGTGATGATTGAACTAGATTTCTTAAATCTTGCATTCGTATTGGTTTTCGCGTAGTTGCACGAATTTCCTCTTGGATTTTTGCAGGTTTGCAACCCAAAGAATGCAACTGCAGCACTCTTTTAGTTCACCATTACTTAATCTCCGTTTTTCTGGCAAATGTTCATAGAATTCCTGTAATTATAATTAATTATGAATAAAGGAAACCTCAGTCATAATATACTAGCATTTTACATTACATTAGCTAAAAGGAAATACAAATATAAAATGACACAGTTTTGCTCGTTAGTGTAAAATTTAAAAATAAAAGACTCTTGAATTTTATGAGCGAATTAAAGCAAACCAAAAACTGAAAGGACTCCAAATCTATGTCCTGCTATTATTTCTGTCAACTGGTATTATGGTTAATTTATGAAAAATATTTCTAAGTAAATATTACCTCGACCTTCATGATAGTTGTTATGTCCATCATAATCCATTATACGGTAAGCATTCCCATTCATCAAAATTTCGATTTTAATGAATGCACTGCAATTCCTCTTAAATATTCTAATAGATTTAAAATAGTAATTAGTAACATATATTCAATTTACACGCATAAAATTTAAACTATAGTATTGCAAAAATTATTTAAAAAGGAATAAGGTCTGTGTTTATGGACATTTAAATAATAAATGTCTTGATTACTAGCTACATATACAGATGCATCTATGTCCATAATATTGTAATATTTTTTTGTTATTACAGATTAGTAAAAAAGTTTATATTTGCCTCTTTTTATAAAATTTTTAATTACAAAAGGCGTGACAGCAACTGTCGCAGGTATATACAATTATCTTTGAAAAGAAAAACATATAGATCATAAAATTTACTTACGTAACTTTTCGTTGACCTGTAGATGTTGAACCTCTCTTCTTGCCATATTTGTGTAATATCCTTCGTTTCCCGCCGAGGCGCGATATTTAGACAAGCGGTAAGTGGTGCACCACGTTTAGACCCGCGTGTCTAACTAATATTTCGCGTCCCGATTTACCTGGTACGGTCCGGGTGAGGAAGCGTTCCTCTTTTCCCCCTCTCGTGACAATTCCCGCCCGGATAGACAGGTCGGTGGTTCGCGGGAGCCACTTCACGAGAGAAGGCGCGCGTGACGTAGGAAGTTTCTACGTCAGAGCTCCCTACGTCAGAGATACATACGTCACGCGGTGTGACGTATGCCATCAGATTAAGCAGCCGATCATACCCGGATCGGTTGCTCGTAATCTACAGTTAAATAGATTTTAACTAACTGTTTTCGCGCTGACGTCGGGGTTAGTCATCAGTACGACTCCCCGTAAATTGTTAACGTTAATTTATTGCTTATTTATTAATATTTAATAGTTAATTTAATAAATTGACTCGGCGAGACAATCTTTCTCGCCGATTAACGAAAGATATCAATTGTTGATAGTGTTTTACCGGTTACTATCCTATCCTACGAATACCGCCTTCTCCGGTGTTTATCCTAGTTGGCAATTTTGGGCATAGGGCCCAACACACGGTATCTAAGTCAAACGAGGTGTTTGACGTTGTTAACGGCATTGCACGGGAATCGAAGTGATTCCCGGCCGCATCGTGGGACTGCCCACTTAAGGTTGGTAAGTTGGGACAAATTGGGCCTAACCGTGGGCCTTACATTTCCCCAGTAATCACCCCGTTACAGTACATAGTAATTTTTAAAAAAAATTATATCTAAAATTACTATTAAATATGGAAAAAATTACGATAGTCCAAGTATGTCCACGCTTTACTATAAAATATACTAATTTTTATTTTACCTCTTTCTTAGTGTAGTGTCACTTTGGCAGTTGTGAAATGTAATTAAATACAATTCTTATATTAAAAAGTGACAGAGTAAAAATGAGTTTTTCACTGAAAACACCTTCGGAGTCCCGTAGCACGAATCCGTAAAAAATCGAGTTCGTCTATTCCGTTGATTTCGGGACGCTCCACTCCGAAAAACGAGCTGTGGCAAGCTGAGACGAAAATTAAGACGCAGCTATTCGGGGATTTTGGGCCGACGGAACCCAAAATCGTAGCTGCGTAGCTCGAAAATCAAAACGTGCTTTTAAATGATTAATCGTGAAGCGGGACCCCGGAGGTATTTTCAGTGTATAGGAGCGTTGTTTATACTGTTGTGTTCTTTGCCCAATTTCTTATTCCGTGCATGTCTAACTTCTTATAGAGTATAACTTAGATTGGTTGAATCACCTACATTGACGCCTCGCTTAAAAAGATCGACTAATCAGCATTGTGATTATGTAATCTAAAGTTACAAACGGAGCTTTAATGTAAAATTTATAATGCCCCGCAAAAAGAGGAATGATAGTTTTACACACTCGCTTGTTCAATTACCGACTTTTCTTTTATCCCTCTAATCCTTTTCCTATCTCTTTTTTTTACATAGCTATGACCTGTCTTTTTTTAAGGGGGTATCCTGCTTTGGAAGGCCTAAAAAAACCATTTTTTAGGGAATTTTTTTAAGATAGAAAAAAATAACCAACTCCAGAGAACTTTCAGGAATATTTTATTATATAATTAAAGATTATAAAAAAATTTTTTTAAAGAAAAATATCAAAATGCAGCCGATTAATAGGCACATTTGTTGGGTAATCCGTAATCCGAGTCTTCTATTGGCGGGAGTGATAGAGCTCTTAATTTTGATCTGAAACAGAAAGCCAAAAAAAATTTCATTTTCTATTTGAACCAAGAAAAATCCGAAGAAATTGTGAAATTTTTTCCGAAGTTGAAGCAAAAAGTGCTTTTTACGAGAAAAAAAAATCTCTTCAATGTGCTGAAAAAGTCTTTTAGAAATTTATTTTCAAAAATCTTTTCGGTTCATATTGAAGAGTAGATAAAACTGAAGCTAAAAAACTTCGGATCGTTACGATAGCTTATTTATTTTTTTTGCAAACACGCCCGCCAGTTTAGAAAAAGTGGAAAAACGAAAACTCGAGAAAAAGCGCTTTAAAGTTTATGAACTGGAAAAATGTTAATTTTCGACTACTTACGGCAATAATCTAATCAGCTAGTCCTGCGCCATACAATAGACCTTCATCTTCCTCATGGAACTCATTTTGTTGAAGTTGTTCCAGTCTACGGGCCGTACGAGCTTCCTTACTAGAAAGAGACGAACGTCGTCTTTCTCGTTCAATCCGTTGTATGTCGACATTATCCGCAAACATTTTACATTGCTGGCCAATTTCCAAATTGAGTAATGGCATGGTATGCAGAACTGCTGAATATCCTTCATTGAACATTCCTGCAGCCATATACGCAGCAATTTCTACGATTTTTTGACCAGAATTGAGATGTTTCGGAGTTATGCGCCAGACAGTGGAGTTGAACGACTCGTTCGAATTTTGCGTGTGTCCACCTAAGCATCGCGTCATGAGATCGTCATTCGAAAGTTCTTCGTAGATTAGATGATTATGTTTCTCCATTTTTTCGTCAATCAATCGAGCAGAATGTTTGAAGGATGCAAGACGATTCGTAGCTTCGGCTTTGCGCCATTCACACCAGCTGTCAGTGCCTGTCAGACAATTCTCGTGACGAGCAGATTCATCAGTTGAACAATAATGATCCAGCCTTGCCATCACAGCCTTTTTCATATCTTGGATAGAATGAATATTCCTTTGAATTGCTAAACCATATATTGTCAACTTTTTGATGAGACTCTCTGTTAGACGCTTTTTTCCTCCAAGCTTCTCTTCCTTCCTTTTATTTCGGAGTCGAGTACCCATGCGCTTTTGTACGTGTCCCACGCACTCATTTTTTGTCACTGGGTAATCATCACTATATGGATTCATTTTTACAATACCATTGAAAGTTTTCGAATCACCGTCGCCGATGTAATTCGTATACTTTAATCCAAAATTTTCAACAGATCTCAAAAACATCTCCACGATTGAATCTACCTCCATCTTCCCTGCTGAACCATCGTGATTTGAAGAGCATGATATTTTATGATCATTATACCATTCTTCAAATTCTTCTTTGTCTAATATATTCTTTTGTAAAGCACATGAATGACAATATGCACTTTTTACAATAAGGTCGACTACTTTGCCAGAGTAATATGCAATGAGCGTTGTAACACCAAACAATGAAGTAAAACCTCGTTTTTTCCAGGATCCATCGCCAGAAACTTTCAAACAGTCAGCAGATCTATCACGTTCTATATTTTTTTCTTTCTCTTCTTTGACAGCTTTTTCACAAACGCTTTCGAACATTGATTTTGACGTTGTATATAAATGCTGCACAATTTGATCATACGTTGATTTTGCTAAACCTTGACATATATCCATAAGTCCACAAAACACTCTGATACCTTCTCGTCCAACACCGAAAAGCCTCATAACAAAAACAATTCGTCTATTTATTTTGAATCCAGTATTTATAAACGGTCCTGAATTTATTTCTCTATGACCACACATTCACGATAATACAATTTTGAAACCTAAGCCTCGATGTCCGCTCTCTGAAAATTGTATATTTTGTTTGCAAGATCTGCAAATTACGATATCAGAAATTGCAAAAAATACTGTGACAAACTCGATTATTCGATAGCAGTGAGTTGGATGCACAATGATGTTCTCGGTGCTAGCGGTGGCTAATTTTCTCTCAGTACTACTTGTGTTGCACTCTGTATCGTCTGATTCTGTTGTGAATTGATTACCATGGAATTTTCGTTTCCGTGGTTTTGCAGCACGATTACTACTCGATTTGTCACTTTTCGGATAACTAGACATGATTATATTGAAGCGCACTCGCCAATAGTCAGAGCAGAACTAAACGTTACGCCACAAACAGCTCTATAGGAAGCAGGTACACACAAATTATATACCGATGACACATACTAAGGTTCAAAAGACGCTTCTATGAAAGTAAAATATTATTTCGAACAGCTGCTGAACCTTTTCAGGTATATAGTTTCGAGTTTAAAAAACAATTGTGTAAAAGTAGATGAAGAATATTTAACAAAAAACAGCACAGGTGGGATAACAGAAACTAATGTAGGGAAAAAACAAAATAGTGATGTAGAAGAAGACAGTGTAAAAATAAATCACGTAACTTTAAATGTAAGTGTAATTAAAAGCGAAGGCGATGACAAAATTTAAAAAAAAATGTATAGGTGCTATAAAAAAACATGCTATCAACAAAGAAGAAAATAATCACATAAAAAATGATTGTGTAGAAATAGACAAAAAATATTTAACAAACAAGTTAACAGGTGTGGTAAAAGAAAACAATTTAGGAAAAAACCAAAATAGTGATGTACAAAAAAACTGTGTCAATGTAAAACATGCAACTTCAAAAGCAATTGTAAATGAAAACGAAGGTGATGACAAAATTTCGAAAAAAAAATGTACGGGTGCTATAAAAAAAACATGCTATCGACAAAAAAAAATAATCACGTAAAAAATGATTGCGTAGAAATAAATGAAAAAAAGTAATTAAGGAAATAATCAAAATAATAAACGCGAAACAGAAAATTGTGTAAAAACAGAAAATTTAAAACTAGGATCAAAAAATAAAGCAGTATATGAGTCAATTGAATTATCAGAAGTAGACAAATGTAGCACTTGGATTAACGCAATTAATTTGATCGGAAAATCTAGTCGAGGGCGTTCAAGAGGAAGGACTGCAAAGGTTATTTCATTACCATTAAAAAAAATCCGCACGCATACGCTAAAATGTCCAAAAATTTCAATTATGTCAAATTTCAAAATGGTTGTACGTACCTAAAGAGGCAATTGTTATTATATAAACAAGAGAGGGCAAACTAAATTATGATGTTGTAAAAATGCATTTACAAAATGTTAACAATGCGTTTTTAGATGAAGAAGTTGACTTAAATCTTTTTACAGATTACTTTGAATCCAAATGTTTGCGACACATACAAATTGCAATAATAAAAAAAAATTCTGTTTATACATGTATGATTTGTAAGTTATAAGTCGAAGAAACTGATGCAAGTATAAGATGCGATTTGTGTTTAAATTGGTCGCATGCTATATGCAGCAACAAAGTTATAAATGAAAAAGCGAACAATGAAGATTGGTTTGTTTGATATGTAAGAATAATTTTACTTCAATGAAACATTGATTAATAATATTTACAATTTCATATAAATATTCCTTTTTAATTTTGAACTTATTTCCATTTTCTTAAATCCTTTAATTATTATTATTTGAATCGTAAATTAAAAAACTTTTCTTTTTTTTAACTATGTTTCTGTAGAAATAAAATAATAAAAATATGGAGAAAGCTACATATTAAGACTCCAATGTGCTAATTCAATACTCTTATGGGGACTGCAGTCAATTTTGTAAAAAAAAAATTACTTCCACTCAAATCGCTTATAATTTGGAAATAAATAGAAAGATATACTCAAACTAATTCCCAGAAGAAAAGTGAGGTCAAGTAGATGCGGTTTAAAAAATTATAAGCTAAGATAATAAGATTGAAAACAAAATGTTTCAATCTTATTATGACTGAAATAACTTTGAGGCAGATTAACTGATTTGAACTTATTTTTTTTAATCTCATCAACTTGATCTCGGCTTTCTTTTCAGATTTGGTTTGAGTCTCTATATTTTTTATTTGTTTCCGAGTTAATAGGGATTAAAGTAGAAATAATTTTTATTTTTACAAAATTTGTTTTAATCGCCTATAAATATGGTAAATTAGCAAGCTAGGGTCTCAGAACCTGTCTTTCTCCATATTTTTATATTACAAAACCTATCTCAGATTTTGGTTCAGATCTGTGATCCGAAGGAGTTGAATCAATGTTAAAATAATAATGTTCAATTAAAATTACAAACTATGTATTGCATTTATAATTAAAATAATAAGTACTATATTTGCAAGATACAAAACTACAAAATTTATTTCTGTCTCGACAATTAATTACCAACTCTCTTTTATCAAATATCATTTTTATAACATTTTTATAAGATATTTAAGGTATGTATAATCTTAATCTAAATCCCTTAATGTCAATAACAATAATTAATATTTCAAATTTAAATAAGAAAATTTAATAATATTTAGAACAAATAAATAGTCACTGTTCAGGATGAAAACTTTGGGATAGTCTTTATATATCCGGCAATAGAAATAAAACGTCATAAAAACTTAACTAATGTATTTTCGAGCATGCACGTATATCTGGGGTTTTTCCAAAATCATAAATAATGTATAGAATTAACGAATGTTCGAGACGCGCGTTTTCTACATATGACAGAAATGTTAACCCGACGAAAGAAACAAGTCGTCGCACGCCGGACGGGCAATAAAACCATAAAACAAAGTGGCTATGTCGAAGCCGAGCAGGTATGCCTAAGAACGGGTGATGGTAGGTCCGGGGCAATCCCCAAATGGATGAAGTGTATTGTATTACGCATAGAGAGTTGATACAAAAGAAGACGGCGTCCCTATAATAACGACGTTTAATTGTATTTTTCCGTAATAGCATAAGTATAATTATGGACGTATATAAAGATACAAATAAGTGTTAATGTATACTCGTGTATATCTGTAAACAATAGGCGTTTATACGCATATCACTGTATATGGGCGTATAATAGTTTGTATTATGTATGTATATATGTGTGTGCATTTTTTCGGCATGTGCGTATATAGAAATTAAATTATATACTAAGATAGTAAATGTAAAAGTGCTCTAATTAGTTCGACAAAAATATAATTTAAAATCATTAACAAATTAGTAACAAATTCTTTACTAATTAACGATTTAATATAAAGTAAAGTAAAAAAAAAAAAAGAGAAAACCACCTTTTTTTCCTTTCGACTTGATAAACCAACTCGTAGTAAAGCTTACTATAACGTGCGTGGGCGCGAAAGTGCATTCCACGGTCGGGACGCTGAATAATCAAAGTCTAGGTCCGCCTAAAACTATTCAACCCATTTTAACAGGGGGAGTTGCTACAGAGAAGCGACGACCAATAGTTATTTGGCAAAGTGGTCAATAAAGGTGGACTGAGGGCTGTCAGGCGACAGAGCGACGCGATTGGGGAAACAGAGAGGAAAAGTCGGCCCACCTCGATTAAGGCCCGGGAAAGCTACCCTCTCTACCCCAACCTTAGATGGAAGGAAGGGGTAAGTCGAAAGGAGCAAGGAAGGCCTCAAGCGAGGGAGGCCCAGGGAGGCAGTCTAATTTCGGCTATCGGGAAAAACGGTAGATCGGTCCTTCGAACTTGAGTCGGGCAAGTTAGAGCGCTTACCGGTTTTCATTAGTCGATCTATTATTTGTACGCTCGTACACTTCGTCGCGTTTTCTTGTATATATATATATATAATTTGTATAACGTGTTCTACACAGCTTGCACGGGCTTTTTCCCCTACTCCGTGGGATTTTTTACGCCCTTGCAAGCGTTTTAATTACGGGAATAAACGGAAAACATTTGACTATAATAAAATTTTGGTTTTATTTGTGTTTCCTCCTATTTATCCTCTTCTTGACCCAAACATTGGTGCCCTGGGTGAGGAACAATCGGATAAACAGAGGATAGATAGTGAAAAGTGAGTGAGTGGGTGTTTCTATAAAAAAAAAAAAAAGGAAAACTTCAACGTGATGGCGCCGAGGACAAGGAAGGCCGCCAGGAAGACAGCCGCCCCGACGACGGAAACACCACCGTCAGCGAGGCGAGGACGTGGTCGCCCGCACGTTGAACCCGTGAATCCACCAGCTGAAGCTTTGTCCAGCCAAAGGAAAAGGAGACGAGTTGCCTCAGCCAGCTCTGCCGATAGACGCGAAACCGAAGGCATCGAAGAGTCAACAACGAACTTCGAACGTCGCTCGTTGGAAAGAACATCAACCGAGGTACAAAATGGAGTAAATAGCGTACACAATGCGGAATCGAATAGTTTTCATGTGTCGCGGGAAAATAACGTCGCGGCAGCTGTAAATAGCTCGAGCTTGGCCGACGCTATACGCGAGATGTTGCGCGCGGTTCGAGACGTCGCGAGCGAAACCGGCTCACGATCGGGAAATCGTGTATTTGAGAAAATACTACCTGAATTTGAGGGCGATCCGTTAGAATTTAATCATTTTAAAGAATTATATCTTGAAACCTCCGTGAATTTTACTGATCGTGAAAATATCGCGCGTTTAAACAAAGCCTTGAAAAGATAAGCTCGTTCGACAGCGAAAATGATTATGGGTACTACAAACGATCCGGATCGAATAATAGAAACGATTTTTCGGTAGCAAAAATAAAGTCGGCGAGCGAATTGTAACAGATATCCGCGAGTTACCTAGATTGGAGTCGGGAAAATTAAATATAGCACAGTTTGCCACTAAATTAAAAAATGCGGTAGATGCACTGAAAAGCTTAAATCTTGGAGGATATCTGTATAGTCCTGAGTTGTTAACGAACGTAGCGAATAAGCTGCCGACGGCTAGTTTAGCCTCGTATTATAGATATGCTGCGAAACTGAATACTGATTGCTCCAGTTTAGAAAAACTCGCGGAATTTCTGAATGAGGAAGCCGAGTTCGCTCTAATGTCCGGATTATTAGATTTAGATTCAAGCGCGAGTGCAGGCAACGCCTCACGACCAAAGCAGGTTCAAGCAGGACTAGCTAGAACGCAAGCAATTTGCACAAATTTTAATGTTGAGAATAATGAAAGTGTCAACCGTAGCGTGGATTCGCGTAACAAATGTTTATATCGTAAGCGCGTCGGACACGATATTAGTATCTGCAGAAATTTGATGAAAGAATCGTTGAATAGAAAGTGGCAGATATTAAAAGAATTAAACGTGTGCTTTTTATGTCTTAAGAAGGGCCACAGACGCGACGCGTGTAAAAGTCAGGTGACCTGCGAGGCATGCAATAAAAGACATAATACTATTTTGCACAAACAAGTACGAGAGGAGACAAATATAGAAGGAGTAGGCCAAGTAAATAACGTATCTACCGATTTTTCTACCTCGTCGCGAACCGACTGACTAATGGAGGGACGCGGCGTGTTAATGATTGTATCTATTCGAGTTTCCGGGCCGCGACGATCGCTCGATACATACGTGTTAATAGACGGAGGCGCTACAATCAGCGTAATAGAAAAACAGTTAGCTCGCGAGTTAGGTATCAGCGGTACGCGAAGCGACATTAGAGTAAAGGGTTTATGGGGCGGAGTTTATACAAAATGCGAGAAAGTTGAATTAAAAATTTTGAGTATTCACGGTGAGCGAAAAATCAAGAGAATCTACACGGTGCCGAGCTTAGATATACCGCCTCAAACAATCTCGCGCGACATTACCAATTACGTATCCGAAGTAAGTAATTATAGGGCAAGACAATATAAGTCTTATAGCAACTCATGAATGTTTAAAAATAAACGGCACGGGTCTTGTAATCTCGCGGTCCCTTCTTGGATGGTCAATTCACGGTTATATGGAGAAAATTGATATTTTTTCTTTCAAGAATCAAGGCAACGTTTTTACTTTACACAAAGATTCCGGAACGCATGACGTTGATAATCTAGACAGATTAGATGAGTTAATTCATTATTATTTTTATTTAGAAAATTTAGGAACTAACGAATCGGCTTGTAGAAAAAACAAGATGGAAAAAACATATAAAATTGTGGAAAAAACGACTAGAAGAGTACGGAGCGCATGGGAAACCGGGTTACTGTGGAAAGACGATTCGGTACCGAAAATCGACAGCCGAGCTACGGCGTATAATAGGCTTATATCCGTCGAAAAGAAGTTAGATCGGGACCCTAAATACGCGGAGCTGTACTACGCGGAAATGAATCGTTTTATCGAGTCCGGGTACGCGGTTAAGGTCACGGGGACCGAGAAAAGAACGCGACTTTGGTATTTACTTCATTTCGGGGTCCAGAACATAAATAAACCAGGCAAAGTAAGAATAGTCTTTGATGCCGCTGCGAAAACCGAGGGAGTCAGTTTCAATTCCTTATTGGAGACGGGGCCTGATCTTTTAGAGTCGCTTATTGGTGTATTAATTCGTTTTCGGGTATGGCAATTCGGAGTTAAGAGCGACATTAAAGATATGTTTTTAAGGATTAAACTGAGGGAGGAGGATTGCGGGGCGCAGCGATTCTTATGGCGGGGGTCGGAAAGAAATAAAACGCCCGATGTATACGAAATGCGCAGAATCCTTTTTGGCGCCACGTGTTCCCCTACGAATGCGATATACGTTAAAAATAAAATCGCGAGTAGATACGAAAGGTCAAAACCAGAGGCGGCTAGAAGCATAGTAAAAAACTGCTATATGGATGATTATTTGGTTAGCAAAAGAACGTTGGAAGAAATTCAGGCTTTAGTGCATGACGTGCACGCCATTAATAAAGAAGCAAATTTTGACATGCATGCTTGGGCTTCAAATGATCCGCGAGCAATTGAAAGGGTACAAATAGAATATAAATCAAATCGCGATGAAAAGACCGATCTTTGTAATAAGGAAGAAAAGGTATTAGGGCTTTATTGGGACAAGCAAGCGGATAATTTAAGTTTTAACGTGGGGTTTAGTAAAATTTCTAAAAGAATCGCAAGCGGGGAAGAGAAACCGACGAAGAGGCAAGTTTTTAGCATTGTGATGTCAATTTACGACTCCCTCGGAATATTATCTCCCTTTACCATACGCGCGAAATTGATAATTCAAGAAATTTGTCGCAGCGGCATCAAGTGGGACACGAAAATTCGCGATGAAGAATTCAGCAATTGGATATCGTGGTTAAACAATTTAAAAGGGATCCAAGAGTGCCGAGTCCCGCGGTGTTACATACCTGCAAACGTCGAATACAAACAAACACAGTTACACATATTTTGCGACGCAAGCTTAAAAGCGTTTGCCGCGATCGCGTATTTACGTACCGAATCACAAAATAATGGAATTTACGTAGCGCTGATTTTAGCAAAAACTAGGGTCGCGCCGATTAAACCAATAACGATACCTCGTTTGGAACTGCAAACCGCGGTTCTCGGCGCGCGTATAGCCAAAACTATAACCGACGAGCTGGATATAAAAATAAACGAAAAATATTATTGGTCAGACTCTACCACAGTTTTGCAGTGGATAAGATCGGATCCGCATAAAAGACTGGCACTGGGTGCCGACGAAAATGAACCCCACGGACGACGCGACACGTTGGTCGGATAGCCCTTTACGGAATAGTGATAGGTGGTTCAATGGACCCGAGTTTTTATTAGAAGCGACACATTTGTGGCCACGTCCTAAGAAGCTAGATAATATTAGTAAAAACCAAATCGATAATCTCGAAGCGCGAAAAGAGTTCATAAACTATACAGTAGCGGAAAAGACTCTTCCTATTCCGACTTTAGGAAAATTATTAGGCTGGGATAATTTAATAGTTGTAGCTAGGCGACTAAAAAAGTGGGCAGATCGTTGGCGTCGGTTAAAAATATCTATAAGCGACCCCGTTGCGGATAAAATACTCGCGGAAAATTTTTGGTTTCGAGAGATTCAATCGACGTGTTTCAGTGGCGAACTTCAAAGCCTTAAAGCCGGAAAAGAGTTGCACAGAGGGAGCAAAATAATAATTTGACACCATTTATTGATGGAAAAGGTATCTTACGGGCTAGGGGACGCGTGTCGAATTTAACCCACCCGGAACTCGAAAATAATCCTATCATACTCGACGCAGAACACTACGCGACTAAGAGCTTAATATCCCTTTATCATCGTAAATACGCCCATGCCAACAATGAGATAGTTGTAAACGAGCTGCGACAAAGATACTACATAGTGGGACTAAGATCGAGGTTACGGTGGATCGCGAAAAGCTGTATAACATGTCGATTACACCGGGCGAAGCCAGACTGTCCGCCTATGGCAGACTTACCGGCCGGACGCGTAGCATATATGCAAAGACCCTTTAGTCATTGCGGTGTCGACTATTTCGGCCCGATGAGTGTAAAAATAGGCCGTCGTCGCGAAAAACGCTGGGGTGTCTTATTTACTTGCCTCACCACAAGAGCGATTCATTTAGAACTAGCAAACACTTTGGACGCGAGCTCCGCCATAATGGCGATCCAACGCTTAGCGGGGAGACGAGGGACCCCATCGGTTATATACAGCGACAATGCGACTAACTTCACTAAAGCGGATAAAGAATTACGTGATGCGGTTGCAAAGATAGATGTAACAAAACAACAACAATTTGCGCTTAAAAATAATATAAAATGGAAGTTTAATCCTCCGAACGCACCACATATGGGGGGAGCGTGGGAAAGATTAATTAAATCGGTAAAAACAGCGTTAGAATATACTTTACGCGACGAGATTCCAGCCGAGGAGGTACTATTTACGGTGTTAGTAGAGATAGAACATATGGTTAATTCGCGCCCACTGACTCACGTTTCCGTGGATCCACGCGACGAAGAAGCCTTGACACCAAACCACTTTTTAATCGGTTCGTCGTCAGGTCATTTGACGATGTCAAAATATAATTTGGAAGTAAATAACCCGCGAAAACGTCTTGAAATAGCACAAAGTTACGCGATTCGATTTTGGAAACGATGGCTTCGTGAATATTTGCCGACATTGCTCCCGCAAACCAAGTGGCACACACCTGTCCCTCCATTTAGAATAGGTGATATTGTTCTAATAATAGATTATCAAATACCGCGGAATACATGGAAAAAGGGTAAAATCGTCCAAGTATATCCAAATAAAGAAGGGATAATCCGCGTCGTGAAAGTTCGTACGTCGACAAACGAACTGGTAAGAGCAACCCACCGATGAATTAAAATATGCGATACTATAGAAGTCTAGAATAAACCGGATTCTAGACTGGGGGGAGGATGTTCAGGATGAAAACTTTGGGATAGTCTTTATATATCCGGCAATAGAAATAAAACGTCATAAAAACTTAACTAATGTATTTTCGAGCATGCACGTATATCTGGGGTTTTTCCAAAATCATAAATAATGTATAGAATTAACGAATGTTCGAGACGCGCGTTTTCTACATATGACAGAAATGTTAACCCGACGAAAGAAACAAGTCGTCGCACGCCGGACGGGCAATAAAACCATAAAACAAAGTGGCTATGTCGAAGCCGAGCAGGTATGCCTAAGAACGGGTGCTGGTAGGTCCGGGGCAATCCCCAAATGGATGAAGTGTATTGTATTACGCATAGATAGTTGATACAAAAGAAGACGGCGTCCCTATAATAACGACGTTTAATTGTATTTTTCCGTAATAGCATAAGTATAATTATGGACGTATATAAAGATACAAATAAGTGTTAATGTATACGCGTGTATATCTGTAAACAATAGGCGTTTATACGCATATCACTGTATATGGGCGTATAATAGTTTGTATTATGTATGTATATATGTGTGTGCATTTTTTCGGCATGTGCGTATATAGAAATTAAATTATATACTAAGATAGTAAATGTAAAAGTGCTCTAATTAGTTCGACAAAAATATAATTTAAAATCATTAACAAATTAGTAACAAATTCTTTACTAATTAACGATTTAATATAAAGTAAAGTAAAAAAAAAAAAGAGAAAACCACCTTTTTTTCCTTTCGACTTGATAAACCAACTCGTAGTAAAGCTTACTATAACGTGCGTGGGCGCGAAAGTGCATTCCACGGTCGGGACGCTGAATAATCAAAGTCTAGGTCCGCCTAAAACTATTCAACCCATTTTAACAGGGGGAGTTGCTACAGAGAAGCGACGACCAATAGTTATTTGGCAAAGTGGTCAATAAAGGTGGACTGAGGGCTGTCGGGCGACAGAGCGACGCGATTGGGGAAACAGAGAGGAAAAGTCGGCCCACCTCGATTAAGGCCCGGGAAAGCTACCCTCTCTACCCCAACCTTAGATGGAAGGAAGGGGTAAGTCGAAAGGAGCAAGGAAGGCCTCAAGCGAGGGAGGCCCAGGGAGGCAGTCTAATTTCGGCTATCGGGAAAAACGGTAGATCGGTCCTTCGAACTTGAGTCGGGCAAGTTAGAGCGCTTACCGGTTTTCATTAGTCGATCTATTATTTGTACGCTCGTACACTTCGTCGCGTTTTCTTGTATATATATATATATAATTTGTATAACGTGTTCTACACAGCTTGCACGGGCTTTTTCCCCTACTCCGTGGGATTTTTTACGCCCTTGCAAGCGTTTTAATTACGGGAATAAACGGAAAACATTTGACTATAATAAAATTTTGGTTTTATTTGTGTTTCCTCCTATTTATCCTCTTCTTGACCCAAACAGTCACAATTCAATAATTAATACAAGAGCAGTAGCAACTGAATTAAAAAGATTATCTCCTATAAATATTTTGTTTAATATTTAATTTGATAATGCTTAATAGATTAATTTGAACGCAATTAGTTGATAAATTTATGGATGCATTAGACTATAGCTAAATGGAATATATTTAGTACGGTAAAATAATAATTAATTTAAAAAATTATCAATACAAAGTTATGTTTTAAAAAATGCCCCAGCCTTTGCAGTGTATTTTCAATACTGCAATTTTATCAAGCTAAAATAATGATAAATATAGCTTTGTTAAAAATAGTTTATAAGTATTAATAACTGTTTATAAAGGTCAGGTTTTCGACTATAATAATAGTTAATAAAAGTTACCAACAGTTTATTTACGTTAAAAAAAGTTTATACTGTTATAAACTTTTATTTAGGTTTTAGAGCTACGGCTGTTGACAGAAACAGTTTGTAAATAAAAACTTTTATAATAGTTTATAACTATTTGTAATAATTTAAAATTGTTCATAATAGTTAACAACAGTTAATAATGGTCAATTACATTGACCATCAAAAAATGCAGTTATTTTTATTCTGACTGCAGAGAAAGAAAATATTTATTTTTAGACAGCTTGCATACCACATTTTTTAATTTTATACATATAGCATTATTAAGATATATTATTGTTTACATATATTTAAACTGCAAAATAAAAAAATGATAAATTATTTTGATAAATAAAACTCTGCTCTAGCATTTAAATTTCAATTAGTTATTTATTACTAATAGCAGTTTTTTTTATAACCATTTACAATAGTTTACACAGTTTGTGACATGGCAGTTCTAACTGCATGTCACCTACTTACAAGAGAAGTACATGACCTCCGGGAAACGGATCTCATCCTAACTTTGGTATGTCTTTTATAATATAAAAATATGAAGAAAGCCAAGTTATCTCTTGCCAATGGCCACTTTTACGGAAGTTATTCGACATCTAATAATAATATCAGTAAAAATTACTTCCAATTTGATCGCTTACAACTCGGAAACAAATAAAGATAGGCACTCAAACCAAAAACCAGAAGAAAGTTGAGTTCAAGTAAATATGGTTTGAAAAAAAAGAAGCTCAAATTGCTTAATTTGGAGCAAAGTTATAAAGAAAATAAGAAATTGAAAAAATCTTAACCAAAATTTAATATAAAAATTTATTGTTTCTTTTGGCCTAATAATCTTTAATTTCTTATTTTATTTATAACTTTGTTCCAAATTAAGCAATTTGAGCTTCTCTTTTTTCAAACCATATCTACTTGAACTCAACTTTCTTCTGGTTTTTGGTTTGAGTGCCTATCTTTATTTGTTTCCGAGTTGTAAGCGATCAAATTGGAAGTAATTTTTACTGATATTATTTTTAGATCTCGAATAACTCTCGTAAAAGTGGCCATTGGCAAGAGATAACTTGGCTTTCTTCATATTTTTATATTATAAAAGACATACCAAAGTTAGGATGAGATCCGTTTCCCGGAGGTCATATACTTCCCTTGTTAGTTTACTTTTATATTTGTATATCAAGTATTCGAAAGCTCCGTAGCTTATAGGAATTAAATTCTATCTCACTCGGAATCCAGCTAGTCTAGACCGTGAGGAAGGAGTACACACTCCAGTGACACATACGCACAAACACACAAGCACTGTTCCTGTTAGTGTCCCGCATAATAAACTATCCATTTATTGAAGTTGAATCCTTGAATAGTTGGTTGAGGTCCTGTGTCAAATCCTGTTTCTTATGTCCTGGAGAAAATAATCGTAGAAAGTAGAAGCTGAGGTAGTGCAGAGAGCCTTAGACAGGTACATGAAGGATATCAAGACGTATCCAGCCTCCTCAAAGGAATTGGTGGTTCTCCGCCGTTGAAAAATCTCCTTCGAGTACCTGCAACAATATTAATAAATAAATAACGAAATTGATGCTGGGGAGAACAGTAGGCTGTTAGAACCTAGTTGCAGGTAAGGAGAAGGAGAGGTGAGTTGAGGTTAGGATACTACTTCCACAATATATTAACTTTGAAGAAAGAAACACTGTTATTTGTACCATTACCTTGAACAATCCAGCTCGATGTTGAAGTGAGGATAAAACAGCCATCTCCGGAACCTTGTGAGGAAGAATCAGCTGAGAAAATATCCGGTGCAGTGTTGATACCGTCATTCCCGCATGCTGCACCTGAAACACATAAACAAACTCGGACGAACTCACATTAATAAAGGTTTATTTCTATGGAAGTAGTGTATTTACCTAGTGTTGGCGTTGTTCCTGTTGACGAGGCTCCGGGTTGATAGTATCCAGCAGTTGAGACGGTGCATGGGAACGGAGGTTTTCACTGCACACAAACTATACGTGCGTCGGATCGGCCGAGTCAAGCGAACGAGAGCCAACTATTGCGCATGGCGCATGCGCGCGGTCTCGCTGATCGGTTCAACACGACGAACTCGGTGATTCCGAGTCGGGCCGTAGGACGATACCGTTCGAGATATCATTAATTTATTTACCGAGAGTGGTTAATTTTTATTAATTAATTGTTTTTTTTCGAGCTTCCGAAGGTGAGAATTCCTGTCCTTGTTATCCTGTTTCTCCAGCTTCCCGTGTAAGCTGTGGAGTTGTGCGTGTGTGTGCGGTAATCACAATTTTGTGTTAAATAAAATTTGCCGCGAAACGCGTTTACTATTAATTTTACTATCATTAAAGGATCCAGCTTATTATTATTAAAGAGATGTTTATTAATGTTTGGGAGCCGTTCACCCTGATCCCCAATGAACGTGTTTTAAGTTATAAATTTCTTTAACAGTCTAAAATCCGACCTTTATAATCTGTTCATAAAAGCTATAAACTTTTTCTAGTTCTTACTGTATAAAATCATTTACGCCGTAGTACAAAAAATGTAACGTAAAGTATAAAAATGTTTTTCATGCGCATCTCTAATATCCTATAAATGAGTATACGCGCTGTATGATCCCTAAGCTCTGAATAGGATTCCGAATCTAGATATATCGTGTCTCCAACACCTACGTGCCTGTAATATCCTATCAAATAAGTATACGTAAGCGTAAAGTTGCTAAACCAGATATAGCGTGTCTCTACTGCCTATGTGTCTGTAATAAGGTCTAAAATGAATATACGTGATTGTAGGAATCCTAAGCTAGATATAGCGTGTCTCTAAAGCCTACGTCTCTGTAATAAGGTCTCAAATGAATACACGTGATTATAGGGTCCTAAACCAGATATGGCGTGTCTCTAAGCCTACGTGTCTGTAATAAGGTCTCAAATGAATACACGTGACTACAAGGTTCCTAAACCAGATATGACGTGTCGCTACTGCCTACGTGTCTCTAATATCCTATCAAATGAATGCACGAGACTATAAGTTTTCTAAACCAGACATGACGTGTCTGTAAAGCCTACATGTCTGCAATGATGTCTCAAATGAATATACGTTACTATAGGATTCTTAAACCGGATGTAGCGGGTCTCTAACGCTGCGTGCCTCTGTAATGGTGTGCAAGCAATATACGTGTCTATAGGATTTATGAATGAATTTTTTTTAGCCAGTACTTTTGTATAATTTATATGGTTATATGCGTATCTATAACCATTATGAATTTCATGGCTGCAGATGCTAGGAGAATATCAGGACGAGGAGTCCGATGAACCTAGCCCAGATCAGGAGATATATCTGATAATGCGGGAGAACGCTGCGGTTAAAGACAACCTACACAGGACGGTACAGGAGTTCGATGACATCGAGCTAGATGCAACGACGTCAGCCGCGACCAATACAGAGCCACAACCCGAGCGAGGGAAATAACGGCTATCATTGGTTTCGGACGAGGGAAACTCATTTAGAATCCCTCGATCGTTCTCCCAGACCTTGGTGGAGCTTATCCAAAAAGTATATGACGTTTCGAAAAAGGTGGATAAGCTAATGCCCGAGCGTACTCAAACTGCTCACAGCGCGAGATTGGACGGTGCCAACCAATCTTACCATGTGCCATTTCAGGACACATATACGTGGCATGGTCCTGACATGAGCGAAATAAGCGAGGCGCAAGTTGATGGCGAACAATAACGCACAAGCGCCCCTCAGACAAAGCCTGATGGAGCTTTGAAGGGGGTGAATGCGCGCGAATCCCAGAGGATTCCATAAGCGCGTAGCTTGTCAAACATTTTTCACACCAAGCCACTCTGCGTCATCGAGATTGAATGGAACATCTCTAGACGATGGCGGCATTGTTAGGAAGTGACAGGTCAAGTTCTCTGGCGACAAGAGCCAGAAGATTGATGCCTTCCCTACCAGAATCGAGAATTGCAGGATCCTGGCCAACCTGTCGGAGGACGAGTTACTTCCCTCACTCTCTGAACTGCTGACAGACACCGCCGCCACGTGGTACCAGAACGAAAAACATAAGTGGTACTCCTGGCAAGATTTCGTGACTTCGGCCAAACGTTGGTATGAGTCAATGTTTCCAGTCAGGGACTACATGACGTGCTATTTCGTCATAATGCGAAAGATAGTCCCTACGCCGACTGAAGCACAGCAGCTCAATCAGTTGTATCGAAACATGCTGAGACAGGTTCACCTGCTGTTCAAGAGAGCGGCGTATAAGCCGAAGCAGAATAAAGGTTCTTCAAAGGCTAAGGTAGCGGTTGCTGAGGTAAACCGAGCGAGCCTGACGTCGTCGACCGCATCGCCAAGATGCTGGAGGATGCGCTGCGGCCCATCGTTTCCCAATTAACGTCGATGGTTTGTCAGTCTCGTAGGAGAAGCCCAAGGTCCGACTCTCCAAAGAAAGGCTCGCCGACGAACCGACCTCCGGAAAATAGGAGGTTAGGCAGGCCTAACGGCCCGAGGTAGAGCTCCGAACAAAGGCAGGAGAAAAAGAATGCGAGTCCACCTAGGGAGAAAAGTAAGGAACAGCCGAAGAATCGAATGGGCAACAGTAGAAAACGCCAAAATACAAAAAAATACGAAACGCTCAACTCGCAAGATGATTGCGAATCCTTAAAATCGACTCTCTCAGTATGCGCGGTAGGTGGTGGTTAGGCGCTTCCGTAGAGGACAGACGATATATGCGTCCCGGCTATTGGAGAGAGAGAGAGAGAGAGAGAGAGAGAGAGAGAGAGAGGTCTTCCCGCCGTACTGATAACGGAATTACATAGCAGTAAGTGGTGCACCACTTCTAGACCCGCGTGTCTCGTATTAGTTTTTTCAATATACCTGGTATGGTCCAAGTGAGGAAACGTTCCTTCTTACTTCCTCCTCTCGTGACCAATCCCGCCCGGATAGTCAGGTCGGTGGTTCGCGGGAGACACTTTACGAGAGAAGGCGCGCGTGACGTAGGCAGACCCTACGTCAGAGCTCCCTACGTCAGAGCTATATAAGTCACACGGTGTGACGTCACAGCCATCATGTTAAGTAACCGATAGTTCCCGGATCGGTTGCTTATAACGCGAACGCTAGTGGTTTTCAATTGATTGTTTTCGCGCTGACTTCGGGGGTAGTCGACGGTACGACTCCCCCTCAATTGTTACTTTCTAATCTATTAATAATTATTTATTTATTGAATAAATTGACTCGGCGAGATTATCTTTCTCGCCAACTAACACAATATCTCGCTTGTTAATATATATTCCCGGTGATAATCCTTTCAAACGAATACCGCCCTCTCCGGCATTTACTCTAGTTGGCAAGTTTTGGGCATAGGAACTAACTCGCGTTTTTAAAGTCAAACAAAGTAATTGGCGTTGTTAACGGCATTGCACGGGAAACAAAGTGATTCCCGGCCGCATTGTGGGACTATTATACTTACAAGGAGGGGTTCCACCTTCCGGGAAACAGATTATGTTGCAACTTTGGGAGCTGTTTTCTGGTATCCAAATATGAAAGAATTCATATGAAATTCAATCTCATAGGCTGTTTGACGAAAGTTATACGCGGTTAACGAAAAATTGTGAAAAAAATATGTTTAAACTTAATCGCCAATAACTCGGAAAGAAATTTACGCAGATATTCAAACTTAAATCCATTAAATAGTTGAGATCAAGTAGATATAGTTTAAAAAAAAAGAAGCTCAAATATCTCAATTTGGACAAAAGTTATGGAAAAAATAAGAATTAGACGAAATATTTGCTTAAAAAGTCTATAAAATTTTAATACTAAATTTTCGTTACAATTTTATCTAATTCTTATTTTTTCCATAACTTTTGTCCAAATTGAGATATTTGAGCTTCTTTTTTTTTAAACTATATCTACTTGATCTCAACTATTTAATGGATTTAAGTTCGAATATCTGCGTAAATTTCTTTCCGAGTTATTGGCGATTAAGTTTAAACATATTTTTTTCACAATTTTTCGTTAACCGCGTATAACTTTCGTCAAACAGCGTATGAGATTGAATTTCATATGAATTCTTTCATATTTGGGTACCAGAAAACAGCTCTCAAAGTTGCAACAAAATCTTTTTCCTGGAAGGTGGAACCCCTCCTGGTTAGCCTAACCGGGGCCTTATATTCCCCAGTACTCACCCCGTTACATTGCATAAATAAATAATATTTATGTAATAAAAAAGATTATAATTATATATACCTAGAAAATCCTAAAAATTTTAAAACCTATTTATAAAAAAAATCTGAAAAAAATTACAAATACTGTTCAAACCAAATAAAATAGCGTAACAGAGAGATTTTTAAGAAATAATTATTAATTAATTATTTATACGTAAATAACTATTTTTGGTCGGTAATATATAGCTAAAAAACAATGATTCACGGCTGCTCAAAAATCTCGATGCTTAGAGATAGGTTATGTTTGATTCGGTCATGTTGTGGATTATGCACACCAAAATTGTACACGTAATAGATGTGCACATAAAATTAAATTATTAATATTGCACACTGTGCATTTCAAATCGTGCACATAGTTTTTCAATTAAACTAGAAAATTTGAAAAATTATTAAGCACACATTTATTATGCACAAAACAATATTATTTTTTAAAATTATGCACGACTAAAAAATATAATTAAAATTCTTGATTCTGTTAAATATTATCGTGCACCTTATTTTTCTAGTAAATTGAATTTTGCACACAATATTTTACAAACATTAATTCTGCACGTAATACTTATTATTTTACACAATTCGTTTTAGTGAACAATGATTGTGCATTAAATAAATTTCGTGTACAATCATTCTTCATTTATAAAGCAATACTATTTTTTGTACACAGATGTGTACAATGATTGTGCACTACTTACTCATATTTTGTGTGTACAATTGTTGTACACGTGTAATAACTTGTGTTTAATCATTGTACACATATAATATATTTCATTATATTTTGGTTTTTTAAGCGATCTTGTAGGGTAATTCACAGGATGTTAAATAAATTTAACACCTTTTCTTTTAATTAAAAATTGCAACGTTTCGTCTGATTATCTTTTCAGACCTCTTCTGGCATTAATTTATTAACAAAGACACAAATAATTAACAATTTTTCAAATTGAAAAAGAACAAGAAATAATTTTTTATATAAATACACAAAAAACGCAATAATTACCAATATTGAAAATAAGTTTAGCTCAACATCGAGCCATGTCAAATCGGACTAACCGTTATAACAAGAAATAAACATATAGAGTATCTAAAACTCTTTCAATTTTCCAAGAAATTCACAGATGATTAGTATATACATACGTATATACCTATATATACTGATTGTGAGTAATTTTAACAGCCGTTACAGTATGTTCTTATACAAGTAATTTAAGCCCATTGTGTCTTCTTTTTTATTTAATTTTTTACTTAATTATTTAATAAACAAAAGAGCTGACAAAGATAATTCAATTGTGAACAATAATTATGTAATGAATCTCACTAAAACGATCTTACCGAACGATGTATTAGATATTGTTAGTTTAGGCCCAAAATTCAATGTACAAAAAAATATGTGTAAAAAAGACGTAATTTCCATAGTTAAAAACGTTGAAACAAATTTAGATAAATTAGAAATAAATAATGAAGCCTAAAATGAGATACGAGAAGTCGTTGTAAAATGTATAAAAAAGGAAATGAAAATAACACCACATATTTCTCTTAAAGAAAAACAGTTCATCAGTAAACTTAGTAGCACAGAAAAATTTCTAAAACAAAATACAGATCTGTTTTTTACACACGCCGATAAAGGTAATATTACAGTTTGTTTAAATAAATCAGAATATTTAGAAAAAATGACAGCACTATTAAATGATAAAAAAGTTTATAAAATAGTCAATAAGAATCCGATTAAAAAATTACAATCTAATGTACGTACAATTTTAAAAAAACTGAATGACAACCATTTACTACTAAAAAATTATCACAATAATGAGTTAACACAAACTAATACATCTTTAGCAAAAGCGTATGGATTACCAAAAATCCATAAAAAGGATATTCTTTTTAGATCCAATTGTGTCAACCATAAACAGCCCAACTTATTTTTTATCAAAACTAATATGTAATGAATTAAAAACTGCGTTACCGCCGCCGAAGTCTCATATTGACAATAGTTTAAAACTTAAAAACTTGTTGGTAAAAAAAAAAAAAAAAATCGCTACCTGAAGATTATATCTTCCTGTCACTTGACGTAGTCTCTTTATACACAAATGTTTCATGTAAAGATGTTTTAGATAGTTTAGACAGACGTTATTCAACTATAAATAGTACTTGTAAGATCCCGTTCCATGAAATTCGCAATATTGTCGAATTTCTATTTAACAATACGTTTTTTACATTTAATGGTATATATTATCATCAAATTTTTGGAACACCGATGGGATCAAATATCTCACCTATTCTAGCAAACATTGTAATGGAGGACCTTGAAAAAGCTTGCTTACTAAAATTAAAAAACTCATACAATTGTATACCACTATTTTACTACAGATATGTGGACGATACTATCCTATGTGTTAAAAAAGACGAAATAGATTTAAGTTATTACTGTTTTTAACAATCAAAACGAACATTTAAAATTCACACATGAATTGGAAACAAATAATAAAATTAACTTCTTAGACTTAAGTTTAATGAGAATAAACAACAAAATTGTAACTAACTGGTATCGTAAAGAATCGAATTCAGACAGAGTTTTAAACTTCAACTCTCATCATACAGATCGTCAAAAAGGAACATTATATATAATTTAATAGATCGAGCAATACTACTATCAGATTCAACTTTTCACCAAGATAATTTAAACCACGGTGTAAGAAACAGAGGTGGACCGACTGCCTTTCCCCCACCATAAAACTGCTGTGATCTTATTGAAGCCCTTCGCCTTGTCTCCGCACGGCGGCGCCACAGAAACAATGTACTATTTAATCACACATACAGTCAGCCACCAAAGACGCGTCATTGTGTGCATGTAGCACACGGACATTGCGTGTCCTTCGTAGTATGTGTGAGCTACTGTATTCATGCGCGGCAAAATTAATTTATTTGAATCTTTAAATGAGTTTCGCTCTAAGGTACTATGCCACGAAAAATCATGGAACTTGCTGAACATATACTTTTTAACCCTGTAAATTACAGAGTGGACGAATAATTAGAATAGTTGCAAAAAAGTTGAGTAAATTGATATATTATTACGAGGGATTATTGACAGTTATTCAACTGTACTACAGTAATTATCAATTTTGTCAACAATATTTATATATATATATATATATATATATATATATATATATATATATAACACCTTGGAGCTAAACCACTTTTTCACAATTTTAATGATTTCTTTATAATGGTGAATATTTGTGGTACGCTCAATGATCTTGGACAATTTTTTTTTCTTAAACTTCATGTAATTTACAGAAAAAAAGGTCTTTTATGTTTTTTTATATTGAATTAGATAATTTTGTGTTATAGTAGGTTGAGTGTTAAGAAAAAATTAGAGAAATGTCAAAATACCATTTTAACCTTCAGTATCTGTGAAACTATTAAGTTTTAGCCTCTAAAATTGTAGACCACTATCCAAAAACATGTAGGAGAGAGTATTTACAAAGTTACAGAAAAAAATTTGTTCGTCTGGATAAGACAGAAAATATATATGGGAGATATACGATTTATTGTTAGTCACTGATACTTTTCAATCTCTAAGCTGCCTACAAACACAAAACAATAGGTGTATAAGCAGTTATACCTGTTATATAATTAGATACATGCCTGAAACTTTTTATATAATTACAATAAATCCAATTATATAACAGGTACCTACAGTTTTGTGTTTGTAAGCAGCTTAGAGACTGTAAAGTATCAGAGACTAACAATAAATTGTATATTTTAGTATTATTGAGGAATAATATAGTGCCATATTGTTTGAATGCAAGTATATGGTTACTCTGTTTTTTTCATAAAATGCATTCGCTCTCTTTTTTTAAGAAATTTGCCTAAAAACACCATAACTTTGTCTGAAATGCTCTGCCGCACACAAACTTTGCATCATTTTGAAGGTAATTAATCATCGATGAATTAGATTTTTGGATGGATAAAATATTTTTGATCATTGATCGTACAACCCTTTTTTTTACTATAAAGGTTTTTATTAATTATAACTATATTCAATGTTTTTAAACTAATATAAATTAATTATTTCAACAGATTCTTCTTGAAATTTATAAACTTTTTCAAATTTAATATATATAAGAACAAATTATTAGATTTTTAGTTATTAAGTGATCAAAATGGCAAAAAAGTCATTTTTTTTTAAAAAAATTCCATATTTTGATTGGGTACAGCTCTGGTACTAATTGAAATTCAGGTCCAAAAATTTTGCTCCACTCAATTCAAGTAGTTTTTTACTTACTCCATACATTAAAACAAAATTCAATTTTTAACTTAATCACTTCACATGGAATCTTCCATATTTATGTATAATATAAAAAAAGTGAAAGAAAAAATAGTTGCAATTAATTTTCTGTGTAAAATTTTTGGATATTTTATAAATATGTACATATATTAATATTATAAAATATTTATACATATATACATATATGCATATATTTTTTATATATATGTTTTAAAACTAATATCAATGAAATGTTATATATCTTGTAAACTAATTTACTATAAACAAATGCGCCAGCAAACTTTATTAACTTTACCAAAGTACTTAATTTTCGATTGTATGTGGTTATTCAATTTATTTTTCTGATTTTTTTGACATGCATTTTGATAAAAATAAAGAAATTTTTTATATCTGTTTTGAATTAAATGCAAATATAGATATAATAATTTTAAACCACCTGTTTCCTAGATAACTTATAAATCTTCGATTGCTTTAAATTTTTTACTGTGTTTTTATAGGCGTTTTTATTTTAAAAAGTTAATTTTGCTAGAAAAAATATTTATTTTGGAAGTACATTGCAGAATTTCTTTCAATTTTACATTTCGTTTTATCAATAAAATTATTATTAAACATGTTAATACAATATACATTTATGAAATTCTTATGTATACATATAAATTAATAATTATTAAGTTATTTATTTAATTAATAACTATCATTATGCAATTACATTGTTCATTTTTATTTCTTCACTTTTTGAGATTCATTGAAAAATATGATAGTTTTATTTAAACTTTTTGTAATTTTAAAATTGTTTCGAATAATTTTGATTTAATCAAACCAAATTTTCAAATAAAAACAATACATAGGATGTACGTTTACCCTCCATGAAAAGAAAGTATATCTTGATCATGAACATAATAAAGCAGAACAATAACAAGAAAGACCAGTGTTTATTCTTCTGCTGTCAGGGAAGCTACTGCTAATTGTTCGTTATTTTCAAAGTGCTTATTTTTATAAATTTCAATAAAAATAAATAATAATAGGTATTCATAATTGCTTGTTAAGTTTATTATTTATTGATTTATTACATTAAAAAATGTTTTTATTTTTAAGATTATCATTATTTATAAAATGGGAAGGCGATGTAGTGTCCGTGGGTGCAAATCGAAGCAAAATCTTTTTAGTGCTCCAAAAAATAGTGATATTAGAAATAAATGGTCTGAACGTTTATACTGCAAAATTACGGAAACAGGATACGTGTGCGAAAAACATTTTAATCCGGATGATGTGATTAGTGAAAAAAAAATTGTTGACAGTGTTGGAAATGAAGTAAGTTATTTCATCAAAAGAAATAACAAATGTATTTATTTTCTTTATTGAACCAGATAAAAATTTCAAAATTTATTATTAAATAATTCTTATAAAAGTAAACTAAATTAATCTGTACACAGCTTGAATAATGAAATTGCTCAATAACTAAAAATAAATTCAACTTTTGTGTTATAAACAATACAATTATTTAATAATTCAAACTAAGTTAAAATACATTTGATTTTTTTTAAATATATTATTTTAGCAAGTACACAATATTATTAATAAATTAATAATTTATTACCTGTATAATAGTAATATATATTATAATATTAATGATAGCAAGTATATGATATCAGTTAAAAAAGTATACGTATTATTTGTTGAAATAGCAATAAAAGAAAATTTTTGTAATTATCAAAATTCTGCTATTTAACTAATGTTTAAAATATGTTTTTGTTGACGACGCTAATAATTAAAATTAGTTGTTATCTCGCGATTTAAATTTAAATGTTCTTGTATTTCTCTCTATAAATATGATCATAACAGTTCAGTTGTTTGTTTTATTTGGCGCGAATCTTTCCCGCAATAATCAGATATTGTCATACTCCTGTAATCGTCCATTCTTGCGTTTGCGTGTGTCTATATATGTGACTTTCAAATTTCAGTCTTTAAATGACAGTTTTAAAATTATAATTTCCATATAATAGTCAATGACTTAAATTATTTTTTAATACATATATGTTTACTACTTTTAATTAAATTTCAACTTCAATTAAAAACAAATTTTTTTATTAAAAATATTAAAATAATTTTTTTTATTGTTTTGTGTCTGAGAAAAGCAGAATTTATATATATGTATATAAAATACATATTGTTTATATTTCTCATTTATATACAAATATTTAAAATATTTTTAATAAATAACAGAAACTATAAAGAAAAATACACCTACTTTTAAAACTTATTGAATTAAATCAATATTTTCGCTATATAGCGTATTAAATAGCTAGGTTAACAAGTGTATTAATGTTTTTGAAAAAAATGTAGCTATATTTTATACTAATTATATTGTTGGTACATTAGCAGATGCACCTAATCTGTCGCTATAAAGATTATACCAATAAACGATGTATAAGTTTATACGGACTTAATTTGTTATTTCAACAAATAAACGGTTCAAGATTAAAATATATTTCATTTTTTTATACATCCTTATAAAAAAATTTAAGTATAAATGAATGACCTTTTTTTAAATAATATATGTATTTGTTTTCTTTTTTTAGTAATTTTTTGTTATTGTTTATGCGTAATAAATTATTAAAATCACAGTGATTTTCTTTGAAAATTCACTTTACTAGCGTATAGTTTTTTTTAAAATAAAGCGTAAACTTGTATTTATCATTATTTATATTTGAATATACAATAAAAATCCAAATTACGATAAGATCTTTTTCTTCATAAGACGTTTTCTGGTAAGTAATTTCATATTCCCTTTTTTTTAAAATTCATTTCTGAATTGCCTATATCATTTATTTGTTATAATTTTTCGACATTTAATTTATTGTTCTAAATCAATTTATTTTTATAAGTAAAATAGTTACGACTAAAATAGTAATATTTTTAGATTACTGTAAAACTCTTGAGACATTCTTTAAACCAGGAGCACTTCCTTATGAACATGGTTGTCTAGAACCTGCCAAAAAATAATGAAATTAAATCAACTTTTAGACGAGCAGTGTCAACCATCAACCTCAACATCAACTGCTACTGGCAGTGTTGAGGAAATTGTAATATTGATGAAATTTTAAAAGAAGATTTACTTCATGTAATAATGTTATATGTTTATTTAGAAAAAAGAATTATTTTCATATTATTTACGTGCATTATATAAATTTTCTGATTTCATATTAGAATACAATTTCATGTAATTCAAATGAATCTAAGACGGAACTGCACAAAATTCCGAATGGGTTGTACGATGTACTTGTAAAAGAAAAAGAGTCTATAAAATATCCCAATCATCAGTGGGCATCAAGTCATTGCATTGAAAAAAAAGTAATTATTTTTTCATTTATTGATGCAACATCAAGTCCATCTGGAAGTGGTAATGTCATCCCTATATCAAAGAAACAGGTATATTTTCAAAAATTAATTTTTTTATATATTATGAGTAAAAACATTTATATTTTGAAATTTTCGAAATAAATTGTACTCTAAAATTATTAACTTTAAATATAAATAAAAAATATTAGTCTTTTAAATATATAATGTAAGCTTCTGTGAATCTTATTTCAGTGATAAATTATATTTCATGTTATTGTTTTCAGGTTATTGTTCATGGTAATTCAAGATTGCAGTTTCGATTTTGTAACAAAAATATAGAATTACAATTGCATCAAAGCAATCCACAAACATTGAAAGAATTTGAAAATTTTTTGCAAGAAATTGACGAACTTGAAATATGTACTGGAGGACCATCGATCAAATATTTTAGAGATATCATTACAGATTCCGCTTATAGAGACTTGGTATCATGGAGACATAACAAATGTCCAATTATTTTAGTTTCCGGAAAAGTGTGTCAGTATTGTTCGGGGCTATATAAAATTCTATCACAGAATCAAATCCGACAAAAACAAACAAAGAAGCGTATGAAAATACCCACTTCAGATTCAGTGAAAAATAGATTTAAGAAAATATCAAATGAAAACGCGTACTTAATCAACGGTTGTCTAGAAAACAGCGCAAATTAAATGAGCTTGTGCACGAACTAAATGAAGTTCATCAAAAACTGCAAAGTGTTGAGCGTAATAGTTTTTCTGATCAATTAAAAAAGTTATCGCCGAACCTGACGGAAAATCAGGTACTAAATATAATAGATTATTTTTATATCAAATAATAGTCGCTTCTAATTTTTAACTGATAATATATGATTTATTGCAGATCACCTTAATTAATGAATGTTTGGCTGCTGGTAAAGTGAGCAATGCAAAAAGTCGTAGATATACTCACGAATGGCTTCTTTTATGCATTCTACTACATATACGTAGTGCAGCAGCATATAATATGCTAAGAAATAATGGTATTTTACCTTTACCAGCAAAATCCACAATTTCTAAGTATTTACTTTCTTCGAATACTGGTTGCGGATTTGATGATAGGTTTTTTAAATTGTTTAAAAAAAAATTGGAAACATTGCCAAGCATAGCGAGAATAGGAATTTTGTCATTTGATGAAATTTCCGTGAGATGTAGTATTGACGTTAACGCTAAAACGTTAACGTTTGATGGTTTAATCAACTACGGAAATAAATCTAAAACACCTGATAGTATTAATGATCAAGCTGATCATGCATTAGGTAACTTTTAATTATTGTATTACTATAATGTATATAATATTTATATCAATGTTTAATACTTATAAATGATATAATTTAAATACATATTTCAAATATATTATTTTATAATTATTATAAAACATTTTTTAATTAAATTTGTCACTCTAATTATCTTATAATTAATTTTTAATTACTTATGTTTCAGTATTTATGTTTTCATCGTTATACTTAACATTTCATCAACCAATTGCAGTATTCGGATCAAAAGGTACCACAGCTACTAATGTTTTATCTGCACTTGTGTTACAAGCAATTTTAGAAATAGAAAAAGCTGGAGGTAAAGTTTATGGTATTGTATGTGATGGGGCAACAACTAACAGGAGCATGTGGAAAACGTTTGGAATTTCAGGAAAAAATGAATAATTGTCAGTACCGTTTTGAAAATCCTTTCGATGACCAGAGATTCATTTACGCTTTTTCTGATGCTCCTCATCTTATTAAATGTGTTAGAAACAGATTAGACCAAAAGAAATGTCTAAAAGTATAAAATTCAATAAAAAATGTTGTTTGTATGTAAGTACAATTATTTTTTAATGTAATAGTTATTGCAAATTTTAGATTGATGGAAACCTTATTAAATGGAGCTATTACGAAGCATTGTATTCTCGTGATAGTCAATCCAATCTAAGAGTGTGTCCAAAACTAACAGAGAATCACGTTAACCTAGCACATGCAATGAAAATGCGAGTGTCTTTGGCAACTCAAGTAATTTATTGTTATCTTATTTTTAACAAACTTCTTTTGAATATTTACATGTATAATAACTATAAATCAATAATATAACTATAATTATTTCAGTTATTTAGTAACTCTGTAGCTGCAGGTTTACAATATTATTTACAATTAGAAAATCGGGAAAACGTAAGTATGAAGTGTTTGAAGGATGCGAAGCTACAACATTATTTACTTTGCAAATAAATAATATATTCGATGTTCTAAACCGATCATACCCAAAAGAAGGTATTAGAAAAAATAGTCAAGATTTTATGGTATAACGCTTTTTTCAAATTATATTAATTCTAATACGTACTATAATTTAATATGTAACTTACAATTATTTCTTTTAAAGACTATTCAAGAAGCTATAGTTTGGCTTGATAAGTGGGAAAATAATAAAAAAAGTGAGGATGAATTTTTAACCACATCACTGCCGAAGGTCTCCGTGTTACCTTGTATTCAACTTTGCATTTAACAACACATTTATTGCAATCTTGTGGATTTCAATATGTTTTAACTAATAAATTGAATCAAGATTGTCTAGAAGTTGGTATTTTTCATAAACTATATATATACAACAAAAATAAAATTATTAAATTTTATGGTTTGATAAATCTTAATCTCTATATATTTATAGCAATTTTTTGGTATTATACGACAGGCTGGATGTCAGAACGATCATCCAAGTTTTCCTACGTTTATGCAGCTATACCACTTGCTTTCCACGTATAAAATTTTAAAACCGCCAAAGTATGGTAATTGTACAGTGAGAGAGAAAGAGCAAGCACCAACAATTACGTTGGATGATTTTAAAGAAATATTTAAGGGCGACAATAAAAGTTACAGGCAAGTACTTGAAAACATTAAATTATCATACTCTAAATTTATGCAGAAATTTTCAGTATCATACAAAAGTTATAATATATATTCTAGAAAAGAGCATGTACAAAAGCTCAAAGAAAGAATGGATGGTTTGATAAAACAGGGAAAATGGGAATGCGATGAAATAATAGAAAGTGATTACCAAATTGATGAAATTAAGGACAGTATTATTTATTATATTACTGGCTTTGTTGCCAGAAAAATGTTTAAAACATCAACGTGTGAAATTTGCAAAAATGCATTCACTTCATCGTATGAAAATCTGATTCAGGGATGCAGTGAAGCAGATCTCGTTGCGATAAAAACGAGAGGTGGATTAATACATCCTAATATATACTTATTTTTATTATTTCAATGCATAGAGTTTTTTTTTCAAAAACATTTAGAGTCTCCAAATATTTACAATCTAGTCATCGAAGACGTTCTAAATAGTAATTTTAAGTTTACCTTCCCATGTGAAGAGCATAAATATAATATAATTTCTTATTGTATTTATTATTATGTTATATTAAGAATGCGGCAATATGCTAAAATATGTAACGGTGCGTGTCGGGTTTTGTGGGATAATGCGCGGAGATAACGTGAGTAGGGGTAACCTTGAGATCGCGCGTGACGAACTTACCTTCGCGCGCGATCGGACCTCTCGTGCACTCCGTCAACGGCTCGCCGATACCTCAACAGCTACCGTGTACGTTGATATGGGCTCCAGAAAGAGCCCACTTCCGGAAGTACGAATCAGGATTGGCAGACGAGTACCGCGGGCTCGTCTGCTTAACGAACTAAGGATCGGGATTCCTGGGTGAATACGGGATGACGAAATAACACGACTCGTAAGATAAAATGAAATCAAGTTTATTTATTGCTCTGTAGTCCGATACAATAACTAGATCGCGAACACGTGAAGTACTACAATCATTCGGGTGACCCGGGCGCAATCGCGGGGGACCATAATCCGGACGCGGGATCGCGGCGCGAAGAGAGTCCGCGAGGATTGCTCGAGTACGCTATACTCGTCGGGAGGGTAAAAGCTCTAACCTTGCCTTATTACCGGTGAACCTCCTCACGTCTAGAATGTAATGATATGTAGTTGACGACGGCGTCACTCCAATGAACTCGAGGACTTTCTCGCTCGGCGGCTCACGTGAGAATGTCTCTCCTCGATTCTCCCTCACTCCCCCTCCCTTCCGTATTACGCGCGGTCTTACCCGACGGCTGTACAAGCCTCGCGATAGAGAACGTTGACGAGTAGCTCGCGCTATCGTTACTCGTCACACCCCCCTCCCAGACGGCGGGTACCGGGTAGGTATCCGGCTTCTGCCCTTACGTTCTCAGAGCGGGTTGGATGGGTGCTTGGAGGAGGATTATGGTATAGGGTATCGAAAAGAAAGAATTGGACTATTTTTCCTCTGGAACTTTATACTATTTTTATTTTTATTTGTTACAACACGATAAGTATGTCTTGCGTGGGGTACTCGTGGTACCCTACGTCGTCGCGTTAATAATGCGGGTAGCGCCAATGGTTCTGGCGCTCGGGACATTGCCACGAGCGCTTGACACCCTCTTCTCCGCATATGTAACAGCGTGGGGGCTCGGGATTCTTGCGCCGAGCCTCCTCCCTTGAGCGCTTTTTGGGAACGGAGTTCCGCGAACAAGGCGACACTCTTGGCCTTCTGTTGGGCCCATTGGGCTTCTTTCGTGAGGCGCCTGGCCTCCTTCGTCGCTTGTGCAGCGCGCTGGATAGCCTCCTCACTCGCCTTCTTCGCGGCCTCGAGTTCGACTTGGCGGCGTTCCTCGCGTAGTCGGGCTTGGCGGCGACGGTCTCGTTGGCTTCGCCGGAGGATGTCTAAATACGCCAGCTGCTCCTTCCGGTCGTCGACATCCTCTCGCCATGCCGCGATGGCCCGGTCTGCTCCTGCTCCGTAGGTGCGACGAAAGTCCGCAAGGGCCCCATATGCCCTGCGTTCCTGCGCTTCAGCCTCCAGTTGAGCGGTCCAGGCGGCGTCTAGCTGGGACTCTAGGCTCTCCCAGTCTGCCCAAATATCTCCTGACCAGGCCTGCTCGTCGTGCTCCGACGGCGTAGCCCCCGCCTCCTTGGGGGGTCCTGCGTTAGTCGCTGATGGTAGGCTCGCGGCCAACTTCTCGATTTCCCGAGAAAGCTCCCCTAGGAAGGGCTCTTCCTCGACCCTCTTGCTCAATTGGAGCCCTACTAAGAGGGCTGCTAAATCGCTGGTGGTGGGGTCGATATCCATGATCCTAGAACAGTCGTAATTCACTTGTCAGGGTTGGCTCCTACTCCTTAAGGATAAAGGGATGGTACTTGGATGGAATTGGGTATGAGGAACGTATTAGGCTTCCGCTCGGTTTCGAGTCCTACGCGGCGACCAGCTTTTCGTTATTGCGGCCGGTTTAGCTTTCTTGGAGCCTAGCGGACGACCCGGGCGACGTACTATCCCCGTAGGCGCGGTTCCGGTATCTCCTGACTATCTCTATACACTATTTTCGGTGCGATCGGGCGGGTGAACTACGAACGCTGTTTTTCGCGGTCGTCCGGGTTTACGCTTGGGGGGCACGGTCAGCGCGGTCTGACATTCATTCGCCGGCGCCACGGTGTCTCTCTCGCTTATTTCGGTTACACGCTCGCTCGCATTTACAATATTTTCGCTATTTGAGGGCGGACAATTACCCGCCCTTGCGCGTGACGCATCCAACGGTGGAAGAGTTTTCTCGAAGTCGTCTTCTTCCGGGTCTATACCCTTTTGGTACGGCTTGAGTTGCTCTGCATGGACGGGAGAATCCGAGTCCCCGTCCCCGTCAATTAACGAATAAGTATTCGTCCCAATAGCTCTCGAGACCAAGTACGGTCCCCTGTATTTCGGTGTGAGTTTAGCCGACACGTTATGAGCTGCCGAAGAGAGTACTTCGTTACGTCTCCAGACTAGGTCGCCTGTCTCGTATTCGACGAAGCGGCGACCTTTGTCGTAGTAAGTCGCTTGCTTCTCCTGGGCCGATTCTGCTCGGTCAGCTGCTGCGTCGTGTAACAATGGTAACCGGTCTAAGCGTTCTTTCCAATCTTCGAGTGCGGTTTTATTTTCTTTTAGGAGCGCTGCCTTTTCTTCGCGTTTTCTTAACGAGTCGGGAGGCATTGGTTGCCTGCCGTAGATGAACATCGCTGGGCTTGCTCCCGTCGAACTTTGTATCGACGTATTGTATGCAAACGCGATCTCGTGAAGGTTCGAGTCCCAGTGCTTATGATCCTTCTCGATAAACGCGATTAACATGGTTTTTATCGTTCTGTTCACGCGCTCGACTGGGTTCGCCTGTGGGAAGTAGGGGGGAGTAGTCATGTGCTGCACCCCGACTTCCTTTAGGTAATCGTCTACGAGACTATTCTTAAATTCTGTCCCGTTATCGGACAAGAACGTCGACGGTACTCCGTATCGGAAGAAAACTCGGTCCTTTAAATTCTTGAGGATCGTTTGCGCGTTAGCCTTCCTTATGGGTATGCACTCGATCCAGCGGGTAAATAATCTTCGAATATCAAAATGTATTCGAAGCCTTGGACGCTCCTCGGAAACGGACCCATAACGTCCCCTGCGACAACTTCCCAGGGCCGTTCGATGGTCCGGCGTCCCATTAGTCCTGCAGGTAGGCGTTGTTCGACCTTGCACTGTTGACAGATCAAACAACATCGGACGTACTCGGCTACATCCCGGTATAAGCGTGGCCAATAATAGTACAAGGCGATACGCTTATATGTTTTCTCCCTACCTAGGTGACCCGCCGTGGGCTCGTCGTGTCCTTGTTTTAGAACGAGCGCACGCTTCTCAATCGGGACGACGAGCTTCCATGCTTCGTCATCACCGAGTGTTGCGGGACAACATTGAATCGGGACGATATGTATACAATCTCCCCGCTATGATTTTCCATTTGGGGAAATCACTAGGGCTTTTCATGACTTTATCGTATTGGCCCAGGTACCACTCATCAGTAGTCTCTTGACTCTCGGTCACCGCGCTAACCGATAACTCGTCTCCCTCGCTCATTCGAGAGAGTGCGTCGGGCACGTGGTTGAGTGCTCCTTTTCGGTACTCTACCTCGTAATCGTACCCTTGTAGCTCCAGGGCCCAACGAGATAGGCGGCCCGTCGGATTATGCAGATTGCATAACCACCTGAGACTCGAGTGGTCGGTTATAGCCTTGAACTTATAACCTTCGACATAAGCGCGGAACTTACGAATGGCCCAGATGAGAGCGAGACACTCTCGCTCTGTGACACTATAATTCCTTTCGCTGTCCGTCATCGTGCGGCTCGCAAATTCGAGTACGCGTTCCTCCCCGTTTATATTTTGTACTAACACTGCTCCGAGTCCTGTGTCACTTGCGTCGCATTGGATCACGAACATTTCGTCAAACGAAGGACGGTGTAGGACCGGAGCCGTCGCGATGAGCATCTTGCATTGCTCAAATGAGGTCTGTTGTTCCGCTTGCCATTCGTATTTACGGTCTTTCTTCGTTAAAGACGTAAGGGGCTCGGCAATCGTCGCGAAACCCTTTAAGAATTTCCGATACCACGACGCCATTCCTAGGAACCTCCTCAGCTGCTTAATATTTTTAGGAGCTGGGTAGTCCAATATCGGCTCAATCTTAGAAGGGTTGGGCCGAAAACCGTCGCGGTTCACTAGTACCCCGAGGTATTTTACCTCCTCCTGGCAAAATACGCTCTTCTCGCGATTGACAGTTAGTCCTGTCTCCTTGATTCGCAATAGGACCGTCTCAAGTAACTTAACGTGCTCCTCAAAAGTCTCGGACGTAATTATCACGTCATCGAGATAGGAGTATACGTACGGTTCGAGGCTAGGACCGATGATACAGTCTATCAGCCGCTGGAACGTCGCACCAGCGTTATTGAGTCCATACGGCATTCGTGTAAGTTGGTACAGGCCCATCCCTGGTACCGTGAAAGCCGTTATCTCGCGAGAGTTGGCATGCAGGGGGATCTGGTGGTACGCGCTACTCAGATCCAGCGTGCTTATATACCGTGCACTTTGTAACTTGCGCAGGATGCTATCCATATTCGGGAGGGGATAAGCATCCGGCTTAGTTACTGCATTGATTTTCCTGAAATCGAAGCAAAACCTATATTTGCCATTATCCTTACGAACCATGACCACAGGACTAGACCAACTACTAGCCGAAGGCTCGATTATGCCCGCAGCGAGCATTTCATCAACCTGTTCCTTCATTTTATCGCTAATAGCCTTGGATACTGGATAGCACTTTTGCTTGATTGGGCGAGCTGATCCTACATCGATCGTGTGCTCTGCCAAACTCGTGCATCCGATAGGACTGCCACCCGGTCCCAGCATCTGGTCTAGTAGTTTTCGGAGTTGCTCTCTCTCGGCGGGTAGCGCGTCCGCTAAGCCGATTGAGTTGAGAGATGCTATACACGGGAAATCTACGCCCGCCAACTCCAAGGAGACTGATCTCTTCTCGTCTTTAAAAAGCAAACGGTTCTCTTGTGGAAAGAGGATCGCATTAAACTTCTTAATAAAATTCACGCCTACATAACAATCAACGTCTAAGTGTGGCATTATACCTATTTTGAGGTCGTGTTTTATACCTGCGACCTCAAACGGCAAGTAGGTATAACCCGTGACAGGAGAGAAACGTCCGTCTCCTAATTTCGCTCCCTTCCCGCTATCAGGTCGTACTGATTTACCTAATTCATTGGCAATCAGGAGGGCGATCGGTCCCATGACCGTTCGGGATGCTCCGGGGTCGTACAACGCCCTTAAGCGGTAAGGTCCTACGTTTACCTGTAGCCACCAGCGTCCTACGTCCTGGTCCGACTCTACACTATCGGAGTCGTCTTCGGACGGTTTCCCTTCCATCGTATCGGTTTTATTACATTCTCCCGTCGATACGATTGCGGAAACTGCATTCTCCTTCCCCCTTCCCGTTTCCCGTGCATTTCGGACAGTTATATCGGAGGTGACCTGGCATGCCGCATCCGAAACAGTATACCTCCTTTGGGACGTTCTCTCTACCGAAATCTTTCTTTTTATTCGGGGGAGACTTTCGTCCGTCGTCTACTCTCTTACTCATGTTACTCTGTCCCGAGCCTTGCTTACTCTGAGTGGGACTTCCTCCCTTTGTCGAACGAGAGTCGTTCGACTTTTGTTGAACGGGAGCGTAACTCTTCCCGCTACCCTGTCGGGAGTTTAGTCGCTCCGTTGAACTCGTTTTCAAGGAGCGGATCTCCTTGAGCATCTCAGCCATTAGTTCGACTAACGAACGGTCGGTCTTTTTAGTGGTTGTTTCGGTTGCAGCCACTTTAGGTCGACTAGGAGGATCTTGACTTGGTTTCCCTGTCCTCGGTTTGAATCCTAGATCAGGGTGTAACATCTTCTCTGGAGGCGGCGGAGGTTGGTATGATATCTCGGCCTCCAGCGTTAGCTCGGCGTCGCGTGCCTTTTCGAGCAAGTCTCGGATGCTTCGGCATGAGTTACGCTCTATCATACGCTGTAACTCAGGCAGCATGTTTCGGTGTAGTAAGTCAAGTTGTTGACTTACGCTCGGGATTGGCTGTTGCTTTCGTAACATCGAACCTAAGCACGTTATATAGTTGCGCACGGGTTCGCCTTTCCCTTGGGTTCGTCGATTCGCATCGCTCGCTAGTCTTTGTTGGTAACGGCGGTCCATGCCGTACCAATCTCTAGCCTCGCGGCAAAACTCCTGCCATGTCGTCCACTGGTCTTTATAATCGCGGTACCACGTGGACGCGACACCGGTCATTAGTTCGGCTAGTGCGGGTATTAATTCCTCGTCTGTAAGCCTTGCTAATGTCCTGCATTCTTCTACCCTTGTGATGAATAGATCAATGCTATCATCTGGTTCGCCGGTGAATCGCACGTTCCATCGTCGAACTATATTGCCGATATCCCGTGTATTTGTCGATCCACCGTTGCTCTGCGAGTGGTGCATATTTGCTCTATATGCGCCGCTGGAGAGGTTCCCCCCCTCCCAGGCGTTGCCGATATTTCCAAACGGTGGTATCGAACCACAGGTGCAACTGGCGCAGTGTGAACGCTGCAATCTAGTTACATTTTGAGCAGATCGGGTATGGTTGTTGCAGGGTTGTTGCGTGTGATCCCACGATTCACGCAACGGTGAGGCTTGACTTCGAGAGTGACCTAAGTTCGCGGGTTGTGATAAAATCGGTCTACTCTGGTCGTAATAATTGCATGTGAATGTATCCTGAATATTCACTTGCTGCCTCTGGTGTCTATCTTGGTGTTGGGCCCCTAGGTCGGGCCCAATATGTGCACTCTCTGTTGCATTATCAATGCGAGTGCTCGACGCGATGCCTTGCCTGTTATTTAGTGAGCTACTCCGTACCTCAGCTATCTGAGTTGACAGAGTTTTAATTTGCTCATGTAAGCTTTGCAAATAATTTATAAAGCTTACTGGTAGGTTAAACCGTTCGCCTTCGAGACCGTCCAGTGACATAGTCTCGCATATCTGACCGTCGTTTCGTGGTTCGATATTCGGCGATTCGGTTTCGCTGTCGGTCGCCGATCTCGTATTTCGGTTGACCGAGCGCGTTGGCGAGGGGTTTCTCTGGGTGTTGGCACTGCCGTTAGTGCCAGCTTGTGGTATTATGTAATCGTGGTCCCTACCGGCTTCATCTAGTAAGATGCTAAGCGGGTGTGTTCTATTGGGATCGTAATCCTGTCCCAGTATAGTCGAACTGGACCGTTCTTGACAAGTTTGCTCAATCAAATCTTGTCTCAAATACACGCGGTGTGTATATACTTCATTCTCGTCTTCCGCCTCTGTAGGCTGGAAGTCCGCCGGGACGTAGTCGCCTTTGAGCCATCGATAAAATCGGGCGCACTGCTCAATGCGGCTACCCGATGTGACTAGCTCCAAGCTAGTCATCATATCTGTCCTAGTATCGTCGTCTAGGTACATGAGCCATTCTTCTATTTCTCGGTGACCAGACATGATGATGCGCGTGTACAAATTTGTCGGTCAGTGTGTGTGTTTGCAAGTAACGAAAATATACGTTAAGGGATACTAAAGAGCGAATACGCTGGTATAGTTCCGTAACTAGATAGTTCGTAATCGACAAGGACCGTCAAAATATAAATATCTTATTATATGTGTGAGGAAAGAAAGGGAAAATATATTATTGTTTATTTTCAAATATATGCGCTAATTAAATAATAGCTATGGCGAACTATCTAAGTGAGAAAAAAAAAATTTTGTACTGAACGGGAACCAGTGTTGTTACTTTTTACTTGTACAACCAAAATTAAGTAAAAATTAACAATTCGTTATAACAAAAAAAAATCAAGATTATTTTGTAAATTGTTTAATTGCAAATTAATTTTTAAAATTCAAAATTATGAGGAACATAGATTATTCGATTTATGTACGTAAATTTTTATGGGAGTGATAATAGAAAAGAAAATAATAATTTAAATACGCGATATCCGTGTTTCAAACGTGGGTGGAATGCCGTTAATTTCAAATAAATGTATAATTATTTTATTTATATATATATATACGTCTGTACATACATATAATTGCTTATTCGTAATTACTTTTAAATAATTTATGGGAATTATTTACCATTATTACACAATTAAATGTTCAAAAAAAAAGAAAGGTAATATCGAATAATCACTAAAGAAAACAATAACTGAATGGAGAGTTCCCGAAAAGTAATGGTTTGGTTGTTATATAAATACGTAACACCAATCGACTACAAAGACATGTGTAATATAAATATAACGCTAATATAACTGTATATATAACGCACACACTGAACCGAATTTACTATCTTGTTCGCTATACAAGATAGTGTAGTAAGTGTGAGAGCGGAATGTTATTTAAAAAAATCAATAAATAATTAAAGAACCGTTGATTCTAAATTGTCTTGAAAAGGTGTCCAATACTTAACCAATATTGATAAAGTACGAACATGCGTATTTATCCGTGCGAGGAAGTAAAAACAAATTTTACTTTCTCTCTCTCTCGCACTTACTATACAAAAATAGTGGGACTGGGAAATACGAATCTCCAGTCTCGCGCCGATGTAAACAACTCGCTTTGTTTACAAAACGCACGCGCGCTCGATACTCTCTTCGCGAAGTACGTTGGCCTTGACGTTTTCACTACTCGATATATTTAATTTTTCGTTTAGTGAGGTACCCGTTTAGAAAGAAAATACCAAATTTTCTTCTATAATCCCGTATACCCAGTGCTAACTAGTTGGGCGCCATGTAACGGTGCGTGTCGGGTTTTGTGGGATAATGCGCGGAGATAACGTGAGTAGGGGTAACCTTGAGATCGCGCGTGACGAACTTACCTTCGCGCGCGATCGGACCTCTCGTGCACTCCGTCAACGGCTCGCCGATACCTCAACAACTACCGTGTACGTTGATATGGGCTCCAGAAAGAGCCCACTTCCGGAAGTACGAATCAGGATTGGCAGACGAGTACCGCGGGCTCGTCTGCTTAACGAACTAAGGATCGGGATTCCTGGGTGAATACGGGATGACGAAATAACACGACTCGTAAGATAAAATGAAATCAAGTTTATTTATTGCTCTGTAGTCCGATACAATAACTAGATCGCGAACACGTGAAGTACTACAATCATTCGGGTGACCCGGGCGCAATCGCGGGGGACCATAATCCGGACGCGGGATCGCGGCGCGAAGAGAGTCCGCGAGGATTGCTCGAGTACGCTATACTCGTCGGGAGGGTAAAAGCTCTAACCTTGCCTTATTACCGGTGAACCTCCTCACGTCTAGAATGTAATGATATGTAGTTGACGACGGCGTCACTCCAAGGAACTCGAGGACTTTCTCGCTCGGCGGCTCACGTGAGAATGTCTCTCCTCGATTCTCCCTCATTCCCCCTCCCTTCCGTATTACGCGCGGTCTTACCCGACGGCTGTACAAGCCTCGCGATAGAGAACGTTGACGAGTAGCTCGCGCTATCGTTACTCGTCACAAATAAAAAATAAAGATTTAAAAAAAATAAGTAAAGAGAAAAAAAAATTGCCAAATTATATAATAAATAAATACATATTTTTTACAAATCAATTAATAAAAAATATGTTTTTATTTTGCAATTGAAAGATGTATTTTTTTAAATATAAAATAAAATAAAATATTAAAAGTTTAAAAAAATTGTACATTCTATAAAAACCCAAAATCATAGCAAAATTTAAAGAAAAGCAAATCGAAGCTTCATAACTAATCTTTTAAAAGGCTGCTTTAATATTATTATATTTGCATTTAACTTAAAAGAGGTATGAAAAAATATTAATTTATTTCTTCACTTTCATTAAAGTGCATGTAAAAAAATTAGATAATTAACTTACTTAACCACAATTAAAAAATACTTTTGTAAACTTTTCAATGTTTTCTAGCACGTTTGTCTGCGTGCATTATTTTTATATATTAATTTATTTATTTATTTACTTATTTTTATTTAAAAATATGACAGGCATATAGCCTATACACAAGTGAAAAAATAATAAAAGTAAAACTTAGTAATAGATAGGTGAGCGCCTATTACTATTGTATATTAACTAATTGTAAGTGTCAAAATTTTAAAATAGTTTAAACTTTAGATACAGACCCAAAATATCTTCCATGGTGTAAAGAAAATTTTAAGTAAAAATATTAATTTGCACCACAGTTATGCATGTTCAGAAAACAGTTTTTTTTTTCCTTTTTTCAATTTTTCACCATTTTGGATCTTAAATAAAGTATTACACATTAAATGGGAAAAAGTTTTGAAATGCTCAATAGAATTTTTTATCATTTGCAATAATGTGATTGTCTATCGATGGGTCATTTTGTCAGTTTTCATTTTGGTCTGCACAACAGTATCAATATGCCCCAATTTAAATCAGATTCTTTTCTGTAAAAATAACTTTTCAACAAAGTTTTATTAAATATGGTATGTTGATTCTAACCAATCATATGTTAAATCCAAGATATATAAAATCAAAGATATTGTAAAAATTAAAAATTGTAAAAATGACACAATTTTAGCACTTGAGTGCATATTTCATTCTATTTAATAGTTATATTCAACAAGTATTGCTCTGGTTGAAACTTTTTTTCACATAATTATTTGAATTATATTATGTTCAATTAATAACATTAGCTGATTGAACATGTATTAAACATACATGAACATATAACGGATAAACCTTGTTAATTGTGTTTTTATATCTTTTCCACCGAATAGTGCTTTTACTTTTTCCCATTTGATGTGTAATAGTTTATTTAAGATCAAAAATGGTGAAAAATTGAAAAAAAGGAAAATCTGTTTCCTGAACATGCATGACTGTGGTGCAAATTAATATTTTGACACTCATTATGTACTAACATTATTATTATATTTCTTTACACTTGACGTGAAATCGCCCATATATTATTGTATTATAATAAACCTCTGGAATAAAAACCTCTGGAAAACCAACTGCGTGCGTCCACGCCGCCAGAGGGGGAAACGCCGAAGGCTGACTGCGTAGGCATCAGCGTCTCGGTAGGCTAAATCGCAGCAATGGGCATCGGTCGGTTGGAGAGGTGGCCGGCCGGTGTTAAGACGCAAACTCAGGATAAACGTATCTGCGACACGAGAAGGCAGTGCGCCAAGCAAGGGAGGCAGTGAAAACCTATAGCCCGACGGGAAGTACTATGAATACCTGGATGTAAAGAGGGTACATCATATAAACCGGGAGGTCGGCGTTCGGATCGCCGATCGTGCACGCCCGGACCGCACGATAGTACCAGGGCCCGGGCTTTCTTCGCCAGTCAGTCGGGCTGCCCTGTAGCAGCGTGTGTAAAAATTAAACTTGCTGAGGTTGCTCCAGGTGGCACCTGGAAGGGAGGCGGCACTCGGAGGTTTAAATTGTATTTGACGAGGCCACGATACTTTCAAGGCTCACGGTCAAACCTGTCAAACAACAACTGCTAATAGGTGATCACCGAATAACTTGCTAGAGTTTTATAGCGTCGTGTAATCAAGAGGATGCACAATGAACACACTAATAACAAACATGAGAAATGTCCACTAGTAAACATAAACTAATGGTGCACAGAAATGAATCAGAAGGGGAACCCAACCCCAAAGCAACAACAGGAGCTGGTTTACCCAAGCGGAAACCAAAAGATAAAGAAGCAGAAAAAGATCAGAAAAGTAACAAGCGCGGCCTGTCGTCTTCCTCGGATGAGGAGTCGAAAGAGCCAAAAAGGGCAAAGCCCGCAATGGCAAAAAAAGTAATAACGAAATCAGTATCTGAGTCTTCAAGCTCGTCGGAGTCGGAAGGAACGGAAGTAGAAACCGGCAAACAAAGCAGGAAAATTGAGGTCAAAAGCTTGATAGAGGTACCAATGTATATGTTGGACCAGATAAAGATCGTTAAGAGACACTTAACGAAGAAAGATAGCGAAAACGCACATGAGGCCTTAGACAATATGCACAGCCTAGTCTCTACACTATTGGCGAAAGCAGCATTTTTGGAAGGACAAGTTAAAGTCCTATCTGAACAAAGGCAAAAGGCAGTAAATCCGGGTAACGTCTCGTACGCAGACGTTACCAAGAAACTAGTTGCGCCGAAAGAGACGACTAGGGCTGTTGTAATAAAGAATCCGGCTATGCACAAGCCCATCATTAAGCCGAAAAGAGCAGACAAGTTTAGAAACGAAGAGGAGATAAAATCCAAGTTTCAAGCCGAATTCCGACCGAGAGCAGAGAAGGCTCAAATCAGAAGCCTCAGGACAATTAACAAAGGTCTAATTATCGAGACGGAAAATGAAGAGTCTTTACAAAAGATTCTAAATAAACCGTCCTTGAAGGAGACCTTTGAAATGCATAGACCAACAAAACAGAAGCCGAGGATGATCATATATGATCTTCCTAAAAATCTAAACGAGAAAGAAATAAGAGAGATAATAGTCGAGCAAAACGTTTGCTCGGCTGACGAGGCGGAAAGAGAAATTACGCCGAAATTTAAAACAGGAAAGAGGGATACGAGCAGGACCAACTGGGTTATCGAGGTAACCCCAAAAATTAGAACTAGGTTGTTGCAAAGAAGGAGGATCTTTGTAGATTACCAATCGTGTAAGGTACAGGACTTTGTATTAGTCTCCAGGTGCTTTAAGTGCCAGGGATTCGGTCACATCAGCAAAGTCTGCAATAACGACGTACATTGCTCGCATTGCGCCGAAAAAGGTCACTCTTTTGACAAATGTCCGAAAAAACAGGAAAATAAAAAGTGCATAAACTGCGTCAAGGCCAAAAAGAAGTCGGACCATAATGTTCTCGACACTAAATGTCCGTGCTATACAAAAGCACTAGAACGCCTAGTAAATAACACAGATTACGGGGAGCAATAAACCCTGTATTCTGATAACACAACTTAATGCCAGACGAGCACAGCGGGTGGTACCCGAAATAAAGCAAAAAGCGTATGAAAAGGGAGTTCACGTAATTATGCTACAAGAACCATACACAAGAAATAATAAAGTGACGGGATACGGTATGGGTGTAAGAATAGTCTCTTCTAAAGACAATCTGTGGGCAGCCATAGCAATAACAGACCCGAACGTGATAGCGATGCAAATAACTAACTTATGTACACCGCACTTCGCAATAGCAGAACTATCAGTACCATATAAAGTCTACCTAATTAGTGGATATTTCCAACTAAAAGATGATATTGAGATACATCTAAGATCGCTTCAGGAGATAGTAACGGCTCTACGAGGAAAGAGCTTTATAATTGGTATTGATTCGAATGCAAGATCGCCACTATGGGGCCCTATGGAAACGGATGCAAAAGGAGAGAAACTAGAAGAATTTATACTCCAGAATAACCTCAGAGTAATAAACGATCCCAATAGCATTGCAACAGTCGCAAACGAAGTCGGAGAAGGCTATGTCGATGTAACTCTAACCTCACCAGATATGGCACAAAGAATACGAAACTGGAAAGTCCAAGAAAACTGGACATCAAGTGACCATAGAGCAATAACATTTGAATTAGTGGAACAAGCTCAGGGAGGTAGATATAGGAAGCAAGAGTACATCAAAGCTATATAACAAGCAAAGCGGACTGGGGATTGTTTATTAACACACTGAGAGAAAATTGGAAAGCCCAACCGTACCGACAGGATATTGGTTCAACAATCGCTGGCATTAAAGACATAATAAATGGGATAAAAATAGCATGTGACAAAGCTATACCCACTAAGAACAAGACTAGTAGGAAAGTTCCATGGTGGAACGAGGACTTGACAAAGGCCAAAAAACATACAAACAGGTTACGCAGACAATTCCAAAGGGAAAGAGATCCGGACACAAGAGAACGTGCAAAAATGACTTATAGACTGGCCAAGCGACAATATACAAGACTAATAGACACAACCAAAACCCAAAAATGGGAAGAATTTGTGACCAAACAAGGTAACGACAATCCATGGAGCTTACCATACAAACTGGCTGCCAAAAAAGCTAGAGTTAAAGAAATCGCAAGTAACGTGAAGACAGACGATGGTTACACTATGACCTGGAATGACACAGCAGAGCAAATTCTTCATCAGCTCTTTCCAGACGATAACCTGGAAACAGAAACGAGAGAACAGACAAAAGTAAGGCAACAAAATCAAAGATATACAGACGAATACAGCGAAACCGAAAATTTTACAAGGCAGGAGATGGTGCAAGTCGTAAGAAAATTAATATTAAAATTAAAATTAGGAAAAGCGCCAGGAATCGACTGTTTCGATCTGAAGATAATAAGAGTTGCTCTTACAGTAGTGGGTGAAGAACTGCTAAAGTTATATAATAACTGTCTAAAACTCGGTATATTTCCGAATACTTGGAAAACAGGCAAAGTAATTACAATCAAAAAGGGAAAGAGACAAAGATCCTGGTCTAATTAGCTCATATAGACCAATATGCCTGCTACCAGTTTTAGGAAAAAATTCTGGAAGGTCTGATAATCAAAAAATTAGATCAAATCGTGGAACCACGTCTGTCTGACAAACAATACGGTTTTAGAAAAGGCAGATCAACCGAAGATGCGATAGTGTACTTAAAGACCAAGGTGCACAACTCAAGCTGTAGATATGTACTCATAATGTTTTTGGACATTAAGGGTGCATTCGACAATGTATGGTGGCCGGGAGGACTAAAGAACCTGAGAGGCATGAACTGCCCCTGGAGACTGTACAATATCGTTAGGGATTACATCTGTAATAGGAAAGTAATAATAACCGAAGGTGGCAATTTTGCAAGCAAAAATGTGACAAAGGGATGCCCACAGGGATCCCTACTATGTCCAATCCTATGGAATGTCGTATTTGATGAAGTGCTTCACAAGTTAGACAGAGAAGGACACGAGACGATAGCCTATGCAGACGATCAAGCAATTATAATCGAAGGAGACTCCCGTAAAGAACTGGAACGGAAAGGACAAATGGCCATAAATATAATAGAAGAATGGAGTAAAAGTGTCAAAATGAAACATGCCCCAGATAAATGTGCAATGTTACTAGCAAAGGGAACATTTCATCCTAAATGTTACCCACTAATCAGAATAAACGGGCAAAGAATTAAAAGGCCAGAACCGTTTAAATATCTGGGCGTCTCTTTGGCAAAGGCCTTAGCGTACAAACGCATGTTACGGAGATCTCAAAGAAAACCAGAGGAATTTTCGAAAGGCTGGCCTTCCTGGCAAGAGAGGAATGGGGCCTAGGCTATCGATCTCTAGATATAATATATAAGGGAGTGTTCATACCCATAATAACATATGCAGCAGCAGGATGGTACGGGCTCACAAATAATGTCCAGAAAAAGAAACTCATAATGTCGCAAAGATATGCCCTGATGAAAACCACAGGAGCGTACAGAACCATCTCGGCCGAATCTATTACAATGATTACAGGTCACCTACCGATTGACTTAGAGTGCGAAAGAAGAATCGGACTATATTGGATGAGAAAAGGAAAAGAATACCGATATAAAAACTTTACAGTACAATCGGAGGAAGGACTAGGCACGCGAAGAGAAAGAAAATTGATAATAGAAAGGCTAGACCAGGAGATAAGAAAGAATGGCAGTTGAGATGGGATAACACGATAAAAGGAAGACGCACATATGAGGTTTTACCTAGCATAGAAGAAAGGCTAGCGAAGTTTTGGTTTAGACCGAGTAAATGGCTGATCCAAATACTCAGTGGACATGGAAACTTCCAATCTTTCAGGAAAAGATTTAACTTTGTAGAGTCCGACCTATGCAGCTGTGGAGAGGCAGACACCCCCGAACACGCTTTATGGACATGTGTGAAGTACGAAACAATACGGCATAAACACGTACAGGATATGGAAGAAGCAGCTAGAAATACGAAAAGGATGATGACGACCAAAGAAGGCGTAGACAAATTAACCATGATGGTGAAAGACATTATGCTTGTAAAGATTGCTACCGAAGACCTAGAAAAAGACTTGGCTTTAACCGCGACAATAGCAGAAGTAGTAGTAGGAACAGAGGAAGACGAAGTGTGAGAGATAGAAGTAGGAACAGTTAATCTTCCTGAAATAGAAATAGGGTAGAGAGAAAGGAAATGCATAAGTGAGCAGAGGGAGAAAGTGAAATGAGTGAAAGATGGAAGATAGTAGATAGGCAAAAATCGAAAGTTGCACTAATACATGTCGCACTAACAAAGGTAGTAGAACAGAGGTAATCAAGGTAGATAGAGATTTGTACTAATTAACATAATGACTAACATTCCGTATAGGGAAAAAGGGTTTTCGTAGAATGAAAGTTGAGCGAAAGGAAAGGATGAATGTAAAAGCTCAGAATGAAAGAAAGGGTGAGTGAGAGAATAGATAGGTGAATAGGAACTCCTTCTTGTAGGTTAGGCAAAAGCCAAAGAAGAGAGAAGAAAGAAGAGAGAAGAGAAGAAAGAAGAGAGAAGGGAAGAAAGAAGAGAAAGGAAGGCAAGAGGTAAACCTCATAAACAGTTGGTCTTGCTCCCCTGAAAAAGCGCAAAAGTAAGAAACAAAGAAACAAAGAAACAAAAATAAAAATAAAAAATAAACCGAAGCAATAAATAAGAACAAACGAGTAAAGCATAATCGCAAGAGCAGAGAAAGGCTAAGCGAACTCTTTATGTTCTGTAGTCCAAATAACCGTCACAGTCGAGGATAAGAAGTACAAGAAAGATAGGAATAAACGATGTGACATGGACGACCGCCGGTATGCCAGAGGCGAGGTACGGCGGCAATGATCGATGCGTTAGGCATCGATCTAGCTCGGTTTTTTTTTTTTTTTTTTTTTTTTTTTTTTTTTTTTTTGTATTATAATAAAATAATTATTGTATATTATATTATTAATATTAATAATTATATAAATGATTAATAATATATTGATAAAATAATAATGAAAAATAAAATGTAACAAATTTTTGTGGTACATTTCGAAACAAAAATACATATGTATGTGTATATATACGTATATACACTGTAAATCTTATTTATTATATAAATAATTTATAATCATATTGGCGATATATGCGTAAAATATTCAAATAAATTACTCCAAGGTGTTATATATATATATATATATATATATATATATATATATATAAATATTGTTGACAAAATTGATAATTACTGTAGTACAGTTGAATAACTGTCAATAATCCCTCGTAATAATATATCAATTTACTCAACTTTTTTGCAAACTATTCTAATTATTCGTCCACTCTGTAATTTACAGGGTTAAAAAAGTATATGTTCAGCAAGTTCCATGATTTTCGTGGCATAGTACCTTAGAGAGAAACTCATTTAAAGATTCAAATAAATTAATTTTGCCGCGCATGAATACAGTAGCTCACACATACTACGAAGGACACGCAATGTCCGGTGCTACACGCACACAATGACGCGTCTTTGGTGGCTGACTGTATGTGTGATTAAATAGTACATTGTTTCTGTGGCGCCGCCGTGCGGAGACAAGGCGAAGGGCTTCAATAAGATCACAGCAGTTTTATGGTGGGGGAAAGGCAGTCGGTCCACCTCTGTTTCTTACACCGTGATTAAACACTGTCAAAAAAATCTTACATAACAACAAGTATCCAAAATGTTTTATTAATAATGCTATTAACACCAGGTTACGAAAAATAAGATTGTCCAACGTTGTTAAACAAAATAAAAAACAAGTAATTACAGTCTTACCCTTACCATATCATAGAGATTTTCACAAAAATTAGTAGATTGTTAAAAGTACAACATAGCATTATCCCAAGAATCGAAAATAGGTTAAATTCCGTAATAAAATTAGGTAAAGATTCTACTAGCAAGTTCAATACATGTGGTGTAGTATATAAATTTAACTGTAAAAATGTCAATCGATTTACATAGGCGAAACAAAGCGAATGTTAAAAGATAGAATTTCTGAACATAAAAAATCACACAATACTGAATCAGTAATAGCTTAACACATGAAGAATAAAACCATCAATTTGATTTGAAAATATCCAAATACTAGACAAAGAAATGTACGTAAAAAACGGGTAATTTCTGAAATGATTTTTATAAATAGTCCATAAAAAACACACTACATAAAAAAGAAGACACAAGGGCTTTAAATTACTTGTATAAGAACATACTGTAACGGCTGTTAAATTACTCACAATCAGTATATATAGGTATATACGTAGTATATACTAATCATCCTGTGAATTTCTTGGAAAATTGAAAGAGTTTTAGATACTCTATATGTTATTTTCTGTGTATAACGGTTAGTCCGATTTGACATGGCTCGATGTTGAGCTATACTTATTTTCAATATTGGTAATTATTGCGTTTTTGTGTATTTATATAAAAAATTATTTCTTGTTGTTTTTGTCATTTTGAAAAATTGTTAATTATTTGTGTCTTTGTTAATAAATTAGTGCAGAAGAGGTCTGAAAAGATAATCAGACGAAACGTCGCAATTTTAATTAAAAGAAAAGGTATTAAATTTATTCAACATCCTGTGAATTACCCTACAAGATCGCTTAAAAAACCAAAATAAATAAGGGAGGGTGACTATTCCAAACTATTTCATTATAAGTGCATAAACTGCGTGTAGATTGGCGTGCAGGTATCATTTTGATATTTTCAATTTGGCTATAAGTACTAGCTGCGAAGCCTATGATTATTTTAATCTTTCTGATTTACAGAATAAAGTTTGTTATATCGTTTCCGATCCGTGCGGACGCAGACCTCTAACGCTAGCGCTTGCTACGATATGAATTTGTGGTGGCCCCCTGAAAAGGGCCGTTTTGGTTGATGGTGGTACTGCCATATTAATGTTGGCCGCGTGGATCGCTGCGGAGAACGGGCTTCGGGCAATAATGTAGCCTCCTTAAGCACGCCGCCTGCTGGCGCCCGACACCGGGAGCGACCGAGTTGACAAGGGTCGCCGTCCGGGGCGCAGGTGCTTCCGGGAGATTAAACAACCGGCGTCGCGAGGCTGCACCTCCGCGGATCGCGCAGCTCCGTTAGGATAGTCCTTGTCTTCTCAGGTCGGTTGCGTGGTGTCTCGGCCACAGGGGAGTGTGCAGGAGGAGCCGTGGTGGTGGTGCCGGCCGGGTTGCCTTCCGCGTGATAATTTTGCCCCGAACCACGTGTCGTCGTCGGAGGAGGGATGGAGGTCCAGACTGCCTCGTTCTCTCGTCGCTGTCGCGAGTAGCGTGGACGGGCCCGTTCAACGTGGACGGACCCTGGATCCCCTACGATTGCTCGCCTCCGCCTCCTTTTACCACGATGATAGCGGCAGACCGGAATCAGGGTGGGCGGCTTGGACTCTCTTTGGTCCGTCCGATGGCTCTCCGCCAGGCGGTGGTGTAGCGGCCGAGCGGTAGCGACGCCTTCGGGTTTCGGAGCCTCTGAGCATCGTCGCGGCTTCTGGAGCTATAGTCGTGCTCCATGGTTTGAGGAGCGAATGAATGATTTATTCGTTCGTCCGCTTATATATCCGGGAGGGCGGGCCGCGCCCTCTAGTGGCGCCATGATACGGGCTTTGCTGAGGTAAACCGAGCGAGCCTGACGTCGTCGACCGCATCGCCAAGATGCTGGAGGATGCGCTGCGGCCCATCGTTTCCCAATTAACGTCGATGGTTTGTCAGTCTCGTAGGAGAAGCCCAAGGTCCGACTCTCCAAAGAAAGGCTCGCCGACGAACCGACCTCCGGAAAATAGGAGGTTAGGCAGGCCTAACGGCCCGAGGTAGAGCTCCGAACAAAGGCAGGAGAAAAAGAATGCGAGTCCACCTAGGGAGAAAAGTAAGGAACAGCCGAAGAATCGAATGGGCAACAGTAGAAAACGCCAAAATACAAAAAAATACGAAACGCTCAACTCGCAAGATGATTGCGAATCCTTAAAATCGACTCTCTCAGTATGCGCGGTAGGTGGTGGTTAGGCGCTTCCGTAGAGGACAGACGATATATGCGTCCCGGCTATTGGAGAGAGAGAGAGAGAGAGAGAGAGAGAGAGAGAGAGAGAGGTCTTCCCGCCGTACTGATAACGGAATTACATAGCAGTAAGTGGTGCACCACTTCTAGACCCGCGTGTCTCGTATTAGTTTTTTCAATATACCTGGTATGGTCCAAGTGAGGAAACGTTCCTTCTTACTTCCTCCTCTCGTGACCAATCCCGCCCGGATAGTCAGGTCGGTGGTTCGCGGGAGACACTTTACGAGAGAAGGCGCGCGTGACGTAGGCAGACCCTACGTCAGAGCTCCCTACGTCAGAGCTATATAAGTCACACGGTGTGACGTCACAGCCATCATGTTAAGTAACCGATAGTTCCCGGATCGGTTGCTTATAACGCGAACGCTAGTGGTTTTCAATTGATTGTTTTCGCGCTGACTTCGGGGGTAGTCGACGGTACGACTCCCCCTCAATTGTTACTTTCTAATCTATTAATAATTATTTATTTATTGAATAAATTGACTCGGCGAGATTATCTTTCTCGCCAACTAACACAATATCTCGCTTGTTAATATATATTCCCGGTGATAATCCTTTCAAACGAATACCGCCCTCTCCGGCATTTACTCTAGTTGGCAAGTTTTGGGCATAGGAACTAACTCGCGTTTTTAAAGTCAAACAAAGTAATTGGCGTTGTTAACGGCATTGCACGGGAATCAAAGTGATTCCCGGCCGCATTGTGGGACTACACATGTGTACAATGATTAAACTTGTGTTTAATCATTGTACACATATAATATATTTCATTATATTTTGGTTTTTTAAGCGATCTTGTAGGGTAATTCACAGGATGTTAAATAAATTTAACACCTTTTCTTTTAATTAAAAATTGCAACGTTTCGTCTGATTATCTTTTCAGACCTCTTCTGGCATTAATTTATTAACAAAGACACAAATAATTAACAATTTTTCAAATTGAACAAGAACAACAAGAAATAATTTTTTATATAAATACACAAAAAACGCAATAATTACCAATATTGAAAATAAGTTTAGCTCAACATCGAGCCATGTCAAATCGGACTAACCGTTATAACAAGAAATAAACATATAGAGTATCTAAAACTCTTTCAATTTTCCAAGAAATTCACAGATGATTAGTATATACATACGTATATACCTATATATACTGATTGTGAGTAATTTTAACAGCCGTTACAGTATGTTCTTATACAAGTAATTTAAGCCCATTGTGTCTTCTTTTCTATTTAATTTTTTACTTAATTATTTAATAAACAAAAGAGCTGACAAAGATAATTCAATTGTGAACAATAATTATGTAATGAATCTCACTAAAACGATCTTACCGAACGATGTATTAGATATTGTTAGTTTAGGCCCAAAATTCAATGTACAAAAAAATATGTGTAAAAAAGACGTAATTTCCATAGTTAAAAACGTTGAAACAAATTTAGATAAATTAGAAATAAATAATGAAGCCTAAAATGAGATACGAGAAGTCGTTGTAAAATGTATAAAAAAGGAAATGAAAATAACACCACATATTTCTCTTAAAGAAAAACAGTTCATCAGTAAACTTAGTAGCACAGAAAAATTTCTAAAACAAAATACAGATCTGTTTTTTACACACGCCGATAAAGGTAATATTACAGTTTGTTTAAATAAATCAGAATATTTAGAAAAAATGACAGCACTATTAAATGATAAAAAAGTTTATAAAATAGTCAATAAGAATCCGATTAAAAAATTACAATCTAATGTACGTACAATTTTAAAAAAACTGAATGACAACCATTTACTACTAAAAAATTATCACAATAATGAGTTAACACAAACTAATACATCTTTAGCAAAAGCGTATGGATTACCAAAAATCCATAAAAAGGATATTTTTTTTAGACCAATTGTGTCAACCATAAACAGCCCAACTTATTTTTTATCAAAACTAATATGTAATGAATTAAAAACTGCGTTACCGCCGCCGAAGTCTCATATTGACAATAGTTTAAAACTTAAAAACTTGTTGGTAAAAAAAAAAAAAAAAAATCGCTACCTGAAGATTATATCTTCCTGTCACTTGACGTAGTCTCTTTATACACAAATGTTTCATGTAAAGATGTTTTAGATAGTTTAGACAGACGTTATTCAACTATAAATAGTACTTGTAAGATCCCGTTCCATGAAATTCGCAATATTGTCGAATTTTTATTTAACAATACGTTTTTTACATTTAATGGTATATATTATCATCAAATTTTTGGAACACCGATGGGATCAAATATCTCACCTATTCTAGCAAACATTGTAATGGAGGACCTTGAAAAAGCTTGCTTACTAAAATTAAAAAACTCATACAATTGTATACCACTATTTTACTACAGATATGTGGACGATACTATCCTATGTGTTAAAAAAGACGAAATAGATTTAGTTATTAGTGTTTTTAACAATCAAAACGAACATTTAAAATTCACACATGAATTGGAAACAAATAATAAAATTAACTTCTTAGACTTAAGTTTAATGAGAATAAACAACAAAATTGTAACTAACTGGTATCGTAAAGAATCGAATTCAGACAGAGTTTTAAACTTCAACTCTCATCATACAGATCGTCAAAAAAGGAACATTATATATAATTTAATAGATCGAGCAATACTACTATCAGATTCAACTTTTCACCAAGATAATTTAAACACTGTCAAAAAAATCTTACAAAACAACAAGTATCCAAAATGTTTTATTAATAATGCTATTAACACCAGGTCACGCAAAATAAGATTGTCCAACGTTGTTAAACAAAATAAAAAACAAGTAATTACAGTCTTACCCTTACCATATCATACAGATTTTCACAAAAAAATTAGTAGATTGTTAAAAAAGTACAACATAGCAATTATCCCAAGAATCGAAAATAGGTTAAATTCCGTAATAAAATTAGGTAAAGATTCTACTAGCTAGTTCAATACATGTGGTGTAGTATATAAATTTAACTGTAAAAATTGTCAATCGATTTACATAGGCGAAACAAAGCGAATGTTAAAAGATAGAATTTCTGAACATAAAAAATCACACAATACTGAATCAGTAGTAGCTATACACATGAAGAATAAAAACCATCAATTTGATTTTGAAAATGTCCAAATACTAGACAAAGAAAATGTACGTAAAAAACGGTTAATTTCTGAAATGATTTTTATAAATAGTCATAAAAACACACTAAATAAAAAAGAAGACACAATGGGCTTAAATTACTTGTGTAAGAACATACTGTAACGGCTGTTAAAATTACTCACAATCAGTATATATAGGTATATACGTATGTATATACTAATCATCTGTGAATTTCTTGGAAAATTGAAAGAGTTTTAGATACTATATATGTTTATTTCTTGTTATAACGGTTAGTCCGATTTGACATGGCTCGATGTTGAGCTAAACTTATTTTCAATATTGGTAATTATTGCGTTTCTTGTGTATTTATATAAAAAATTATTTCTTGTTGTTCTTGTTCAATTTGAAAAAATGTTAATTATTTGTGTCTTTGTTAATAAATTAGTGCCAGAAGAGGTCTGAAAAGATAATCAGACGAAACGTCGCTATTTTTAATTAAAAGAAAAGGTGTTAAATTTATACAACATCCTGTGAATTACCCTACAAGATCGCTTAAAAAACCAAAATAAAATAATGGAGGGTGACTATCCACAACTATTTGATTATAAGTGCCTAAAACTGCGTGTAGATGGCGTGACAGGTATCATATTTGATATTTTCAGATTTGGCTATAAGTACTAGCTGCGAAGCCTATGAAGTTATTTTAATCTTTCTGATTTACAGAATAAAGTTTGTTATATCGTCTCCGATCCGTGCGGACGCAGAGACCTCTAACGCTTTGGCTTGCTACGTTATGAATTTGTTGGTGGCCCTGAAAAGGGCCGTTTGGTTGATGGTGGTGCTGCCAGATTAATGTCTGGCCGCGTGTGATCGCTGCGGAGAACGGGCCTTCGGGCGATAATGTAGCCTCCTTAAAGCACGCCGCCTGCTGGCGTCCCGATACCGGGGAGCGACCGAGTTAACAAGGGCCGCCGTCCAGGGCGCAGGTGCTTCCGGGAGGTTAAACAACCGGCGTCGCGAGGCTGCTAACCTCCGTGGATCGCGCAGCTCCGTTAGGATAGTCCTTGTCTTCTCAGGTCGGTTGCGTGGTGTCTCGGCCACAGGGGAGTGTGCAGGAGGAGGCCGTGGTGGTGGTGCCGGCCGGGTTGCCTTCCGCGTGGTAATTTCGCCCTCGAACCACGTGTCGTCGTCGGAGGAGGGATGGAGGTCCAGACTGCCTCGTTCTCCTCGTCGCTGTCGCGAGTAGCGTGGACGGCCCGTTCAACGTGGAACGGACCCGTGGAGTCCCCTACGATTGCTCGCCTCCGGCCTCCTTTTACCACGATGATATTGCGGCAGACCGGAATCAGGGGTGGCGGCTTGGACTCTTTGGTCCGGTCCGATGGCTCTCCAGCCAGGCGGTGGTGTAGCGGGCACAAGCCGGTAGCGACGCCTTCGGTTTCGCTTTAGGCGGTGAGCCTCTGAGCGTCGTCGCGGCTTCGATCGGCAGTGCTTGCGTTCGAAGGTGGGTTCCGGGATGCCAGACTCCCACCGGTCCGCGAGTCCACCGGGTCCTCCGAGGAGGTCCGCACGGCCCGAATCGCGATCGCCGACTGCGACTCCGGTTCGCGCGTCGGTATTTATGCGGTAAGGCGGAGCGGCTCCGCGGCGCTGGTGCTATCGCCGCGAGTGGTGGCGCGCGGTCGCGAGCGGTGGGGAAGAGCGGCGGCGCTCTCGACCGCGCGAGGGGGTTCCGCTGGTCCAAATGACGGGAGGTTGTCGATTCCAGGAGCGGGTACGGAAAGGAGAGGGGAAATAATCATGTCGATCGCGTCGACACCGGCTCTGGTTTATACATATGTATATATATATATCTATATACGGGTAACAAGTTGTTGTTTTTTTTTTTTTTTTTTTTTTTTAATATGACAGAGCATTTGGATGCGCTACGTGAGATTTTGATTCCTTATTATATAGATAAATCAAGATTTGAAATTTCACGAGTTTGAGTTCGAATTTTTAAGAATTAGATGCTCAAGGTGTGCTATAAATGAGCGCCGCCGTTTATCGTTTTGTTCTTAATGTCTTTGTTAATTTGTAATTGTAACTTCCTTATAATACACAATTACGAAATATGTCACATCACACATCATACCATTTCGCGGAACGTGCTCGAACTGTGTGCAAAGTCTTACGGTCTAGTTTCAATTATTGAGATTATTGAAGTGTAATAATCTCACAAATTCAAACAGGATTTTAAAACTTTGTACCATACAATATATAAAATGTTACGAAATTTTCCAATAGAATATTTATATAATAGTGTTAGAGTAATTAAAATCTATATCATCCAATGATATACTAAAAATGGTCGGAATAAATCGGCAACTCTTATTACATTTAATTCTTTATTTATAGGTAAGTACCAAACATTTATTAATTATTTATATATTTTGAAACATAATATAGAAATTTATTGGTTTTTCATTGAAAAAATAATTAATCCTCGATCTTGGTGAATAAACCACACTTTTAATTAGATAGCGACGTTACGATGACTTTTCGTCATCCTTTTCAGGCTATACCTTTATTTATACAAACGAATACATTTCAATATACATAAATAAATGTATGTTTTGTAATTATGCCCAGTGATTAATAACATTTTACTTATTTGTCAATATATCGAGCGTTTAACGTTAACAAAATATTAATAAATAAATAAAACGAATAGTTTTGTACAAAGTTTTGGAACACTATCCACTATTCATTATTCCCTTGACGATATATCTTTTTAATTCAAATTTCTTCCTTACCAGTCGACAAAATAATTAAAGCCACAAAAGATATTGACCAACAATCGCTTATCTCTAAACTCATTGGAGATTAAAAATAACCAGACGAGAAATCGGAAACGACACCAAAAGAGAACGAGACTAAAACAAAGAAGTCACCACAAAAGAGCGAAAGCCCTTCTAAACCAGCGAGCACATCAGTTAGCACCAAAAAACATGCTATACTAATTCCATATTTCAGACAATTACTATATGGCTCGGCTAGACCAGCTATTTCCACATTTGTACTCTGTGCCTTTACGATGTACGAAATCGTACACGAAATGGACCTCATTATCAGGCGAAACAGATATTTTAAGACAGAAGCTGATGAAAGGCACCCTTTTATTTCTAGACTATGTTTTGGTATTTTATTTATCATCCAGACACTAAAAAGTCAGCTTGAAACTGATTCTATTAGACCGATTGAGAAACAATTCTTAAATAATTTTAGACGCTCATTTCCTCCTGAGACTTTACAAATACCAGGACCCCTTGTTGCACTATTTGGGCAGTTAGCACCAACAACGCGACTAAATTCATTGGACGGAATCATCACCCCGAAACTTCCCTCACCAATCGGCCCACCATTAGCTTCCACTTTATTCAACTATGATCCAAACAACGCAGGATGTTTTATCATCCCAAACATCCCCACCTTCATTGGATTCACAAACACTATTACCCGCGCACCAGCGGCAGCCATCCCAGATTATTCCATTAGAGAAACATTTGACAACACAGCTAACCGGACCTTAAATGGTCACCTATTCACTCGAAACGAATGGACAGAAGCTGAAAGGTCATGTCTCATGAGGATTTAGGATTATTTAGGATTTCAATTTGTATCCTATTAAATTTATTTTTTTTACTTTTTATGAAAACTAAAAAAAAAAATTTTATAAAGAAAACTACACAAAACAAAAAAAAATAAATATTAAAAACTTTGACCACATAAGTACTATTTGTTGAAAATTTACTTTGTTGTTTTACTATTTGACGATTTTAAACTAATTGAAAATAATGCTCTTGTATAGTGTACACAAATATGCAATTTAAAAAGAAATCATCTCCTAAAGTTAAGGAAAAGCAAGTAATCATAATGTGACAGGGAGTAATAATATGGAGCCTAATAGCCGTTTGTTGTCAAGTGTACATTTAAACCAAAGTACACGAGTTAAAAAACAGCTATCTGCTTTCGTGTTAATTATACTATTTTCTCACACTGATCAAAAAAAGTATTATTTTCTGCTTTTATATATAAAAGCACTTTATCTCCTTATATAGACGTAGAAAATAGTATTTTGTATTCTGAGTGAGAAAAATATTAAATACAACGTTTAACTGTAATATTTTTAATATTAAATAAAAATTACAGGGATTTGCCGCAGTTTCTGTATTAGCTAGTTCAAAAACAACATCCCTTTATGAAGCTATATGGGAAAAATTATTCGAATTGATTCCATCTTTAAAAGATAATGTAAAGACTGTAACAAGCGATTTTGAAAGGGCCCAAATTATTGCTGCCGAAAAAAATTTCCAACTGCAAGAATTTCAGTTTGACTTTCCATTATAAACAGGTAATTTTTTTAGTAAGTGATTGAAAAAAATAAACAGAATCCAGAGAGTGATTGAATTTTTTGTTGAGAAACTCGATTAATAAATAAATAAATAAATAAATTTATCTGTGTAGGGCCTAGTAAAGAGATGGAGTAAAGAGAAAATTCCTATGGAATACGAATATATATTGGAAATAGCGTATGCACTGGTTCACTTGCCTTTTAACCAAATTCAAGAAGGCATGCAGCACATCACCTATCTTGTAGACAATTTAGCCGAACACATCGACCAGTTATTGCTCCGTAAGCTGGAATCTTTTTCGACATATTTAAAAACGTACTGGCAGCCACTTGCAAATGTTCTATCAGTATACAAAAATCCCATTAAAACTAACAATACGTGCGAAAATTTCCATCTCTACGCAATGAAAAAGTTAGAAAAAAGATCAAACATTTATAAAATGCTAAGTAAGTAAAAATGTAGTTGAAAAAAAATACTAACTGATAATTTATCTTTTAAATTTGTATGTATTATATTTATTAATTTCAGGTGAATTGTCAAAAATATGTGATATAATTGATAGGAATTTCACTATGGCAGTATTAGGTCGCAAGTGTAGAAGCTTCTGTTCACGCTAGTTGCAAAGCACTGATTTGTTGATTTTAGAGACCGAAAATATATTAGAATTGGGATGGTAATTCTATCATCTTTGATAAATTCGCAAGTACGCATAACGGATATAGAAATAATATCTTAACATTTCAGATACACTGTTGAAGATTTTATTACATACGTAGCAATTCTTCGTCGGTATCATCTCGCGAGAGTTTTCCAGTACAATGAAAGAGCTCGACGTCCAAACATCATTGAAGATGAAAGAAGTAGAACTCGAGGAGAAGCAACGTGACAATTTTAATTTGCAGGATATTGCTTACTTCAGGGAGAATTTATTGCCAGATCCTAGAGCCGGTATATATTGCAATTCAAAGTATCAACAATTTTATGAGATCTATTCATAATTATTTACGTTTATTTTTAGGAGGCGTCTTCGAAAACGAATTGAGAGAAGAAAGGCGTAACGGGACTTACTTCAGTAATTAAATTAACAATATTGATTTTAACCTACACCGATCTTACGCTTTCAGCAAATGTCTGAGCCTATAGCTCATTTAAGTACTCCCACAAGGCATCGTAGGCGACGTCACAACATCAAGCCACATCAAAATGTGCCAGAGAGAAGAAGAGGCAGACCCTGTCGCGGTAACGCTGCAGAGAATCAAATGACAGAACAACACGCTAGTCCTCGACGTGCAGACCGAGTACCCCTAGATATTCCTATTACAAATGATAATGTCTCTGAGGATGAACACGTACAATTATTAGCTAACGAAGACGATCCGATGTTCGAAGTAGACCAGGCATTTCAGGTGTCACTCAACGAAAACATCGCAATTGTCGAGTCTCCCGCGCAAACCGATTTTCTCGATCAACCAATAGTTGAGAATGCCGCAATAGTACTTAGCGACTATGAGGACATCAATAATGAACAGCCCATTCCTATAGAAGGTATGGAACTGCTACATGAAGCTATTCCTCAAACTCAAAATCTAATATATATATATATATCGTAATAAATTGTTTTTACAATTATAAAAAAATATGCAACAACTAAGTTATTAAATTTCTGTCGCATATTACTTTATAATCAGCATGCTTTGATTAATTGAAATAACATAAATCTTAGTTTTCTTTACTTATATTATTAACTACTTCATTGTACATTTTTACATGTGTTTTCTCGTTGACACGAACAAAACGAAATACGCTTAATTCCAGTCGAGACACAATTGCACGGTTTTGTCGAGCATTTTGTGCATGTACAGTTATATGCAAACTTGTCAACTGATGGTAAAAAAATTTGAACTTTTTGTGGGAGCAATAAATCAACGTCTTCTTTCCAACCAAATAAATTAGGATTAAGTACTTTAACATTTTTTGATAATACATTAAGTTAATTATAAATTACGTAAAAGCATCTCAATATATGCAATCTTATAGACGCGCTTGTAGGAGGCAACTCTTCTATTAAAGTACATTTTGAATGATGGTAATACCATAATCGCAATTCATCAAATGTCTTGCACGATGTACCCTTTATAATTGTAAAAACAATTTTTTACTATAAATATATTAGATTTGATAAGCAGCGTAGATTACACAGAAAAATATTTTTGAATATAATTTTAATATTTGCGAGCGTGAGTGCATACATCAAGCTTGGAGTTGTCATTTCAGTAAGCGTCAAATATGCGCCACGCTAAATTTGCAATAACTTTGTAACTAATAGAGATATTTCAACAAACCAAAATTGAGCATATTTGCCTTAATATAAGCTTTCCTTTCTTCTGGGTTAAATGTTGTAGTTATTATTAGAATCAATTTTATACCGTTATAAACAAATTAGTTTCCATATTTTTAGCTTAATTTATTGCTTTTTGCTAGTTATAATAACATTTAATACATGCATTTAATAATTTTTTTTCTTTTGAATGTTAGAATAATAACTATTTTAGAGCCGCGGTGGCTCATGGGTAGAGCTCCCGACTCTCACACCGAGGGTCGTGGGTTCGATCCCAGACGTGTACCTCTGAAAATTTTTTCATGTACATTTTTCGAAAACCGCGACTCAGTTGCTCGGCGTTCACTATAATGTGACGCCAGTTCAGGTGCGCGTGCGTTTCGTGCACTTGTCAGTGCATGAGAGGCACGGGCATCTGAACTATAGGGAACGTTAGGGACGCGAAGATGTAAAGAGGATCGCGGTGGTTCCATCGGGAGGACAGGAAACTGTAATTATTAGACTAATTACAGTGACCGATGATATCTTCCGATGGACACAAGCACCACTGTTTCAACTACATGTGCTTTGTTTACAGACACACCGTTCACCTCCGTCGCTGATTAGCCCTGGCAGCATAAATAAAGCGACGTTAAATAACAAAAAAAAAAAAATAAATAACTATTTTATCGAAAGCAAGTTATAAAATTCAAAAATTTGTATTTAAACCAAAGTTACAACAGATAAAGTGAGCCCGCATAACGAAAACGGGACATTTTTGCATTAAATTTGCAATAACTTATGACCTAAACAAGATATTTAATCAAAATATCTTAGTTTTTCTATAGGTAAAAGGTTTAAATTATTGTTAGAGTGGCTTGTAACGCGGTTTAAACAATTAATTTGTTAATAACAATTTATCTACAACTTTTTCAGACTTCTACCCAAAAAATTCGGATTCAGCAGGCAAAAATGCTTTAAAAATACTTGGGTAGAGTTGTGGCACATGAAAAGGCGACGAAACCATACCTGGCGCCTAGACTATCTGGGAAATTCCACCAACCGTAGTGGCCAAAGAGTACGATAGGCCTGCTCTATTCTAAAGTAAAGCTTTTAGTTCGCGGAGACCGATATTGTATACTTTACACATATACATGTCACCGAACGATAAATTCATTTTATTTCAAATAACTTGCGACTCGGTCTAATACGTCGCCTCTCTGACTGGTGGTTTTTCCCACCAACAGATGGAGACGACTATCTCTCTACACTCGTTGGAGAGATCGTCGTCTCTTTTCTATATATATACCCGCAGAACATCTTACTGGCGTCGCGGTTCATCTTGCGACAAGCGTCTAAGGTAAAATCTCCAGTTCCTTACTGAGGAGTCCAAGCTGGAGATCGAGGACTAAACGCCTTTAATTATTTTAAGAGGCCGTGAGAGTACGATAGGCCTGCTTTATTCTAAAGTAAAGTATTTAGTTCGGAGAGACCGATATTGTATACTTTACGCATATACATATCATGTATATGACATGTTGGTCCGAGGAAAATATATTTAATGATTCTGGAATATTTTTATTTTCCTAAATTGCGAAAACTATGTTGTAAAATATTAAAACTTGCGATTTGTGTCAGAGAAGTAAATGTTTAACTATATCATATAAGGAAATAGTACAACCAATTTTAATTGAAAAACCCGGTGATTTATTATCTATTGATTTTTATGGACCATTAATACCATCAACTAATGGAGTTTGTTATATTTTATCTACAATAGATGTTTTCAGTAAATTTGTTGTATAATATCCCATTAAGAAAGCGAATACTATTTCAGTTATAAATAAAATAAATAGATATATAAATGAAATAGGTAAACTAAAAGCGATAATATCGGATCATGGGACGTAATTTATTAGTAATAATTGAGAAAATTATTTAAAGAAACAAGGCATAAAAATGATATTTTCAAGAATTCGTTACCCACAATCAAATGTTACGGAAAGATCACATAGGGAGATAAACAGATTATATCAATCCATACTTAAAAAACATACTGGATGGACGAACGAAATTAAATTTGTACAAAAAGTTTTGAACAATACACATCACGAAATAACAGGATATCCACCGGTAGAGTTACAATTCCCGGTACAAAGTGATAGATTTTGGAACAATTGTTTAAAAAATAAGCCATTAAATATAAATATTAGTTATAATGAAAAAATTAATAAAGCGAGGAATAAAATGCACAAATTTGTAACAGAAAGATCGAATAACAAAAATGTAAAAAACAAACATTATACATTTAATATTAATGATTTAGTTTTAATTAAAGCACTAAATGTATCAAATGCAAGTGAAAAGCGTATGGCAAAATTTATGTATTTATGCGAGGGTCCATATAGGATAATAGATAAATTTGGAACAGTTAAATACTTATTAGTTGATGAAAAAATGCAAACAGAAAAAGGAAAATTTCATTTAAATAATTTAAAACCATATTATACGGAAATTGAAATTAAAAATTATATTAGCGACTGACCAGAGAGACTGGTTATAGTCTCCTATAACCACTACTCTCTCTGGCCGTTCCACTATCCGCAACCTGTGGACGCTTCCGGTAGCATGGAAAAGTGCTCTACCCTCCAAAAGGGAGGTTCCCGGAGTTGTAGCCATGTTACGAACTCGCTTACATCATTAATATCTCGATCCATTCGACTGTCGGAAAGCTCTACGTGCTGCTCGCTATTACTTGCTCGCATTCCGCAATAATTTTCCAATTACTCCATTACGCTGAAAGCTGAAGGCATAGCAAATAAGTATCTTGCAACTACATTTGGAGTCTCCCCTTTTCCGTGTTTTAGGTCTGTGCCGAAAAATCTGTTTAATGTTTGTTCAATCGTCATGTCACTCCAGACGCCAGACCAAGCTTTATGTGACCGACGATGGTAAAATAGCTTTCTTTCGTGAAGCGATCAGATTCCATTGGGTCAATTCGAACGTCTAAGTCTGCCATGTCTTGCAGATAAATTTGGGCACTTTTTGCACAAGCAAAATGACCACTAGCATAAAATATGGGTAGCATATCTTTTACGCTTTGTAAATGAAGTGACCAATCCCCTAAACGCTTCGCTTCTATAAACTGTAAAGCAAAATACACATCTAAAATACGGAATCCATAATTTTCCAAGAAGGTGGGATCGTTTTTTTTCCAATTCATCTAATATTTATTTTAACTGTTCTGTAAGATGTTTCATAAAATAGTTTTTGTTACAGTTTTCTATTAAAACTGTACCTTCCGACCATTGTTTTAAAAAAAAAAGTCGCTGATAAATTCTTCAACACCTACCTCGTTGCGTACGGTCTTACAAATGATTATTGTGTAGCTATAAAACTCAGTATATGGGCTCGAAGAGCTCTCGAAAATGCGTGCCCCATCAGCATTTTTTTTACCGATTCTGGAGCATAGGTGACTGACCACATTTCTTCTAGTCCACTGCCATCCATTATGTATCCTATTGATCCGAAATATGACATTAAGAGATGGAAGCCTCCTAACCGAATAACAATATTTTCTAATACTCTATCTTGACTTTGTGCGATTATGCAACGAGACTTCCAATACAATGGCTGATCAAAGGTTACAAATGTTGTTTTTTGACTTAGCTTAATTGTCTCAGAAACTGCGAAATGTAAAGCAGTATTTAAAGTTGTTAATTTAGAAGGTGTCTGATTAATGAATGGCAAACATGATATATAAGACATGAATATATATTTTTATTGGATACTATTTCCATGTAACCTCTCCAAGATGGTAATTTAGTGGTTTCTAATGCTTTTCCCCAAACATAAGTTGTATAGTACGTCGGAAAGATTGGTCGGTCACCTATGCGTAAAGTATCCACTGACGAAAATTCAATTATTTTCAATGCTTCAGGATCTAGATTCCTACAAGGATTTGTTTTTATTTGCTTGTAGGTTGAAATTATAGAGGCAGTTGGCATTTTCGATCATTTTTTCGTTCCACCGTCTACAAAACTTCGAAATCCGGAGTGTAGACAGCAATACCTCCTAAACAATGAAATGTTTCAAGTCCGTCTAATGTGCGACATTGTGGTCGGTGTTATCAAAGACAAATTGAACAAAAGCATTTTCAATATGCTGTACCGGTGGATCTACTATTGTCGATGCTTCATACAATTGCAGAGATTTGTAACTAGCCGTTACTCCAAATTTTGATAGAAGATCAATTATTAATTTGGATCCTGTTTTTCCGTAAATGTAGGTGGCGAGAGCTAAATGCAGCTTAGATAGAAAAACCCTTGGTCGTAGCATTGAGACGATGGAATGAGCAATTGTTGTATCAATTTTAATAAAGTCAATATTTGTCTTTTTTTCCTACAGACAGAAGTCGGTGAAGGAAAGTCTGCAATTGTTCCGGTATCTCTTCATTGAGATTTTCTAAAATTTTTTCTGCAGGAGGATATAAAGCTGCTAAATTTAATGCAGCACTTTTTTCAACATCGTCTAATGATTGTTTGTTAAGCCATTTACTATACATTTTGGCCAAATCAATGGACTTATAATATATTAATGTTTCTCGAACTCGATGTTTTAATATAAAGATATCTTCTTTATATTTTTGTTTCAATTTATTGCACAAAATCTTATTACTAATTTTTTTTCAAGAAGTTCATGGAATTCTGAGAGACCAAATTTGAATTTTCCGCTCTCTTCAATGTAAGTACAAACATTTTTAAAGTCTTCTGTTTCGGAATGAAAATTATATTCTTCACAGCTAATATCACAAAACCCATTAGGATTTGTAGAACGTTTTGGAGGTTTTTGTAAAAATGTTTTGTAACATTCGAAATGGTATTGTAGTTGCTGGTCTTGCAGTGATACATTTATAAGACGACTTTATACAGCCGTCCCTATTTCATCATTTCTTGTTGAAGCGACATACAAATGATTTTGATACGTCGTTAAATGTCGCAAATTGTATACCTTTATATGCCTGCTATCCAACATCGAGTTACAAATAAAACAGTATTTTTCAAAATCATATGCGCAAATATTTGCTGTTGAACAGGACGGCAATGTAAGATGCGAGAAATCTTTTTTCTTTTTTTTATTTGGATTCATTGACAATGCCGAGTATTGTTTTCTGCATGACTCGTAAAAATGCATACTATCTTTTCCGACCCAAGATAAATATTTATCATTGCCCCTGCATTCACTTTTATTTATTAAACTTTGCAATCCTCTTGATTGCGCTATAATAGTATTATCACCACTATTATCCAATGGATTTTCCCATATAGTGCAAACAATATCAATTTCCATTTTTGCATAACTAAAAAAGAAAAAAATATGCAAATCAATAAAAATGAATTAATTATTAACATATACTTCTTTTAGTTATGCACTAGAAAAAATAAATATACATGCTTAATATTTTGTATCTTTAAAACGAAAATTAAAATTTGACAAAAGCAGGCGCATTTAAAATCCCATACAAATATATCACAGTAGAGTAGTTTGGTTAAAAAACAATAATTTTTGTATCTAAAAGAATATGTAACTAAAACTAAAGGCATAGCCTAATGAGGATGCAATCCATCGAAACGTCACCAATTAATCAATGGGTTGTTCATAAAAATTAATTTAATTAATAAATTATTTGTTTATGTTTGTTTAAAATAATTTATTTTGTAAGATTTTGTTTACATATGCATGAAATTTCTGTGTAGTTTTGACAAATAATGTTGTTTCGTATATAATGTTAAATAGTACTTAAGTTAACATTCTTAATTCTAAAATACCGTAATGTTTATCCTAATATATATGATTTTAAATAAATAATTTTATGTTTTACATAAATTACAGTTTTCTAGAAAACTTCTTACAATTTCAGAAACTGTATGCAATACAACGTAATCTTTCGTAGGGACATTGTTTAGATTCATGGGTTGATTATTTAGACACATTCACACATTTCAATACCTATAGATATGAATAATGTTACTAATACTAAATAATAAAAAAAATTAATGTTTTTTAAACCATGTAATGGTAAGTAATATTCACGCACTATTATCGAATTCGGTAGGTAAACACGACCCAGTCAGCACAAAACGTCTTAAAGACGTTTCTAGACGTTTTTAAAACGCTAAAAACGCTTAATAACGTTTTAAAAACGTCTCCGAGACGGACAGTGCTACCTGGGGAGCGCTATATATTGTGACGGTCCTGTTTTGTCGCATAATAAATTATAAAATTGAAATTATGTCTTTAAATTTCATTTTTATTAATTCACCACTCCGTGCTGGGTAGGGAAACGTTCCCATCGAACAACCGAGTGACGAATGAGCATTTCATCGTTAATACTTGTAATGGATACTTAGTGTGGAAGAAGAATCGAGTCCTTTCATCCAGTGCTCAAGGTATTTCGACCAAGTTAGCCCCGAAATACGTTGTCCCATACTTGATAGTTTATAGCTACGGCCCAAACACTATTAAGATACAAGATGCTAGAGGTAACGAAGAGAAATGTCATGAACAATATCTCAAGCCGTACTTATCCGAAGATCACGGGGATGAGTACGGAGAAGTAGACGACATCGAGATCGGTCAACCTACGCTGGAAGAGGAGCCTGATAACGCGGCTCCTGCGAGCGAAGACGTCTCAAACGGCGAAACGCAAGCGAGCGAAGTTTCATGCGAGGAACATAACGGTAATTCGACCAAAAACGCGTTCCATGTTCCAAAAACGAGGTAGGGGTAGGCCGCACAAACATGCTAGGGTCGTTGCGATACCGCGAAACTGTGCGAATGTTGTCTTTAATGAAAGTACCTTGGATAAGTTAAACGACGTAGAGGTCGACCGCGAGGTACGACAAAGCGATAGATAGTTAAGTTGAGCTAATGGAATTCACTCTGAGCTTGGAACGACCCTGACAATTGGTATCTGTTTGTTTAGATGCTGATCTAGTTCGACAGCGAGCAGCTGGAGTAGTTGGTGGCCCGCCTAATTCAATGCGGAATTAACGAGCCCCAGACACTCGAGCTCCTCAACGGCATCACCACGGCCGTGGACCAGGCCGTGAAGGATGAGTTGGAGGAAAGACGGCGGAGGCAGGAGGACCTAGAGGCGGTGGTTATCGAGGAGGACGGGCTGGACGAAGTACCCGTGCACCCATCGGTTGGTCTAGTCGCCGAGCCGGAGTTGCCTCAGGCTCGAGGCACGATTCCGGCAGGTCTACTGCATTCCAGGGTCGGGGCTGAACAGCGACCCAGCGAGCCGGAGGTCCGGCTCCCCAACCAGCTCCATGAGAAGGACGAGGAGTATGTTCCCCTTCGACGTCCGGGGATGAGTGCTCCGGATCAGACTGAGGCTTCAGCGTCCCAGTTCGGTCTGACCTCGAGCCAGGAATTATCGGAGGATGCCGAAGAGGCGTGGCAGGCAGTGTTGGAGGCGTTGTCCAAGGCCCGTGAGTCGTTTAAGGCCACGTCAATCGCCGGAAACCACGCCTTCGTCTTGTTCGACAAATTTAAGGCGAAATTCCCCGAAGCCACCGATAAGAGTGGTCTCTGGGAGGCCATTGTTGGTTACCGTAGGGCGGAACGCCAAGCGGTGTCGGCCATGAGGGCGGACCGGAGAAAGAGAGCGGCGGAAGCCTCTCGTGCCGAGGAACGGCAAAAATGCGAAGAAGCCGCTCGGAGGGCCCACGAAATTCGGCTCAGACTCGAGGAAGAGGCCAAGGAGGCACAGCGCGTACACATGCGCCCTCTCAACCGTCGTCGTCTGCTGAGCACGTGTGACGGTTGAGGTTAGGACGTCGCCTAACCTCCCGTCCTGTTGACATCAGCAGATATTGTTACGCCAGGTATCGTAAGGTCCTTGGCTCACGATACCTCTCGGCCGTGGTCTGACTCGGAAACCGCGGGTTACCGTCGAGTATCGGCCGCGTCTTTCCTTGGCTCCGTCGCTAAAACATACCCATACCGTGGGTATCAATACTCATTTTAAAGTGCATCGGTGCACTTCGGTCCGCCAGCGAGGGATTCGCTACCTGCGACGCGATCGCGAGCTATCATAAAGTAAAAATTATGCATGCGCATGACTTGTAAATACAAGCCATGTGCATATACTTGTGCGTTGTACATTTTACAACGTCACAGTGTTACATTAATCTGTTGTGGTAATGGAGCATTCGGAAAGTAATGAATTACAGAACGTATAACATTTGGAAGGTTATTTATATGAGCTTCATTATTTTCAATCGTTTCGGTAACCTCAATTTCTTCAACGTTTTGTGGATGATTTTATTGATTATTCGAATGACTTCTAAGTCTGTTTAATGGGCAACATTTATAACATTGGTAAATGCAATGGAAAACTTTTATTTTATACAATAAAGGACAGCCATAGTAGCAATGGTGTACATACCATAATGAAATGTATGATAGCCCGTAAACATCCACTTATGGTAGTTATGATTCGTTGTGATTATTTCTAAATCGTCATATCGTCTATAGTTTTAGCTGATTTTAATATTTCTAACGTATCAGCATGAAATGACGTAAAAGTAGGTAACTTTAAATCTGTGGTATTGAGACCTATCTGTTCAACTGGTAAAAACTGTAACGTAATTTTATATTCTCTTATTTTATTATTATTCAGGTGAGTTTTAGGAAAGTATTTATGATTTTTTGAATGCCCTCTACAATTTGAATTTAACTCCAAAATTGAAGGTTTTTGAATATTGACTGAAACGTCGGTCGATAAACCGCATGTTATTAATACATTTTCCTCTTTTGTAGGTAAAATATACCGACTATAACCATTACTTAATGTCAACACAAAATCGGCTTCTAAATTAAAATATTTCCTTGAGCATCCTTTATCATTCTTGTCCTTTATAAGTCTAGCGTAACAACTTTCTTCTAAACTAAATCTGTGCACTATAAAAGTAATTTTGCATACTTTAAAATGATTTACTGCTACGCATTTGCTTAAATCAATCACGCTGTGTTCGTTGAAATTTGAATCAACTGCAACCGGTTAATTTGAGATACTATCAAACATATAATATTTGGACCATCCTGACATGGATACGGGTATAAATTTATAAACAATGTAATCAGTCCGACTTGGGATTGGCGTGTTAATAACATAAATAAGTTTATCGCCAGATAGACGAATAGTAATTTTACTAATTGCCATATATACTAAATAAGAACTTTCGAGTAATTGAAACGGTAAATTTTGATAAGATAATTTTGACTGTATAGTCTCTAAACCGTGGATAAAATTTTTTTGTGTAATTAACCTAGGAGATGCAATTCCTAATTTCCCGTCAAAAACTGAATCCAGAATTAAATTAACATTTTCTAGCTATTCATCAATGTGTATTTCTAAGTCTGTTATGCAATCCATCATATTAGCATTAAAAGCATTCTATAGAGTTTTTGAAACATTATTGCTGTTTAAACAATTGTTAAAAAATTTGCTGTTTCTTCTAGAATTTTCATATTTTTTGTAACTAATACTAATATTTTGCAATTCGCGAAGTGAATTTTTTATGATTGCTGTCTGATTACTCAAATGTATTGCTGTATTAGCAGTATTAATATAAACGGCATCTGTTTGTTGATTAATTCGTTCCGCATCGTCAGCTGACATTGTACCCCATAAATACTTGTTTATGGTCCAAACTATATTAAATAATACTCTCTTTTGTCTTTTATCGCTACTTAATGAATATACAGACCTAATTTTAGATTTTATTTTATAAAATTTGTTTAACATGGTTTCAATAGAAGTTGCATGAACGCAGAAGTCAACTTCCATACACTGACATCGAAGATTTTGTATTTTACATTTAGCATACTCGCCTTTTTATCTAACAAGGGGAGTACTTGACTTCCGGAAAACGTATTTTATCCTAACTTTTACGAGAGTAATTCGACATCTAATAATAATATCAGTAAAAATTACTTCCAATTTGATCGCTTACAACTCGGAAACAAATAAAGATAGGCACTCAAACCAAAAACCAGAAGAAAGTTGAGTTCAAGTAAATATGGTTTGAAAAAAAAGAAGCTCAAATTGCTTAATTTGGAGCAAAGTTATAAAGAAAATAAGAAATTGAAAAAATCTTAACCAAAATTTAATATAAAAATTTATTGTTTCTTTTGGCCTACTAATCTTTAATTTCTTATTTTATTTATAACTTTGTTCCAAATTAAGCAATTTGAGCTTCTCTTTTTTCAAACCATATCTACTTGAACTCAACTTTCTTCTGGTTTTTGGTTTGAGTGCCTATCTTTATTTGTTTCCGAGTTGTAAGCGATCAAATTGGAAGTAATTTTTACTGATATTATTTTTAGATCTCGAATAACTCTCGTAAAAGTGGCCATTGGCAAGAGATACTTTGGCTTTCTTCACATTTTTATATTATAAAAGACATACCAAAGTTAGGATAAGATCCGTTTCCCGGAGGTCAAGTACTCCCCTTGTAAGTCACTTATTTCGACATCCAATCCAATAAAAAGAGTTTTACAACGTTTACTAATATTTAATAGTTTTAAATATGAACTTATATAGGTTAAGTAAAGTAAGAAATGGATCCGGGAACCTCCCTTTTGGAGGGTAGAGCACTTTTCCATGCTACCGGACGCGTCCACAGGTTGCGGATAGTGGAACGGCCAGAGAGAGTAGTGGTCATAGGAGACTATAACCAGTCTCTCTGGTCAGTCGCTAATATACTGAATAAGCGACCGCGGACAGTGGGATACAAACGCAGCTAATAGTGGTAAGTTGTTGTTTTTACACCTACTCATACACCAAACACACATACACTTCCGCTCGATTTAGCTGAGTCCATGTGCAGTAGGAAGCTCTATAAACGGGCATTTTCCAAGCGGGATATAATTGTAAGGCGGCTCTATAAACGAGACCGACCTGTGTGAATGGGGAGAACCCTATAAACGGGTGTGCTCCGAGCGTGGCATGACTGCACTGGGTTCTATGCTGGAGAGAGCGGAGACATAGCAGGTGTTATCAGCTGGGTGGCGGAGCGATCAACAGGGAGCTTTCTCGTGGCTGCAGGCTCGTTCACTTTGGAGGGTGCTGCCGTTAACACCAGTATCGCACTCCTGGGCCGCCACTAGTTCTTGGGCCCGAACCCGGCTTAGCCAGCATGGGAGGCTGCCCTTTGCAGTGGTAAACGTCGGAAACGGCGCAAATCTCGCTTCTCGTAGTAATGCCGACTGGCGATCGGGTGGGATCTTGCTGCGAGTCGTGGGGGAGGAACGGTCGATGCCACCGGACTGTAGGGGAGCTAAGTTATCGGGACAGCTCAGGACGGATCGTGCAAGCCACCGCCTGGTGACTATCTGACCACTTTACACAAACACACACATAGGGGGGATGGGGATAAATAAAGAAAATAAAAAAAATGACAAGTTCAATAACAATTGCAGGTACCAGAGTGCTGCCTGCGCCATCCGACTCAGGAGAGTCACGGGGGCTTCCCAGCTCCCCCATCACGCCGGTAGGTAACCTGGCTGGCGTGGCGGTAACTGCTTCAGGAAAACTCGCACGACACATCGGAGGGTCGCCAACTAGTTGGGAGGCTGCAGAGAGCAAACTGTATGAACAATTGCTCAACATACGCAGCAGCCTAGCTAGAATGACCGAGAGAACAAACGTCCAAAAGAATGTTAGTCGCGTCATAACAGGCGGAATGAGCGAGATAAATGTATCGGTCGAAGTCGCGTTGTATGAATTGCAACGAATGAAATTGCTCCGCAAGTCGACAACGAACATCAACGACGTATGTATGGCTGAGTCCACACCTCAGCAAAAACAGAAACGGAAAAGGGAAAAACAAACCCCCACACCAGAAAAGAACGTCGCGGAAACGCAAGAAGTACCCCAAACAGAGACTTGGTCGACGGTCGTCCAAAAAAAGAAAAAAAAAAGGACGGCAGCGGCTACTACACGGACGGACGGACTGCTACCTGGGCAATCCACCGCTCACCAAAACCGGCAGTCAGATCGGCCAAAGCCCACACAGGGCAGAAGCACGATTTTGATCAAACCGGCGGAGGGGCAGACGTATGAGGATGTGTTACAAACCATACGTCTGAAGGTGGATCCTACAAAGACCAAGACGGACGTACGACAGATACGAAAAACAAAGCAGGGTGGGGTTTTGCTGCGACTCGGCAAACAGGAGACGCGGCAAGATTTCCAACAGACCTTGCAGGTCGCCCTCGGAGAAAAAGCCCAGGTAAAGGACCTGACAGCTACGATAACGCTGGAGTTTCTCGACCTGGACAGTGTCACGACTGAAAAAGACGTTACGGACGCTATCAACCGCGAACTCGGAGACAGCGCAGAAAGAAGGGTGCACGTCTTTGGATCCAACGCCCGAGGCTTGGCCCTTGCGGTATGCGATTTCGACGCAAGGAACGCGACCGAGATCCTTAAAAAAGGAAGAATAAAAATCGGTTGGGTTAACTGCCGCGTGAGACCTAGGCTTCGTGTACCTAGGTGCCACAAATGCCTCGGATACGGGCACATCAAAAAGGACTGTAAAGGACAGGACAGACACCGGTGCTGCTGGCGATGTGGCCGAGAGGGGCACGATGCACAGGCGTGCAAAAACACACCTGAGTGCTTCCTCTGTCCCAAGAAGGTCAACAAGAGCCTCGCACACGTCGCTGGTTCAGGCGCGTGTGCAGCATTTAAGGCAGCACTGACAGCGACAAAGACCAAGACAATAAAATGCCGGTAACTGTTCTCCAATGCAATATGAATCGGAGTAGCGTGGCACACGCGCTGCTTCCCAGATTGCGGCGGAGCTGGACGCAAACATCCTCGTCATCAGCGAACAGTACCGGGATTTAACACCGCCGAACTGGCTCGCTAGCAGCACGAGTACAGCGGCATTATGGGTGCGCGGGGAATGGGCAACGCGGATCATCGCGCGCAGATCCGGGGAGAGCTACGTTTGGGCAACGGTGGGCGATGTCACCTACGTCAGCGTCTACCTTAGCCCGAATTATAGCGCTCTCGAATACGCGGAGAAGCTGGATACTCTCGAAGACGCCGTGAGAGACATCCCCGGCAACAAAATCGTGGCGGGCGACTTCAACGCGCGCGCGGTCGAGTGGGGAATGCCCGAGACAAACAGACGTGGACGACTATTGTTGGAGATGGCCGCAAGGCTTGAACTGACAGTGGCAAATGAGGGAAATACGCCGACGTACAGACGACCCGGCTTCGGGGACTCTGTGCCCGATGTGACCCTTATTTCGGACAGGATGACACAAAGACTGAGAGCATGGAGAGTGATCGAAGACTACACAGCTAGCGATCACCAGTACATCTCCTTCGGTCTTATAGACGAATCGCGTACGAACAGTACTCGGGTAACTCGTCCCCCTCGTTGGGACGTGAAACGGATAGACTTAGACAAACTCGACAGACAAATGACGCGCGGGGAACCACTGTCACAGGTGGAACCTCGCGGAATGACTAATCGCGGCAGGGCTGAAGCGCTTGTCGGGGAAACAACCCAGTTTCTTCAACAATTGTGTGAAGCCTCTATGCCGCGGAAACGTTACGCACGCAACAAACGAGAGACATACTGGTGGACAGCCGAGATCGCGGACATCCGACATAGTTGCCTAGCACTTAGACGGAAGGCCCAACGGGCTCGCGACCGACAAACCGCACTAATTTTCTCCGAGGAATACAGAAAGAGTAGGAGGCGTTTGCGGTACGCCATAAATAACAGCAAAAAAGAGTGCTGGCAAAGACTGACGGACGAGGTGGACTCGGATCCCTGGGGCGCGAGTTACAAGATCGTGACTCACCAACTGGGGAGACGGGTTCCACCGATAACTAAGGACGCAGAGACGATGGACAAGATCGTCGACGGTCTCTTTCCAACTCATCCCGTGAGGAGGGAGGAAACCGTTGAACGTACAAACGGAGAATGCCCTCTATTCACGAGTGCGGAGCTCGCCAGAGCTGCAAACTCGTTGAAACATAACAAGGCACCGGGCCCTGACGGTGTGCCGTCGGAGATCTTACGTTTCGTCGTTTTGCGACGGGAAGGGTGCCTGGTGGAGGGCGTTTTCAGCAGACATTGGAAGACGGCTCAATTGGTTCTCATTAGTAAAAATAAGGGGGACCCTGAGAATCCGTCATCCTACAGGCCACTAAGCCTACTTAACACGACCGGAAAACTGTACGAGCTATTGCTTAGACCAAGGCTTCTACAGTCGATAAAGGACGCAGGAGACTTATCAGACCGACAACACGGGTTTCGAAAAGGACGCTCAACCATCGGAGCGATAACCTTTGTAAAAACCATTTTCAACAAGCATAACACCAGGTGCCACGCGACCAGGCCTCTGGTCTTACTGGCTACGCTGGACGTTAGGAACGCCTTCAATTCGGCGAGGTGGGTGGATATCCTGGAAGCGCTGGAAACAGCATTCCGGGTGCCCGACTATCTTCTCCGGGTTGTAAGGGACTACCTGAGGGACCGACGTCTCACATACGAGACCACTGACGGACGAAAAGACAGACGAATAACTGCAGGAGTCGCCCAGGGATCCATTCTGGGGCCAGACTTCTGGAACGTACTGTATGACAGTCTTCTCCGAATGGAGATGCCGACGGACACATCCCTCGTCGCTTACGCTGACGACGTTGCGGCCATTATCGTGGCCCGTGACACACACCTGATCCAGCTAAAGCTGAACCAGGTTATGCGGCGGGTGACTGAATGGATGAAAGACCACGGACTGCAAATTGCGTTACAAAAGACAGAACTTGTGCTTCTAACTAGACGAAGAATCGACACGGGGATACCGTTGACAGTCGGACGCGAATGCGTGGTAGTCAGAGACGAGGTTAAGTATCTAGGGGTGACTTTGGATACGAAACTGAGTTTCTGGCCTCACATACGCACGGTGACTAAAAAGGCACAAGAAAAGACAAAAGCCTTGAGCAGACTCATGGCTAATACGAATGGACCGAGACCGAGCACTCGACGACTACTCATGAGCGTTACCCACTCGATCATGCTATATGGGGCGGAAATCTGGGCGGACGCGTTACACGTTAAGAGACGGGCGAAAGCGATGACTAGCGTACAGCGGGTGGGCGCGTTAAGAATCACGTGCGCGTACAGATCGGTGTCTGAAAACGCCGTTCTTGTTATCGCGGGCGTGATTCCGATCGACCTACTCGCGACGGAACGAAAGCGCATATACGATCGAAGCGCGGACACGGGACGGGTCGACGCTGCGACAGACGAACGTACGAAAACAATGGAACTCTGGCAAACACGGTGGACAAATACCCAACAGGCGCGATGGACACGTAGACTTATCCCTGCGGTTGCCCCGTGGAAGGGGAGAAAGCACGGTGAGGTAGACTTCTATCTCACCCAATTTTTCTCTGGACACGGATACTTCCGCGGCTATCTACACAAGATGGGCAGACTTGCTTCACCTGAATGTAAGTACTGCGGATGGGTCTACGATGACGCTGATCATACGTTCTTCGCCTGTAGGCAATGGGCAGATCAACGTCAACGACTTGAAATGGACATAGAAGCGATCACGCCGGAAAACGTGACGAGACTTATGACGACGAACGCGGACAACTGGCGCCTGATCGCAAATTACGTTACGAATGTATTGCGGAGCAAAAAAGCAGATGGATGTCTGACAGATTGAGCGAATGTGATTCGAGAATGAACGATTATAAGAATGAATGTGTTTTTTGGACACGCAAGGACAGCCGCCCAGTCTGAAGTAATGTGAATAACAGTTCCGGGCTGGTGTCGGTGCGAACAGAGATATGTGGGTTTAGTGGGTATTAGTAGTTTGCTCCTACTGAGTCCCACACTCGGTGGACTGTCTGCTTTTGCGAGGGGGTGGATAGTTTGCCGGTTGTGCGTAAAATGTCATTACCACAGACTCCAAAAAAAAAAAAAAAAAAAAAAAAGTAAGAAATGGATAGGAAAAATACACGGCAGCAATCAAACAAACTGTTAGAACACCTTCATTTTCGAAAAAAACGTACCCGTGTTTTTTTATTTTTCAAAATTCAATGTTTATCGCTAAATGTTTAATCAATTAAAAATTGTTTCAAACTAAGGTTTCTCGATCTTGGTGCCAAAGTTCGTCGCGTCCTTCTGCAGGGGGGATTCTTTGTGATAATAGCGAAGGACCAACGGTCCGCGGAGTGGTTGGGTGGGATCGTGTCCGGATTAAAATCTTGGCGGGGTCCGGCCCTGTCGGTCAGCGGAACGGAGGTGCTGCAGAGGCTGGTGAAAGCCATTGCGTGGACACCGGGAGCACCGAAATCCGCGGAGCTGGTTCTTCAGAGGCTGATGTGGTACAATCCAACGCTAAACACCGCAACTTGGCGGGTTGTAAAATGTGATAAGGGGACTACCGACGGTGTTGCAGCAAAGGACAATTTTCTTTTGGTGCAGATGCTGGAGTCCCAAGCTAGAGCCCTTCAGGCTCTAGATTGCAGACGCTTCTACTCGTTGGAGCGAGTTACTTTTAAAGTGCACGCTCCAGCGGTAGTTGAGTCTGCTAAAGAGGCAGCAGTGCCGGGAAGCTCAAAATAATGACCTTCAAGGTGCTGCAAATTTCACAAATTAACTTGCATCACTGCAAAGACACTTCTGCACTATTGCGTAAGGGTTTGGCAGAGATGCACACAGGCCTGTCACTGGTTCAAGAACCATGGACGGTGAGAGGAACAATTAAGGGCTTAGAGGGAAAAGGGCTTGCTTGTTACAGGGACATGCAAGCTGAGACGCCCAGAACGTGTATCATCACCAAGGGAGTAAATGTAACTCCGCTGATGGATTTCTGTACAAGGGTCCTGATAGCGTTAAGAACAGAAACGGAGGATATTGGCAACATAGGCATTGTCTCAGCGTACTTTTCATATGATGGAGAATGCCACTGTTAAAATTTGAATTTTCTTTTGTCATTACTGTTTACAATAGAATTATCTTAAAAAATGCAATAATTAATGTATTTAATTTTTAACCCATTGTATATATCATCATATGGATATTTGGAAAAGTGTATGATATACTTGATTAATAATTATTTTATCTTCAAACAATTTTGTATCTGTATTTAAAGCATTGAATTTTAGATCCGTTATTATTATTGAGTACATATTTAAAGATTTTAGGAGTTTTATCAGGAATGAGTAAACTAATACACATTCTTTCAAGTTATATTCACAATTTTTTTTTGCGCACGGAAAAAATACATTTATTATCTATTCTTAAAAGTCTAAAAGAAAGCTTGGAGCAATACCTTTGAAATGGTTTGTAGCATTTTTGTGGCCTTCAATTCTGTAAAAAGTTATGATAATTTAAAAAAACACGAAATTTTTTAAAAAATTTAAATGGGAATTACCATGTTAATTTTTGTGAATTTTTTCTCTTTCTTTAAATTATCATAACTTTTTACAGAATTGAAGGCCATAAAAATGCTACAGACCATTTGAAAGGTATTGCTCCAAGCTTTCTTTTAGACTTTTGGATAAAAAAATCAATTGTGGCGAACTTCTACTTTTTTTGAGTTGAATATTGACATGTAGTTTATATAACATTCACCTTGGAATTAGAAATTCTAACCCAGAAGAATAAATTCCAGACACAATTAGCAACGAATGTTACATATAATGTTAAAACAACAAATATAACCTTATTTTTAACTTTTTAGAATCAAGTTACATTTTAAAATTGAATTTTGAAAATTTAAAAATTTTTAATGATGAAAAAATGCCTTTAGAACAATTATTATTAGGATCAGAAATATTTTTAATACAGGTAATTCACATTAAATTATGATTCATTTCTATATTATTAGTTTAATAATAAATATTTGTTTATTTTTATATATATCTCTCTATAACATATAAATATTTCGCCGCCGCCGTGTGTAGGAATTCAGTATTCAATATATATATATATGTGTTATATATATATATATATATATATATATATATAGATATACTAGGGGGGCTTCGCCCCCCTTCGCGCGCCAACCCCCTATTTTTAATTTCGAAAAAGGTTTTTCGTAATTAATTTATTTAAAATAATGTTTTAAATTGTATTATTTTTTCACTACCATGGACACCTTAAAAATTAAACAGATTCACACAACACGTTGGAGGTATTGCTATAGTTATTATAATTTATAAATAAAAGTTTACCAAAATTTAGTGTAATGAAATCAGAATAAAAATAATAAAAAAAAATAAAGACATATTAAATGTTAACTGTAAATTTTAAACTATATGAATTCTTATAAAGCTTAAATTTATATTTTAATAATTATAAATGTTAATGAAAAACTAACTTACCAAAAATAGTAAAGTACATATACTTACTAAATTGTAGTATTTTAGTTAACAACTTATTAAAATTTTGGATTATTTTAAACCGTTATAAATAGAAATTCACCTTCTAAAATTAATTTATTTAATGACGAACGATCATCGCCAAAAGTTCTATGTCATTAATATTTTGTACTTTAATAGTAATAAAACTTTCTTCTTAATTAAATTAATTTTTGTATTATTTTTAAAGAATTATTTATAAAATTTTAGCGCTATATAAATAAAAACCTGTTTCTTCCATTTCTCCCGTGATTCGTAATTTGCACTCTCTTTCAAAATTTGCGTTTTAATCCATAATTATATCCAATTTATTTTTACTATGCAGAGCCCAAATATTTATTTTGATTATTATAAACAAATTCATTTCTTAAATATCCTTATATTTCTAATAAATACATACTTGTTTATTTAAAATATTGTGTTATATAAATATAAATTATCTACACACTTATATATCCATACAATTTTGAAATATTAATTTAAAAAATATTTAAATTAAATGCTCCTAAATTAATAGTTTTTGAAAATCTATTAAAATGTAATTCGTATTTTATATTGCCACTGTTAAAATTTGAATTTTCTTTTGCCTATACTGTTTATAATAGAATTATCTTAAAAATGCAATAATTAATATATTTAATTTTTAACCCATTGTATATATCATATGGATATTTGGAAAAGTGTATGTTATACTTGATTAATATTTAATTAATCTTCAAACAATTTTGCATCTGTATTTAAAGCATTACATTGCATTTTAGATCCGTTATTATTATTGGGTATACGTTTAAAAATTTTATGAGTTTTATCAAGAATGAGTAGACAAATACTCATTCTTTCAAGTTATGCTCACAACTTTTTTTTGCGCACGGAAAAAATACGTATATTATGTATTCTTGAAAAAACAATTTTAAAATATATATATATTATATAAATATTACGCCGCACGCACACACACCCACATACATACATACATATATATACATATATATGGTCTATTTCACGTCAAGTGGTACGATGCTAATTATGTGTAGAATTTATCCTTCTGGGTTAGAATTTCTAATCTTAAGGTCAATGTTACATAAACTACATGTCAATATTCAACTTAAAAAAGTGTAAGTTCGCCGCAATTGATTTTTTTATCCAAAAGTCTAAAAGAAAGCTTGGAGCAATACCTTTCAAATAGTCTGTAGCTTTTTATGGCCTTCAATTCTGTAAAAAGTTATGATAATTTAAAGAAAGACAAAAAATTCACAAAAATTAACATGGTATTTCCCATTTAAATTTTTAAAAAAATTTGGTGTTTATGTGTTCAAAAAATGTGATCTTTTGAGCGGTGTTAGATCAAAATCGATTGTGGCGTGGTCGCCTTTTTTTGATATTCAATATTTCCGGGCGTTCTATCTCTTCGAGATTTTAAAATTAGGAATTGGAACCCAAGTAGATAAGTTCTAAAGATTATTTTGAACAAAAGTTGTTTATAATGTATTTTTAAAAAAATCAATAGATTTTGAGATAAATAGCTTTGAAAATAATAATTTCTCTAAAAAATTGTAAAATTTCCATTTTTCATGGTGGAATAACTCTTAGGCAAATTATTTTTAACACCTCAAATTTTTTTTCTATCTTCTGGAAGATATTTCCAGTCTGTTCACAAAATTTGGAGTCATTTCAAATTTTCATCGTACCACTGATGTGAAATAGCCCATATATATGGTAATGAACAATTAACTTACCAAAAATAGTAAAGTGCATATACTTAATTGTAGTATTTAGTAAAAACCTATTAAAATTTTAGATTATTTGAAACGGATTTAATAGAACTTGTGACGGAAATCGTCACACAATCTATTCACGATGAATAGAGTACTTAAATTCGCGAATTGTAAGTCGTCGGAGCCTTTCGTATGTCAAGGCCAACCGACGACACATGTTTACCTTTCTACGAGTGTACAATTACGCGCGCGACTATACGTAGGGATGGGAGCGAGAAAGAGTGTGTGAGTTTCCCCACTCCCATCCCTTTTTCGGGAAATTAGGCGATCGCCTAAGTAGTGTGTAATGATCCGTCGACCAAGACGGATTATTGTTTTGACGTGATCGCGTACGACTCGTGAAAGCCGAGAGTGCGCCCCACCCCCCTCCTGCATCGAGCTCTGTGAACGGTTGTTCCGGAGCAGAGCTAAGTGCGGAGATCCGGGTGGACACACGCGTGTCCCGTACCGTTTGGTGTGTGTTTGTGTGAGTGTGTGTATCAAGGACGGGGTCGTGCGCGAGTGATACCGCGGATCGCGACTCGCTCGCCGCGGCAAAGGCCGCCTTCACCACCTCAACCACCGGTCGTCCCCTTTGTCAAGGAGGTCGACCAGTCGCCGAGGATCGGCTGGGCCATCCCCGAGGAGCGTCACCGGTAAGTGGCATTTTTTTTTCGTGACCCTCCCCCTCCCTTGTGTGTGTGTGTACCACGGGAGTGTGTTCGAGTACAACGGTACTCAAACAGCGGTTCCTGGGAGCGAAACCTGTCGCAGGCGAGGATCTCGATCCGACAGGTTTCCCGGGACTTCCGCCCGCGCGAAATAACTTTGTCGCGGCACACGGCCCGAGTGGCCATTTTGTTAATTATATTATAAAAATAAACATTTCTTTTATTTTATTTTTAATTAATTGTGTTTTTGTTATTTCTCCCCGCTCCCGCCGACATTCGTTAATTTTTATATCGGGTCGAGGCCAGGAGGATTGCCCGAATCCTCCATACCGATCGTCCCAGCGAACTCGCGTTCCTGGCGACAGCCGCAGTTCGGTAAATAAAATAAATAATTGTGTGCGCGGTATTGGGCAACGCGGCCCAACGGTTAATATTAATTATTAAAAATAATTAATTATACCGGGTTCGCAAATACCACGTCACAAATGGCGACCGTGACAGGACTTTCGGTTTCGTCCTCACCGATATTTAATTTAAATTAAAGAAAGTTGTCGGCCATCTTTTCGCGCGCGAGCAGTGTCGCGGCGAAACGTAAGCGGGTTGAGTTTGAGAGAGAGAGAGAGAGAGAGAGAGAGAGAGAGAGAGAGAGAGAGAGAGAGAGAGAGAGAGAGAGAGAGAGAGAGCGAGAGACGGCGTGTGAGACGCGTCTCTATACCGGAGTATTCCCCCTCTTGCTCGGGTATCCGAGGAGAGGCATACACCGGTATATCGAGAGAGAGTTCGCGCGCGACCGTGTTCAGCCGGAAGCGCCCGATCTCACCGAGATCGGTCTCTCTTGATCGCAAGCTTGCCGGGAGATCTTTGCTTAGCTTGTATGGGAGCGGCAAAGTAGGGAGAGAGTAGCTTGCGCCGCGGATCGCGGGCAGCGAGAATCCCCCCCGAATAGCGCAAAGGAAAGACTTCGCGAGAGCCGATCATCATCGGCTCTCTCCGATTGCGCCCGCGAGTGGGAGTGAGAGAGAGAATCCCTAGTCGCGGGGAATCGGAGTAGGTGCTAGGCGGGCTATAGGTGTGTGAGTGAGAGAGATAGCGCGATCGCCTAGCCCCTTCGCGTGTATAAGTCTTCGCAGCTGGTTTCGCCGATAGAAACCACTGCGGCGAATTGTTTTATTTCGTTTTAATAAAATAAATTCGTTCCTTTCGGGAGAGGTAGTTGCCCCACCCCGTCCCTTTTTAAGAAAATTTAAATAATTTAATTCTTTTTATACGGGACGCGGCGAAACAATTATTGTTGCTTTTTTTTGAGTTCGAGAGCGAAATTTTTGTTGCTTTCTCCCCTCCCTGATCCACGCATATATTATATATAGTAATTATAATTTAATAATTGTGTTTATTATTTATTACTATTTATTTTTATAATATATGTATCATTTTATTTGTTTGTGAATAAAAGATATTTTGCAACTGTTGTTAATTATTTAGACTTGTTTGCAAGTTAAATAATTGACATTAAGTAACTTTGTGTGAATCAGCCGCAAAGTTACAATAGTTGTAATATTAATTATTTAAACTCGTGTGTGAGTAAAATAAGTAAAATTATATTTATTGCGATTATCTGACAGTGATTATTCAATTTAATATTTTGTATTTATTGAGTATTACTGTCACGATATTTGTAACATATTTTTGTAAATTTTTGAGTGTGAGAAAATTTTTTTTTATAACTCGTGTTGATTGTTTAGACTTGTTGCAAGTTAAACAATTAATGTTAAGTATCTTTGTGTGATTGTTCCGCAAAGATACGAGAGTTGTAAAATATAATTATTTAGACTCGAGAGTGAGTTAAATAATTGAATTTTTTTCATGTATTTTAATGATCGGCATTTAACCTAATATTTTGTATTCGTTATTTGCCGTGAAATTTTAATATATGTAAAAAACTTCTTTTCTCTTTTTGTGTGTTTAAATTATATCTCCACACAATTTTACCAATTATTTAGACTTGTTTGTTAGTTAAATAATTGGTTATAATTTTTTTTTGGTGTGTTTGAGTAAAATTATTCGGTGTATAAATTTAATTGTTTAGACTTGTTAGCAAGTTAAATAATTAAATTTTCATTTCCTTTTCGTTCAATTTAATTAAAAAAGGAAATATAAATTATTTCAACTTGGTAGCAACATAAATTATTTATTTAGTCCTTCTTAGGATAAAATAAATATATTTCGCTAAAAAAATTGTCGTTTGGGACGACAATTAGTGAAATAATTATTTTGTTGCAAACCTACCGTTGAAATAATTTAATTAAATTTGTGTTTGTATTGTAGTGTAAATTATAAAGGAAATTTTTTTTTTTTGTTTTGGACTTGGAAAAGCAAAATAATAAATAGTGTCTTGGTGTGTGTGAATCACAAGACACTGTATTTATTTTTATATTTATTTTAAAATTGATTATTTAGGCTCGTTAGTGAGATAAATAATTTAATTTTTCTTTGTCTTTTCTTCCTTTATAATTTGGTGTTCTGTATTTATTAATAAATTGAAACTTTAATTATTTCAATTTCCATAACAAAATAAATTCTTTTCGCCAGTTGAGGAATCTTTTGGATTATAACTGGTGAGAGAGATATTTTGGGAAATCGTTAAATTTACCATTACTGGTAAATTACCGACGATATTGAAATAATTTAAAGATTTCTTTTTGTTAATAATTAATTATTTTTGCTTGCAGAAGCAATTGTATAGAGTCTTGGTGCGTGTGAGTCACAAGACACTATTATAAACATTAATTATTTAGACTTGTGAGCAAGTTAAATAATTAATTTTAATTTGGTGCAAGTGTTAAGTGTGTGATTTGTCACAACTTTAACCAACAAAATTTAATTATTTTGTCCTTCTAAGGACGAAATAAATTCCTTTTAAAGAAAATCTTTTGGATTTTAATTAAGTGAATTAATTTTGTTGGCACACGGCCCGAGTGGCCATTTTGTTAATTATATTAAAAATAAACATTTCTTTATTTTATTTTAATTAATTGTGTTTTTGTTATTTCTCCCGCTCCCGCCGACATTCGTTTTTTATATCGGGTCGAGGCCAGGAGGATTGCCCGAATCCTCCATTACCGATCGTTCCCCAGCGAACTCGCGTTCCTGGCGACAGCCGCAGTTCGGTAAATAAAATAAATAATGTGTGCGCGGTATTGGGCAACGCGGCCCAACGGTTATATTAATTATTAAAATAATTAATTATACCGGGTTCGCAAATACCACGTCACAAATGGCGACCGTGACAGGACTTTCGGTTTCGTCCTCACCGATATTTAATTTAAATTAAAGAAAGTTGTCGGCCATCTTTTCGCGCGCGAGCAGTGTCGCGGCGAAACGTAAGCGGGTTGAGTTGAGAGAGAGAGAGAGAGAGAGGAGAGGATGAGAGAGAGAGGAGGAGAGAGAGAGAGGAGATGAGAGGAGAGGAGAGAGAGAGAGAGATGAGCGAGAGACGGCGTGTGAGGACGCGTCTCTATACCGGAGTATTCCCCCTCTTGCTCGGGTATCCGAGGAGAGGCATACACCGGTATATCGAGAGAGAGTTCGCGCGCGACCGTGTTCAGCCGGAAGCGCCCGATCTCACCGAGATCGGTCTCTCTTGATCGCAAGCTTGCCGGGAGATCTTTGCTTAGCTTGTATGGGAGCGGCAAAGTAGGGAGAGAGTAGCTTGCGCCGCGGATCGCGGGCAGCGAGAATCCCCCCCGAATAGCGCAAAGGAAGACTTCGCGAGAGCCGATCATCATCGGCTCTCTCCGATTGCGCCCGCGAGTGGGAGTGAGAGAGAGAATCCCTAGTCGCGGGGAATCGGAGTAGGTGCTAGGCGGGCTATAGGTGTGTGAGTGAGAGAGATAGCGCGATCGCCTAGCCCCTTCGCGGTATAAGTCTTCGCAGCTGGTTTCGCCGATAGAAACCACTGCGGCGAATTGTTTTATTTCGTTTTAATAAAATAAATTCGTTCCTTTCGGGAGAGGTAGTTGCCCCACCCCGTCCCTTTTTAAGAAAATTAAATAATTTAATTCTTTTTATACGGGACGCGGCGCGAAACAATTATTGTTGCTTTTTTTTGAGTTCGAGAGCGAAATTTTTGTTGCTTTCTCCCCTCCCTGATCCACGCATATATTATATATAGTAATTATAATTTAATAATTGTGTTTATTATTTATTACTATTTATTTTTATAATATATGTATCATTTTATTTGTTTGTGAATAAAAGATATTTTGCAACTGTTGTTAATTATTTAGACTTGTTTGCAAGTTAAATAATTGACATTAAGTAACTTTGTGTGAATCAGCCGCAAAGTTACAATAGTTGTAATATTAATTATTTAAACTCGTGTGTGAGTAAAATAAGTAAAATTATATTTATTGCGATTATCTGACAGTGATTATTCAATTTAATATTTTGTATTTATTGAGTATTACTGTCACGATATTTGTAACATATTTTTGTAAATTTTTGAGTGTGAGAAAATTTTTTTTTATAACTCGTGTTGATTGTTTAGACTTGTTGCAAGTTAAACAATAATGTTAAGTATCTTTGTGTGATTGTTCCGCAAAGATACGAGAGTTGTAAAATATAATTATTTAGACTCGAGAGTGAGTTAAATAATTGAATTTTTTTCATGTATTTTAATGATCGGCATTTAACCTAATATTTTGTATTCGTTATTTGCCGTGAAATTTTAATATATGTAAAAACTTCTTTTCTCTTTTTGTGTGTTTAAATTATATCTCCACACAATTTTACCAATTATTTAGACTTGTTTGTTAGTTAAATAATTGGTTATAATTTTTTTTTGGTGTGTTTGAGTAAAATTATTCGGTGTATAAATTTAATTGTTTAGACTTGTTAGCAAGTTAAATAATTAAATTTTCATTTCCTTTTCGTTCAATTTAATTAAAAAAGGAAATATAAATTATTTCAACTTGGTAGCAACATAAATTATTTATTTAGTCCTTCTTAGGATAAAATAAATATATTTCGCTAAAAAAATTGTCGTTTGGGACGACAATTAGTGAAATAATTATTTTGTTGCAAACCTACCGTTGAAATAATTTAATTAAATTTGTGTTTGTATTGTAGTGTAAATTATAAAGGAAATTTTTTTTTTTTTGTTTTGGACTTGGAAAAGCAAAATAATAAATAGTGTCTTGGTGTGTGTGAATCACAAGACACTGTATTTATTTTTATATTTATTTTAAAATTGATTATTTAGGCTCGTTAGTGAGATAAATAATTTAATTTTTCTTTGTCTTTTCTTCCTTTATAATTTGGTGTTCTGTATTTATTAATAAATTGAAACTTTAATTATTTCAATTTCCATAACAAAATAAATTCTTTTCGCCAGTGAGGAATCTTTTGGATTATAACTGGCGAGAGAGATATTTTGGGAAATCGTCAAATTTACCATTACTGGTAAATTACCGACGATATTGAAATAATTTAAAGATTTCTTTTTGTTAATAATTAATTATTTTTGCTTGCAGAAGCAATTGTGTAGAGTCTTGGTGCGTGTGAGTCACAAGACACTATTATAAACATGAATTATTTAGACTTGTGAGTAAGTTAAATAATTAATTTTAATTTGATGCAAGTGTTAAGTGTGTGATTTGTCACAACTTTAACCAACAAAATTTAATTATTTTGTCCTTCTAAGGACGAAATAAATTCCTTTTAAAGAAAATCTTTTGGATTTTAATTAAGTGAATTAATTTTGTTGGTACACTAGTCGGTGCATATTTACAATTTATTGTAATTAAGCCGACGCCAAATTTTTTTTTACTCGTTGGGAGTAATAATTATTTTATTGTGGTGAGTCCAATAAAATAATTTCCAATTGAAAATTAGATACTTCCGAAGTATTTGAAACACTAGGGATTTCATCTGAAATCCCGGTTGAGAGTACTTCTTTCGACGTAACACGTCGGCTGCTGCTGGTCAAAAAAATAATGGCCAGCAGCTATGAAGCCCGAATGGCCCAGCTTATGCGTGAATCACGCATAGCTAGGGATATTCGTCGGGAAACGAAGAAGCTTCCGATTGAGGCAGTGTATGCCCAGTTGGAGCATCTGAGTTTAAACGCAAATGGCGAAGAGGCGGAGTGCCGCGAACGCCTTTTGCGTCACCGGATAAGATGTGTAGACATTAATCTGGAAATACCATGGTTCCCTGGATACGATGAGAATGTAAGGGCAGAGCCTGCACATAAACCTCTGGTATGTCAGGAACTATGGGAAATTAGGAAACCTCGTTCCAGGAAAGGGAGTGTGGTCCCATCAGGAACGGAAGTTTCCTGCGAGTCCGAAATGTCGGATCGCGAAAGGGTTGCTAGTGACAGAGCACCCATTCCTGAAGAAGATGGAACTCTGTCACCAAGTGGTCAGTATAGAAACTCGCCATTGAGTACTGCACAAAGCCCGAGGTTGGCATCAACAGGTGCTATACCTAAACGGTTTGGTGAGGTACTGGCAGCTAACATGACCACGACTGCAATCCCTTATGTTCCTGTTTCGGTGGCTGCAACATCATGCACAACCACTACGTCGACGGTTACGACCGTGACGACTGCTCAACTCGGAGGTTTTTATGCACCCACACATTACCTCCCAATTGAAGAGCAGAGAAACAGCGGACATCTTGGCACTAGAGAGAGTGAAGTGCCAACACAACATTTTGACTTGGGTTCGCAGACGGGAGCCGACCGTCGTACGTCACGAGGATACACCTCTAGACAATACGACAACAGGCAACCTGAAGCTAATACAACCGAACGTCAATTTGTTGATGATAGGAATGGATATGACCTTCCTAATGACGTCAGTGTTCAATCTTACGAAAAACCGAGGTTTGAACAGAGACGTCGTGAGACCTCTTCTAAGACTTGTGAAGGACAAGATAGAAGAGAGAGGCGTGAGTACACGACCCCAAACAGAAATTCACGACACCATCGTTCTGTGAGTAGAGCCTCAAGCAGCGATGAACGTCGTGAAAGCTGTACGGAGAGACGTACTCATAAACGTCAGTCCAACCGTAAACTCGACGACCGAGCACAGCCGGAAATTCCGGAGCAAGGTCACAGAGAGAGGTCGGACAGACGTAGAGAAACGCCTCGAGAGAATCGTGCGGTGGCCACTTGCGATCAGAGTACTCAGACGGATTCGTCCGATGGGTATCAGTCTGATCGCGAACCTGCTCGTAGGAGATCCGATTCTCGTAGGGCGGCTGAAGGCCGACAAGAGAATAGGAATCCTTCTACCAGTAGGCGTAGGAGTTCCCGGACGGATAATAGAGATGACCGTCGGGAAAGAGAGTCCTAAGAAGCCAGGCCAAGATATCGTGAAGACGATAACCGAACGCACGATCGGACAGGGTGCGCACGAGAGCTGCGTATCTGGAACATGTCCTTTGATGGTGAGACCAAAAAGGACGCGGAAGAGTTTCTGAACCGTTTACACGATTTCAGAAATGACAACGAGTTCTCAGATCGCAGGATGTTCAGTGCCCTGCCCAATGTGTTCTCAAAATCAGCTCTGTTCTGGTATAGAACAGTTCAGCCATCTCTTCGAGATTGGCGTGATTTTGAGATCGAGTTCCTAAATGAGTATGGCCGTATAATAAATGACGAAGATTTACTCATGGAACTTCCGATCAAAGAACACAAATGAGGGAGAAAGGCTACGACGTTCTTGAAACTGTTTCCGAGCGATCGTAAATAAGTTCAGAATGCCCTCCATTAGAACAACAGATGAAGATGTGGCCTACTCGCAGATGAGGCCAGATTTGTACGGTACTTCCAACGTCGCTAATAGTTTTCAGAAACGATACGGCAAATCGAATAATGGAGTGAGTGCCCCCAATTCGAAATCCGTATCGTACGTGCCTGTTTCTCAACAGTCACCTGGGCAACAAAACAGAGCTCGGGCAAAAGAGAAAGACGTGTTTTGACGAATTCTCAACTGCCCCAGCAAAATGTTTTTGTCCCACAAATGGCACAAAACCTGGTGAGGTATGTGCAACCACAGGCGACGGCAGTAAACCAACGAACCTGAGCACCAACTTTGTCGGCGTGTGTTTCACATGCCAAAAGTCGGTCATAGGTCGTCGGATTGCCCGAGCCGAACATGCTACCGATGCGGAAACATTGGGCACTCCGCTGAGCAGTGCTCTACCGAATTGGTAGCAAAGGAGTGCCAGCTGTGTGGAACTAGTGGCGTTACACTCCAAACATGTCCTAACTGCGTCAGATTCCTCCAAAACGTGGGAAACCTGAACGCAGGGCACCCGAGCTGCCCCGGGCGCCCTGCACTGCAGTAAGTAAACCGCATGGTTTACAAGGGCAAGAGTTTAAGGTTGGAGAACCCTCTAAACTCTTTAAGAAGTCTAGAAAATCATTTGCTGACTTCTCTAAAGTCCTTAACGGAGATCTGGGGATTCGACAGATGGAAAAGTTCTTAGAACACAACCTGTCAATCCCACCCGAGCTTTACAAGGTAAAACAGAACAAGGAACCTTATTAGACCAACAAAAGCGTGAGGCTAAAGATTGGTCTAAGGAACTCCAAAGGCAAATATACTCTGATAGCAGAGATATTATTGGTGAAGAAAGCGTTAAGAGATCGTTATCTAAGCCGCTTAGCACCATCGGAGTGAACGACCTTGGTTGTTGCTCATCGTCACCCCGTTGTGACACACCTAGTAATGAGGACAAGAAGCCCTTGGTGGAGAAGGAAATTGTCCTCAACAACGAGCCCTTGGTGGAGAAGGTAGTTGTCGATGGTGTGCATAACATGAACCGTACAAACTCGTTGCCGAGAAGTACAGTTCAGGGGGGGGGGGCAGATGCCGTACCAAGTACGTCTAAAATGACGCACACGGCATCGACTCCTAACGACGATAGTCAAACCGATCAGATAATTGCTGGAATCCAATCGGATAACCGGCTATTCTTTTTGGTACGACTCGGTGGAAAGGACTTTAAAGCACTTTTCGATCCTGGCGCCATGGTCTCTCTTGTACGATCAGATGTTGTAGAACAGTTCAGCCATCTCTTCGAGATTGGCGTGATTTTGAGATCGAGTTCCTAAATGAGTATGGCCGTATAATAAATGACGAAGATTTACTCATGGAACTTCGATCAAGAACACAAAATGAGGGAGAAAAGGCTACGACGTTCTTGAACTGTTTCAGAGCGATCGTAAATAAGTTTAAATGCCCTCCATTAGAACAACAGATGAAGATGGCCTACTCGCAGATGAGGCCAGATTACCGTAGGTACATACCAGTACGACAAATCAGGAATTTCTCTGATTTGACAAGCTACGGTAAAGAGTACGAGCAGCATTTAACATGGGACACGAAATTCTCCAGTTCCAACGTTAAGCGCGAGAAGCTCGTACCAGAAGCTTTTTCGAAACAGAGTGGTGCAGCACGAGTTTCGGGCAAAGTGGCGACTGTTACCGAAAAGAGTAAGGATGAGTCTTCTCATTCGGATAAACAGTCGTCGAAGAAAACTATTAAGAAGAAGAGCAAGAAAAGTGCGAAAAACTCGCCAAACTCTTCTTCAAGCGAATACGAAGCAGCCGCTGTGTACGGTACTTCCAACGTCGCTAATAGTTTTCAGAAACGATACGGCAAATCGAATAATGGAGTGAGTGCCCCCAATTCGAAATCCGTATCGTACGTGCCTGTTTCTCAACAGTCACCCGGGCAACAGAAACAGAGCTCGGGCAAAAGAGAAAGACGTGTTTTGACGAATTCTCAACTGCCCCAGCAAAATGTTTTTGTCCCACAAATGGCACAAAACCTGGTGAGGTATGTGCAACCACAGGCGACGGCAATAAACCCAACGAACCTGAGTACCAACTTTGTCGGCGTGTGTTTCACATGCCAAGAAGTCGGTCATAGGTCGTCGGATTGCCCGAGCCGAACATGCTACCGATGCTGAAACATTGGGCACTCCGCTGAGCAGTGCTCTACCGAATTGGTAGCAAAGGAGTGCCTGCTGTGTGGAACTAGTGGCGTTACACTCCAAACATGTCCTAACTGCGTCAGATTCCTCCAAAACGTGGGAAACCTGAACGCAGGGCACCCGAGCTGCCCCGGGCGCCCTGCACTGCAGTAAGTAAACCGCATGGTTTACAAGGGCAAGAGTTTAAGGTTGGAGAACCCTCTAAACTCTTTAAGAAGTCTAGAAAATCATTTGCTGACTTCTCTAAAGTCCTTAACGGAGATCTGGGGATTCGACAGATGGAAAAGTTCTTAGAACACAACCTGTCAATCCCACCCGAGCTTTACAAGGTAAAACAGAACAAGGAACCTTATTAGACCAACAAAAGCGTGAGGCTAAAGATTGGTCTAAGGAACTCCAAAGGCAAATATACTCTGATAGCAGAGATATTATTGGTGAAGAAAGCGTTAAGAGATCGTTATCTAAGCCGCTTAGCACCATCGGAGTGAACGACCTTGGTTGTTGCTCATCGTCACCCCGTTGTGACACACCTAGTAATGAGGACAAGAAGCCCTTGGTGGAGAAGGAAATTGTCCTCAACAACGAGCCCTTGGTGGAGAAGGTAGTTGTCGATGGTGTGCATAACATGAACCGTACAAACTCGTTGCCGAGAAGTACAGTTCAGGGGGGGGGGGCAGATGCCGTACCAAGTACGTCTAAAATGACGCACACGGCATCGACTCCTAACGACGATAGTCAAACCGATCAGATAATTGCTGGAATCCAATCGGATAACCGGCTATTCTTTTTGGTACGACTCGGTGGAAAGGACTTTAAAGCACTTTTCGATCCTGGCGCCATGGTCTCTCTTGTACGATCAGATGTTGTCGAACAGTACAAGTTTAAATGGAGACCTGTCAAGGTTATCGTGAAAGGTGTGGCTGGACCAGCTCTTAAAGTCCTTGGCCTAATTGACATCCTATTCTGTGTAGAAGGCCTTGATGGCAATATCCAACTGAGAATTGTAGAGAATATTGAGCATTCCATCATTCTCGGTATGGATTTTCTACAACATTGGAATATGGAAGTCAAATTAGGCGAAGCTATTTGGCGTATTGGCGAGAGTGATTGGAGACACTTCGTCAGAGATACATCTCATGACATCGATTCGAGGATTTCCGCTGAATGTGCTGGTATAATTGAGATACAGGACGACCAGCGGAAACAAGTCAAAGAGTTAGTTGAAAGCCTACTCTTGCCCTCGGGAGACGTCCACGGCTTTACGACGTTAACGGAGCACCACATAGAGGTTGATCCTGGTGCAAGACCGGTTCGTCATAAACCAAGACGTATGTCTCCCAAGGTCCTCGAATTTGCCCAGAGTGAGGTCAAAAAGATGTTTGACAAGGGCATTATTGAACCGAGTGCGAGTGATTGGTCAGCTGCTCCGGTCATCGTCCGCAAGGACGAAGGAAGTTATCGCTTCTGTATCGATTTTCGAGACCTTAATGCAGTCACAAAACGTGATTCTTATCCAATTCCTAATATGGATACCATATTGGATAAGCTGCATAATGCAAGGTATATATCGAAAATTGATCTTAAGAAACCGTACTTCCAAATATTAATGGCCGAGGCGAGCCGGCATTATACTGCATTTGCTGTACCAGGGTCGGGGCTGTGGCAGTTCACGAGAATGCCTTTTGGCCTCATGAATGCTCCTATGACCTTTGCACGGCTTATAGATGCAATTTTCGGGCCTAAGGTGGAACCTCATGTGTTTGGTTATTTAGACGACTTCATCGTCATTACCGAAACTTTTGAGGACCATCTGAAATGGCTCAAATACGTACTAAGGACGTTGAATGACGCTGGACTCGAAGTGAATCGAGAGAAGTGTGAGTTCTGTTGTTCCAGCGTAACGTTCCTTGGGTACAAATTGGACGCGGACGGCTTGAGGCCTGACGAGGAACGAGTCGCTCCAGTCCTTAATTACCCTACTCCTCGTAATGTCAAACAGCTGAGATCCTTTCTCGGGATGATAGGCTGGTACTCTCGATTCATTAATCGAGAAGCTGACATTAAAGCTCCCCTTACCAAGTTGCTGCGTAAAGACCAGGCTTGGGATTGGGGCGAGGAGCAGGAGGAGGCGTTCTGTCAGCTTAGAGTTGCGTTAGCTGAAGCGCCTGTACTAGCCCGTCCAGACTTTTCTAAGCCATTTACCGTCCAAAGTGACGCTAGTGACTTAGCAATAGGTGCGGTGTTGACGCAACTGGACGACGAGGGTTTCGAGCATCCGATTGTCTACGTCAGCCGATTATTAAATCGCGCTGGCACGATGGATACTTGAAATGCAGCAATGGGACTTTGAAATAGTGCATAAGAAAGGAGCCTTGCACTATGTCCCGGACGCGCTTTCTCGTGCCGTCAACCCAGACCCCGACGAAGAAGAGATTGCCTCGTTCGAAGTAATTACAGACCCATGATATATTGCTAGGTTAAACGATGTACGCTCATGCCCTCAGAAATTTCCGGAGTGGAAAATTGAGGATGATATGCTATATCGTTTTACAAGTGATAAACTCTTGGACTCTGTAACAGAACGAGAAGAAGGCTGGCGCCATGGTCTCTCTTGTACGATCAGATGTTGTCGAACAGTACAAGTTTAAATGGAGACCTGTCAAGGTTATCGTGAAAGGTGTGGCTGGACCAGCTCTTAAAGTCCTTGGCCTAATTGACATCCTATTCTGTGTAGAAGGCCTTGATGGCAATATCCAACTGAGAATTGTAGAGAATATTGAGCATTCCATCATTCTCGGTATGGATTTTCTACAACATTGGAATATGGAAGTCAAATTAGGCGAAGCTATTTGGCGTATTGGCGAGAGTGATTGGAGACACTTCGTCAGAGATACATCTCATGACATCGATTCGAGGATTTCCGCTGAATGTGCTGGTATAATTGAGATACAGGACGACCAGCGGAAACAAGTCAAAGAGTTAGTTGAAAGCCTACTCTTGCCCTCGGGAGACGTCCACGGCTTTACGACGTTAACGGAGCACCACATAGAGGTTGATCCTGGTGCAAGACCGGTTCGTCATAAACCAAGACGTATGTCTCCCAAGGTCCTCGAATTTGCCCAGAGTGAGGTCAAAAAGATGTTTGACAAGGGCATTATTGAACCGAGTGCGAGTGATTGGTCAGCTGCTCCGGTCATCGTCCGCAAGGACGAAGGAAGTTATCGCTTCTGTATCGATTTTCGAGACCTTAATGCAGTCACAAACGTGATTCTTATCCAATTCCTAATATGGATACCATATTGGATAAGCTGCATAATGCAAGGTATATATCGAAAATTGATCTTAAGAAACCGTACTTCCAAATATTAATGGCCGAGGCGAGCCGGCATTATACTGCATTTGCTGTACCAGGGTCGGGGCTGTGGCAGTTCACGAGAATGCCTTTTGGCCTCATGAATGCTCCTATGACCTTTGCACGGCTTATAGATGCAATTTTCGGGCCTAAGGTGGAACCTCATGTGTTTGGTTATTTAGACGACTTCATCGTCATTACCGAAACTTTTGAGGACCATCTGAAATGGCTCAAATACGTACTAAGGACGTTGAATGACGCTGGACTCGAAGTGAATCGAGAGAAGTGTGAGTTCTGTTGTTCCAGCGTAACGTTCCTTGGGTACAAATTGGACGCGGACGGCTTGAGGCCTGACGAGGAACGAGTCGCTCCAGTCCTTAATTACCCTACTCCTCGTAATGTCAAACAGCTGAGATCCTTTCTCGGGATGATAGGCTGGTACTCTCGATTCATTAATCGAGAAGCTGACATTAAAGCTCCCCTTACCAAGTTGCTGCGTAAAGACCAGGCTTGGGATTGGGGCGAGGAGCAGGAGGAGGCGTTCTGTCAGCTTAGAGTTGCGTTAGCTGAAGCGCCTGTACTAGCCCGTCCAGACTTTTCTAAGCCATTTACCGTCCAAAGTGACGCTAGTGACTTAGCAATAGGTGCGGTGTTGACGCAACTGGACGACGAGGGTTTCGAGCATCCGATTGTCTACGTCAGCCGATTATTAAATCGCGCTGGCACGATGGATACTTGAAATGCAGCAATGGGACTTTGAAATAGTGCATAAGAAAGGAGCCTTGCACTATGTCCCGGACGCGCTTTCTCGTGCCGTCAACCCAGACCCCGACGAAGAAGAGATTGCCTCGTTCGAAGTAATTACAGACCCATGATATATTGCTAGGTTAAACGATGTACGCTCATGCCCTCAGAAATTTCCGGAGTGGAAAATTGAGGATGATATGCTATATCGTTTTACAAGTGATAAACTCTTGGACTCTGTAACAGAACGAGAAGAAGGCTGGCGCCTTGTTCTACCCTTAGAGCAGAGGAACCGAGTCTTAGTAGATTCTCATTTCCACCCATCCATGGGTCATATGGGAGTCGAAAAGACTTACGAACGTGTTGCAAGAGACTATTATTGGCCAGGTATCTACCACGATACCCGCCAATTTGTTTTACAGTGTCTGATCTGTCAGAGCTATAAGACGTCTCAAGCAGGTCCTCAAGGCTTGATAGGTAAACGTAACATTGAGAGACCCTGGGCTGTTGTGGCAGCAGACGTAATGGAGCTTCCACGTAGTAAAAGTCAATACAAATACACCATAGTATTTCAAGACTTGTTTACAAGGTGGATAGAGCTCAAACCATTACGTACGGCGACCGGTAAGTCGGTGTCGAAAGCATTCGAGGAACTCGTAGTCTTCCGTTGGGAAACGCCAGATTTCCTAATAACGGATAATGGGACGGAGTTCATCAACGGCATCATGTCGCGAATGCTGGAGGAGTATGGCATAAAACATGTCAGAACCCCTCCTTACCGACCACAAGCCAACCCGGTGGAGAGAACAAATAGAACGTTAAAAACGATGATTGCGACGTTTGTGGATTCGGATCATCGGGGGTGGGACACACACTTGCACGAATTTCGTCATGCAATAAACACGGCAATGCAGTCGAGTACCAAAGTCTCACCCGCGTTCTTAAACTTCGGGCGTCATCCACAACCTGTGAAGAGTCTCCGCAGGGAAGTGGAAAAACAGGAATTTAAGATCCTGGACAATCCCGAAGTATGGCTAGATCGTCTTAAAAGACTTGATGCTCTACGCGACTTGGTCAAGAAATACATTGACGAGGAGCAAAGACGTCAAGAAAAGACCTACAACAGAAACAGACGTATTGCCTCGTTTCAGGTCGGAGATCTAGTCATGAGGAAGTGCCGAACGCTTTCCCAAGGTGCGAAGGGCATACCTGCTAAGCTTGCACCAAAGTATGACGGACCCTTCGAAGTTAAAGAAGTACTATCTCCAGTAATTCTGAGACTAGAAAAGTCCGGTCGGAAACGGACCGAGGTACACATATCTGATGTAAAAAGATATGTACCACCTCGGGTTGTCAAATAAAGCAGTAAGGGTTGCGTATCGGTTCGCATGAGAACAGTTATCGAAGGTTGGGCCTGGTAACTGTATGCCATGCATTGAGAGAGTGATATTTGAGAATGCTTGTGTGTGAGTGAATGGGCAATCCTCCCTTATTCGTAATTTACCTTTAATTATGACTAATTAACCTTTTGTTTTCTTTCAGCTCCCCGATGGACCAGAACCGAGACCTGGAGGCAGGAGACGGTGTTGATCCATCGTCGCCTCCGATCAATCTGCTGGGGAAAGACACTCCGACGTCGGGTGTTGCCGAAGAGGTCGTCGGAGTGGCCTCCGACTGTCTCGAGGTGCCCGTTGACGACCCACTCGCTGGATGTGACCAGTCCGTGCGGGAAATCGACGAAGTACTCATCGAGATGGAAGGACCACCCCGAACCTCGACGATTGATATCCCGTCATCGGGTCATACGACCCAGGTGGAGCAGATGGAGGTGGACGTACCTGCGGTGTTAGCACTGGGGTCGTCCACCAATATCTACCCCGCCGACTACGTAGAAGATCTACGCGAGGCAGAACGGGAGCGGCAAAAGGCCGCCGCCGATAATCGCCCACGCCGCAAGAAGAAGAAGAGCAGCGGCAGACGGCAGTTGACGATGGATGACTATGAGTCAGGAGTCCCAGCCAACCCCCAAGTGACGGAGAGTCCGTGCTTGAGGGCGGGAGCTGTGTCCGTCATAGTCCCATCAACCGCAGGGGAACTCGATGTTGGGGTCGAGACCCTGACGGAACAAGCCAAGGCTGGGCCATCGTCATCCGGCCCAGTCATTACTAGGGGGATCGTCCTCCGTCGATTGGTTCCTCTACCTTTCGATAGGTCGGTAGATCCGCCTAAAACGGCTTGTTTTAACTGCTGGGCGATGGACCACAGCTACCGGGAGTGCGCGGCACCGCAATCGATACACTGCTTCAATTGCGGCCGCCGAGGGGTGGCAGTGAGTGAGTGTCCAAGATGCTCTCGATCCTATGCCATCTGGATCCAAGAGCGGGGATACTCGCCGTTCTCGACGGTTGCTTCCCAGGTTTCGGTTGCCAAGGTCCCTGCACCTCAGCAGAGACCGAAGCGGTCGAAGCAACGGGACAGCCAGAACGAGTCCAAGAAGCGGCGGAGGGAGACGCCCACCCGCAGGGAGGGACCCAAGAAGGGCTCGTTTGTGAAGCCTTCTGGGCCCAAGCCCTCTTATGCGGAAGTGGTGGTGGGTCGCCGAGTAGAAGAGGCGACTCGCCGCCAGGCTGCTGCCTTCGGCTTAGACAGCACGGGGCCCTTCGAACAGGTGAAGGTTGCCCTCAGTGCTGTCGTCCAAGCTAAGGCAGACCAGAAGTTGAGGGAGTACCAAGAGAATCAAACTACTCCCTCAGCCAACCAGTCAGCAGCTGACTCACCACGGCAGGGACGAGAAGAGAGCGGCGCTCAGCCAGTCCCTGCCCAACCACCAGTCGGGGAGGAAGGTATGGACACCCCGTCCCCAAAACCTCGTAAGAAGCAGTCACCGAAGGCTGGGCCTAGTGGCTTGCGACGACCCAACCCGATGGACGTTGACGCTTCTACGAGCGTGGTTAAACCACCTCGCAAGCCGACATAGAAACGGGGGGTTGGGTCCGAACACCGTACTGTCCAAAAAGTACGGGCTTCATCGGCTGGGTCACCGGCGACGGCCGACCAATCCAGAAACGAGACGGACATTCTCAGGTAAGTGGCATTTCTTTTTCGTGACCCTCCCCCTCCCTTGTGTGTGTGTGTACCACGGGAGTGTGTTCGAGTACAACGGTACTCGAACAGCGGTTCCTGGGAGCGAAACCTGTCGCAGGCGAGGATCTATAGGGACTTCCGCCCGCGCGAAATAACTTTGTCGCGGCACACGGCCCGAGTGGCCATTTTGTTAATTATATTATAAAAATAAACATTTCTTTTATTTTATTTTTAATTAATTGTGTTTTTGTTATTATTTATTTGTTTGTTATTATTTATTAGTATTTATTTGTTATTATTTAATTAATTATGTTTTTGTTAATTGTGTGTTGTCGTTCCTGGCGACAGCCGCAGTTCGGTAAATAAAATAAATAATTGTGTGCGCGGTATTGGGCAACGCGGCCCAACGGTTAATATTAATTATTAAAAATAATTAATTATACCGGGTTCGCGAATACCACGTTACAAACTTTACCTCCTAAAATTAATTTATTTAAGTCATCGCCAAGAGTTCTATATGTCATTAATATTTTGTACTTTAAGAGTAATAAAACTTTCTTCTTAATTAAATTAATTTTTGTATTAGCTTTAAAGAATTATTTATAACATTTTAGCGGTATATAAATAAAAATCTGTTTCTTCCATTTCTCCCGTAATTCGTAATTTGCACCCTCTTTCAAAATTTGCGTTTTAAACCATATAACGAATTTAATGTGATATTAGAATAATATCATATTTCTTCGTTATATTCTCTCTCTCTGTCTAGCCTATGTACTAATCATTACACAGCTGTTACAGGTCGGCGTTCAACGATTTTCGGCGATTATCGCGGACCTTCGTTAAGGGGAAAGAGTAGGGAGAGAGAGAGAGAATCGAGACTTGCTAGTACACGGATAATTAGACTTAGCTCGGCCGTGATTGATTTCGCCTCGTAGAGATTTTGAGATTTGTTTGATTCTGGTGTTGTTTAAAGACGAATTTTAGTGTGTTGTTCGAACTTTGCATTTTGTTAGCGTTTACGCAACCCAGTGTTCCCAGCAGAGAGGAGAGAAAAGCGACAACGCAGATTTCATCCACTGGAGTCGATCTTCTATTGCGAACTACACACTGTAAGTGTCAGTTCTGTAGTCTCTCTCTCTCTCTTTCTCTCTTTATTTATTTAACGTATTTCCCGACCTGCGTACTCGCGTGCAACGGCACGTGTTTATATAGCGAAGTAATTTAAGAATATATTTCTTTATTTATTTTATTCAAATTGTGATTCTTTGCTTATTTCAAATTATTCACCTTTCCTTTCGCGTTTCGCTAGATAAAAGAATACCGCCGCCTCCGCATATACGTTTGGTTTTTGTATTATTACTGAGCGGCCGATCGCATAGAGACTATTGTTTTTAACGGCTTATTAATTTTATTAATTAATATATTAATAATTGCAAAATACCGTTACAACCATAATTATATCCAATTTATTTTTCCCTTTAGTTACAGAGCCCATATATTTATTTTAATTATTATAAACAAAGGCATTCCTTAAATAACCTTTTGTTTCTAATAAATACATACTTGTTTATATAAAATATTGTCTTATATAAATATACGTAATCTACTTACTTATATATCCATACAATTTTTAAATTTTGATTTGAATAATATTTAAATTAAATACTACTAAAATAATAATTTTCGAAAAATTTTTGAAATGTAATTCGTATTTTATATTGCCTCTGTTAAAATTTGAATTTTCTTTTGCCATTACTGTTTATAATAGAATTATCTTAAAAATGCAATAATTAATGTATTAATTTTTAATTTATTGTATATTTCACATATAGCTATTTAAAAAAGTGTATGTTATACTTGATTAATATTTATTTTATCTTCGTAAAATTGTGCATATTTTTAAAAACATTACATTAAATTTTAGGTCCGTTTTTATTTTATGAGTTTTATCAGGAATAAGTAAACTAATATACATTCTTTCAAGTTATATTCACAACTTTTTTTTGCGCACGGAAAAAATACATATATTATCTATTCTTGAAAAAACAAATAACACGTACACACACATACCCACACACATACACACATACACACTTCTGGGTTAGAATTTCTAATTTCAATGTAAATGTTATATAAAATACATGCCAATATTCAACTTAAAAAAAGTGTAAATGCGCTACAATTGATTTTTTATCCAAAAGTTTGAAAGAAAGCTTGGAGCAATACCTTTCAAATAGTCTGTAGCATTTTTATGGCCTTCAGTTCTGTAAAAAGTTATGAATTATCTTAAAAATGCAATAATTAATGTATTTAATTTTTAACCCATTCTATATATCAGATATGGATATTTGGAAAAGTGTATGTTCACACACACACACTCACACACACACTCACGCACGCACACGCACACGCACACGCACACGCACACGCACACGCAAGCACACACACGCACGCACACACACAAACACACACACACATACACACATACACACACACACATATATATATGACATATATATATAACATATATATATGACATATATATATAACATTTATATATAAAACATATATATATATATATGTTGAATTCTGAATTCTTAGACACGGCGGCGGCGGCGAAATATTTATATATTATAGAGAGAAGAGATATATATGTTTTATATATATATGTCATATATATGACATATATATATAAAACATATATATATATATGTTGAATTCTGAATTCTTAGACACGGCGGCGGCGGTGGCGGCGGCGGCGGCGAAATATTTATATATTATAGAGAGATATATATTATATATATATGTTTTATATGTATATATATATGTTATATATATATGTAGGTGTATCTAACTATACACTATTTGTATATAGCTTCACAGCGTTGCGTTCGATATATCGATTTATATTGAAAACAATTGTGCGTTGTCATGGAAAATAGAAAAAAAAGAATAATCATCGCTCTGAACACTCACTCTTATACAGACTCTTGAAGAGTTAATATTACTAGCAATTATTTAAATAAACCATTTGTTGTGATTGAAGTTAAGACTGCATTATTTATAGTGAGGTAATGTTGGACTTTACCTACATTGGTGACCCCGACAAATTATCAAGATTTTTGGCGAGGAGATAATTCCTCGAGAATTGGCTTCATTGCTGTCGTCCTTTTTGGATTTTCAATTCGCGGTTGGCGCGCTGCGCGATCGCCATTTGCAGTCCTTTGAACATCGGCATCGAGTTTCGGCATTCAAGCTGCTTGGCCGTTGACCTCTCTTCAAGCTTCGAAATCATCGAACGGCACGCACGCTACGTGACCGCCTTTTTGCGTCTTTAACTCATTCATCGCAACAAAATCGTCATCTTGCGGTAAGCGCGCTGCGCGACCGCCTCCACGCATCTTTAATTTTGTCAATATTGCTATGCGGAACGCACACTGCGCGACCGCCTCCATACTTCTTTAAAAGACGTCGTCATCTTGTGACGTGCGCTGCGCGAAAACCAAGTTCGTCTTCATTTTTGATCGACATCTTCAACTTCACGATTCTACTTGGATCATCGAATTCGTCACGTAATCAACTTCATTTTTATTTATTTACAATTTTTGCATTCAAGACTCGACAATTTAGGTATTAATTACTTGCGTTAAATATAAGAATTTATTAAATACAATTACTAAAATCTTTCAAGCACTTTCTTGTTGCAATTTTTCACATCATTTTTCAACTGAATTTTTGTTTCTTTCTTTTTTCAGTTGTTGTACTGGTGGGGAGCGTGCGATTTGAGTTTATAGCTCATCATCCATCGTTTTCTGCAAGCCTCCAGTACTTTTCAACTGATTGAACGAGTTAATATTTCTCTTTCTCAGCATTAATATTTTATTTTATCAAGAGATATTTTAATTTTGGTAAGATATTTATTTATCATTTATTTTACAAGTAACATTTTGTTCAATTAATAGATAATTTATTTTAAACAAAACGCATTTTTATTGTCTATGGGTAGTATAACTTATTATAATTTGAGATCATCAAAGAGAACTGATGAAATTGTTATTTTAGAAGACAATTCTTTGCCTACTGCTTTTTCTAGCAGACCTTTAATTACTCATTCACCGATTAAAATTAACCTTAAAATGACTGAAAACAATACTTTGACAGTTTCAAATACAGATAGTAAAGAGAAAACCATTGAACATTTGCAAGCGACTATTGAATTATTAATTAATGAGATTAAAACTATCAAGGAAGATGGTAATAAATTTAAAAACTTTTTATCTACTCAGCTACAAGCTTCAACCTCGCAAGCTAGTACTTCCTCAAATAACTCTCAGAATTTGTCTAATCTTCTTGATTTAAATGATCAAATCACGGGATTATCAATTCAAAATACATAAAATGAAATTTCAAATCAATTGCAATCTAATTGTGTGGTTAATTTACCTGACAATGCAAATAATGCAAATTTAAGATCTAAATTCAATCATGATATTAAATTCTCACAATTTTGGATTTTTTACCCTGAAGCTTGGTTTGAGATGTTAGAAACAAAATTTACTTCTCTAAAAGTTTCAGATGACGAAACTAAACTCTTAACATTGATTAATTGCCTCAGTCAAGATATCTTGCATGCAATGTCTTTCAAAATTAAATCTTTAAGAATTGGACATAAAAATAAAGATACGAAAAAAGCATTAATTGAAAAATGCAGTCAGACTGAAAATCGAAAACTTAACAGTTTATTTTCTAATTGTACTATGGATTTCCTTTCTCCTTCGGAATTTTATACGAAACTGACCAACTTAGCACAAGGTAGAATAAATAAATCTGTTATTCTTGATGTATGAAAATCTAAATTACCAGCTGACATTCAAATTCACATGGTTAATTGTAAAGTTGAGACAGAAGCCTTGGTAGCAGCTGACAACAAAATAATTATAGGCAACAAAACAACTATAGACAACAGGGTAATTTTCGGCAGTTTAATAATAATAATAGGAACTTTAGATCACGATCAAGTTCTAATTATAGATCAAACAACCGAAGTCAATCCGCGAATAGACAGAATTCTTCACATCCTATGCATCTTCTAATAAGAGCAGTGATTCTTTCTGCAAATATCATAAACAGTTTGGTAGATGGTCAAAGAACCGTTAATTGCCTTCTGCATGGAAGCGTGCACCATGGCAAAACTATAAAACTTTCGAGGCAAAAAAGTCTCATGTTGACGCTTCAACTGATGGTTTGGAAAACTAAATTCTCCGACTGTTGAGGAGACAAACAGTTCGGTTAGCAAGACTGATCTTCGTCTCCATGTCAATGACAAAAATGCAAAACTGACTTTTTTAATAGATACTGGTGCATGTCTTTCATTAATTCCCAAAACAAAGGATTGTAAAAATGATCTTTCAATCTTCAAATTTCATGCTGTCAATGGTACTACTATTAATACCTACGGTACCCAAAAACTTATTTTAAATTTAGGACTTCCCTTCCATTCGACCTGGAATTTTATTATTGCTGATGTACCTTATGCTATTCTTGGTGCTGATTTTCTTTCCTTTTATCACTTATTTCCAGATCTTAAAATGTAGAGATTAATTGAGGTTAATCAAAATAGTTTTTCAAAGGCTTTTTTTAAAAATGCAGATAGACTTCAAATTTCGATATTAGAGCCAAATCATAAATGTGCACAAATTATAGCTAAATATCCTAAAGTTTTTGGTGCTGAGCAACATACACCTGTTGTAAGTAAAGTTATTTGTCATCAGATTTTTACTACTAGGCCTCCTATTGCACTAAAAGCTCGTAGATTAAATCCTAAAAAATACAAAGCAGCCAAGGATCAATTTAAGAGAATGTGCGAATCTGGTATTTGTAGACCTTCAAGCAGCCCTTGGGCAAGTCCAATACATTTAGTTTTAAAGAAAAATGGGGAATGGCGTATTTGTGGAGATTATCTTTGTTTAAATTCGGTAACCATTCCTGATAGGTACCCAGTTTCTCACTTGCATGATTTTACTTCCTTTCTAAATAACAAAAATATTTTCACTTCACTTGACTTGAGACAGGCATTTCATCAAATTCCTGTTGCTCCTGAAGACGTTAAAAAAACAGCTGTCATCACTTCATTTGGTTTATACGAATTTCCAGCTATGACTTTTGGACTTAGAAACGCACCTTAAACTTTTCCAAGATATATTCATTCAGCCCTCAGCGATTTAGATTTTATATTCGTTTATCTTGATGATATTTTGATTGCTTCATCATCTCCTGAAGAACACGAAAAACATTTAGACCTAGTCTTACAACGTTTAGACAAATTCAATTTACAGATTAACTTAGACAAATGAAAGGTCATTTAATTTCAAGTAAAGGTTTCAAACCCAATCCTGATAAAGTTAAGGATATTGTCAATTTTCCTAAACCAAAAACAGTCGACGATTCACGTAGATTTTTAGGTTTAGTTAATAGCTGTCGCTGACTTCTTCCAAAAGCAGTTTTTACGCAACGACATTTAAATACTTTTCTAATTGGTGCCAAAAGAAAGACAAATCATTGATCAAATGGAATCCTGAAGCTGAATCTGCATTTGAAAAGTGTAAATCTGATTTAGCTTATTTAGCTTATACAGCTTTTCCTTCTCTTAATACTGAAATTCGTCTAGTCACTGATGCTTCAGAATTTGCCATGGGTACTGTTCTCGAACAATTTTATAATAATTCTTGGCAACCTTTGGCTTTCTTTTCAAAAAAGTTTAATTCTGCTCAACAAAAATATTCAGCTTCCGATACAGAACTTACAGCAATTTTTGAAGCATTAAAACATTTTTCTTATTATCTAGAGGGTTACAAGTTTAAAATTTATACCGATCACAAGCCATTGGTCTATGCTTCAACTCAAAAAGGTGACAAAATTCCCGCCTTACGTGCTCGTAGACTTGAATATATTGATTTATTTGATACTGAAATTGTTTATTTACCAGGTGAAGAGAATGTTTTCGCGGATTCTTTAGCCAGAATCGATGCTTTCACTTCTCCTACAATTTTTTATTTAAGTCATCCAGAAGATTTTACTATACCCGAATTCAGAAAAATTCTAACGAATATTGATGCATTCAGACTTCCTGTCATTTTCACTCCTCAGTTAGTCAGTTCAGAACAGTCTACAGCTCAACAATTAAAAGATATTTTAGCTGATTCTAATCATCCACTTAAATTACAAAAACTAACTTGGGGACCAGAACATTCAGATTTTGTAACGTTCGCTTGGACTGAGTCGCCGATCAACTCTAATTAGAAAAGTGGTTATGACGCCTATGAGTTGAAGAGGTACGATGACAAGCCTATGAGTGATGAGGCACGATACGCGATCGTTTCGACCGTCGAAAACTGAGGTCAGTCCGACGTTCATATCGAGCCCTCGGTTAACACAACCCGTTGAGCAACACGTCTGTGCGACGATTCCAAAGCATCGGAGACGCTCGCTGGAATTATCCTGGGACACGCCTCAGGAATTACAAAAAAACGACTAATTGTTAAAGAACGACAGGAAGGAGATGAACCTTAATTTCGGCCGGAAGAACCAGCATTGGAGAGAGTAAGGAACACCGACAACGAAGAGTATGGATAAGCGGGAGTGACTGCGTGTAGAAATAAAATTAAATTTAAAACTCGTCAAATGTAAGCGTAGTCTAAGATTAGTATTGATTTTGATATTTCAATCTTGCCTCAATTGAACTCACACCCTTTCAAAAAAAAATGTTTCTATAAATAAATAATTAAATCAATAATAATAACTGTAGTCTCATTTCAATTTTTACTGTGACTTTCATGATGATGTTATTCGACCATACTTACCGATTAATTTAAGAAGACAAATTTTTGATCATTTTCATTCACTTTCACATCCAGGTATTAAAGTAACAACTAAACTCATTGCTCAGCAGTATGTGTGGCCAAATATGAGTCGCGATATTGCTTCTTGGTGCAAAACATTTTTAAAATGTCAACAAGCTAAAATCTCTAAAAGAAATAAATTTATTCCAAAACAATTTGTTACTCCGGATGCTAGATTTGATCATATTCACATTGATATTGTCGGACCTTTTAAAGAAAGTTACGGTTACTCTCATCTCTTAACAATTGTTGATAGGTACACCAGATGGCCAGAGGCGAGTCCTTGACTGACACGACTGCCGTTACGGTGGCTCGTGCTCTATTTGACCATTGGATCACCCGCTATGGAGCACCTATCACTGTGACGACAGATCAAGGTCGTCAATTCGAGTCAAGGTTATTCACTGAATTATTGAATGTCATTGGAACAGATAGGATTAGAACCTCGCCATATCATCCTCAATCGAATGGTCTAATTGAAAGATTTCATAGGGATTTGAAAACAGCTTTAATGTGTCATTCTCATAATAAAGAATGGTTAAGAATACTTCCATCTGTGATGTTAGGTTTACCTACTAGGATTCGTTTAGATATTGATGCTAGTCCAGCAGAAATGCTTTTTGGTAAAACTTTAAGAATTCCAGGTGATTTTTGTCCTCTTGTTAATGATGAACCAGACAAACGTGTATTCTTGAACGATTTTCGTGAGTTTATGCGTCAGACCAAACCTGTTCCTTCAATTTACAAATTAAATATTACACCATTTTTACACAAAGATTTAGATATTTGTACTCATGTTCTTTTAGAAAATAGAGCAATTAAACCTGCATTAACACATCCGTATACTGGTCCACATAAAGTTATTTCTAGATCTCCGAACAAAGCAAAAACAATTTCGATTAACAGACTTAAACCAGCTTATTTTCTTGCTGATTCTTCAGAAAATTCATCTGAAATTATTAATGAAACTTTACCAATAAATTCTACGAATTTTAAGGCAACACATGACAATACACAGGACATTCATATGCCTTCTACTTCTAACACTTTAATTAATAAAACTGTTAGTAGTACTCAGGGTAATTTACCGGATAAGACTATTATTAAGACTGATCACAAAAAGACTTATAGTCAAGTAGTTTCGTCAAGAAATTTTGTATCTCAAAATGTGGATAATAGTTCTCAAAATAACAATTCTGATGTTGTTGAAAAGAAAAAGTTTATTCCTAGTATTTTAAAAAGACATAACAAATCAAATGTTGATTCGCTTGATGAATCTAATTCTTGTAAGTCAATATTAAGAGTTAAAAATATTGATTCAAAGTTACCTAATCGTTTAAGAGTGCGTATTAAAGTTTAGAATTTTATTTATTAATTTTCAATTTATTTTTTTCATTAATTTTTTTTTTATTTTTTATTATAATAAGGTTAAAGATGATGAGTTGCGACATCAGTTTTTCTTGGCTGGAATTTATCTTTCTGAATTTGACACATTTTATAAAAAGAAAATTGATTCTCAAGAAATAACTTTGATTTTGAGTATTAATCGTTTTCAAATGCCTTCTAAGAAAGTTTTACATGATTCATCAATTCCTTAACTTTTTGTTAATGGTCAACCAGTTACCAAGTTATTATTGGTAATAAATTTAATGAAAAAAGTTAATGAAAAAAATTTAATTGATTTTTTGCATGAGAAGGGTTTGAAATATTTTAAGATTTTAGAACTTAAGAAAATATCGAGGCGTTGTCAACACATGATTGCGAAAATTGATTGTTCAAATTTTTCTGAGGCTACATTGTTGCGATGTCTTGCATGTTCTAACCAATTGAGATTTATTCATGGTAAGAATGCTGAAGGTAAAGAAAGAATTTGATATTTTAAAGCAAAACCATTACAGGAACTTACAGAAACCGATTTGTCAGCTAAAAAAATTTAATTTGAAATTAATACCAGACAATCTATTGAAACTGCTTGCCTGTTCTCAGATTATTCAATTAATTTGCAATTATGTGTCCTCAGAGGATTTTATTAATTTTTATGAAGCATGTAATTCTGCGCCACTTCTTGAAGCACATAAAGTTGTTCTTGATTCTTCTTATGTACGTTGCACTAAGGATTTAGGAAAAATGATTTGTGATGCGAACAATTTTATTGTTACTTCATTAAATTTTAAGATTAATGATAATTATCTCAGTCCAGCGTTAGTTTCTAGAGTATTGTATGCGTCACTGGTTAATAGGGTATTTCCCTACAAATACTTGTATTTAAATTCTTTGGATTTAGCTGGTATCAATTTATCTGAAAGCCTCATTAAATTAATCAACGAACATTTTTCAATTAGAAATCTTGTTTTAGGTAAGACACTATAGTCTTCAGAAAGAAATTTAGCTGTACATAATTTGCAAAATTTAACAATTATCAATAACAATGAATTTTGTTCTAAAAATTTTACCGTAAAGTATTTTCCTGATTTAAATGTATTAAAAATTAATAATTGTAATTGATTACGTATCAATCCATTGATTTTGTACTTAAACTCTGATAATTCACTTAAAAAGAGTGAAATTGTTGAATGTTTTCCATCCAATACTTTAGAGTTAGTTTTATTACAATCAATTTTGTCAACAAACAGTAAAATTGTAGATTTTAATTTTTCTTATTCGTCAGATGAAAATATTATTGTCAGGAATCTTTCTCCCTTATTGTTTATAAATAATGATAAGTTAAAAATCTTGAATTTAAGTTTTACAAACACTCCGATCGATATTTTGATTCAAATTGTTAGCAATGCATTTAATTTGACGCACTTAAATATTTTAGGTCTTAATATGACGAACACGATGTTATTTCCAAATTCTTTAGAGCGTTTAGAGTTAAGTTATTTTCAAAACATTAATATTTTGTTATTTAATTTGTCAAACACTAATTTGAGATATTTGCGTGTGGATAATACACTTGGTGTTAAGAAGACGAAATCAATTGATTTGGACTTTATTAGAAATGTAATGAACAAAGATTTTGGTATTGAATTGATTTTTGTTAAGTGCTTGTTTGTCAAATTCCATCAAAACTGTAAACTCTTGCGTCAAGAAAGTTTTTCAATAATACAATCTGATAATATTGTTAAAAGAATTAAGAGATAATTATTTTCGAAAACGTGGGGGAGTAATGTAGGTGTATCTAACTGTACACTATTTGTATATAGCTTCACAGCGTTGCGTTCGATATATCGATTTATATTGAAAACAATTGTGCGTTGTCATGGAAAATAGAAAAGAAAGAATAATCATCGCTCTGAATACTCACTCTTGTACAGACTCTTGAAGAGTTAACATTACTAGCAATTATTTAAATTTGTTGTGATTGAAGTTAAGACTACGTTATTTATAGTGCGGTAATGTTGGACATTACCTTCATATATATGTTGTATATATCTTCCTATATTATATAGTTACAACAAAAAATTTGGAACTCAGACCCTCCACCTTCCTCCACCGTCCCACCACTACCCCTCCACTACCCCTCCACATTTTAAGGTAAAATTCTTTTAAATTAAACGTTTTTTGTTTGTTATATTATTTCGGTATCTCCTTCCACCTCCCTCCACTCCACTCCACTAACCCTCCACTACATCCTCCACTTAACCCTGCACCGTGATTATGCGCCGTATTATGAAAATCGCGTTATTACTCCAGCTAAGGTCTAATTGTATATTGTCAGATACACGAAATTGTGCAGAAATACATGGAAATGTATGAAAGTGTACGAAAATTTAAAAATAAAATCTTTTTAGTGCACCCTTCACCCTACATATATTACATATGTGTGTGTGTGTTTTTTTTTTTTTTTTGAGGAGGCGGTAAAAATGCTTTTTACACACGGAGTGTGGGACTGGACGGAGGGGAACCACCCTGCCTTTGGTCTTGGCAAGGCTCCTCCTCTCGACTGATCTTTCCCCCCCCCCCCCCCGGAAACCGCCGTGAGGCATTACTTCGAGAGGGGCAGTCATGCCACGTTTGGCCCTGCGTGATCGGCAATAATATCACTGTCTCGTGTATGTGGGGCGGCTACTAAGATCGCCCCTTGTACGTTCTTCTTCTTTTCTAAAATGATTCAGCCGCCCAACAATGGATGCTGCAATGGTTACTACGACATCCAAACCTTCTTGCGAACCAAGGAGGCACATCCCGATACCCTCTGGTGTCAGAGGCCCCTTCCAAAAGGTATGGAAAACACCCCTTTCTTCCGCGAATCGAGGACACCAGGACAAGACGTGCTCCACGTCTTCGTCGACACCAGGGCAGGTCGGGTACTCCGCACTTCCGTATATACGGATGCCTACTCGTCCACTTGGCGATATCTGGGATGATGCGGTGGGTCCAGCGACCTTCGCTTGCCGAATCCCATCTCTGCTGCCACAGTTCGATAGCCTTGTTTGACCACCGACTGCTACTACCACGTGCTGTTTCGCTGCTATTTTCTAAGGTACGCCGACCTTTTCTGTACGTATCAGCCCTCTCTATCGCCAAAAGATCGATGGGAGGAATTCCCGCGATCACCGAGAGGGCTATATCTGACACGGTTCTATAAACATGAGCCACCCTTAGTGCGGCTTTTCTGCAGGCATAATATCACTGTCTCGTGTATGTGGGGCGGCTACTAAGATCGCCCCTTGTACGTTCTTCTTCTTTTCTAAAATGATTCAGCCGCCCAACAATGGATGCTGCAATGGTTACTACGACATCCAAACCTTCTTGCGAACCAAGGAGGCACATCCCGATACCCTCTGGTGTCAGAGGCCCCTTCCAAAAGGTATGGAAAACACCCCTTTCTTCCGCGAATCGAGGACACCAGGACAAGACGTGCTCCACGTCTTCGTCGACACCAGGGCAGGTCGGGTACTCCGCACTTCCGTATATACGGATGCCTACTCGTCCACTTGGCGATATCTGGGATGATGCGGTGGGTCCAGCGACCTTCGCTTGCCGAATCCCATCTCTGCTGCCACAGTTCGATAGCCTTGTTTGACCACCGACTGCTACTACCACGTGCTGTTTCGCTGCTATTTTCTAAGGTACGCCGACCTTTTCTGTACGTATCAGCCCTCTCTATCGCCAAAAGATCGAGGCTCGCCGACAGGATGCACCGTAGCTTAGGTTACTTCTTAGGGCATCCGCCCAAATCGGGACACCATATAAAATTACCGAGCTTACCACTGTCGCTAAGAGAGCTCGACGTGGCTGCTTTGGCCCTCCGATATTGGGCATTATGCCCGACAAAGCTCTAGCCACTCCTGCGGCTTTCGACCCTGCACTCAGTAGGTGTTCCTTGAATGTTAGCCGCGTATCCAAGATGACTCCTAGATATTTCACCGTGTCCGCCGATCTTACACGTTTACCATTTACAGTAAAGCTGGCGTACCTCCTTTGCTTCGTTCTGGAGATAAGTACCGCCTCGGTCTTTTCGGCCGCCAGACACAGCCAATAGGTGACGTTCCAAAGAAGAGGTCCCAAGACCGAACCCTGCGGCACGCCTCCGATGATGTTATAGGAGTGCGCGCCATCCTCGGTGTCATAGAGGAGGATCCGTTCTGTGAGGTAGCTAGGGATGACTTTGCGTAGGTAGAGCGGCACCATTAATTGTTATAAGGACAACATAATATTGTCCCACCGAGCCGAGTTGAAGGCATTGCGGATATCCAGTGCGATGATAGCACACATGCGCCTAGAATTCCTAGTACCACCAATGGCATTGTTGACCAGCTCGACAACTCGACTTATAGCGTCAATAGTTGAGCGCCCTTTCCGAAAACCGAACTGATTATCGTACAGATCGCCTTCCTTTGCAATGGCTGCTTGTAGCCTAATGGCTGCTTGTAGCCTGGCACAAATGACCCGCTCGAATAGCTTCCCAGCTATATCCAACAAACAGAGTGGCCGGTACGAGGAAGGGTTCTCCGGTGGTCGGCTCCCCTTTGGGAGAAGCACCAGCCTCTGTACCTTCCACCTTGCTGGGAAGCATCCATTGCTTTGGATTGGAGCTGGTACACGAGTGCTTGATGGTCGCTCCCCGTGTAGCGATCACTAACTTTCCAGGTAAACCCTCTCTTCATTAATCTGGGATCGATGAAGGTTAGGTCTACTATAGACGACCTCCCCGCCGTGGTAAAAGTGGGAGTCGACGTTTGGCACATTCCATCCTTACGCGCATCTGCCATTTTAATTCTCGGCGCTGTCGAGCACACAGCACTGCTCACCCGCGCGTGTTCATTAAAAGCCCTGCTTGTTGCTCTCGCCATAGTCTTCAGCTCTTTGTGGATGTTGTTCTTATTTAGAACAAACTCCACCAGAGTGTCTATTTTGTCACGCAGACGGTGGAAAGCTCTGTCAGCGTCATTCGACATCCCAGTCGAGGGCAGGTCACACGTAGCATTTGATGCTACAGAGGCCGAGTGACCAACCTCCGCAGCACTTACCATTTTAACGGTGTGAATTTGGTCCCCCCCATAATCCGTGGGACCAGCAATGACCACCGGGGCTTTCACCCGATCGGAATCAGTGGCGGGATTTGACAGAACAGCCGTGCCTGCTTAGGGTAGTGTTGTTTTAATCTCACTATCCATAATTGGTTTAATTTTGGGGTGCCTTCCCCTATCTGGTTTTGGTTCGCCCCGAATATTTGATTTTTTCGGTACCATCCATATCTGGAAAGCATTTCCCTATCCACCACCTGGGGAGGCGCCACGATGCGGGACCAGCAAACCCGGCACGGAATGTGTGAGTGTGTGTATGTGTGTCTGTGCAAATTTTTTTTACAATATACATAGATATAATAATCAGAAATTTTCTGTGCTACAGAGTGGTCTTGATAAAACTCATAAAATTTTCAAATGTTTACTCAATAATAATAACGAATCTAAAATTCAATGTAATGCTTTAAACACAAATACAAAATTGTTTGAAGATAAAATAAATATTAATCAAGTATAATAACATACACTATTCGAAATATCCATATGATATACAATGGGTTAAAAATTACATACATTAATTATTGCATTTTTAAGATAATTCTATTATAAACAGTAATGGCAAAAGAAAATCAAATTTTAACAGTAGCAATATAAAATATGAATTGCATTTGAAAAGTCTTTAAAAAATTATTACTCTAGAAGCATTTATTTTAAATATTTTTTAAATAAAAATTTCAAAATTGTATGGATATATAAGTGAGTAGATAATGTATATTTATGTAAAACAATATTTTAAATAAACAAGTATGTATTTATTAGAAATAGAAGGCTACTTAAGAAATGAATTTGTTTATAATAATCAAAATAAATATATGGGCTCTCTAACTAAAGGGAAAAATAAATTGGATATAATTATGGATTAAAACGCAAATTTTAAAAGAGGGTGCAAATTACGAATTACGGGAGAGATGGAAGAAACAGATTTTTATTTATTTGCCGCTTAAATGTTATAAATAGTTCTTTAAAATTAATACAAAAATTTATTTATTTAAGGAGAAAGTTTTGTTACTCTAAAAGTACAAAATATTAATGACATAGAACTTTGGGCGATGATCATGTGTCATTAAATAAATTAATTTTAGGAGGTGAAGTTTTATTTGTACATACAGTACTTATATATACAGCATTTATACAGTACTTATACAGTACTTATATATATAGTATTTATAGTACATTTTCTGTTAATTTAATGAAATCATTTGCATTTTGTGTTTTTGATGTCAATATGCAACCATATCTTGTACACTGATCTACTAAGAGATGTAAATATTTTTTTGTAGATCTTAAGCCACCGAATCCACCTATTGCATCGATAGAGACTATTTCAAAAGGTTTTTTTGCGGGGCCAAGGTGTGACATTAACCCAATTTTGTTTTGCCTTCTTGACTTATTTTGTATACTTCGCAACATCTACAGGCTTTCTTCATATTTTCTGATATATTTGTTGCTGTATAATACGGCAGTATCTTATTTTTCATTTGGTTTATTCCAATATGAAAAAATTTCTTATGCGTGTCTTTTATTAATTGTTTACTAAATTCTTCCGATAAGAAAATTTTATCTTTGTTTCTTGATTTTTTATAATACAAATTATTTTTATACAATATCTTCTAAACTAATTAAGTTTACAATTTTTAATTTATCCTCTTCGTCTTCTTCAGACTCTAATACTGGATTTCTGCTTAAGCAGTCTGCTTCTAAATTATCTTTACCTGGATGGTATATTATTTCGAAATCAAACCGTGATAAATAATAGGTAAGATCACCTAGCTCGTTATCTGTTCTCGCTTTTATATTCATTTTTTCGAATGGTTTATGGTCTGAAAATACTTTAAAATGTTTGCCTATAAGCCAGTGTTGCCAATACTTTACTGTTTCTTTTATTGCTATACATTCTAAGTAAATTGCTTTTTTTCTTTTTTGTGATTCATTCAGTTTTTTTGAAAAGTATGCTACTGGTTTTTCAGTTATTGGATTCTCGTTTAATTGTGGTTGTTTTAATATTGCATCTATACCTTTTAAACTTGCATCTGTGTATATGTGTATTATATTAATATTATTTTTGATAAAGAATTAGAGTTAATTTAAATTAAAAACTTACATTATGTTCCTTTCCAGCAGGCCAAATTGCTGGATCCTTGAACAATGTTGTTATTATCTTCTCATAAGTACATTTTAAGTTTTGGTCAAAGTGATTAAATTTTTATAGCATTATGTTAATTTTATCAGTAAGAATATAAGTTATTATGCCGTCAACGTATCTGTAATACAAAATAGGTTCATAACTTAATCTGTTTAATCAATCAGTCTCTAAATCTTCCATTGCTATGTCCGCAAATAATCCTGACATTGCCGCGCCCATCGGAAGGCCATAGGTCTGTTTTAAAAATTTATTGTTAAATTGTAAATATGTGTTGTTCATAAGAAAGTCGAAAGCGTTAATTATTTCATCAATTGAAATTTTTGACTATGATGTAATTTAATCAAATCTTTTTTCAATACTTCTGCTTACTAAAGAGCTGTACATTTGTAACTACATTTGTAAACAAAGATTGAACGTTTAGACTAATAAGTGAAAAACCTTTCGGTATATTTACGTCTTTAATTTTCTGTATAAAATCGAAACTATTCTTTGTATGGGATTGTGGTTTTTTTATACAATTATCCAAGTTGCAAAAAAGGAAAGAATGTGTTAAAGTTTTTTTTCACCTTTCCTTTTCTCATTTGACTCGGGAAGATCGATACTTTTTCAACTATCAATAGTATTCCATAAAATATAATCAACGTTAATTATAGTATAATATACTAGATTTTATAAAATTATTTTGTATAAAATGTAATAAACTTTATCCGTATATCTTGCTATAGCAGATAAATTAAAACAAAATTTTATAAAAACGATAACTATTTAGATATAGTAGACAAAGGATTTATTTAATAAAATATTTGCTACAGAAAATAATATTCTTTACCATAGTAAAAAGAGAATAATAAGAGTGCGTTCATAGTGATAGAGCCAATTTGTTGCATAATTGTGAGCCTCTGTCCTGTATTCGAAATGCATTTTCACAATTGCAACGCTGTTTAATAATATCTGAGGAGATTCAATTCCTAATTCGTGATTGATTTATATTGGATGTTAACAGGATCAATGAATATGAATTATCGTGTTCACGCAACAGCTCGGACTCTAAAACATGTCTTTTTATAGTCAGAAACTGTCTATAAATTTTCAGAGTGGATCTAAACTATTACGACCACTTTTGATCAAATATCTGGGAAAAGTGCCCGAAATATTAATAGAAATGAATATTTGTTGCCTTATAATGATCAATCTGTTAGCATGATCATTGCAAAAAAATTCATGCAGTTACCTTGGAGTAAATAGAAAAACATCTCCACATTTTTCAGTATCAATCTAATCTCCTGTAATATTATTATACAATTATAAAAAATTAATTTTTAAACATTTATATAATGCTGGATTTTTAGTTTTACAATCTCTACAAGTATTATGATACTAATCTGAAGGATTACTATAGAAGTATCAATATTGAAGGAAAAAAAATTTAAACAAAACGAAATTCTTGTTTAGTTTAGGTATCTGAACATGTCGTATATACTTTACAGTAAGAACAAAGTAAATACCGCTGTATTACAGTTTATTTTATCATAAATTGTTGTAATAGTAACTTTATTGATTTTTCTGTGCAGTATAGTAACAATGAACAATCCGACATTTTTAAATGTACCAGGGAACTGAAACCTGTACTTCAAGAGTAAGAAGTACTTTTAACTACGAGTCCATTTACTAATGATTAAAATTATGTACATTTCATTTCACAATTAGTTCATGTGTTATATATGAATATCGATAGCGTTTCAAAGAAATTTGCAATTACTCTTCTTAGCGGTGACTTTTGTATTAAATTTGTCGACTTTTTTTAACATTACATTTCTTGAGAGTATAAAACTTATTTATATCGTATTGTCACATCTGAAGCTCCACCTACCAACTCGGACGAAACTGAAAACAATACCGACAGACCTACTTTTCTTTTCTCTTAGCTCTTCTTCTTCTAAAGTTCTTCATTACTCCTTTTGAAACCTAGTCACTATTGACAAAACGGAAATTTCGTTTTGCTACTCGCACTTTTACTTCAAGAGTATAAATCTGACCACCATCACCTTTCATAAAAACCAAAAGAATAAAATTTATGTTTTGAGTTAAGTCAATAAATGGCGATGCGAATTTACTTTGTGCCCCAAGCTTATTCGAATTTTATACACTGTTACTGCAGCAGCCTCTTTTACCGACAATCGAATTTTGGTGCTTAGCAGAAGCGGCATTCGGAGCACTACCCTTGATAACTTGACAATCTGCTTTACCAACAACTAGTACAATATCAAGTAAGTAACATTAATCAGGTGTGTAAATATAAATGGCGCTAACTTTATGTATATCTTTAGCTTTTTGTTTAATTTATTTTCGATTATTAGGGTTCCATAAGAGTAAGTTATGATGAATCGTAAGGAGAGTAAAAATATGTAAATATGTGATTGTGGGAGTAATATCTAGGGATGAAAGAACAGTAAATTGATTAACTAATGAAATAATTTACTACGAAGATATAGGTAATGAATTTTGATGAAAATACATATAATAACTAATGTTCTCTCCGTAATAGATCCCTTTCTGCCATAGTTTTAATTTATTGGCTTTAAGAAATCTAGAAACCTTCGGATAACATTTAATTCCATTAATTATGCGATTAGCGTTTACTTCAATTTATTTGTATCGAAAATTTTATTGTCCAGGTTGGCATGTACATAAAATATAAAATGTACAACGGCGTGCAAAAATCATGGACTAAGCACAATAACATGACTTTTTTATATATAAGAGAAACTTTTTTTTCATGATACCCTATGACCCCTCACTGAGGAACTGATAATAATTTACTGTGAGCCAGGAATTGAACGTTTACTTTCTACCCTCCTGCGCAAAAACGACGAGTATACTCATTCAAAATACATAGGTTTTCTATCTACGTTTTCCGTACGAGGGTTAATATCTCTGAGCTAAATTGTAAATAAACCTTGCCCGTAGAATCCCAATAATAAGTTGGCTCACCCATTTTTACAAATAAAATGAAATAACATTCTTATTGTATTCATTTAAATATTAATATTATATGCTTAAATTATGTAGCTTCAAAAGTAAATTGTTCTTAAGATACACGCAGCGAAAATTTTTTGTAAAATTAAAAATTTTACAGAGTAAACTTAACAAATTATAAAAAGTACTATTTTTCATAGATAAAATATTTACTAGAGATTTATTAACAATTGTACTATACATCTGGTCAAATTTTCTGTAAGAAATAGTAATTTTTAGAATACGCCAAGTCTTTTTCTCCACGCATCTAAGAAATATTAATATTTTACTGTATTAAATTATTATTTCTGAAAGATTTCGAATTTTATACTAATAGAGACAACCTCATGTGTTTGGTACACAGATAAGGCTCTAATTCGAGGATCTATTCTGTGATGTGAAAATATGAAGAAAGTCAGAACCCCGAACCATAACAATCGTTTTTACGAAAGTTATTCATCATTAAAACAAGTATTTCAATAGAAACAAAATTTACTTCGATCACTTATAATATATGAACGATTACAGGTAAACAATCGAACTAAATTAAAAAAAGTTGAGTGTTAGTAAATACGACTTACAAAAGTAAGCTCTAATCTCTTAGTTAAATGTAAAATTACAAGAGACGTAAAAGTTGGAAGAAATTTTGCTAAAAATTTAGCAGTTAAATTTTGTTAATGTTTATGCAAAACGTTTTTCATCTTTTCTTTTTATTATAACTTTGCACCAAATTCACGGATTGGAGACTTTTTTTTAAAAATATATCTACTTTCACTAAGCTTGCATTTTAATTTTATTCGATAATCTATATCTGTAAATGTTCGAGAGTTATATGCGATCAAAATAATACTTCTCTTTTTATATATATTAGCTTTAATGACGTGTGACTTTTGTAAAAATGATTGTTAGGGTCTGGGGTTCTGACTTTATTCATATTTTCAATAATTACTTTCATTTGTAATATACATTTTATTATTATGTATTAGATGCAATAATTGAAGTATTTATTATATTTGAATTCTCTTGAGAATATTAATTTATTATACTGCAACGCTGATACTCCATGTCTCGAATAGAAATTATTTCGTGCATATTCGTAATGTATTATGTAATTAGTAATTGTAAGCCGAAAATGTTTTCGGTATACGAAATTAGTTCAAAAATTTATAAATGGTATTATAGTTAAACGTTACAATCATAGTTACTCAATTATGTAAAATTAATGAAACGTAATTCATTTATAAAGAATACATGCTACGTAGACACGAATCACTTTCCGCGTTAAATTGTAAATATTCATATGGTATAACTTTTAGAGTATTTTCTTCAATATAGAGCAATCATTTGCATTGTTCACATTTAGGTAATTTTATACTGTAATTTATTTCATCCAAAGGGATGGCGAATAAAAATTACGAATATCTACACCGAATTGCTTAAAGATAACATTTAAAATTTTCAATTATAAAATCTCAGTAATTTTCAAGTAAAAAATGTTGAAACAAAGTAATAGTTGTCAGCTGCATAGTTAATAGCAAGTATAACAACTTACCATAAAGAACATATCCAGAATCAATTTTCTTTTTTTTGTAAAAAGTATATTAACCTATATACTTTCAAATTTCGACACAAGTATATACTTAAATATAAATTTATCAATGTAAGGTCTTTCATTCTGGACGTACACAAATTTTAACTTTGAAAAGACAAAGAAAATAAATAACAAAAGTATTGTACTCCAAATGTGTTAAAATTATAAATTTAAGTGTTCAAAGTTGCTCTAAAATTTAACAGTAGATTTTAATGCGCTCTACTTTAAATTCATATAAACATAAATGTCACTCTTTCATATAAAATATTATAAATTGATATCATACACTACATTTTAGTAACTAAATGCAATAATATCTGTTGGAATTTATGCCTCGTAAACCGTTTTAACTATAAATAGCATATACGCTCTGAATTTTATTTGTCCGATTGATTAGAAATGATTACAACCTATGTCAAATATTCTTGTCGTAACGTGTTATATTTTGTCAAATACATATTTTATTTTTACAATTATATCGCAGACGATGTGATTCAGATGTACCATAAACTTTGGGTGATATCTACTTCAATTATTTAATATAACCCTGTTTTAACAAATTTTTTGTATTCATCGTAAGATAAGAAAATTATTGCCTGATATGTGCAGTACATCTTTAAATATGAAATTTTCGGTTAACGAAAGAAGTGTTTAATAATAATTTAAAAAATGAGAAAAAAAGTATGTAAAACTATGCTGATAAAGTAGTGTGCACGTTAAAAAAGGTAGAAATAAGAAGACCCTGAACGCAATGCTCTCTTCATTCGTATCTTTGGGCAGATTTGACTTCAGATTAGAGAAACCTTGTCGTAGTACCAGGTGTGCGCATTCATTCATAGAAAGTCGAGTTGATTACATTTATACATATATATATTTCTATTTCTTTGGAAGGACAGTACTTTTCTAAACTTCCCATTTGCGCGTCAGATAATAAATATATCGCAATATATATATATATATATATATATTAATTTATTGCATACGAATACGGTTTCCATAGTAATTCTGTTTCAGAAAAAAAATACAGAATATTATAAATATTTCATGGATGGTTCTGTATTAGGTAAATACTAATTACTTGTAAATTATTCATTACAATGCGTACACATTAAAAAAAGAATATTCCAAAATATTGTATTAAACAATTGGTGCATTTGCTGTTACCGTATTTATTAACGCATATAATTCCTAGTAGAATTATGGTATTCCATTTTATAAGCAATAGATTGATTGTTTTGATAGGGTGGGGGAAATATAGGCTAAAAATATGCCTGTTTTTGTCATTCCGGTAAAGCGGTTTTTCTCCCATTTTTCAACCATTTATTCGAGTGAAACTTAAATTTTGTCCTGTTATGAACTATTTTTATTCTTTTAAAATAGTTACGGTCAAAATAAAATAAAATCGCATTTAAACACTTTGAAACTCAAATCGAATCTAGAGAAAGTTTTAAGTTTACTATTTTTGGGATGTTGAAGAAATAATGCGAATGTTTAGAGGTTTGTTCATTTTACCAAATGCTAAATAGATGAGTAAAACGAGTTCTGAGATTGACATTCTACTAGGGGTAACTTGTGTTAAACCCACATTTTTTCAACAACAACTTTAAGTTGTCTAGTATTAAAAATATATAATAGAGTTTTATGTTTTTAATCTGCAAATCTAAATAACAATGTAATTAAGTGTTAAAAAGCATTAATTTGCTCATATTTACACCACCAATTGTTAACAGCTAAGAAATATCATAATTGTCTTACAATTTATCTATAATATTCTAGCTCACCATACTTCGCGTAATATTGTAAGACTATAAAAATGATAATTATACCAAGATAAGTGCAAATGTTATATTTTACAAGAATCCTTGAATGTCTTTGCAATGCAAACAATACTTTTATTTAAATGGAGTAATACCTCTATTTGTATGAAATCTGGATATTGACTATACGTTCGCAAAGAAATCAAACGTAGAATATCGCATTTTATAGGTACAAGGCTTAGGTGTTTTCGTACTCACGGTGAAAGCTTTAAGCGGATGATAGAGCAAGACAAGGAGCCACTTATGTGCTGTACAAAAGCAGTTATATTCTTCTCGAGTTTCCGTAAAAATAAAATTATTACTACTATTTTTGCAAGTAAGTAAGTTAAATTTTTCTTTTTTAATTGTTACAATGTACATCTTTATTATTTTGTATTATATTGAAATAAACAAAATAGTATATATATAGATGAATACTTATAAATATTATATTATAAATATTATATACTTAGAAATATTAAGAATAATCAGACTTCTAGTTACTTGGTAGGGAAACAGTATATTGTGAAACAAGTTCGTTAACTATGACTTTTCTCCAAAACCGGTGAGTTTAAACCCCAGCGCACGAGTCGCATATCCTACTTTCCGCATTATCACATGGTGTCACTGATCAGAGAGATCTATGATGCAAATGATCTGTATACACATAATAAATGTTTCCTAATGCGACAGGAAGGTCGTCGGGAAATGAGACATGGGGTCCAGGTTATATGCAGGGGGATAAGAGGATGAACTTTCCCTTTCTCCCCTCTCGAAACGAAAGCCATTTAATTAATGCAAATAATAAAGTAGATTTTTTTACACTTTACGCACTTTCTTATGCACTAGATCCTACTTTACAGGCAAATAGTAAGTTTACAAGCAGTCGTTTGCAAACATCTAGTTTAGAAATTAAGTAACATTATATTTTACACTCGTACATTTGTAGTCTGGGTTGCATTAATGATTAGTTTACTAAGTTAGTTTAATAATTATTATTATTATAATATATAATCGTCAACAACAAAAAAAATTTGAAACGAGTATCTTTACCTTATGATATTTATCCCATTGCATTAAAAAGTTGCCAAAGTTAACTTTTATCCTCTCTACCTTACCGACAAACGCTATAATTATTAATAAATTTGTAAATAAAACAGTATGTGGACAAATAAAAAAAGAGACGCCTTCGCTTATCAATATTTTAACTGTGTGCTGAATATAAAACTATAAAATTGTATTTTCGAGAAAAGTATTTACAAAAATGTGAACCTAACTTCAAAAGGGTGCAGGAACTTGATGTTTGTTATTAAGGGATGATCCTCAAAAACAGTAATATTTTAAACTGAAATACAATACACAGCCAAATTATCGATCAATAAAGGTACCTCTTCTCTTAATTTTTTACGAACTCTTTTAATTTTTATTAATTTATCAATAAAATTTTAATATGGAACCTCATTAATATACTCATTAATAAATGTCAAAGTATATCCATAATAATTGTTATAATTACAATTATTTAATCAATATAGAAAGAAGCTTAAGCAAATAAATAATAAAATACTCACAGAGGTTAGAAAGCAATCAAAATTACATTTTTTCTTTTTTTTCATTTTTAAACAATTCAAGTAAATAAATTAAATAAATTAGTACATCACAAACAAAAAACATTTAAACAAATAATAAAATTGTAAATAGGAGCAACACTAGACTCTAAACCACAAAAACTTTACTTACAGACTACAATTTTGAAAATAGACTCACTAGAAATTATGTCTAGGGAAATTAAATGTTTAACTCAATACATAAAGTTTACACATAAGTGTAAAAAGAACAAGAAATTATCCTTCCACGTTAAAAATAGACTGAAATTATGTTTTTATATGGGTAGATCGTCTTCATTAAACTTGTAAAACTATTCAGTATTTTGATTGCAAATAATTATCGGTAAGTAGCGTAAAAATTCGCTTTACCAACTAATGAAAAGTAGGTAATTTTACATAAGCACGATGTCCACTAATTCGTTAATATTGTATACGCCTTCTAAGATTAAAAAAAAACGAACCGTCAATTAAATATCTATATCTTTCAATAAGAAATTACCCCTATCCGCATAATACATTTGTTCTTCATATATAGATATAAAATAGTGTTAAGAAATCGCAATTATTTTTATATATACTTTTATAAAATTATTCAATTATTTATAACAGTATGGTAATGGAAAATTGGATGTTAATAAACGAAAAGAATATTCCTTCCTTGAAGAAAATTACTTTTATAATGCATTGAAGAAACAAATCATTTAGCATCTTAAATATCAATCAAGCAGTTTCACATGAGCAAACGATTAAGGTAGTTGTTACGAAGCATTGGGGTAACGATTAATGCGATATACAGTGACTCGTAAGCGTTCAATTTATGTGCAATTTTTGATACAAAGCCTTACCGACTTACAATTTTATTAATATTAATAATCTGAGTCTTAAATGTGAATCCGAGCAAACATAAAGTTATGTTACATATACGTAATGCTTTACAAAATAAATCTCTCCGTCCGTATAATTTCTCCCCTTGTATATATCTGATTATACGTGTACCAGCTTCTATATAGAAAAATATCGCGTTATAAGGAACCGCACTTCATATTTTTCGATAGCGCTTATTTTTATATTTAATATTCAGTTAAGTTATTCATAAATATTATGATATATTATGATTTTACTTTCAGGCTTGTCTTATATACTTAATCAGCATTGCTGGAATTATGAGAGATGTTCCGTTCTAATTGCATTTTCTATTTGATACGCTCACTAATGAACCACTGAAAAAAAAGTATTATTGCACATCAATAATTGATTGAAATGGAAATCATAATATTGAATAGAGAAATGACGATCGTCTGCAAAAAATAAATGTTTATCGTGAATATTACTTTTAAAAATTTTAAAATAATTTACAATTGATTAAATATTATTTATTGATATTATTATTATTGTTAACTAATTTTAATAAATAATTAATTAATGATTATCATAACTAGTATTTCTTTAAATCGTAACAATTTATAGGTATTAAATTACATTTATTTAGAAAATTAAATAGTGAATACTGGAATGCCATTAGTGTCGCATTAGATGTAAGAATTTTGCTTAATTACAAATAATTACAATGAAGTGGGAGAAACGATTTTATATAAAATGACAGTGACGAAAGTGCATGTATAATAAAGTAAAAAAAATAAAGCACAAAATATATTTTGAAATTAAGTGACAGTTCCATTAAGCAATATATACAACTAAATTGGTATTTACGTTTGTTACAGTTTAGTCATGACATTAGATCTGACTTTGTCGAATATTTAATATATCACAATATTTAAAATTCAACAATAAATAAATATGTTTGAAACTTAAACTTAAAACATTAGATATCTGCCAACACTGTGCAACTCAAATAACGATAGAGCATCGGCTAATAAAATGTCAACATTATGAAAAAAACGCAAAGAAAATTAAATTTAAAAAAACAACTTAAGGGTGTCTTAAATAAGAAGAATCAATGTGAAAGTCATCAAGTTTCCGAAATTGATAAACTCTAATCAGAAAATCTAACATAGTACAAATAAAATGTATACAAGATGTAAATAAAATCTTATTAATTATACGTAAATATAGCTGTCGCTATAATATCTTTCAAAGGAGATGCCACTCAGAATATTGAATGAAAAAAAAAAATTAAATAACCACGCAAACATACAATTGAAATGTTTTTCTTCGTAGTATATCTTAAAAGATCACTCAACCTTTCTTATTTAAGATATATCTTTTTAAGTTCAATTCAAGAATGTTCGTTTTACGTACGTTAAGGTAATAATAGCAATTTTGCAAGTTCACCTGATATATGAACCTCTTAGGAGGATGGTACAATTTTTGCTTTGAAGTGCAGGCGATCGTCTTTTACGAGGGTTGCCTTGGACGCACACCTGGAGCAAGAAGCTGCAATCACTAGATTTCCTGTCTGTGTTCCATTGTTGTTTCGATTCAGACTTCAAGGACAACTTCTCGTCGAGGGGCTGCCGCGAAAAGATAAGTGTTCAATTGCTCAAATAACTTCGCATTTATATTTATTACTCCTTCTTTATATATATGTATATATGTGAAAAAAATAATGCAATATCAAAATACAATTTTAAATGTTTTTTTTCTTTTTTTTTACTTAAATCGATAGTTAGTACAACGAATAATTTTTACGAAATGTTAAGTATATGTACATTGGTTTGGTTCGAGAGATGATCGATTCAGCGAATATAAAGGTCTATATTGATACACAAACGGTAAAAAAATAATGATCGATCAGTCGTAATAGCCATATTTTGGATATTTTTACCTTGTACCCATTCAAATCCATACAAATGCCTCGTATCTTTTTTGATTAGTATTTTATTTGTTTATATTACTCCGAATCGTATGCTGTAAATAATAATAGAATCTTTTGCGTCAAATATGGCATTATTAATTTAATGATAATTGCAGGATAATTTACTTTGATTCGAGATAATACTAAGTATTTTATAATATTTGACTAGATGGAAGTAGTTATTCAGTTTAATTAATTCGAAACATTATTAATAATTAAAGTTGCCATAGCTTTCCTCGTGTATGTCAATGTTAAGAGATTTCAAAATTTATAATAATAAAGGTATAGTGAATTGCGTACCGTAAACTAAAAAATATTTTACCAAATTCTTTACATTATTATTTAAACTAGACAATTTTTTATAAAGATTAGACATAAGGATTACTTATTGCTTACTATAGAATCTTATTTATAGTTAAATAATATTCGAAAGTACAAGACCTTGAAATTGTAGCATCAGACACTTTTTTTACCAAATCAGTAGTTACAGTCAACGTTTTGTGCGCCAAATTCAGTGGGGCCATGTCTGTGAATGTTCTTACTTAAACTTTAAATTACTATCGTATAATATTAACTATAGTATTTTTTTCTACAAATAAGACATCAATAAACTATTGGCAAATTGTAATAAATTTTACGTACACTGTACCGTATTATACTCAATTCCTGATCAGTATCAAATTATTGATGATAAATATTTTATAAAAAGTATGTAAAGGTTTTGGGTAAATATTGTAGTACCAGAATGGTGAAAATTCAAAAACAATATACCTGCTCAAAACACCTTCGACTGTCCAGTATAGTACCAATTTTAGTGTCATTTTCTATTTTAATAGAAAATTCTGAAAAAAATTATACAAACAAGCGAGCATCAACATTTTACCCAATACATTTGAGTAATTTTTATTCAACCCTCTTCTCCGTGTTGTTTGGATTTTATTTAATATTATTTGGAAATATTGTGCTTATTACTAATTTTTTTTAAATATATAGATGTTTGATCAGAAATAGAACTTAACTGCGTTATTTAAAGTGCTTTACAATTTTTTTTAAACTACTTTTTTATACAATAAGTAATAATTACATAATAATACTTCATAAGATAATGATTACAAGAAAAGCAAAAAAAATATAACGACGATTTCCCTATAGTACAAAAATATGGTAAACACAGGAACTCTCCTCACCTCGCTCTCCCTCTCATTCTCTCTTGAACTACAATCAGATCGATTAGTCGTAACACAAAGCATCACTGTGCACAAGCTGGTCATTGTGAAACGGTGAAAAGTGGTATTTAGCGGCGATTTCCCGATATGGGTCAGTTTCGCACTTACAGTTAGACTAATGCTCAAAAAATATATAGTTAACACCAACGCTTATTCTTTAAGCTAATCCGATTGCGTCACTGTCATTAAATATGTGTGGAATCAAATTATTCGATGGGATGGTACAATATTGATGAAATGCTAATTTGGTTAATCAATCGTATTTAAAATGTTGTTACACTTAAATAAATCAGTGAAAATAATGGTAGATCAAAATGAAAAGAATAATTTAAAAAAACGATATATTTACTTTATTTTTGACTAATTAAAACAAGCAAGTTAGTATCTTATTCTAAAATATTTAAAGTTTTTCAAACAAATTGTATTATTTTTTAATTAAATAATTACGAGACTATTTATTTTAGGATTATACTGCTTTTCTAAACACTATTTTTGAATAGGTAATGAAAATAAATGTATTTGTTTTCAAAAATTTTGTAATAAAAACGCTTTATTTTCAAAATAAGCAAATATATACTCATATGTACTTCATTGACGAAATTGTAAGTAATTTGTAAAAGCAATTTTATTCTCTTAATGTGTAATATGTTTCTTCTCGTAATTATAAAACACATTACGAGAATTATATTTTTTATAATAATAAAGGCACACGTCGTACACGTCTGACGAGAATGAAGGAGAGAATTAAATCTTTCCTGAATATGCATTCTGCATTGACGAATAAAAATCAAATTACCCATATCATGTAGTTTAGTTTTAAGCAAACAATTAAATATTCAATTACACATCAATCTTAAAATTGAATACTTTTATTATCTTAGATTAGACAAATTAAGGGAATTGCAATTCTTTAGCTTCTAAACTTTTGTATATAAATATCTTTATGAGATAGGTTGCACTTGCAAGGATTCTTTTGATATCTCCTTGGGTATTGTCCTCTAAAAGCGTCTTAATAAAAATATCTTTAGAAATAACGTCTCAGAATTCATCGGCATTCTTATATAAATAGATATCGAGTATATTCAGGCATCGATGGTAATAGCGCTCTAGTTATTCGTTTTGTAATAACTATATGTATATAAAAGACATTCCCCCCCCCCCCACTCCTGCCACGAAAAAAAAAGAAAATTATAAGGTACAAATATATTGTACTGATTTCTATAGATAGTAAAATTCGTATTGATGTATCAAAATTTATTGCACTTTCACGAAAAATTACCATAATTGTTGTAAAAATTGGAATACCTATGGCAATTTTTCTATAGAAATCGAATACGTCCCCAGTGTACCGAACACAGTAATTTTTCCTATACAATTTCTCTCTCTCTCTCTCTCTCTCTCTCTCTGTATGCGTATTGAATAGGATGCGATTCGACACCTGGGCACCAAAAGCTACATTGCGCATGTTCTGGATTTTTGTATAATGTATATATGCAATAAAATATTTAAAAATAAGAAATATTGAAATTTTTAATCTAACGTTGTATATAACAATTTAGGCGAGTAAAATAGCAGTCCCGTAAATAATATCTAAGAAGTTTTAGCCACTTTCAGTTTTTGAGTACATAATTAATTTTAATTTGTATACCTGTTTAAAATCCTTGTAAGAGCTTAGTAAACATTTCTTATAACTAATTCTATAACTAACAATAGAAATTATAAGATTAATTTATCTTTCTGGAGTACAATATCTAATAACACTGTATACCAATACATATCTTTTAAGCTTGAGTGCATAGATTTAAAAAATAATATTAGTAAAATATTTTCTTTAATTACGTGGAAAGTAACGTAACACGATAATTGAAAATAAAACCATTTTCAAAGTATGTAATGTTGGATCAAACTGAAAATATACAGCGTTCTTTTTATGTATTTAGAGTTAACAATTCTACGGTGTCAAAAGTAAAACCTATAAAACATAATGTATGAAAAGACGTGGACTTATTAGTTAAAAATTACTAAGTATAAAAAATAAACTGTTTTAATATCAAACATCTGAAGGACCACGCGAGTAAAATACAAAATGCTACAAATAGGACATAAAAATTTACTTAAGATAAAAACTTAAGTGAACAGAACATTCGAACAAAATCATCTCTTATACGAATTTTTATTTATAAATAGCTACAGGTAATGTAATTAATATATCTAGTGTAACACTTCATTTTTATACTAAGAAAATTTTTCACATTTAATGTCTCAAGAAAATATAAAAGCGTAAATGCTTTGATGCCTCAAAACTAATTAAAACTTTCAAGAATTGATTTTTACCGATTGATATTATTCTTACCTACCGTGAATTAAATTTAAAATAATTTTAATTAAACGGATGCATCAATTTTATTCTACTTCGTATATATAAAACAATTATTTTTGTTCAATACATACATCGAAATAAAATATTTGTAATAAAAATGAAAAAATTAAACAATAATATATGTTTATACTATTCGAAAAAATCTAGTATTTAAAAATGTACATATTTATTGATGTCCTCGGTATACGGTATATATTGATATATGAAAAATTTTGGACAAGTCATTGGGCGTGGCAGAATACTCAAACCAAATATGAAAATACAATGTAGGGTGAAAAAGTGTATCAACTTAATCGTCAAGTTGTGACATTTTTTAAAAACAAATAAATTGTATATTTTTATTTATATAGAATAAATGATTATCTACAGTTAGAAATATTACGTGTAAATTTAATCATTAATATTTAAATAAGTATGTATTTATATATTTAATAAGATTTATATTTTGAAAAATCGTGTATAATAATTATAAAACTAGTAAAATAATTATTAACATTTATTACAAAGAAACTATAAGATACATTACTTGTAAAATATGTTATTAGATATCCATAAAAGTTAAATTGTCATTTAATAGTATTAAATGCAAACGTTCCATGTGGACAAAGAAAAGTATTCAGTTGTGTAATAAATATACAGTATTAGTATTATATACATTCTGATCGTTGAAAATTTACGAAAGAGCGTTACAACGAAAAATCAGGTTCAAAGATATTTAGAGTTTATATTCTAATACGGCAAGAAGTTGAATAAAAATATTTAAGTTCCGGAATTATTGAGGAATCGGAAATTATTTTATGAACTCTTTAATATTATGTACACGATCAGATTACGCAGTAAAATGTTTAAGCTTTCAATCTGAGGTAAGAGGGTACAGGTTAAAATGAAAAAAAGGAAAAATAAAAATAAAAAAAGAAGAAGGAAATCCAAGTTTACTGCGTTCGTATTGTTAGTGTAATTACCGTCAAATTCAATACATCCAAGATAAAGTTTTCGCTGTTGATGGCGAAATTTGACATTAACGACAGCTTTGCTGTTTTCACCGATATTAAAGTCCCCTTATATGCCTTCCACCCTGTAATTCAGATTTCAATTTTATGATAGTAATCGCTTGGGGCCTACGTTGGGTTGTAAGGTGGATGAGAGTTCTTGAAACCCGCATTCCTTCACAGTAGCTTTTGCAATAACGGCTTTTCTTTCCGTTCGTTTCTTCTTCCTTCCTTCCTTCTTTCTTTTTTTTTGCGCGCACACGGGTGCATTGTCGTGTAGTAAATGAGCAATACGAGCTTTATGGCGTTATTTCAGTTTAATGGCGTTTCGCAATCGGTTTGATTGTACTCTGTGATCAAAGTCATTTGTGAGAGCTGCAAAGCTGCTAGTCTTGATCTTTCTTTTTTTTTCCTCTCTCGTTAGAGTTGTCATTTGAACCTATTTAAAGAGACCTTTTCATATTTCGTTCGACTTATTGATTAACGCGTATCTACATATGTATATATATATATATATATATCTACGGACACACGGTCCAGGGTCGAATTTCATGGAAATATATAAGTTGTTCTCGCGAAATCAAGGTAAATTCGATTATATTAACTAGTAATTAGTACGGGTGTGAGAGGCCTTCTCGAGTTAAGAATTTGATTATAGCACAATAATTGATTTTACGTATTCCAAACTCCTGTCGACACATCACCTTCGAATCAAAGTCAAAAGCAAACTACCTGAAATAGATCGGTGCAGACAATGACAACAGATGTCGTGTCACGTGATGGGTGAGGTCGCATCCGCTTTCAACAACTTGAAATTGGTTAATCTGGAAACTTGTGAACCTAATAACGTATAAATAATAGTCAAGTTTTAAAAGATAGTATAGTAGCAACAGTGCGCTACTTGTCACATTTCCTCGTCAATTGGTAACAATCCACCACCAATCGTAATTAGTCACAAATTTTTAACAAATATTCGTACGAATAAATTTTTAATCTTTAATTTATTATTTTAATATTCATAAAAGCTTTGCGATATTTTATGTGTGTGTGTATGTGTGTGTGCGTGTGTGTGTGTATACGTATACACGTATGGGCGTGTGTGCGTGCGCGTGTACACGTATATATATGTATACGTACATATGTATATTTCATTATTCCATTTCGGATACAGAAATCCCTCTCACACGTCCACAAACATGGTATTTCCTCCCTGTTCCGAGACCCTCTCTCTATACAGAAAAAAAACGTAGGGGTGCGAAAAAAAAATAATTTCCGTTATAAATTAAAAAGTCCCTTTGGAAGGGCAAGCCGAGTCTCTTGCAATTGTCAGCAGTTCTTATAAACGTCATACGATTTTCGCTTTCAACACCTCTTTCTCTCGCTCTGCTCACTCCTCCCCCCTCCCCGTTTTCCCACCCTTATTTTCTTTCTCCCTTTATTGCCCTGCTCTCATGAAGCCCTACTCCCACTGCCATTACGTTGGAGCGCCAGGACGAAAGAGAAAGAGGAGAGGAGCGGAGAGGAGTGGAGAGGAGAGGAGAGGAGAGGAGAGGAGAGGAGAGGAGAGTAGAGGAGAGTAGAGTAGAGGAGGAGAGGAGGAGCGGGAGGGATGAAAACCGAAGTACCAGCTAGAGAGGGAGAGAGAGGGAGAACATCAACGGGGGTCGGTCGTCGGTTGTACTGGGTGGGAGAGGCTCTCCTCTTGTATATGGTGGCTAGAGCTCCCCTCTGCGTCCTGCGCCCTCTTCTCTTAGAACGAAACTCGGGATTCGCTGAGTGGAAATGCGGCCAGCCAGACAACCAGTCGTCGTTCGTTCACCGACGAGCGAGCAGTTAGCGAGTAACAGGACTTGGCCCTCTCAGTATTCTGCCGGTAGACCTACGGGAAACTAGGCTCTCTTGACAATCATGAGGACGAGAATCATCCCGTGTTCCTCCTCGTATAAACGCAAATATTTTCTTCGACACGTTGACTACTAACTTTGACTACGTACACAGTGGGATTATTATTATTCTCATTATCACTATCATTATTACCAGTCGTTCGATCATTCATTTCGTACCTTCGATTTTTCTAGTTTTATCGACGGCTCATCGATATATACGCGCGTACTAAACATTTATCTCTCGATTCTAACCAAACTAATAGGGGTAGAGTGTGAATTCATTCAGTGTGAGATATAGAAACGGTGTTCGATAAATAAAATGCCAAAATTGTCACACTTCTCGAGTACGTCGGTTCCTTAGCTTCGCGACAGTTTTATTCAATTTTACGGATGTCGCGTTAGTTGTCACGCGAACAAACATGTATCTTGTTATCGCGTAACGATGACTAGCGATGAAATAGTGTACCCAGCTCTATCGTATACCGCAACTTTTCGTTATCTAATTACCAAGGAATCGTTTGGTTTTAAACGCACCAACGTTTAATCTATCATTCCTCGTTGACGAGAGATTTGTTAATTAAAAATCCGTGCTCGTGAAAATGCAACAAACGACAACAGGGATTTGCTAGAACTACTCGGACAGAACAATAATATTAACGTTGTCAAGTGAAGCGTGGCAACAAGGATAACACAAATATTTTTCAAACGCGTGTACGTACACACGTGTGTACAATACGTATGCGTGTGTATGTATATAATTTAATAAAGTGCGAGAAGCGAGAATAACAGTGATATAGGGAATAAAATGGGAAAAAGTTGAAAATACTTAGAGCGGATCAAGAGAGTGAAAAGAGAAGCCGAAGCCAAGTAGCATAAAAGGAAGCAGAGCAGCTCAAAGCGCCCGAGTAAACAATGTTACGAATCGAAATTTGAATGAAGAGGGAAAACGAAATACAACAAGAAGAAATAGAATAAAGAAGAAAAAATCAAACAAAGTTGGATATACAACAAGTGTATACACATATATACATATATATACATGTATACATATATACATATACACACACAGAGAGACGGAGTAAAGGAACTACAAGGTAAATGGTCCAAGTTGTCCACATCACTGAATTAATCAAACAGTAGAGGAGAGTAAAGTATCGTCAAAGAAAAATATCCAAGTCATAATCCTCGAGAAAACAAGTCGAAAGCGGAAGAAAAAGAACAAGTAAAGTGAGAAATGAGGTAAGGAACTCGCATTCATCAGCGTTGGATGTATATCGAAAGAAAGAAAAAAGAAGAAGGATAAGAATAAGGAGTAGGAGGAGAGTGCCAAGCGTAAAAAGGACAGTGGACATCTCGGAGAGGCAGAGGAGCAAGATTGCAGAAAATCTAAAATGCCTTACGTATTGAACGTAGAAAATGTGGGAAGAGGTGTAGGTCCTCAACTGTTCGTCGCTAAGAGATCAAACCCGATATCGCCAGACGGAAACTACGAGGTCGAAGTGTAAATACAGAAAATAGTAAGCGCTCTCTCTCGCATTTTACGGAGAGACCCCCCCCCATGAGTGCGTACATTCGAGTGCGTTCACGGATGGAATAAGGCGTTTATTGCTCGTGTGTGCCTTGCTGATAGATCGATCGAGTGGTAGAGGAAGAGAGAGAGAGAGAGAGATAGTGAGAGAGCGAGAGAGAAAGCGAGAGAGAGAGAGAGAGAGAGAGAGAGAGTGCAAAATTAGTGGGACGCTCCAATTAAGAGAGGACGACGACGCGAGTGCGAGGGAGTTTTCGAGATAGAGAGTGCCCGCTGCCTCCACTTTGATCCTCTTCTCTATAGTGTGAGTATAATACCATTTTTCCATCGCTCTGCGTTTCAATTAACTATCACATTATCGCGTCTTTGATGACGCGACGCTTTTTGATGATTCGGATTTTCTTCTTTTTTTTTACCCCCCGTTTTTTTTTCGTATCCACCTCGTCGGTGCTGTTGAGCGTGGTCGGCGAATATCGCTCCCAGTTGTTATATTTGTAAATCCTTTCCCGAAAGTAAATACAAGAAGATTAAATTTCGGTCGAAAAATGATCGCCGTTAACCAATTTACTATAGACAATTCCTTTTTTTTCTATTTCATCTTTTTTTTAACTATCCATTTTACGTTGCGTTGGTGTAATTTATTGCCAACCCTTTGATTACCGAGTCCCATTGTTTAAACGCGAAAAAAATAATTATCACACTCGATCGATCCTTTTGTAATTTTTTTATTAAAATTGATCCTTCTATAATTTATACTGAAGTGTGGGTAAACAAAGATTTTGAATAGATCGTATTAGTACCCAAGAGACAATACAATGACGATTATGCTTTGTACCTATAGACATACACATACACGCACACATTCAGAGTTTATGTTTAAATTTAATTAACGGATATCTACATCGCTAGATGATAAAATTATAATGTTCCATAAATTTTTTAATTCTGCATGTTACCTATCTATTTGTCCTCGGTTGATTACCTTTAACCACTCCATACACGTTTTAATACACATCTTATAAATATTTAAATATTTTATTTTACAGAAAATTAATATGTCAAAATATACTTACGGTTAATTATATAGGTATAACCATTTTTATACAAAAATTTTTAAAACAAATCGCATATTTCTATTTTATTCGCGTGTTTGTAAATTCAGAGATATAAAATTGAAGTTAATGTGTGCAAGATGATAATATTTAAAATTAACATTTGACGTAAATTATTTAATAATTGATGTATAGGTTTCGAGTAATGATACCTAATAAAATGTAATTGCACGATAGATTATTCGATTTTCCGGTGAATCTATATTTATTCGAAGGGAAGGAAGTTAAATCAATATTTAAATATTAATCTAAACGTTATTCTAATCGAATTAGTAAAACATAAGAACAAATTTTATTATTCCGAGTATACCCTCTAATAAAAGCCTATTTGTGTTGACTGATTGCAGTCATCGTGCTTTTTCAACGGCTACTCTCTATGTATAATTACCACGTTCACGACTAGCAATATTTCGTTACATTTAAATATTTCTAAAAAAAAATTTTTAATAGCCGGGTCTTTAAAAGTATTAAAAATGTAAAAGGGCAATTTTAAAATCTTTTATAGGCAATCATAAAGTGTTAAAATATAATGGATTTTTTAATGAATATAATCGGGCAAAATGTTAATTTACTTCAAATATATATTGTGGAATGTAATTAATAATTAATTTATTAATTTTGATTTTCTCATATATACATTATTTACTAATTATAATATTCCATCGTGTTAGTATGAAAATTATATTTCCCGATATTAAGGAAATAATTCTTCCAACATATATATATACTTAGTGAATTGATTATTTTTAATTGTGGCAAGTAAAATATAAAAATATTATTATATTTTTGAAGATTATATTATGACTGATTTATAGCTCGAAATTCGTATACCCATAGATCCTCTTGGGAATACATGCATATAATTGCTTTTCTATTTTTTATAATTACACACGAGTATGTAAATAGTTTACCATCAGCATTACAAGTTAACAAACTTTTTGAAATCCGTGTATCTTCACACGTTTATTTTTTTTATACAAGAATAAAAAAAGTTTTAGTAAAAATTACTATTTTATTAAGTAATCGAGAGAAAAATAGAAAAAAATTACTATTTTGTAGGGAAATTGGCCTGATGTATAGTAAACAATTAATAAATCTGTAATAAATATTTTATCTATGGAACATTGTCATTTTTACTAAAACATTTTCTCCGTGTATTTAAAAATATTACAAGTAATTTATAACAGTATCTCCAAAGAAATTTTTATTTAACGTTACAGTTTACTACCATTACAATAAATAATGTATTACCGTGTAGATCTAAAGGTTTCAAGATATACTAAAAGCTATAAACTCGGATAAATCATCGATATAAATACGCTCTAATAAATATTGGAGAATTTCCTAAATATATATATGTGCTGAAAATTATATTAAAAAATTGTTTTAACGTTTAATGAGCCTTATTAATATCAATGGCGATTATAAATATTATAAATGCGTAATATTAATGAAGCGTTTTCATTAATTATAAAATAATGAACTCGAATATTTTATTACGTATATGTGAGAAATTGCAGGATATTTCTTTATAGCGACTAAATTTCTTATCCAGTAGAGTCGGAATAAAATGGTTTAAAGAACGTGAAAAGAAAAAAAATAATCTACATTTCGAGTTGATCTCGAAGTGACGGTCTCTTGCTTATTACCGGGCAGATGTTTCGCTACTTAAGAAGCTGGTGATTCTCTTCGTACATCCTAGATGTCAACGAGTTAAAAATTAATTGCGTAAAAGAGCTAGGGTTCGTGGATTATTTATAAATTATACGGATATATGTATAACAATTTCGCACATATACAGTTGAAATTATCCAATACTTTATATTGAATTTTAAACTTAAATTACGTATATATAAGTCAATAAAATTGAAGTTTGAAAAGCAGGTCATTCAAAAAATTGTGCAAATTTAATTTTCGACCTAAACTTAGTTGTGTATATACGTATGTGTGTATATGTATATGTGTGTATATATATACGTGAAATCTGTAATTTTAGGAAATATTTGGTAAAAGGAGGGAATTCCTTATTTGAATTGCTAAGTTATCTGTACTCAGCGTTTAATAATTAAAAAGTGATCGAATAGCATTATATCGTAACTCGGGTAGTGCAAGCAATCGCTAAAGCAGACTTGAACTTTCTGCACATTAAATTTTCATTTTTCTCACGAAGTTGCCCTCATTTTCGCAATTTCTTTTTTTTTTTTGCTTTTTATATGCCGAGGGAATGAATCATGTAATTCAAAGTTTTGCTGATGTTGACAGTGGAGGTAGCGTAGATTTTTAACGGTTTAATGTTTTGTACAGTTTTGAAAGTTAAGGGATGTTATGATGGTATACTTCTCCTAACATTAATTATATTAGCTATATATACATATACATATATATATATATATATATATATATATATATGTATCTAACTCGGAACTTTTCTTTTATATACGATATAATTAAAAATGCTAATTGATTCTTACGAGTATAATTACCATATGCGAATAAGTATAACATAAAAATGTAAATTTCTTTTTGTTAAATGTATGACAGTTGTACTTTCTTTTTCATTTCTTAAAAGTTAAAATTATTATGCAGTAAAAATTCTTTGGTATCACGTACTCGAAAGAAAAAAAATTACCTAATATAATAATAAAAAAGAACGTGTAAACTAATACATGTTTATTACATGACCGTCTTTACCAAAAAAAGTCTATACGGGGTTACTTCGTTAGATTTAGCTGAATTGTATTTGTATACTTATCGTGATTTCATTTTTATATTCGGGCACTACTTAAGATTATATTTATGTTATCATGATGCATCCCATTAATATCATCACCGTATATATTAATTTATGGTTTTGCCATGTATTGATAACAAAATCAAAATTTAAATTCTGATTATTATTACTTTTACGATTGTATAAACATTTATAAATGATTAAAACCGAGTGACATTTTAAATAAAGACTCGAATGTAATTGGGATATTTGTAGTTTGAATAGGGTTTGATTATAAATATCCGTAAGATCGGAGCTACAATGACACCCGAGATTAGTAAGTATATAGATACACAGTACCGAATTGCACTACATGATCGATGGCAACAAGTTGAAGCAAAATATTCCTCACGTGTTTCGTCTGATTTGGCGTTACGCAATTACAGTTAAATTGCAATAACATGTACACGAACGACTGATACATATTTGCAATATATTCACATTTAACTGTTTAATCCTTGTAACAGTATTGTAAACAAGAATCCTCGGTGACAGTTTAATAGACATCTATTGCGAAATTGTGTACGCGCATGTGTACGTATGTATATGTATATGCATATATATATATATACAAACACTCGAACGTAAATAATTAAATAAGGGAATTTTTAATATTTTGTACGGTTGCTAGTAACATTTTTCACGTAGTGCTTGACAGTCGAAAATCTAGTTATATAAATCATATATAAATTGAAGCTCACTATTTTGATTTATGATTTACTAAAACAGCACTACTGTCAATTCTGTTATTTTTATAACACGTGTCTGTAGATCAGTGATAAATGTTTATAAACTTTGTAGGTACACTGGTGCGATGAATAATACTAACAATAATGTGATAATACTTTAAGTGCGAATAAAAATTACCGTCGGCGCATTTAAATGTTTAGCCCGTTAATGTGACCTACATATACGTTATAGTGTGGTTATTTTGTTTTAGAATAAATAAAATTTATAAAAATCAAAAACTGCTCTTTATGTGACGTGCGATATGCATTAAATTAAAAAAAAAATCACTAGCCTAGGATTTTTCTTTTGTTGCGATTAATTCATTCACATCATTGGTATTATGATTGGCACGCGTATTGTACGGTCGGACGTTAATCTCAGATGAAAAGGTCTTATTGTTGGTGATGACAACTATAAAATACTCCTTTATAGTCATATTTTGTAATGTACATCCACACATATATACCAAAAACAGATTCATTTCAATATTTATTTATCCATTAGATTATCTATACGTGTTTATTCTGTACGTGGAAATCCAAAATATATATATATATATATTTATTTGTGAATGTATAAACGTACAAACATTTTTTAACACACGTAAATATATTGATTTATTCAAAGTAAATTTTTTTAAATTGTACAAAATTACAAGATTATCTGACATTTGATAAAAACATAGTCTTACAGTTTAAAATGATACCGAAGTAACTCTCATTGATTCGGAACAACATATCCTTCAAAAAAATTGCTTGCATCGAATAGTTAATTATTGTTTGTAAATGCAATTACTCGAGATTCCCATACGGTAACAATTTATATTATCAAATGCTCAAATATATGTAAATTGAAAAATGAAAAAATCTTGACGTAGCCGTCATTTTCACCGTTACCCTCTTATTATACTTTACAATATAAAATGATTTCATTATTTAATCAATTAAAACACAGTACTGGGTTGTTATATACAAAATAACAATTAATTAACTTTATTGTGTTAAAATTACAAATAAATTGCATACGATTAATGAAAAATACGACCCGAGGTGGGGTCATACTCAACAACCACCGGTGTATAAAGCTTGCAACGCGACTGCCCGTTTATTATCAAATCCGTTATTATGTTTTTTTTCAATTTGAATTTTTATACAAAATTTATAAAATTAGTATTTAATAAAAATTGAACCGATATTATAATAGATTCAATCAACAAAATTACCGAATTGCTGAAAATAAAAAATAACGAGGTTAATAAATTTGTAAAGTTAATAATAGATTGATTAAATTCGATTAGATTATTAAGCGAGTATACCGAAATCTGAGAATACGTCGATCGAAAAATATTATAGTATAACGAAAGACATAAAAATGCAATCGGATAATGGTGAACAAACAAGCCACAAATGTTTTCCGGTTTATTTATACATTAATGTTATTCACCTGATGGATTTCTATTTTGTATTCTTCGGGTAACTAATTTTGATTTATTCCGGCTATTTAACAGTGTACTAGATCCATGTATTTTAGGTTTTATCAGATAAAGGAACGAAAATTGGTATTGCCTCAAGAAACAGTTATGTTGGCCTTCACCTTTATTAAGAATACACATATATATTACGAAAATAAATCTTTAATGCATAAAGCAATGAAACGTGGTATAATTTCTCTCGCGGACGTATAAGACTCGCACGTACAGACGCATCACGCACACACAAACACACGTAAAGAGTCTCGTTCATTTTTTTTTTTCTTTTTTTTCATTGAATCAACATATGGAATTTCAAAGAAGATACCATTAGCATTTATTTCCATTTTAATTTCAATTTTATAACCAACCAAGAAAATAAATAATTGCTTGCGATTTTTACCGAAGCATAAATAAACCATTTATCTATCTGTCTATCTATCTTTTCCTTCTTTATTCACCCTTCGCCTTGATAGCCTTCTCTTCTCTCTCTCTCTCTCTCTCTCTCTCTCCATTCTCCCTTCTCCCTTCTCCCTCCTTCCTTTTTTTATTCTGCGTGAGTGCATACATAAATTTAGTATTTCGATATCTGTGTATACAACTATTTGCCTACCTCGAATATACACCTATGTTCTACTTGATTTCTTATCTTATCAGGGTATATAACTGTATTACACAACTATATCTGACTTTATATTACAATAGATTAATAACAAATTGTATTAATTTAACCTTCGTATTTACTCGGCCATACTAATGAAATTGATATACGCGTGTTAGATACTGCTTTCATCGTAACGAATACACCCTCTTACGATTTTATTGAATTTTTCTGTTTACTTATATATGTTATAGTTACCATCATTCGCCTTTATTTACTCATTTACAAAGTTTGATCAATATTTGAAGGTGATTGTGATTCTTTATTCCATGTACATACGTTCTTTCTTTTAATAGACTAATGTATTCTTTCTTATATGCGAACCTTACGAAATATTGGATTAGCTTGGTAAACATTATCTTCTTTTAACATTTTGATAATATAGTAAGTAACTTATATTATATATTTTTATTTAAATAAATATAACGTGGGACTGAACGAAATACATTTTTTTTTGTTTAGTAGTTAAACATGGTTGCGTATTATATATACATTATATCCTTGCTAGAAATTTAACTATACGTTTTAACTAAGACTTTAAAAATCAGGTAATTAAAAAATGAGATAAGTTTCACCTAGAATTAGCTAAACATACGAATATAATCTAAAAATAGATCAAAATATGTACATAGTTATATATTATAAGTATTTATATATATACATATATATATTTATGTAACCTATTATAAAGTAATACTGTTTGATAAAATTTGATATAGTTTAACTTTAAAATTCAATAAACTAAATGAAATTATATCTATTTTCGTATATATAACTAAATATAATTTTCAGGTGAAAATTAGCCCAATCTCTTATCATCTCTTATAAGAAGCGTAACTTTTTAAGCCAAAATCTGCTAATTAGATAGCTAAGAATGATCTGACTGGATCAAAATCAACTAACAATCTCCTAAATATCTGTTATAATTTCCAGCAGAGATATCATACGTACGCATTTATGCATGTACGTGAATATACATAAACAGCATTTAGAAATAAAAATTTGATCGAGTCCATCGATGATTGATGACCGAATTGAAATAATTATTTTCAATTAGCGGAATAAAGAAGAAATAGTATATTTATTGTCATTTACCGCATATATAGATACTCGAGCGGTATATGTATAGGAAGTGATCCTAGACAGTTTGGCAGCCCATAAAATTTAGCAAATGTCATTCATATTAATTAGTCGTAAACTGCCAGATAAATTTCTGTGCGTTTATGCGGTGACAGGTTCCACGCTAGAGATTGACTAATTGCTAAATACACATTATTTTATTGATCAATTCGAATATAATTTCAAGAATGAATGTATACACTTTCCATGGAATACACTAACTTTATCAACTTTCACATATAGATGCATTTTCTTCCCGATTGACAATAAAATTGCGTGCAATAGAAACTGTTTTATATTTTTTTGAATTGCAAATTGTTGTAACTAATAGCGGTATTGTTTTCCAATAATTTTGCGCTCTTTATAACGACGCAAACTCATGAACGTCAATTTGAGAATATAAGTATGTGAAATATTCATAAATTTTACTTTGAAATTTTAATATTACGTATAATTCATTCTTCCTGCGGGGAGTGTATCAACTATAAAACATAAAATAGAGACAGACTGTATATTTTTACGTCACGGTAAAAATTATGTTGAAAACTTGTCTTACCGTAGAAAAATTAAAAATGTCTTAAAAATTTAATCGATATATAGTTATCGTTATAAAAGAATATTCTTTATTTTTTGTAATTACAATCGCGTCGTTTTAACGATGTAAAATCATTTTGATAAGAAATATAATGCTAGTAATATTGATGCATAGGATATCATATCTGAATGCAGTATATATAAAAATGAGTAGGTAGGTCACATACTTGTTTTGTGCGCATTACGTTTGCTCGATCGTCGGTTAACTTTGACACAAAAACGTCACGTTAGATGTTAGAACAGTTATATTTGTTAATGTTTAAACAAAATACATTTCGAAATTGCGCATCGTGCATGTGTACACAGTCGACAAGAAATAGTATACTCCCGTCGAGAAACAACAGTGTCGATTAATTATAATGACTCGTATACTACCTGCGTTTAAAAATCAGGATATTATAATTATTACGACCATTAATATCTACAATATTAACATAAATTTTGATATATATGTAAATTGAATCATTATAGGTATATAACTACTTACATATTCATAAACAACGTATGTAGCGATTTTCTAAGAAATCGAAAGGTCAAAGCATGGAATTTCTTGAAAGTTTGCGAAAAGTTCTTACATGATATTAGTAACGTTGAGAAATATTTTCCGACTTTTTTTTTCAAATCTTTGAAATATTAGACTTCAAAAGTTAACTTTTTTTTGTAGTTATAAAATACCTACGTTTTTTAAAGAAAAATCTTATATATACTTTTAAAGTAGATAGAAATTCAAAAAGTTACTTTTATGTTTTTACATCGATTTCTTATTTAGTAAAATAGTATAGCGGGAACTACGTTTTAAATTGTACTTTAATAGTTCGGGATTCGCTAATTTCGAATCTTAAAACAAAGGATTGTGTGGAACAAATGTAAATTGGTTATATAGGAATTCGATATATATTTTCTTGATAAATAGTACATTAGTTTTCTCGTTAAATTTATAGAAAAGAAACTATGGATATTTTCTGCGGATACAATATGTTACATTAAGTTCGAATTTCGACTAAAAAGATGTTAGTATATATTTTTAATTAAATTTTGTTGAATATTTATCTGCGATAATACGTAAATCAGAAGATATATCTTTCAATGAAGTTAGATTATTAAATTAAATAAAAAATCTACTATAAATATTAACAAATTATTAGCTAATTTGAATACATTAAACGCCATTCTATATTATTTTTGTTGTAAATGATAAAAATTAAATATTTTTTTTGATAATTGAAGATATGATTATAATTAAAGATATTTTTAACAGGTTTTTAATAATGATATTAAGCGAAAAAGCTCTTATTTCATTTACACGTTAACCGTAAGCGATGGTTAAACTTCTAGCAGAGAAGATAGATATAGAAATTATTAAGTAGAAAATACATATAACTTATCGTTCTAGATGTCGGACATAGAGTAACTTTAGTTCTCGGCAATGGATATATTGTAAGCTCGGGACGCAGTTCTTTCTATTGTATTACAGAAAAAAAATTCGGTGATTCGGGTAGTCAGCGACAGCTGAACTGCGCGGACGAGTGACCATTTTACTACATGCAGCAGCTATACTGCATTTTACCGTGCGTATTTGAGATGCGTATTTTTCCAGTAATCCTTAATTGTCGTGTTTGTCTGAGGAAAGTACTATAAACTAACTTAACTTTGGCTACGTACTCCACGGCACATATATATGTTAAAGCAAAATTCCACGTGCTTTTATGTTTCAACAAATTTATTTTTCTAGAAAGTTGTATCCGGTTAGCAGACTGTCAGTTAAATCTAAGAAGTCTTATTCAATTATCAATTATTTACTAAATAGTAAAGAGCAAAGCCAGTAAATTAGACTGGCGGTGTGAAAGATATAAAATGTATTAATTACTTATTAATTTTCTACTGTAAAAATATCCAGTCAGCCCCTATATAGAGGGCACATTGTCACGTTGACACGCACTGCGGGGTAAGTGATAGTATCGTACCATGCGTAGAATATTCTCCTGAAATTATATATTTTATATAATTATGAAAAACAAACATGTTTTCGTATAGCAATGATTGGCAAAATATTTGAATTTCCAGTATCAAAGAAACTTCCGGTAAATTAATTATATTAACTGTCTCGTGAATCATGATTATTTTCACAAAAAAAGTATAATAATACGCAATAAGTTCGTACATTTTATTTGTTTCGTTATTGTACATTTGAATGCATTTAAAAATCCATTGACCGGTCAAAGCGCGTTAACCGATACACTTACTGATTTTTTATTTTAATTATTAACTCCAAGTCACGGATTCCAAGAGCGTCCCCGCTACTGAGAACTTCATCGCATTTATCTCGTTGTACAGTCAACTTATATACTCCCTTTATCCAAATAAGACAATAAGAAACGTTCTCTCAACGTTTTCAAGAATTTCCAGAATCGTTACACTTAATTAAACAATACACCGGAAAAGAAGAAGTTCATAAAACGTATATATATATACGCAAAATAAATTTACGAAACTTGCTTACATAAAAATCTTTAAATCATTTAAATTTCGCAGCTATCAAAATAATTATACTCATGTTAATTAGATGCTTGTAATTATACTCACAAGAATGTCTTCTTTGATTAAGGGAATAATTTCTCAAATATGCAGTAAATAGACCGCACTAACATCAAGCAGAATCCTTTAATGCTAATAATATTCACTTGAAACTAAAGTTATAAAAGAATATAAAAATATTAAATATTCAAAGAATTTTCCTCAGTATCTATTTAATTATAGTTTTGATGTTAATATCAATGAATTTCAATTACATAATTTAATCTTACATAATAAGTATATATCAGCATATCATTGAATAAAAAATAATTATCGTAAATTCTTCAGCTTACATTAAAAAGTATTAAAGTGGCGTAAAACTGAGTGCATTTTTGAAAATCACTCCGCACTATCTCCTTTAATGAAAAAGTTTAATTTTCCATTGATAAACATTAATAATTTATATCAAATTAGAGTTTAGTCGACATATCTCCGAAGCACAGTAATTTACGGATTTTTGTATATCAATCTCGCATCCTTATTCGTAAAACTTTTTATTTCGTTCAACAATAACAGAAAAAAAATTTTAAAAAACATTTCGAAATTTTGATGTTAATAATAATATAAATCATAAATTAATAATATATAGTTAATTATCAAGTATAGTATTATTCAGTTCAAGTAACTATAATAACTAAGTAAAAACATGTTTTTTACTGCGAGAGACTCGGTACCCGGTTCTACCCGAACCTACGGGTAAAACCGTAACCGGGTCACCTAACAAAATAGAGGTGAACTTTGACTAAGAGGTAGTTTAATTTTTATTGTTTGAAGAAAAAAATGCTTAATTAACTATACTTTCTGATGATTTATTAGAAAATAAATTATAATATTTATAATATAATCATCCGCACATTTTGTATGTCACCTGTACAAAAGTAAATAAGTTTTTCAGTCGTGTATTAATAAATATTGTATTTATATATGGAAAGTGTAGTTATACACGGAGAAAAATGTTCCATTAAAGATTGCTATATCATTTAGTGATAAAGGTACAGACTGTCGGAATACAAAAAGGTGCTATATATTGCATTATATCGCACAGTAAAATTGAATGCATTTGTATAAAATGATGTTATAATTGTTGTAAATTGTACTACACATAAACTTATTTTTTCTCACAGCCTGTAGAATATTTTTCTCTGAATGTGTATTACATATGTTATTTAAAAAAATTTTACTGCGGTACACAATGCTAAAATCTTAATTTCTGTATAAAATAAAGTGTTGAATATTACCGTCCATCCTCGATGGTGTACATAATCCATCCGATTTTACCTGAAATTATGTACGAAAACAATTATGTCAGTAACGCTGCGGTACGTGAAATAAAAAAATTTAAATACCTCTGTACGCGATTACACAGCCATTAGCAGTAAATAATTAGCGAAATCCTTCTGTTATTAAATATTCTTTTTATTTTTAACTTTTTTAGTACTTCGCATATGTGCTCGAGCTTTTGCTTTAAAGTACTTTTTCACAAATAGAAGGACTATTCCGACTTAACCCCAGAGTGTCATATTATTTAGAAACTTGAAAATATATTGTTAAGACCGAGTTCCTAGAGATGAAAAATTACGTACAATAAATATTACACAAGTTATTTTGTAGAAGTCTCCGTTTCGGTAGTTAAAAAAGCCTAAAAGTTAAAAAAAAACTCAACTTTTATAGTAGCATAGGATATTATATATCAGAAGATATCTGTAAAAAATTTGAAGATATTCTTTAACGTCACTGGTATCGAGTTATAACTTTTCGCGAAGTGTCGAGAAAATATAAATGTACACTTATAAGTCTGACCAAATACGTACAATATCTACTGACACATGTATATTGATAAATAGAAACGCAAAATTTAGTGAATGGCTACTTATGATTATTTAATAGAAATTAATCAGTAAATAATTTAAATAACATTTGTATTTGACCCTCAATTGTTGATATATATATTACGTGGACTATTTATTAATTTATTGAAGACCAGGAAACGAAACGTTGAATATAACGTAGAATGTTTTTTTTCTTTACTTAAAATAAACAATCTTCCTGACCTTCAAGATATTATTAAACAATCTTTTTAATGTTGAAACATTTTTAACAATTGTTAATTTTTAATGTTACAATTATTTATCGAATAGGAAGAAGGTTATTGTTTAAATATGGGCAGTATAACACAAACACTACATAAATATTCATTATTTTACACGAATGAAGTTTAATAGTTGTTAATAAGAAACATATTATTTTCTTAATCTATTTTCCTGATACCAGTTTTCTTTTTTATTTATTTAAAGATTAGAACTTTCGCTTTATGCGGTGGAGTTATAATTCGTCACATAAATATTCATATTGCAAATAAATTTTTAACAACTTTAATTTTATAATGGTTAGATTATCAAACTATGATGTAATTATCAAGGTTGTTCCAGAAATAAAATAATATCGGACGTTTGAAAAAGTATGGAAATGTGAGCTACTACTGATATAGATCAATCTGATAAAGTATATGTATGGTGAATGTATATATAAATGTATACGGAAGTGTACAACAGAATTTTTATCAGCTTATACGTAGAATACCGTTGATAAGTAATATAGTAGAGGGCAAAAAAAAAAGATTAATTTGTCAATTTATTAAATGAAAACATAAAGTATGTATACATAATGCGCATAGAACTTTTAACAAAGGAAAGGTAACAAACCGAAAATAACTTCATTCTTCTCTATTTTCATTGGTATTAAAATTTTCTGATTTCCCACATCAGCGTTCGCAATAATTTAGTAATAAAGTATGGTATATATTAAACTTTTTCAATCGATATTGGTTTGTCCTAATTTGTCCATTTTCCCTAAATTGTAGCAATTTGAATTTTAAGATTTTTTTTATTCTAAAAGCGAGGGCACATGCAATCAACCTCTAAACTGCGACCTGAGTAACATCGTTTTACATGTAATTCTATAACTTTATATACTCTCTACTCTGAACATAATCAATGTATAATGGTAATCACTTTTATTTTTTTTAAGGTGTGACGTTGTAAAATACAACGCACAAGTACATGCACATGGCTTGTATTTACAAGTCATGTGCATGCATAACTGTTAACTTTATTATAGCTCGCGATCGCGTCGCAGGTAGCGAATCCCTCGCAGGCGGACCGAAGTGCACCGATGCACTTTTAAAAATAAACATTGATACCCACGGTATGGGTATGTTTTAGCACGGAGCCGACGAACGACGCGACCGATACCCGACGGTAGTACGCGGACTACGGCCGAGACCCCGGCCGAGAGGTATCGTGAGCCAAGGACCGAGCCCAGGTCGTCTCACGATACCTGGCGAATCCGATGCTGATGTCAACAAGACGGGAGGTTAGGCGGCGTCCTAACCTCAACCGTCACACGTGCTCAGCAGACGACGACGGCTGAGATGGCGCATGGGTGCGCGCACGCCCGAACTACGTACTAGTAGTCGGGAGAGCCAGGGTGCTCCCCCACCTTACACCCGTATACCGGGGAACGCGGCACCGACGGCGACGCTCGTGCGGCACTAGGCGTGGTGCGCGGGGAAGGGGGAAATCACTCGAGCAGCGAGAGTGTTGCGCGCGCGAAGATGCTCGAGTGAGCGACCGTAGTGGGACTATGGGTGGGAGCGCGCGGAGCGAGGGGAGCGCGAGTAGAGTAGGAGTCGCGGTATACCTAATGTATACGGTATACCGCGGCATCTTAGAATGTATATATATAGATATAGGCGGTGCGCGCACACCTATGTGTCGGCGTATATTCTTGTATATAGCGCGCACACATGTATTATTTAATTAATTATTTTAATTAGTAGCGTAGTAATGTTAGATGAAAATATATAGATCCGTCGGTAGAGTTTGGGGCGATTTATATTAGTTTTTAAAGTATGTATATAGTTGTAAATGGTGCTGATATAAATTAAATATTAATTATGTGTGAGTGTGTCGGGAGTAGTCAGTAGTAATTATATAGCCGGTAGGCACGGGGCGGCAGCACCGACTGGGTTACCGATATGGTAATTAAGTATTTGTATTGCGCGCCTTCCGAGTGCCAGTGGATGATTGGTTGTGTGATCGACCCAATAATGAACAGGTTGGTGGTGACGTAAACCACTATTATTGGGTAATCGGCCTTGACGGAAATAAGATCAAGGCTGACTACGCGTATCGATCACGCAATCAACCACCCTAATCAACGCCGGTAGATAAGGAGAATAGTAAGATAGAGCAGGATAGCGATAGGGTGGGGAGGAAAATCCTTAATTTTGGGGATCAAGCCACGCCGCGAGCCGGATGAAGAAGCCGGTCTCGACGATTCGCTACCCGATCGTCCGAGGAGACAGTCGATTCGCTACCCGATCGTCCGACTAGGCAGTCGTATTGAATTATAGTAATTTTGAGGCAACGTAGCCATTTCGTTTTTTTTTTTGGTAGTTTTAGAGTTTGAGTAGAGTAGAGTCGAGTGGAAGGAAGTTGATTAGAGCCGTGAGGAGCTAATTAGGCGAGTAAAAGTTACGGTTAGCCCGACGGGCGGCCGAATTGCTAATATTTATTTTTAATATTATTTTATTATATACCGCCGGACGGAGTGGTGTGAGAGAGGGTGTGCACGTGTGTGTGAGTCGGTCGCGAGTCGCGTTCATTATTGTGTCGGTGCCGGAGTGTGTTATATCTTTTGATTAAAAGTTTGGAATAAATTACGAGAAGTTGATTATTGAATTCGGGAGTGTATTTATTTGAATTTTCCTTTACTCTGAAAGCCGCCGGTTCCGAGGTGGTCAGCCGTCGGGATTCCCTCTGTGACGAGGAGTCGAGGTGAGGATTTGCCGGGTTGCCGAGTTGTTTGTAAAGTAATTATTTCATTTTTATTTAAATATCGCCAGGCGCCCAACTAAATACAAATCGGCGATATATAGCCATTTTCAACGTCGCTACGACGGAACCTCCGTCGGCCTTTAATTTAATTTAATTAGATTTTTCCCGACGAAAAGTAGCGTCGCAAAGGATTAACGTGAAAACTTAAATTACCAACTATTTACAGATATATTTACGACGTTTTCCGCAAATACTGGTGATTTTTACATAAAAAATTAGGAACTATAAAATTTTATGAATATCTAGATGTTAGTTACGAAATTGACCTGAAACGTTATGGACTATCTAAATTGTATGCGTTCAAAAATTGAACCATTATTTTTTCTCTAGATATTTTTAATGGCTTATTAAATTGTAGGCTCGCTTATTAGCTGCTATTTTTACGTCCCACTAAAATTAGATTTTTTTAATAGATGATAAAACCGATAAAACTGTATATTTACGAGATTATGAAAAATCTGAAATACTGTACGCGAGATGTAAAGGAACAAAGAGGATTATTAAGGTAACTCGCAAATTTAGAATTGATATTTTGATTTACCACTTGTATACGTAATAACTAGATTGTTTTACATTTTCGTAAATGAAAATTTGGAATTCAACAGTGTTTAACGTAACAACAGTGTAATTTATTCACGTAATACTAGTGCAGATGAAATACAAAATAAAGATACGAGTTTTAAGGTTTTCATTTTTTAATTACAAAATGTATGTGTGTAATTATTTATTATCTCACCGCGTAACCAAAATTTAAAAATACGAATTTTACAGTGTGCAATACAATTTTCAAAATTATTTGTTGGTGGCGAGAAAAAAAATGTGATGTATAGGTCAATCGCCGAAATTATCTTCCTTTTTTCAGCTTAACTCGGAGGTCACTTTTCCTCGTAACCTACTTAATCGGTAACTAGAAATCTTCGCACAGTCTTTTTTGTATATTTCCTATTAAAGCGTCGAGTATGGGGTTTTAAAAAATTGATATTTTCAGCGAAAGGGCTTCTCTATTTCACAAATAATACAATTTGTTACCTTTTTTCATTTATTAAAGCTGTTTTAATCTTTGAAAAGAAATTATTACACCGAGTTTCATTTCTTAATTAGCTTTAAAATAATAAGTCGGTGAGACATTTTTAAAAGTATATAACTAAACCAGAAAGATGATGATACATTTAAAATTGGTGTATCAATTATTTATAAATAACGTTTCTCATTACGTAAAAATATAACGACAATTTTTATAATATTTCAATTGATATGCCGGTAAATGATTCAGTTCAATATGTTTAATAATTTTAATTATGTCAATTAAAAATAGTGGCCTCGTTGTGCTTTAAATTTAAATGTTTAAATACAATTTTAGTCAAAGTTTGAACATACAAAAATATATAAATACCCTAATTTAGTTAATGACAAGCCTTGATTCTTAAACTTTGTTATTCAATGCTATTCAAATGCTTGACTGTTTATGATTTAAATACTTGAGGTTTAAGAGCTTGAAGTTTATGAATTTGGGATTCTCGTAATTTAGACCAGAGGTTTTAGAGTTGATCCCAACTTGAAACTACCCTTAGTTCATTAATCATTATGTTACAGAAAAATGGTGGAGCTGTAAAGACGATTACATACAATTAAATAATAAGGCTGGTGAAAAATGTACATTAAAATACTTAAGCAGTGACCTGAAAGTATAAACAATTAAAATCAATTAATACCAAAAACCTTCATCAATATTTATTTATTTATTAATCAGAGCAAATTTACTTTACATAACATTTAATAACCATTTTTAAATTATTTCTTACGCAGAACGTTACATCGGTATATTGACTAGGAAAAAGTGCTTCGGAAATATCGATTAAAATATATAAGTAAATTAATTTAAATATTATAATCTAAATTGAAAATTGGAAAAATCGAATTCAAATACTCCAACATATTCTTGTGTAATATTATTTTTTGTTATATATATTCGGTTCTCTTGAATTCGAAGTAATGTATTAAAATTTAAAGTAATACTTAAATTAGTAATAACTTACGACTCAGTCATACGTAATTAGCTTAATCTCCAAGCTTCTCAATATTATAGGTGATAAATCTATAGGATTAAATCTACAAAATGGAAGAGATAAGTCTACTTGTATGTATAGGTATAGGTGTCTGTGTGAATGTGTGTGTGTGTTTCATCATTAGTGTAACAGTATAATAATAATAATAAAATAAACGGAAATGTAACGTCGAGAAAGAAAAATGATAGTGAATATTGGACGAGTGAGCGTTCCCTGATTTATTTATTTATTCTTCTTTCATGCAAATTACATTATTTCATGAAATTTGGAAAATATAGTCCTTCACGGTTGTTCATACTTTTTCTTCAATTCCTGTTTTCCAATTCCCTATATAAACTTTCTTACCTACTCTGCGAAATCTTCTCTTTGCTTAGTATTCGTGTTGTACTGCGCGAAAATACTCTGATCCTTCTTCTTCATTTCTTATTTTCTTTGACTCTTTCTTTGTTTCTCTTTTTTTTTTTATCGCGATACAATTTCTTTCTCTCTTTCTGTATTTGATTTTGGTCGAAATTTATTGTTTTCCTCTTTTATACCTTTTAATTTAACTTTATATCTCTGAGTCGTGAAAATTCCATTAACGGTTCGCTAAACATTCTCATTTAATTGCATCATTCACGCGATATTTCGAACTAATTAAAAATCAAACACTCGTGTATACAGCCTCGAATAAAAAATTATGAATTGTATACTGATTGCACGAAGATTGCGTTACGTGTAACGCAATAAAGATTTTCCCGTGATGCTTCATGATTTCGTATACCGTTTGTCAACATCTGCGCAAGAACTTTGATCACCGAGTTGGTGTATATATATATATATATATATATATACTTTTTAATAAGTTATATTTTACTTTTTGTTTAACGGTAATAGTGATAGGAGTAGTAGTGTATTGTCCTCACTTAGTTCTCTTTCTCTCTCATTCCCCAGTTTCTCCTCTCTTCTTACCGCCAGCGCTATACATGCTGTACTGATTCTGCTAACTCTCTTCCCCTCCCCCCCCCTCCCCCTCCCTCACCACTCCCCATCTGCTTAGTGTATACTCCGAGGTCCTCTTTTCTTTGCGTATATACCTAGTTCTTTCTTTACTCCAGAGATGTAACGGTGTATTTATTTTCTTTTCTTATTGCCTTTTTCTATCGCAATCCTTTTCTACCGTTTTATCTCTTTAAGTCACCTTTTTTTACTAATTATTTTTTTACTTCTCACTTTTACCATCGCTTTTGTACTTCACTTTCTAGCTGTTACCTTGCCTTCTCTTCTCACTTTACCTCCTTAAGCTTATCGTATTTATTTTCCTTCCGTATTTTATTTTCCATGATCTAAACTATTTTAAGTTTACACTGCTCTTCACGGGCTTTACTCGCTTATTTCGCGCTATTTTTTATTTTTATACCGGGAAATGTTACCTTGTTTTTTCTTAAACCATCGATACACAAAACAAACGAGTTATCGAGTATTTTGACAAATAGTCAATCATTCGGTCGCATAAATGTCAAACTAACCGTTCGATCGAATTTTAAATTTGATTTATATACGTTTGCAAAACCGACTAGAAAGTTTATTTGGTTCTTTGTATTTAATTGTGTCGTATTATATAATTCTATTATTCTGGTCTCGATTCCCAAAGTGTTCAATGAAACAGGACCGATAGTTATAGGTATTCGTCCAGGATTTTAGAGCTGATTTAATCTTTATTTTACGGGTGGAGTTGATTCTTATTCAAAGGCAGACTAGGAAACGGTCATTTCTACTTAGCGATTATACGCCCTCGCTAGCAATGAAGGATCACCGGTAGCAGTAAAAGTTACTTACCATTTTTTACGATTTGTGTCACCACCCGGAGTTGAAGAATCCTAGTTCAAGTTGAACATTAGCACACGAAGCGGTTCAAATAAGGGCTCTCGTTTGAGGTAGAAGCAGTATCGAGCTGTCTAAGGGAAGGGCACGTGCCACCGATCCTATCTTCAATCATCTCTGGCCATTTAGGGCCAGAATTTCGGCACTTCTCTATCAGAGAGCGCATCATCGACCATAACCCAACACCAAAATCGTGACTTCTCCCTATTACTTTAGGGTACAATTTAATTTATTTTGATTGTCTAATTTAAACCTCAATCTTTCAATAATTCTTCCTTTTATCAACTAAACAGACATATTTCATAGTAAATTTTACTCCTAATTCAAACATTTTTTTCCATTTATATTAATCATTTTTAAATAAATAACTCATTATTTTGCCTAAAGTAGTAATGATTCTTATAAATAAATTGTTTTGACCGCTTAATTTTTGCGTGTATTAAATTACATTTTAACAAAAAATATGCATTAAGAAACTTAGAAGTATACAGGGGGAAAATATTGTAGTAAATATGACAAAGTCATTCCGTAATGTAGATATATACACTGTTGATAAATTATAAAAACTACTATGTAGTATAATAAAATTTACTACAACTTTTGAAAAGTTTAATAGATATGTAGTATCTTTATATATAAAACAATGTAACTTTTATCAATTGCCAAGTCTGCTTTTCGATTACATAATAATACAAAGTAATTGTTACTAGAACCTTTTTATTGCAAGTATATATTTTATTTAACACGTAACATTTTTGTAAACAAAGACATAGAGTAAATCTATTATCTATTAAAAATAAATAAAACGATATTTGTTTTTCGAAATTGCAATGTTTTTCAAAGTTTGTGTTCGCAGTTAAGTTAATATAAAATAAACGTTACTCGGTGATAAATCGCAAGAAAATGATACTTTTATAAAGTAAAGGAAGAACAGTAATACTTCGACTTGCACATCCAGTCCGTATCTCAGTACCTATTATTTTGTACATTACAAACATCTGCTCGAGTTAAAAACAAAAGTTGATTAAATGTTTTTTATCATGTAGTAATTATCGCACTAAAATATTTATTCTAATAAAATATGTAATAATGAAGTCGAACGTCTTTACCGTTACACACAATCGTATATTTTTCCACACAGTTTCGAAAAAATGACAATTTAATAATTGTCAAATATTCGATATTACATATGCGAAGGATATTGAATAACTTTGCCAACGTAATTACAACTATTATACCTGTATAATTTTGGTGTAATGAAAACTATGTTATATTCTCATTATAAATTCTATCGATGCCAACAATGCATTCAACTTTTCGAAATAAAAGAGATTTTCCCGTATCCTTTTATAGCTTTGAAACTTCAATTCATATCATTATTATTACCATGTGTTACCGTGTCCTTTTGATACCATTCCTTCGAGAAAACTCCTTGATACAACTATAGTAAAGAGTCGTTTCACTTTTATAAAAAGTTTATAACACTTCAGAGGGAAACTATAATTCTTTTATTAGATGTAACTAAGTGTGCGTGAAAATAAAACTCGTTTCATTATAGCGGGTAGCATCTTTCTTCGACACACACACACTCACAAACACACAAACACACACCTGATCAATTGAATTAACTTGATACGAGGTGGTATCAACTTCGCTAATTTGTTTCGTAATAATAAAATAAAAGTTCGTTTACAGTTGTTTGATTCTGTAATTATTAATTTTTCCTTCGATAACAAAATTTTAGTTTATATTTATCGTTTTATCGCTGCGTCGACAAACAAAAATGTATTATAGTTTTGTCATCTATGTTGCAGGTTTATTGACGCAACGCAGTTTATTTAATTATCAATTTCATAATGGTTAAGGTCACTAATGATTTACCGTGTATGCGACATCCTTGGTTCAGGAGTATTTTAACTAAGCGAACATATTATCAATTTTGATGATAGATTCAATGAATCTGACGAGTGGCACCTTCCGTTAATTCATTTTATTACGCTTAACCTACGTTACTGGAGTTATGATAAAAATAGAAAATCATAAACATTTACCACATTTAGATTTACGTTGCGATTTATTCCAGAAAATTCAGATGTATCTCTGTTTGGTAAAGGTTTTCTCAAGCCTCGAGCGAACGCGAGCAAAACGGATATAAAAAGGCTAAGAAACAAGTTCAGTTGATACCATTTGCTTTAGCTATCTCAATATTTTTTAAATGCTTTAGCTTTCAAAAGAGTTTATTTAGATTTCACGAGAACACCAAAGGATTTAAAGACATTTTATTAATCTTTATAGAGAACTCGGAGGAATTATCCGGTATTTTAAAAACGCTTTTATTCATCCGAATTCTTTCGTCGCGCTGGCAAGTGTATAATAATAAAACCATGGTACATTGTTTTACGTCTAATAATAATTTGTGCACCGCAATTTTGAGATAAGCCTCATTAAAACACAGGTCAATAAATAAAATTCGTTGGGAAATAATTGTAATTATATTTGAGCGAGTTAACATCAGATTTATGAAACCCGTAAATTAAATGGATTTTAGGTTATAACAGTTGCGTGTGTATATGTATATATATCGTAAACGGCAAAGTTGGTGAAGACTAAAGGTAGACTCCTCTTGTTTTTTCTTACGACTAGTAGAACCAAACTGTTCCGGTGTCCTGGAGAGCGACTCCTTAATATAAAGCTAGAGTACGTCTTTGAGGCTATAAACGACGCCCTACTATCAAGATAGTTCTACGAACTTGCACTCGTTCGGACTTTGGTTTCTTTCGCTCTGTTTCTCAACTAAAGCAGTCTAGTCGGATCTATACCTCTTAACCATCAAGTTACATCCTGGTACTACTGGGTTGGGTTATTGGATAATACCAACAAACTCCGCTCTACACTGAGATAAATGAATATTTGAGACAAATAAATATTTCTTAACTATTAATACATTATGTATAATTTTTATAACATAAATATAAATCCTTAGTGAGTTAACAGTTAAAAAATATTCATTTGCCACAAATACTCATATCTCTCAGTGAGCAGAGGCCTGTTAGCTTAGAAAACCTCGGGGTATAGAGTAATATTTAAATTATTTTGAAAGTTAGCTACATTCACTAACGTAATTAACATTATTTACAGAATAAAAATTTTACCTTACATGTCTGCTGAGATATAGTGAGGCTAAAATTATATATTACTAATATTACGTAGTAACCAAAAAATGGATTGTCGACCTTACATGTTTAAGATAACACTAGTTGCATTGTGCACTATTCTAAAATGCATTTGCCTCCTCCGTGGCCATTTGACATTCTTCATTACGTAACGTTTCGAATCGATAAACTAAATAATTTACACGTGCTTACACTTAGTACGATTAGAATCTCTACAATTCTTTGATCAATAAAATCAGTACAATTAGGATCATTGATCGTTCGATCAATATAAAAACACGCTCGAGGTCTTTAATACTCTTGATTTGTTAAGAAGTTCAGGGTATACCATTTGAGTTACCCACAAAACACTCATACATGCTTTATATACCTATAATATAATAGTGAATGTCTTTATTTACACTCTTTGTACTGTTTTTTCTTTATACGTAATTTTGAATTTTAAATTATCTTATTCTATTCTAACATCTACATTTTGTTCATCCCAATTGGCATATTCACCATGAGATTAGAACGGTATGACCTCAATGATGCTCACATTGTAATTGAACTTATTTATCCTTCTTTAACCTGTCAAACACACGAAAAAATTAACAAATAACTACTATCAGGCCGGTCCATATTGAATCGACACCTATCAAACAACTAAATGTAATTTATTATTCAAATATATCCCTGGTATAAATCGAAAACATTTAACAATCATTTTGCAGGTATGATAAATTGTTAAAAAGTATAAACGTACTGCTAGCTCAATTCTTACATAAAGTGATGGAATGGTTTTTCTCGCATTTTTCTTGCATTTTTTATATTAAAAGATTTTAAGCTTTTACAAAGCAGTTAACGCTTCAGGAAAAATGCTCGCGGAAAAAATGCCCAAGAAGCGTCGACATTTTAGGAATTTTGTAACCCGCGTTCAATTTAACTTCTCATTGTATCGCACGAGTTATACGTTTTATTATATATTTATTAAAAGCAATTTACTTTTGTTTATCAAGTGACTTCTTTAATTTTTGTAAACAAGTTAAAAAATCGTTCAGTACCCAATTTATAGATAGATAAGTAATCGACAGAGTATTATTTGATAGACTATTTAAATTTTAATTTTACGAAAAATGTGACGAATTAGGCATAGTAATATTTAAGCATAGTAATTAGTTTTCGACAATAGAGTACAACCTAATGAGGATAGTGAAAAACCATCGAAATGTCTATAATTACATTTTATGCCTTGAATTCGTATATGTTTAATACCTGGTTACTACAAGACCAAACATTTTTAACATTTCAATTTTTACTAGAGATATACATGCATAAATACTAAACGAAAAAGTATATTCAGTAATACGCAATTTTAGTCCTACTATACCCCAGTTTCCCCTTCTTCTGAACCCTCTAGATATATCCTGATGCTTCTGGATTGGATGACATATCCACCATCCCAATCCGCCGATCCATTTATACAATTATCGATCTTGCTAAGAGTTTAATGAGTCCCTTCCGAACGAGATCGAGCCGTCACTATTCCGTCAATACGTGGCCATAAAAGAACCTTTTCCATTGTGCCAATCGCGTCGTACGCATTTGTATATTGGTATAATCACACTCAATTATTACATAACTATTTTTATTGATAACACAATGATTACTAAATAAGTATTATCTAATGTCACAGATTTCAATCTAACAAACATATCTAATATTTATAATTCTATAATTCGATGTGTTTGCTGTCACATAAATAATTGTTGTAGATATTGCATGTTCTGTATTAGATGAACTGTACATCGTTCACCGTCAAAACACATCGTTTAGCAGATATTACAAGTGAATTCATAAGAAATATTTTACAAGACTTTAAAAGTTGAATAATAACGATCAGCTGTTCATTATCCTTACACTTTATTAGATTGAACAACGGTATTGAATCACCTATATACGACGAAACTTTTCTACTTTTAATTTTGGCATCGAGCATGCTCACGTGAAGTTATACAAACACGAATTCCGAAAATTAGGATTATAAGGTGATTAGCGAGTAATTTACCTATAAATTTGAAATTTAAAGGATTTCGATGGATATGGTATTTGGAAAAAGCGCTTGAATTAATGGAGGACACATTAACGATTTAGTGACGCAATTAGGGTCATAAAAAGATCGCTCACTTCGTTAAGGTGTAGTCATTCTTCCCTAAGTACCAATTTCAAATGAATTCGTGATAAACAATCGTGTCTAGTGAACCATAAGTATTTTATTGTCACGGTTATCTCATATCATGATGCTATATTTCACGCTTTCTGTCTAGAACACAACTTTGATTGCAACTGATACATCAGACTAAAAAGATACTTGAAACTTTTAGTAACGATGCCAAACAAAGACAAAGAAGAAAATGTAAACCCAGACTTTTATTAATGATCGGAAAGATAATGGTCCATAGAAAAGGAACGTAAAATAAACTTTATGAGGAAAACAATTGTAACAAATTTGTTTGAAAACTCGATACTTATTGGAGCACATATTGAAACTTATCAAAACTTCCAATGATAGACTTACATACACGAGATTTTTCTTCCACGTATCTCCTCTACAAATAACAATTCCATCGATACAAACAAGTTAGAGCAAAAAAAAATGTACGTATGCTCATTATACATGCAAACTAATGTTCCTTCGTAATCACCTCCCCCGACTTCCAAACTTTCTTTTTTCTTCGTACGTGTTCTTAAGCTGTTGAGTAATTCATTTAAATAGAAAAATGGTCGATATTTATTTTTACATTTTTGAATACGGAGGAAAAAGTCCGTGAACGGGAGTTGACAGCCGCGAAACTAGACGTCAACCCCACCCGTTGCTCGGTGCTCGGTGCTTTTCACAATTTTTGTTTTATTAATCAATATTATATGCATGCAATCTAAATTATAATATCTCACGAATTTTAAATCGCGTTATATTTACAATAGATTTTTCTATTCTGCACTGACGATCAGCGTTAGGAATACGCATATATTTTTTCATTAATTATTATAGATTCTCTTAACGATATTATTGAACATAAACTTATTAAAAATTCTGATTAAAAAAAATATGGCATAACATTTTTTAATTTCAAGCGAATGCCAAAATAGTTGTGCTGAATTTTTACTCCCTGTATTTTTATACTCCCTCGGTGGCAGTTTTACTTAACTACTTATAACCTCCACGATGTATATTTTTTCATAACGTATACCTACATTTTTTCGCGTTCTTTATTTTGAAACTATGTAGATTTGACATTAAATCTATATATTGTTATACGTACATATTTGATTTACCGCTATTCAATCGAAATATGCGTTAGATACACAGTCTGGTATAGGTTATTATAAATATTGTTCATAGTGTACAACAAAATATTTTATGAATACATTTTTGTTTTCTTTAACTTTAAGCGTATTATACTGTGCAATAAATAATAAATAGATTGTTTAAATAGAATGGGCAAAAATTAGAAAAATAGATGAAAACTGTACTCATGTTTATCCTCCCAAAGTTTGAGTCTAGTTATGACCTATCAAAATCCTACTAAAAACAGATAAGTAGAAAATATAATAAAATCGAATTTATTTTTGTAAATGTTGGAGATATTACATAAATCAATTGTAAATCATATGGAAATTTTAGACACCTGAATATGTAAGAATTTTTAAGCTGACAGCTCGCAGCATGTTGAAAACATTAATTTGAGGTTATGTTCATTCTAATAATTATTAAGAACATGAACAAAAGAACGTTTCACCACAGAGTATTTTACTACCAATTTTACCTAGATTTAAGATTGAAATTTTTACTAAGCATAGTCATGATAATAATAATAATAACAATAATACTAACAATAATAATAGTGAAAGTCGTACTTGAATATATATTTAATGACAAAATTAATGGTAAATTATTAATTATTAAAATATTTTTTAATTCTTGGACAGTAAGTATCCGATTTCAGATAACATTATAAACTTATATTATTCAATGCACCAACTATTCCCGTGATAGTATTTCATGATCAGAAGTTATCCTTCAAAGTTTATCTATGAATATTCCTTATACCTTAAACATATAATCCTAGACAAGAATTAGAATGCTAAACATAGATTTTCTTAAAGAAAACAAGTTTAAAATAAAGTCGCTTATATTATACACAACGATACAGTCGAGAACATCAATCTTCTTTGGTAAAATATTAAAATCTAATTTAAAACCCATTAAAATCGTTAAAGTTGGATTAATAACCGAATGACAGAGAAAATTCTTCTGCTCGTTATTTTTTACATTTTCATCCACTCTTACAGTATTGGCAATGTATAATATTATACTATATTAAAAATGGTTGAATTTATGAGTCAATAAACTTCCTTTTGGATTAGCAGTTAGGCAGACACTATCAACACAATGGATCCCACAGGTCCCGTATATGTGATTAATGAAAAAATGTAACGGCGAATCCAGGAGTCGTTGTCTAGTCACACTGTCTTACCGAACGTGTGTATATGTATATATGTATATATTCATACGTGGGTGTAACCCCTGCACGTATGGCTCATGTCGCGCGCCACCACTGCAATCTCTTGGTGTGGCTGGCCTCTCGCGACGCCGATAAGGCAGGATCCTGTTGACAATGCCAAGCTCTACCTCGTACACCTACTCCCCGTTCAATTTATCAACGCCATCGCAGTGACGATTTTTGACGATTCTTTTCAAGATTTCTCTGATATTTATGAAAATTATACTTTTCACTCTTCTCTTTCAATTAATAATATATATTTTGACGTATATACACTATAATTTTGTGCAACATTTTTATTATAAGCAATTTTACAAAACCGTACGTGGTAAAAGTTGCGTTATCGTGCAGCAATTTCATACGTGGTATAGGTATACGCGCACTTGTACAAAAATTGAAAATGCGAAATTTATTGGAAAAAAGAGGAGATGAAAAATATTTTAATTAATTTAAATAATATATGATATACAAGCAGCGTGTTCTACAAAGTGCAAGCAGATAGTTCCGAAGGATGCAATTATATGCATACCTGTAGATGCGATAAGCATAAGTGGGATAAGAGAAACGATAATATATATGCATGCGAGTATTTAGTTGCAGTGTGAATGACCGAACTGTATATACCGTTAATTATTCGGTATCACTTGATGGCAATTAAACTCCGTTAGGATGGTTACGGCATTTGTATACTTATAAATGGGTGTTACCCTGTATAAATCTGGAAGTTAGAAAGTTTATCACAATCTACTACCGTTGTCATTCATAACCCAATTTTAAGTTCTAACTTAATTACATTACTCGGTTAATTTGTAATTTCAAATCTGTGTCTGATCTCATTCCTGTACACTATACCTTGTAACGAATGTTATTTTGTTAAAAACCAATTATGTATCTATCCTTCCACCACTGCTACCACCATCCTCTCCCCTACAAAATATATTTTCGAGTATAAATATGACTAATCGATAACAAAACAACTAATCAATATACCTATTAATTTATCATACAATTAAAACACTGTATTTTTTGTATGTATCTAATACAGCGTGATATCTTTTAAATGTAAGAGTTATAATGTAAAGTTTTAAAATAGTGTAATTTTTTTATATTTCCAATGCAGCATGATATCATTGGAAATAAGAAAAGCGATGCAACCTACATTGGTGAAAACTACATAAAAAGTGATAAAATGATAAAGAATTTTATATTTTTTAAAAATTAATATCTCGATATAACTTTTATCACACCGTGCTATTTACTTACCAATTTATGACGAGTGTATTAATTTTTAATAAAATGTTTCAAACAATTTTATTAATTACTAATAACGATTTTATGTATAGAATTTGGAAATACGATCTAACTATTTCGTATATTCACGCTAATCCTTTTCCTATCCTAATTATTCTGGAATCGTAATTTATTTATTTATCTAAGCCAGTATAATTTACAGACAGTAAATTTCTATTCTAGATACATTCGTATAGTCACAAAGTTACACGGTACAAAGTTGTTAAGGGGCCAAGTCAAATTTATAATTCTGTACGTGTATCTACTTAAAAGTTTTAAATTCTTTTAAATTTTTAGACAAAAAAAATTTAACTAACTTATTAATAGCAATTTGTTCCTTGATCTAATTCTGATGCTAAGCAACCACGCATTTTGATCATAATGCATTTGCCACAACATATTTTAGGAACCAGTTGACCGAACGGCTTGAAATTTTGACACAATCAATAAAACATTATTCTCATTTATTTAAATAAAACAAGAATTATCATTTTGCATTTGAAATATTGTTTAACAAATTATTAAAATGGCGTTGTAAATAATTGATTGTAAGTAAAATATAATTCTTTTGCATATTCTACTTAATTTGGGTGGATTAGAAAGACGTTTTATTGATTGGAGTCAAAATGCCTTTCTATTAGGTCAACGTGTTTTTGGAGATATCCGGCAGCAAGTACATTATGGTTAAAATTGATGGTTATACGGTGCATCAGTATCGGTTCAAGAAATATTGTTAACAATAAATTACTTAAAGTTTGTTTAAAATAATATAAAAATATTCCGCTTTATAGAAAAGAATTTAGATTTATTTTATGAAAATTTAAAGGTCACAAATTAATGTTTATTTGATTATTATTCTCAGATCTTCTATCAGTGATCAATCTCAAGTAAAATATGAAATATAAAAACATTAAGGTACGTTGCAAGATAAATAAGTTTTGTTAAAATGTCGAAAATGTAGATAAACGAAACAATAGGTATCAAATAATTTCCTTTACAAGGCCTTCTACCGGCGAAAAACTTGTCGACCCATGTCTGAACTCCATCATCTAACCCCTGTATCTGGTTTCAACATTTAAATTAACAATATGTCACTTCACAAACTTGTAAATGTAAATACATGAAATTTAAATAATAAATCTAATTTAAATATCGAGCAGTAATAAATTATGAATATTTTGCAGCTGAATAAAATAAAGGAACCAACTATCTACTTCCATTTATAAACCAAACGTATCATTTGTAATTTGTGAAAATTAATTCGACGCGGTATATTTTTTACTGAGTCAAATACGAAAATTTAGTTTATAATTAATTTACAAAAATATTTTAACGATATTGTACTTATACTAAAATTGTTCGGTAAATAATTTTCTACGTATTATCAAGGTTCATATATCCTTATAGAGATTGATTTTAAATCAATATGATGTCATCTACACTTACTCAACGTATACATTTTTAAACGTTTGCACTCGTTTGCACCTGTTATCTACTTACTTCTTGTTGCACTCTATTTTACACGTTTTCAATTTTGCTCGTACGTAACAAATTCAACGAAACTATCATTTGGAACTATAATTTAGTGAAATACCGAATTTCCGGAGTTTTTATTCAATTTTTTATAGTGTTTCCAAAAGTTATTGTAAAACATTTTACTTCGCTCTTACATTTCCAATATTACTATAACTAGTTAAATTGTACGATTCGCAACATTTATAGTCCTTCGATAATTACCATTTCAATTCGAATTTCAATAAAATATGCATATGCATCCAAGTTATTGTGAAATTGTAAATTGTTTACCACACCCAAGATTATATTACGCTGCACCGTGGGGTTCGTAAAATTAATACACGGTATAGACGTGGATATTTCCAGCATCGATACCAGATAAAAGTATAACATTTATTATTTCGAATAGGAATGCGAACTATCTCCTCGGTGCATAAGATGTTTTGCTATCCTTAACAGTAAAATTTTGATGTTTCAACGTGAAACATCGACTGACGGCGCAAGGGAGGAGAAAGAACGTTAGTGCGCACGCCCATATAGACGCCGGTAAACGCTTCAGCGCATGAACCTGGAAATTTTTTCGCTTATTTGAAGTGTCGTGCAGAATATCAACAGCAATAACACGCTTCAAAATTTAATCCCAAATATTCGAGATGCAAAACGTAACAATGTATACCTATATAGATATAAATACGTACATACGTATAAACGCGCATACACACATCCATATACACGTACACACTTCTACTTTTGCGTTTGACATTATACGCATAGATATGTATATTTATGCAAACAAATATTATTTACTGCGTGATTGTTATTGACGACGAATTGATTTTCGAGAAATAAGTTATGATTTGCGACCTTTTTTTTATACCAACATTTTATTGAGACGTTTTTTTTAACGGTGTCTCTTAATTTCCCCAATGGCGTATTCGTGATTGATAGTCGCACGTGTTAACTTTTATTTATATTGTTTACAATTACTCATCTTAAATGGTTTAAAAAACTGGAAATAATTTCGATTATATGTAATTGTAATTATACATTCTAACAATCGTTTATCAGATTTGTGGTTATAAACGGTCAAAAGTACACCTTAAAATTGTTAGTGTTATAATAAATGAATTTTTAATGTTTTTTTATTGAAAAGTCAAATAGAAATTTGAATTCGACTAAAAAAATTGTATCTCAAATTTCGATTTACGAGTAATTTAATTTTTAAAGTATATAAAAAAACTTGGAAAGTGAAAATTCACTATTATGCAGTCAAATGTGCCAACAAAACTGAAAGAGATTCGGTACATTTACCAGCAACTATAGAAAAAAATCTACTTTTTGACTCGAAAGTGTCAGTCAATATACAAGTTAAAATTGTATGTATTATAAAAAATTTGCTACTGCGAAATAAATGGAATAATTTAAATCGTGAATGCTGGAAAGCATATTGCGCAAGTTGAAATAGTAATTTATAACAAGTTTATAAATATATGATCACGTCAGGAAGTACAATGAAGAATTTTTTTTTCTCTCAGTAGAATAAATTAACCGTCGACTTTTAAACTTCTAAAAGATCATCTGTTAACTTTTATGATGGCAAAGATTTATAATCTTTAGCTATATTAAATTTATTGCCATAAATACATCTTCTAGAATTACTTGCAAAGTATAGTTAAAACATTCCTCTTGGTAAGTGTGAAACTTATTTCTCCTATTTCTATCGCATGACCACATATTTTTAAAAACAGGGTCAACAAATCTACGTGTGTAGAGAAAATGAAAATATTTTAAAACGAAAGTACAATTACCGAGCCGTACAATTATATTACAAAATTATAATGACTATACGAACATTTTACTTTCGTCATGCATATATATTATAAAACGGAATAATTTCTATATACATAGTGCAGAGTGTAACACGAGAATAATTCGGTAGATCCAATTGAATTTCAATTCACATAATGTTTATTCAATACCCATTGTTTAATTAAATGATATTGTATTTTCTTATACACGAAAAAAGTTGCTTACTCCAAGTATTAAAAATTCTAAACAGAGCAGAAGTAAGATAGTCGATAGTTGGATTAACCAACCTGATTGGTAGTAATTCGGTTATGCTTAGGATAGCCAATTTCTTAGGATGTTGGAAAAAAATAGTTAAAAAAAAAAAGATTATAAAGATAGTTACGTCGTGCAATCGAATTTTTAGATCAATTACTTTATATTGGATGTAACAATTATTGATTTTTTCCTTACAACAGCCAATTAATTGGTAACAGATATTAATTAAATTGTTGAAAACGAAAAAACAAAACAATTTTCTGCAGTTTACCACGTGATATAGCAGATAATTATTAAGCAAAAGTATAAATTACTTCAATTGTTTTAAATTTAAAATAAATTCCATTCTTCTATCACTTGTAAACCCCATTACTTATTATGTTTCTATTACTTTCAAGCGATAACGCTTTAAGCGATTGATTCGTCGAACTCGATAAATTTGTACACAAGTTAGTAAGTTTAGCGATTTGTAATAGTTATCGTAAAGATGATTATTGGTTTCTAAAGTAGCGGTCGATTGCTCATTTGAACTTATCAAATAGTTATAGTGACCATTTGTAACGCTCAATGTAAATAAAAGTGAATTAGCAGTATTAACGATATGAAATAGTTAATCTAACAATTTTATTGGTTAAAACATTAGATTATAGTTATTTTGAATATTTAAAAATCTTTGGCATAGCTATTTTATATTGATAAATCTAAGTACTCATCTTCCCATCAGCCTTTCGAAGTAACCAGTTGTTTAGCCTAACTTTCTTTTCTGTAAAAAAAAAACTGAGTTTGTGCATTAAATTTGTAAAGTGAAAACTGCAAGTGCAACGTGTAACATTCTTCCCTAAAGATAAGTATGCTGAAAAGTTAAACTTATTCTCCGACGATGCGATAGATCGATAAAGCGTTGCAAAAGATATTATCAACGAAGGTATCAATCCCAGTGGTTTATCACTTCATATAATAAATCAACCGAAAAATCGAACCTCAATCTTGAAAATCTAAATTGCATAACTAGGATAGAAGAAGGAGAGGTTCGCAAGAGACACAACGCGTTGCGGTTAGACCGTTATATTATAGTTATATATACATATAAAAGTGACGAAAGTTACAGCTAGATTTTGGTTAATATCCTGGATGTATGGATTTTTGAGTAGTAAAAGGAGATAAAGAAATGACCATTAATAGGTTGAGAGGCCAGGGAGCTATAAAGAAAAATAGACGTAAACTCAAAAAAGGTGGTAGGAGTTTTATATCGGGGTCATAGTCCCGTCTATATCCGTTAATACCATTTGATTGATCTATCATCCATCGGACTCTGCTCAGACTACACATGTGCGTATTCCTGAAGAAGGCGAAATCTTGTCTTCTCGACGCGCTCACTACTCTACGAGTTAGTCCGCACATAAAAACATCCATTAAACCGCTCGTATAAATCTCTTCAATACATATACCCCAGCTCCACGACCAACATGAAACTCTGTCGAAAGCCCGGAGACCGTCCACCAGATATACGCGTATATATATATGTATGTATATATGTATATAGGTATATACGTATGTGTCCGTGTCTCTCTGTGTGTGTGTGTGTGTGTGTGTGTGTTTTTGTATATAGAAAAAACGAGAGAGAGAGTTTTCCATTTTTTTTCTTCAAAACTTTTTCTGCGTCCTTATCAAACGATTTTTAGGTGTAGCAAAGTCCTGCTAGATGCACAAGATTTAATCACGAGTGCGGTCTACCGTAAATCATAACAATAAAAAAATAAAGTAACAAGAGTCTTTTCCTGAAGAGTAGACGTCTGCGAGTTTTTAATGCGCGAAAGTGGAAGTATATTTTATCCAAGAGATAGATCGTAGATGAGAATCATTCTTATCTCCAGAGCAGTTTACGCTCTTATCCTCGAGAAGGTCTCGCTTCCTATATTTATTAAGAATTTCAGATACTATTTGTTACAGAATAATGGAATATATAAATGTCACCTACTTTTCTCCTCATTATTGTACATTTGTCACCTGCCACTTGGCAAGTAATTTTAAAAACGTGCACAAAAAAAGGGAATTGCATCTTATTTATTTCGAAGACGCGGCTCGACTAAATTATTCGCTTAACAATTTGAATTATTGTTCAGTAAATTCAATCCTCGGGTAATTATTAGTTAAATGACACATTTTAAATGGATCAACCTATTTTTAGGATCAAATGCATTTATATATATATAATATATACTTGTGAAAACATGCACGTATATATATATGAACACTCGTCCACGAGAACATGTATACCCAAGAGTGGTACTTATGTTTAATCACGTAACTATTAATACACGTAGGACGCATTATCAAACTTCATGGAAGAACAAGTTGAACAAGTGTATGTAAAAAAAATTGTTCATCGGATAGTTTCAATGTAGTGGAGTAAAAAAAATTCGTATTTTGTTGTATACAAAGTGTAAACAAGTAAATATAGTCTATTCGGTTATAAGTAATTGAAAATAACGTTACGAAGAGTTCAATTCCATTCTCGTGAAACCATAGTTTGGAATTGGTAGTATTATAAATGACAAAGTTTTCCACTACCATCCATTACTTTTCAGTATTACCTCCTATTTACCGAAATAGAAAATGATCGATCAACCTATAAGGCACTCTCTTTCTATCTATCTCTCTCTCTCTTTTTCTCTTCTTCTCTGGTATCGGTATAAAACTATGAAAGGCAACACAGTATCTTTTCTATTGCCAGTAAATAGCATAGTTTAACTTTCTTATCCGCCTCCTAAACTGAAACATTGTCCTCTTCGAGTATCGAATAAATGCATTCTTATTAAGATGTTATATATATACTCTGTATAACTTGCGCACGCATAATCACTATAACAAGTAATTACAAATGTTTTTGTCTTTGTTCTACATGGTTTACAACAATGTCGTCTGCACTAACTATTATTTTGATTTTTTAACTTATACACTGATGAAAGATGTCTATACTAATTCACTTAAGAATTATGAATTTTGTACAGAAATTCTCATACTATAACTTGATAAAAAGTTTCCCAAGGAAGATTCAAAAGTTTATTTTTGTCACTCGAAATCTTGTAGCTATCTTTTTTTTTCTTGCATAGTTAAATAAGTTTCTTCCTCGTACATTCCAGTGACATATACTTTTTTATCTGCACTTTTTGGCACTTTCAACATTTTAGGCACTACTATCTTGGATTAACATTTTTCCATTTCTTTAAAAGCTTGATTTACATGTTCTTTATTCTACTTGCAACTTGATCTTTTATTTTTTCCTTTCCTTTTTGCAGTGAGAAAATTTCTAAAAGAAGATTAGCTACTAAAATGCAGCGAACAAAATCTTTGTTGTAATTTATAACTTGCTATCTCGAAATAATTAAATTATATTTATACTTATCCAGTTTCAAATTAATTTTCGATGCGTATCTAGTTGTCATAACTTTTATCGACTCAACCTCAATATAAAAATGAAGGATTTTTTTGAGATTTTTAATTAACACATCATGTGATTCATTAATATTGATAATGTTTTTGTATTATCCACGCAACGTTTATTAAGAAGAAATATTTAGTCGATCTTGGTGAATAAACCGTGATTATACGTACAATTATTGTAGGAGCTCATTTTATTTTTACAGTTAATAACATTTTACTGTTACTACTCGTCAATACATTTAAAGTTTGACCTTTAAAGAACGGGGCAAATAATTGTTGTTTTCACTAAAGAGGATGTCTCAAATCATCGGATCAATAATTTTAGACACCCCTAACGACAGATGGTCTATATATGGACTATCCTCGTTTTCTAAAGTTAACATTACGTTCTCTTTTTATAAAATCGTAGTATCATCGAGTCGTAGCACTTATAACAGTAAAAACAGAGATAATTGAAAACCATAAAAAACTTTTTGTTTAATTTATACACCAAAGTTGAATTATTAAGATGACTACCCTTACTATATTAATTCATATAATATATTAACCTGCAATGTTTAGATGGAAGTCCTCCATCCTCATCAGGCTATAGATATTTATAAATATAATCAACATTTTACACACTTGCATTTATCTGTATATATATATAACATATAATGTAGTATATCTACAGCATCTTTAATGCGTCGATTTATAATAAATTAAAAACATGAGTTGCGGTATTACAAAATTAGGTTACCTTTCTTCTTTAAATTGTCCATATACAACATTATACTATTTTTCATAAATAAATATATAAATAATTTAATAAGCAAAACATAACATCATTATATTGTGAATGTATTGACGAATATAGAAAGTATAATGTTATTAACTGTAAGACTTAAAATTAGTACCTACAATAATTTAATGTATAATCAAATGTATTCGCTTTGTAAATAAAGATATAGCTTGAAGAGGATGATGAAGAGACATCGAAACGTCGCCATCTAATTATAAATGTGGTTTATTCACCAAGATTGACTAAATATTATCAAAATAAACAGATAACATTAACTAAAGAAAAAGCAGTCACTAATAATTTAAATTAACAAAACTCAATTATTAAGCTTATTAAATTCAATATATTTCAATGCATTTTTAAATGTTATGTAGTTGTAAATTTATTTTGCAAGTGATTTTGCCTTAATTGCCACAATACTAACAGTAATAATAATAATACAATATGTTCTAAAACATTATTTTTCTACTGGTAGTAACAGTTAATAGTTGAACTAAATGCGGTGAGAATAGACAAGATGAATCAATTATTTATAGTAACAGCGGTGCTTTCGGTAAACAGTAAAACGTTAACTACAGAGGTTGTGAGGTTTCTAGCGTAATTATTATCATGAAGTCTCTTTAAGAATCGCTAAACATTCGGAGAGTGTATAAATTTAGTAAGAACAATCAAAATCCACAATCGATGTAATATATGTAACCTTTGTTCGTGATCCGTTTTACCTTTTTTTCACTGGTAGGCGCCTGTAGGCGTGTAGTAAATGGTTTGTTGAAGCTACAAACTCTACACTAACTAGAAGCCCCATTTGCACCACGAAAGAGTCCTGACGTGACTTGCCAATTCTCGGTATTCACGTACTCAACGTTTCTGTGGTGCCCGCAGGTACATTTTACCGTTGTTTCAACTTTGAATTTGTACCTCCGCTTACATAGCATTTAAATTTTCGCGATCCATTCGCTAATCCCTTTCGTATCAGTTACGCCAAAGCTGTTTTAAGAGCCTCATCCTCTCTAACAACACCTTTGACAATTATTCTACACCCAGAATACATTGTACATTCAAAATATATTTTTCTCTGCCCTTTTACTTTTTCACATAACCCTTAAAAAGTAGATGTTTAACAATCAAGTTTCGGCGTTTCAAAGTGGAAGATATACGCGCTTGTTTCAGTTTAGTTTGCTTCGTTATATTTAATTTGATTCATAAACCTCCTCCACAAATATATAGTAAAATAACCGAATAAATTCTCTAATTCTCTCGTGAAATTCTTAGATCAATAGATCGACAATGTAATAACTTATGCGAAAATATGGTACTTAGTCATTCGTTAAAATTATTTCCTTTTTTTCTTTCCATTTCCTTATCTTCGCTAATACACCGCTTTAAAAAATCTTCTTCGTAGCACACATCTTCGATTCTGCTGTCTTCACTGCTCTTCTCATTCGTATCACCATCATTTCCCTTATAGTCACTTCCGCTATCTCCACTCGAATCCTTACTTTTCTGTCACTACTATCATCAATACTACTCTTTCCAAACCAATCAATTCACTACTCTCATTACTTCACCGGTTCATCGCTCAAAAAATGGTATTAAGAAAAAGGGATGCCCATAAATGTGGAAACGTCGGGGAACGCATAAATCATTATACGCATATAGCTCGTCTTTTACTTTTAATTATTATAATTTACTTATAAAAAGAGTTATTTTGGAAAATTAACAGTCAAACTACAAAGTTTCATCTTTAATATTGCACGACAAGAAAAAAATACTAATAATTTTAAAAAGTTACTAATTCTAAATAGATTTTACGTGAATATATTCGACTTATCAAATACGAAATTTAGTGATGATTACCACACATACTAATAATCTGTAGAGTACAAGTAATTTTTTATTTATTTATATTTAAAATGAATATAAAGTTTTTAACTTAATCTACAAATGTAATCAATATTTCAGGTAACATTTCAGGTAAAAAAATTATTTCTTTTTATAAATAGTTGAACATAACCCAATATGCAGCTTAAAGATGTGAATTTGGAAAGGAAAACTCATTTTTCATTAAAAATTACAAAAACTGTAAAAGTTAGTTTTTTAAAATAATTTCAATATTACTAATTATTCATCTTTTATACAATTATTAATATCTATAAAATATTATTTTACATAGGTAGGGACTTCATTTTTATTTAATTTATTATGTATAAACATAATTAATATCCCTACAATATAAAATTACTATTATAATATACAAAGCAATTATAATTATAAAAAATAATTATTTATTTTTAATGGGTATAAATTATTTATATTATGAAATACAATTTCAATAACGCAATAACCCAATAACCCAATAACCCAAAATGAATTACTCCTGAAAGATTCATTCTGTTAATTACATATTTTATCATTTTTTAACGATTTATAAAAAAAGAATTTTTTTTTTGGGGGGGGGGGGAGATATAACGAACAAGAATTTTTTTCTAGAGTTTGAAACCGCATTTACAATAATCGGAAGATTAAACTTAATACAACACACTGTGATTTAGGTTATTTGTAGAATATGTGTCGATACTATGATCTATTTAACCAAAATGCTGGATTTTCAAAATACAAAGACGCATTTTAGTTAGTAATAATTTCACCTAATTACTATTAATATTACTTTCCTTTACGTATCATTTCATTAAACGTTCAGTAATTATTTATAACACTTCCAATAAAAATTAGCGTTTATTTTCTCCATGTGACAGTATATTTATATGTATATGTATTCCGTGAGTATTCTTCTGTACACTTTTATTATAATCAAAGTTATTAAATTTTGGTAAATGTAAATAAATATAACTTAATAAACATAATATTATTTATTTATACAGATTTTGAAATTAATAAGATATTTTAATAATTAAAAACACTTTAACCTTAATTAAGTATGATATTACTGTCCTTTGTCCAAACGCAAGGGATATATAAATAATTTTATTGCAATATACCATACCACTGGAACATAACAATTTGAGTAAATATATTTAATTAATAATAAATAATTCGAAAAGTGAATTTTAATTCAAAGCTCTTTTTGCCCATTCTCTGATACATTTACTCTTTCTTGAATTATTAATACTTCCTCATTAAATTTTCATTTTTAATAGAAATCCTTTAAACTTCCTACAATTACAGAAACAATCAACTAAAATGATTATTACGTCGTATTAACCATATAATAACGTCGGGTTGTGGCATATTTCCACCTCCACGCCGCTCAATAATTCGATAATTAATCATCCGTCGACAAATCAACACGTACAAGCGTAAATGACAAGCCGCTTGCACATTGATTACATCTAGCTATAAGAAAATTCAGTTCACGTTTTCTCTTTTCAATTTTTATTCTTCATTTTCTATTCTTTAATTTTTATTCTTACAGCATTATTGCTATTGTCAAATAAAGAAATTTAGCATTTGGTTCATGCGTCACATATTACAGTGTTGTACCAAAACCTTTTATATGGGGAATCGATTTTAAATTAAAGGATATAATTCTTCGACTAAACAGATGGATCTTTGTTCTACACAAGTCCAAAGAACAAAGATGTATGAGTTTTTTGAAAAACCTAAGGGAAAAGGGTGTCTACGCAAATAGAAATAGTTCGCATACCTTTGTCTCTAAGACCTACGGAGACAAGCGGACACCGATCCATTTTTCTTCGAGGAATCTTTTGTTTCATTTCAATCCGCTTTTCAAATGGTCTGTTTTTGAATTTTATTATTTTTTGCACAAATTTATAGAGTTTAATTAATTGTAATATTGATATACCTATAGTAATATTGAAATTGTATTTTTTTACACGTAATCTAAAAAATTCCGCTACATATAGAAAAATATTTACGCTAAGATGGAGTTTTGCCTTGTACACTGCAGAAAGCTAACTGAATATCGGATGAAAGCTCAAAGCAAATAATAAAATACTTTTGATGCTTCATTCCTTTCAGATGGAAATTGTTCATTATATTTTTATACAATACTCGTTGAATTAATTTTGATATAGTGTATCATAATTTTTTCTATTTTTAAAATTAAATGAAAATAAAATTAATTTTCGATTAAAATAGTTAATCATTTTTTCTAATTCCATTATAGTTTTAGAAGAAAATTAGAATAAATAATAAATTTAAATAAAAATTCTAATAAAAATAAGTTATGTATTACGATGCAGATAAAAAAACCAAAATATTAAAAGTTAAGAAAAAAAACTTCGAACAGTTGAAAAGATATAACACTTATTTGTTTTTAAACAATAAATCGTAAAACGCAGGTTCTTTTCGTATCTTAAGATATAATATTCGTGCTCTTAATTCTGACAATCAATCAACGCATCGGTGCGTTGATATCGCATACGATAGAGAAATGTTCCAGTCGATAAATCGTACGGAAATATTAAACATTTAATAAAATTTTAGATGTTAGCTTTAGTTGAAAGTTATGTAGCGCAACTTACTCCACGTCGATAAATAAAGAACAACGCATTATAATATGTCACGCCTATGAGGCGTGTCATTTGGTATTGTCGCGTCCTATATTTCTTTATAGAAAGGTAAGTTGGGCAGAGATAATGTGAATACCTTACTCATCGAGTGGCTGGGGATCAGTTAGTAGTACCAAGCACGAAAGAGGGAAACTTTGGAAGTGAAAATTGTGCTATGGGGTACCCCATATAAGAAAACTTTTAATCGAAAATCATGGTTTAAATACTGGGGACCTTCATAACTAATATCACGAACAGCCTATAAAATGTATATCACTTATTTTATTTTATTTCTCTTTCTCTTCGAATTCGATTAAAATTTAGATTTTCTATTTTTCACGTATTGCAATAACCAGCTGATATTAATTATGTATGATTCACGTTAGCGAGGTATATAGTATATAGTAATAAGTCTTGAAATTCTTTTAAAGTAAAAAAGTTTCCAATTGTTTGTAACTGTTCGTGATTAGTCACAATAAAAGCTTTTCGATCCATTCACATCTATAATCTACTATAATACAACATTTTTACCTTGCTCTTGTAGCTACTTTCTACCCTTGAAATATTTTCCCAATGTTAATAAAATTCATTTTTAAGCAGTAATCGTACACGTAGCGTTAACAATATTCTGGAAAAAATCATGGTTATCGATACCTGCAGTAGAGCAGTATAAAAAAGTTGTAGATATTTTTATTAACTCTCGTTAGCCATAATTACTGCTTTATAACATTTTGCATTTTTATATCATACTTTGGAAAATATAAATGTTTTGCAACAAAGCTAATTAGATTATTTTCATTATTCTCAGATTGATTGTTTTTAACCTCTATTTTACCGAAAATTAAATTATTTAAACTTGAGTAATTACAGTTCACAAGTTAAAAATAATTTTGAAGGTTGCGAAAAAAGATAAATTACCTTTGAAAATTTAATATTCATTAGCTTGTACGATATTATGTAGTTATTCGCGTGTCGACGATTTCTCGTTTCATTTTTTGCGATTTCAGTTTCTCTTACAACTTCACTAAGCCCGTTAGTTGAAGGTCGATGCTGTCATTTGATGAATTGCTTTGCTGGGTCATTGCGGAAGAAGACTTTTTTCTACCGAAATGCGTTGCCAGTTTTTCGAGTGCTTATCTTATGTCTTTGACTCCCCAGGACTCTTGAAATTATTTTTTTCTTCCCCAAGTATTGTCATAGCGTTGTGGGTTGTATTTCCGGTATGTTGATAGAACATTTTTTCTTCAAATATGTTACGATTTATTGTGTCGTACGGTATATTAGTCTGAATTCATTTATACCAGAAAATCAATTAATTTAGTTACATTTCAAGATAAACCGTATATTAATTGTTAAGCGTGAGAAAGGAAATAAGAGGAGTTCTGGAATTTTAGAAATGTTTAAGAAAATAAAGCTTATAATAATGATTGCAAGCTACATCTCATTTGTGATGTTCTGAATTTTTCGTGTAACATCTCTGTTTTTCTTTTTTTCAAACGTTTTGCTTTTTATTTTGTTTTTTCATTTATTTAATTTTTTCAGCTGGAAGTTTGTCAAGGTCAAGGTTTTTAACTTCTAAATAACAAATTTAACTAAATACCTTATTTTTTAAAGACTATTATGTAAATTAAACGACACACAAGATTTAATTTACCTCGTACTCGTTACCCTGTTGTCGAGGTCTTTACAGTCCTAAGATGATTAAGATCATCTTTAACCGAGAACTCGAGGTGACACCAAAATACCATTAATTTCGTTGCGCCAAAAAATTAATTTACAACACTTTAATTCTTATCGTCTATTGGATTTTTATCAGGGTTGCCAAGTAGAGGTGTTTTTCTTTATTGCGCTCGCATAGTATGACTTTATCTACGTAGGACAGTAAAAAACAGAAAAACCCTAAATGGTAACCCTGATTTGTGTAAAAACTTAATTAATTATATGATAAAGTTTTACAATACTTCATAACTTATTCAATCAATTTGAATTACAACATTCTCTAAATTTGTACATTAAATTCGCGACTTTTCAATCAGTATAGGCGAAGTGGTAATTTGTTAATTCTGTTATAGCCATCAGTCGAGCTTATGAATATTCACACGATCTTGTTGATAATGCAACTATATACCCTTCACCATAAAATGTTATCTGATTCACATTAAGTCGACTCACAAACGTAGTCAATATTGTAAACGTTGCAATTCCGGTGAGGAAATTGTCATTTCACGAGGCTGTGCAAATTATAGGTATCTTGTTTCCTAAGTCATTTGACCTCTCTGTCTCTCTCTCTCTCTCTCTCTCTCTTCCTCTCTCAGGTTGACACGTTTTATATGCCGCTAGTAAAAGTTTATCTACCCTTGTATGCGCTACGTGCTAGAATATACATTTCTCTTAAGACATCCATTTTTTCTATCATATACTTTATTATCTCTTTTTCCCTCCCTATCTATTTCTATTTACACTTACGTGTCATTTGATCTCGCATGAATTGGGTTATTTTATCTTTGACGAAACTGAAGAAACAAAGCAACATCGTTGTAATGTATAGTTGTAGTTATTTTTCCGTATATAAATATGTTACGGATTCAAGTAGTATCGTGATTCTTGGCGAGTATCGAATTATATAGATGTATATTGATATTTTATAAAATAAATGAACTTAGTTGTTTTATCAAATTAGTTACGAGATGTTTTTTTTTAGGAACTAGTTGAGTTTGCCCTCTTGTAGCACACGTCATTACACACTTTTCACGTTATTACAACTTATTAAAAATAAAAGTGTTAATATCAATACAAAAGTGTAAAAGACTTTTTTAATTCTTTACTCGCGTGATTTATCGTAACAAAATACTTTTATTTTGTACACTGACTTTTTTAATAAACAATATTTAGACCACGATTTACGCAATGTTCTGTTAACTTTGATTTGTCAAGTTTCAGGAACTTCGGACCACTGTTATATGTCGACCACATATTTCGAATAAACTCTTCCTTAAAACAGCTTTAAAAAATGCATTTCGCCTTTGGGAATTGCAATATTGTATCCCAATAAGAGGTAGAAAATACCCGAGTAAACACCAAATTAATTTTTTTTTTAATAAAAATAAAATCCAATCTTTCTTATAATCCAACATAACAGTATACGTAATTTCAAACAAATACATAGAATATTCATTTGATAATTAACTTTCGGTTGAATTTCTGTTTCTTTTCTTTATTAGAACAGCAGTATTGCAATTCTTAAATGAAAAATATATTTTAATTTGCGCTGTGAGAGGAAATTTGTTTTTAATAATGCACCCGGTAAAACAGGAGCAGAGAATCCTCATCATTAAGTTATAATATAATTTATTAAGAAAATGATATTAACTAAAGGTATAGCACATATATAATTGTATTATATATTTTAATAGATGAATATTAAGTTATTACATAGTGCGCTTTGTATATTACGAACAAAATTTGAATGAAGTTTTTGCGATTGTTCGTGCAGTATTTTACAAAAATGTTATAATTGAATTACGTAATTTTTGAAATTTGAATGAATATTTGAAAAAAGTGTATCCTCAGTTTTAATACATTGTACAAGCTTTAACTCGAATTTCAATTCTTTGTATTCTAATTAAATATTCCACTTGAAAGACTAAATTTTGCAATTTAAAAAATACTCTCGTATTAAAAAATAAAATATATTTTGAAAACATTACAATAGTTTCTAGTAAATAATTTCACGGATCGATAAATTTAGGAAAATTACTATGATTTTTATTATAAACTATAGTCATATTTTTACTGAAAACTATAGTAATTTACCTAATTTGACAATCTGTGACTTGTTAACTAGACACTAATGTAATTTTGAATCAAATGCCGTAAAAATCAATGTTTTGTTGAAAACGTTCTCGATAATTGTAAACTATTCGATTGTTTAAATACCAGAATAACGTAACTTAGTTGAAATTGCAATAGAAAATTTTTGAGGTATGCTCTAGTTGACTTTGTGCGGTTCACCATTACTGTTAATGTGCTTACGTTAGATCAGTAAATTATTTGCCATGCTTACATACGGTAGCATTGTTGTTGGTCATAATTGGCTTGACAACTATTTGCTCTTCACCTGCATAGACAATATCGTGTCCAAAACAAACTTCACCTATAGGTATTCACTTCCCCAAGTATGAGTTATTTATAACTTACTACTAAGTTACAAGGAGAATGTACAACTTCCTGAAAATGAATTTTGATCAGGCTTTGAGAGGTGATTTCCATTTGCTGGTAACCAAAATTTAAACCATCCAATTCGTATTTCTTGTTTTCCATCGGTTCATTAGCGATGTTATTAATAGTTCTATATATGTCAAAGTTAATTGTGTCGCTAAAAATGATAAGTAAAATAGCCGTTAATCAATTTTATTTTTCAATCGATTATTTAAATAAGATAATAACGTTATCATTTTACAATATATGTTATTTCGTTAATAAATAATGTTGTAAACATTTAACGTTTCACTATATAAAATAAATAGTTACGTAATAGAATTAAGGTTTTTTACACCATTATTATGTTTGAAGTACATTTGCTGTTTGCATAACTTATTAACAGCTCCACGACCATTTACTGTTTACGAGACCGATTTGTGAACTTCGGGATACTAAACGACACGTACCTGTCATGGACATTAAACGAAAATAATTTTTTACGTTCGATTAATCAATTGCAGTGCACTAAATCAATGATAACCTGTCGACAGTGATTACCATTAAAAATATATAATCCCTTACGCGATAAAAAAAACGAAGTAAATTTGCAAAGTATATACGAATTTTAAGAGAAAAAAAGTAATCCGTATATTATTTCAGTTCTCGGTGAAAAATAAATTTCAAATTTTTTTATTGAGTAGAAACAAAGGCATTATTTTACAGTTGGTTCGAGATCATTTTATTTTTAATTTTTTCTCAGTAAACTCACAGTAAAATTTTTGCATATAAAAAGATAGGAGCTTCGGCGAATGGATTTAATATAGGAATGTCGGTAAGGCAAGTTTTGAAATTCGGGAAAAACCCATTCACAGTACTGGAACCCGCATGTCCACCAAGCTGGAATGCTTTACTAACTATATATACCACCACGAGGACAGATTTTTCGAATTTGAATAGAATCGACATATATACTACACCCAGTCCATTAAACTCAGTCACCTATATAGAAATATGTAATAAATTACAACAAGTTGAAAAATCAATTTAAGATGTATAACTGAGGTACCCGTACAAATAAACAAAATTTAATTTACGTCAATCAATCATTATATGAAACTCTACTAGAACAAACTTCAAATTAAAAATATGCAATTTGCCGATGAAAGTAAGATTTTAAAAATATATTATTTTAAAATAATTTTTTGTATAAAAATGATTGGACAAGTTATAAAATAATCGAATCAGGTAAAAATGTATATATATATATATATATATATTATTTGGAAATGTTATATTTAATATTCATTTTTTTTATATGTGAAGCTGTTTCTATAAGTAATATTTTTTGTCACCCACGCAAATCTATTATGGTGAAATATTCAGTCGATCTTGGTCAATCAACCACATTTTTAATTAGATGGCGAGGTTTTGATATCTCTTCGTCATCATCTCCAGGCTATATATCTTTATTTTTAGAACAAATGCAAGTGATTATACATACAATTATTGTAGATACTATTACTAACTCTTAATTGTTACAGTTAATAACATTTTACTGTTACTACTCGTCAATACATTTAAAGTTTGACTTTTAGAGTACGGGGCAAATAATTGTTGTTTTCACTAAAGTGGATGTCTCAAATCATCGGATCAATAATTTTAGACACCCCTAACGACAGATGGTCTATATATGGACTATCCCCTTCTTCTAAAGTTAACATTACTTTCTCTTTTTATAAAATCGTAGTATCACCGAGTCGTAGCACTTTTAACAGTAAAAACAAAGATAATTGAAAACCATAAAAAACTTTTTGTTTGATTTATACACCGAAGTTGAATTATTAAGATGACGACAGATGGTCTAATGTATGGACTATCGCTGTCCTCTAAAGGTTAACATCACAATTTAATTCATAAAATCGTTGCATCATCGAGTCGTCGCAATTATAATAGATAATTACACACTATTCGGTCAATTTAATGAAACATATTTAACATATAATGTATATCCACATCATCTCTTATGCGTCTATCTATAATACAGAAACGGAAATAAGTAGTCAAAAAATATTCTTTCTCATTGTATAGACGTGATTAAAAATGAGTCTTAACTGATAAGAAATTGTATATGATATACAATATTATCACATTTATGGAGACTTTTTAGATAGAAGTTAGATATCCACTTTCACTGCGCGCATTTTAATTCTACTAGTTACGGAATGCTCAAAAGACGCGCACATCCGCTACATATAACAAATGAGCCCCTGCAGGCAAAAAGTAATAAAATAACTGGAAAACTCTAAACTATATCTACTTGGCAAGGTTCAACCTAACGCTCCGCATGATTTCGGCAGTTTTTACTTGACTACAAGGCTTACTATGGTAAACACTTGGCGTCGTCAAGCAGATATTCTGGTATACGCCCGTTAATTAAAAGGAATTCGAGTATATCTGGTTGCCGCCCTTCGGCAGTTTCTGACAAACTTTGAAGCCAATACAACTCTCTTTTTTAAGTCTATATTACCGACGGTTAAGATCTACTCGACTATCAAGTCGTCTATTACTATATATACATAGAAATCGCTCGAGATGAGACAAGATGAATTTTACTTGGTTCGCTCTCGAATTATTAGATTCGCTCATAATATTTAAATATTGCACGTCCCAGTTTTTAGCACACTCTTGTCGTAGCGCGACGTTGCGGTAGCGCTGCGCATGCGAGTTAGACCACCACCACGGCTATACGCGCTCGTAACAGTTCTGTAACTTCCATCCCTTCACTCTTAAGATAATACTATTTTACCGTTACAACTACACTACTTACAAAACGTTATTAAATATATATTCTCCAGTTATATTTTGTACATTAATTTAACGAAATTTAATGATTTTCAACGTATTAAATGGCATAATATCTCTTGTACAAATGGATTACATTTCTAACTCCACACTGAGAAAAATAAATTTTTTGTCTAAGCGTAATTTGTCTTAAATATGTCTTAAAAAGAACATGTGCTTGTACGAATGTAATTGTTCTATAATTAAGTGCAATTTTTTTTAGTATAAATAATGAGCAGGTACATAGTAAAAAGATAAATATTTCTAAAGTTGAGCAAATTCCTTTTGATTCTAAAGGAATCACATTAAAGCAACCATTTTTTTTGAGATATATTTATAAGAAGAATTGCATCTATTATTTCTGAAATAACCGTATTTTAAATAGAATTATGTAAAAATGTTGACAGCTTTTGCTTCTGGGGAAACGTTTTTTTGTTTTGTTATCGTCCATTTATTAGAATAAAATTATAGCTATTTCCATAATACTTGTCAATATATAAGGCATTTTTAACCTTATAAAAGTCGCTTTCATCGAGTAAGACAGAACCAAAAGCACAAGCTTTTGAAACGAGATTGATAATGTCTTTAACAAACCTGATCGCGAAATTAAAAGATCATGCATATCCTTAGAAAAATGGTATTAAACGATAAGAATGTACGTGAATAATCGAGTGACTGATCGGGTGTGATAGGAAATTTAGAGTTTCATAAATATTGGAAAATCAATTAAATTAAAATTCGAAAAAATTGAATTACGACTAACAATTAATTCCGACTATTTTTCATTTCCCAGCAATGAGGCCATTTCAAATAGATTGATTTCTACTAGGTGTCTTCCAAAATGTAGGTTGACCTACCCAATGAGTGAACGAATAAGGAAAAATTGACATTCCTAAAACTTATATAGATATATAAAATAGTTATGGAAGAAAAGAACTTGAATAATATTAATTTCTGCACATTGTATTAATTACTTCAAAAAAATGGTATTATTCATTTGATAATTAAATAAAAGCTAAAAATATAACCGAAACATATTAAATGAATAACGGAGCTGGTGAATGAATACGCCCATTTAAAATACATTAGAGCTGTTATAACCTCAAAAATCTCTTATGCTTCTAACATATTCATTCACTGGTGTTAAAAATCCTTAAAAAATCTTCGTTTCTACTGTAACATGGTTATAAGGCCGTGAAAAAGTCTATTTTAATGTATTATAGACCAAAACAATAAAAAGTATTATTTTAATCATTGCTATTAATTTATAAGCGATTAATAAAGTTGAAATACCTTCATTTAAACCAATAATGCTATGAATTTAATATTTTAAAAAATAAATTCCTCATTTGAAGCATTGTATATATTGTTTGCATAATAAGAGTTAGTATTAAATGTTAAACGCCTCCCTAAAAATTAAAATGAATATTTCATCACAAGATTCATAACAAATAAGGTAGTAATTTAAGTAATTAATATCATTAATCGATGTTTTATTTTAGCCTATATACGTGTAAAGATAATATTTTTGAAGTCCTAGAAATGAATATGCTCGAAACCATGGAGTATAATTCTCTGACCCAAACTTAAGAATATAAATATATCCCTCCTTCGAAAAATCTAGAGAAAAGAGACTACGCAATTTAAATAATTCCAATTTGAATCAATCTTTAATTACCATTCAATAACAAAAAGAAAGATGAAATTGATAGCTTTAATTTCAAACTTGGCTCATTGGAAAAGCTTTAACAGTTCAACAATTGTGTGCATTTAAAAAATAATTAAACATTTACAGTAATTTCTAATGCAATGTTTTTTTTCATTTTCCATCCTAGTTTTTAGATATATTTTGAATTCTAATGAATTCAAATCGAAATTAAATTTCTTTTGCTTTTTGTATGTTGATGTACCGTCTTTGTACTTACGGGTCAACTTTTTAAAACGAGAACGATTGTAGTTAATTTCACATATTATGATATATTTATTACGTTTATTAGCGTGAATGAATTTGTACAGGCCTGATTAAAATACTTTTCATTTTTGTCTGTATACAAGACATACCATTTTTATACAGCGATTTTTTAAAACACATTTTATAGAACTCTGTGCATGAAATTCAATACAGCAAACGAAAAACATAGATAGATAGTTTAAATTTTCTGCACAGGGTAGTATAAAATTCTAACGCAGCAGGTACAAAATATCTGCACACGCGATCGCATACCACATCGAAACCACAATAATGCGTATAATTGTATTTTATGCTCATGTTACGTAATATATATTAATTTGATCGTGTTTCAAAAATAATGTATTATTAATATATTTATTATATTTTTCAGTATAATCGCAGTCCAGTGAAATCGAGGAGTACATAAATGGCAAGGAGACACATGCAAATACAAACAATTAAGAAGCCAATATCAAGGTATAGAATTTTCGAAGAAAAATTGGATTTATAGGTAAAAAGGAGAAAATGATAATGGTATAAAGTGGCGATGAGAAGATAACGATTGATCAAGTTGACTACTAAGATTCGTCCCTTGGTAGCTTGACTATTGCATAATTTTACATGTGATGGAGAATCGGTTGATCGACGCAATGATACCGAAGCTCCTACTCCAGAACCTCACGAAATCATCCAGTAAAAACGATCATCAAGTTAATTATTCGATCAACCACAATGAGTCGAGTAGCGATTCAAATTTTTTTCTACAAAATGACAGCAGTAACATAGATTTTGAATTCAGTTGGCTCAGTGATTTCAACAACAATAGCAATGGCAATTCTCTATCGAATTCAACGTCCTTGGTATCAAATAGTTCGACGTCAAATGACAATTCTACAATAATATTAGATCTCTTTGTTTTTGATGATCTTAACGACTACATTAATAAACTAAATTACAGCACATTTGCTAACCTTACCTCATATTATGATACGGAGTACGCTGATTACGTCAACTACAGTTATGCAAATATCAGCTGTGCCGTAAATGGAAGTTTCAGTAATTACAGCGAATGTAATGATAATACGGCGTCAAGTGCGAAAGATGATAATGCGAAGAATTGGTGGGCACTTATACTAGTCGTTGTGCCATTTCTTACCATTTTCGGTAACGTACTGGTGATATTAGCAGTATTAAGGGAAAGGACTTTGCAGACCATCACTAATTATTTCATCGTAAGTCTTGCAGTGGCGGATTTGCTCGTCGCAATGGTCGTTATGCCCTTTGCCGTATACGTTCTGGTGAGTCACCTTTCTACACTCAATTATACTATTCATTTTTTATATTACATACATCAATTCGTTACAGTATAAAATTCTTCTTGTTATTTTGTTGATATAATAAGAAGGATTAAGATTGTAACCGAATAAAAAACCGTTGGCAATACGAACTTAACTCATTGCTTAACAATTTCATTTTAATATAATTAATATCTTATCTCGCTGTGCTATTATAGAGTGAAATATTAGGTGTAATCAACTCTTCAAGGTAAAATTAGTGCTAAGAAGTAAAAAAAGACGAATAAAATATCTAAAATTACATTCATTTAAATTGCAGTTTCCTCAATTCCCACATTTTACATCGAACGTCGATTTTTATAGCTTACTTTTTTTCAAAAAATAAATTGAAAGTAAGTCTTTAAATTTCATCTACTGATGTTATAATTAAATTACTAGATTTAAACGCAAAGAAAATTAATAAATAAGATGTGCGCGATTTATAATAAGAATGATAGATGAATTAATTTTATAACTGTTTAGATATTGTAGGGATACTCAAAAAACTGTCTTCACTAATAGGAAACTGTTATTATCCTGGAATTCCGGATAGTCTTAAATTTACATTACGTATTAATCCCTCCTAAATTCTCGCGGTCAGCAAGAGAGTAGTTTATATATCCTACGTGACTAAAGTGAAAAGACTTGGCATAATGCGATGCTTCTTTACGGTCATGGATGTTTTCTCGGATTAATTGGATCACTAATATCTAATCTTTTGCGGTAGCTCTAACGAATATTAACCTCGTTTAAATTCAGCAAATACAAATTTTTTATAGACAATAATGTGTTTATTCTGTATACATATACTTTAAGACGGGCTACATTAGATTTTAGAAGATTGAAAACATTTAAAATTTACAAAAGCATAAGGTAAATAAAATAATTTAGTAATTAAGAACATTATTTTATGAAAATAATACTGCATAGTGACGTTCTATCGGTTTCAAGTATCAGTTCTTATTTTTTTTAGTTTGTATTATGGATAAAAATAATACCGTTTAAATTATTTAGAATTTAATTTTTGGATGTATAGCTCAATAAATTTCTTTGATACTGTTAGAGTATCCCTTGAGAACTTGCTTAGATTCTTAATTGTAATATGAGTAATCACAACTACTTAATTAAAAAAGTGCAAATTTTAAAAGTATCAAGTAAACGTCAAGTTAGTGAAAAAAATATTTTCTTACTTTCTACTTATAGACTGTATATAAAAATGTTAATTATATAAAATGACAAAGTTGGTTATTTAATTTAAAATCCAAAATTTCGATTGACTATACATTTTATATATTTTATATTGACAATATATTAATACATTATAAATAAATATCGGCACTGCTTCACTCGCACACTCGTTTTGGACATTAAGTACTTACGTAGTGATCCTCTGCATCTCTAAATCCAATGTTGATCGGCTTGGCGATGATCAGCGTGATGCAAACCTCAGCACTGTCTGCTTTATGGGTTGCTTCACGTTGCTTAGTTCCTCTCTCTCTCTCTCTCTCTCCCTCTATCTCTCTGCTCTTGTCGCGCCTAGGGTATGTGTCATTGATACCGATCAGATTGTTCCTAAGAGACTCATCAGCTTCAACTCGGTGGATGATGGACCACAGTGCACTGAGCACGCAAACACTTATCATGCACGCGAGATTGCGGCAAACCGCGTCCCGTAGCGTGCGCGCGGGGAACAACTTACTCGCGTATCTCGTGTGGCAAATTTTCCGCGGGCAGTCGGGAAGGTCCATTCGTTTCACGGGAAACGGTAACGATACTCACTCCACTTGATGGTGAAACGAAACTAATCTCGCGCGCGACCCATCCATCGCAAAACGTTTGCATTGCACGCCTTTCGCGTTTAAAGTACAACTAAGACTTTTGAAAACACAGTCAATTAAGGTGATGTCAAACCCAAGTGACAATTTAAATTTATCAACTAAGAAACATTGTTTTTACAAAAATTAATATTTTTTTAAATTTAGGGCAAATTACGAGAGCCATTCAAATGATGTAAATTATAATTGTGCAAAGATACAGAACGATTAGTGGAGTAACAAGGGAAATTAATAATTCTCAAAATTTGTATATATCAGTACATTACTAATTTATACAAAACTTGTATTTCTCAGTTGGTAAATGTCTTGGATATGGTAACACATCAAGTTTGACGTCTTCTAAAACAGTTTATAATCTCGTATTAAAAATATTGGAAATTGAGTTTGCCGCAAATATTGCCCGCAGTCTTTCATATAATATTCATTACATTGTTTAGAACTCCTTCAAATATACTTAAGTTTTGAACCATTTCAGATACTTGAAAGTACCAAACTCTATATTAACTTACGTGATACATATATATATTTAAATCTTTTACTTTTTCTGAATATATCTTGCTACATATACTTTTACCTTAGAGACTCTGGATAAAAGTCTCCAACGATGTAAAAAAATCATATCATGTTCTTTAGGTCATATTTCTTACTCCACCCTTAGAATCAATATATCGTACTACACATCAAAGTTTATACTTGAATATAAATAAACAACTTATTTCGTACACAGGAAACAGTTGTGACGAAAATTAATAACAATAAAAGACAGAATAATAATGTGCTGATAAAACATCCAGTTTTCATCTAGATAATTCTAAACAAATGTTATTCTAAATGGTGATTATAAACAATTATTTTTTCTTAAATTATTATGCATTGCGACGTTTTTCAGTGAATAATCCGAAGCCTAAAAGTTTCAAAATATAAAACACATTTTTCTATACTATGCAGATATTTGATAAATTTATCGAAATATCATCGGTACCTAGATAAATTACTTTGCACGATAAAACAATGGGTTAGTATTTGTACGTTGGTGGAAAATTAACGATGCGCTCGTTGTTTAAAATGGATACTCCACCGAGCTCGTTAGCTAATCGTTAGTAAATCATTAAAAAAACTCACCCTAAGCTGGACATCTCGTGAAGCTCTCGACTGAGTGTGAATTTATCTTAATCAGCTTCTTGCTCTCGTCGACTCAACCACGTGTTGCTCGAAAAATAGGATTTTACTATAATACCAACTAGGACATGATCAGACTTCGGGAATTCAGATCTTAAACAAACTTTAAAATGTTATCGTACGCGAAAATATGAACCGACACCGATAGTTATAAACACCTCGATTGCCCCTCTTTACAAAAATTATCATAGTAATCGAAATAAGAATAAGCACCGCTTTATTCGGCCTTATACATCAAATTTTAAAATAAATATTTTCTGAAATTGGTGCGGTGTCAATAATTTAAGTAGATTATCAAATACGAAAACTTGTAAACATTTTACATTGATTAATTTTACATAAAATTATCAACGTTTGAACGTTACAAAGTTTAATAGTATTTTAAAAACACAGATGACGTTGAGATGTTTTATTGCTTTGCGCACAAAACTATATTATTTATTTTATTATCCATACAACATTTTAACAGAATGTAATAATCGAATTAAAACACCCAAAAAATTATTGTATTAAAAACTCTTATATTTTACAGTAACTTAAATATATGCTCGAATTCACAATTTGCAGCAAATATTAAAAGAAATAGAGTAATTTTTAACACGATTATAATAAAAATTACGATAATCCGAGTATATGTATATAATCACGTTACTACAAAATATAACTATTTTTAATGCAACATTTTTCTCAGTAAAGAGATGTATAAAGTTGATATTTGGAATATTTTGTAAAGAAATCACAAAAAGATTAGTACATATAAAATAGAGGTCGATATTTTATAAGTTAAACAATAAATAATTATTATAATAATATAATTGTAAATACGAAGTAAAAAGGTGATTTTTAATACAAACCTCTAAGAAGTTGGATTAATGCGAGAAAGCTTTGTCAGATAATACGATAACTGGCGTGAATCGTGAACCGTAACTCGCTATAGTGGTAGAAAAACACGACATTCTCACGAGAATTTCGGACAGGTTTATAACAAGGTAATTGCATTAGCGTTTCATATGTACTTTGACTGTATTATTGATATATGCTTCTGTACAATTTTTTTTCTCTAATTTATCATTAACCGTTCTCAGTGGATTTTAAAAATACCTAAAACCTAAGCAGATTTATAATATACCAAAAATATTTATATATGTCGAAAATTTGTTAAATATATTTCTTGGTTACCACAAAACAGTGCAATAAGGTATTGTAATTTATTTAAAAGTTTCAACACCCTTAATTTGTTACAAGCTTGATTAGGGACGTTGTTCTTTTTATATACACGTCCAAAGCGTCATAAATAAAAAAATGTGTTATAAAATAAGTGTATTAGTTCATGGCAATCAATCCCCTGGTAGAAATTTAAAATTTTAAGGTTAAACAAACCCATAATAAGGTCAATTCCCAACCGCACATTGTAGGTTTTTCTTCCCAATAAAAAAATAGTTATTTTCCTATATACTATCGACGTATAATCGAGATTTTGAAATTTATCTATTTAACGGGATTGTCGAATATCAATGAGCAATTGACCATGACAATTTGTAGTATGGTCTAATGCACCAATAACTAGAAAACGGATACATTGGATTGGCTGTTTCTGCTTGTTTGTAACATTATTGATTTAACGAGAACTAGCTCCTATTTCATTGTAGGAATATTCAATCAGAGACAAATTCAAATACAAAATAATCTCCACTCCGGTGGAATCTTGTAAGTTGTCTTTCAAATGAAACACAGGACCATCACTCATTCGAACATTATATTACTATCGGAATTACGAGATTTAATCTTTACTTGTCACGCGTCGTGGTACATTAACACCTTTTCAACGGGACATCGTAATTAGGAAATAATTATTAAAATTTGTCTTACGTGGAAAGATATATCAAATTATTGGGTAATATAATTAATTCAAACGGTGGTTAGTAATGGGAAAATTTTAATATTTATTTGACGAAACTATGGTTGATTCAAGGCTGCTTCAACCCAATTGTTTTGGACGACTATTCAAGGTAAATTTCTATACCTATGTGTAGATGAGAATCAGCTAATTGGAGATTCTCTTCTTCTTTTGGGTTTCAAGGGTAGTAGCATAATAGCCCGACGTACAACAAAGGGGCAGAGTCTGACTGAATTGAATTTCGAACTGCATTTTCACTGATTTTCCTCTTGTATTATTATCATTCCTTGATCACTTAACTTCTAATGGTACTGCAGTCGTATCGTAAGCATCTTATTCTTATGTCATCTCTTATCATAAATTTGACTTTGAATTATCCGCTAGTTATCGATCATTTCAACAAGTTTAAGGAAATAGTGGTAGTAGGCTTCGAAAGTAATGTTCAAAAATTGTTAGAATGCTACGATGGTTACTTACAACGATAGTTTTTTTCTGTAGTATGCACAGTTCGAGAGAAGCCTTATTTCATACTTTACACATCTCTAGACCTTCCGACATTATTGCCTATCTTCTCCGTGTATTTGAAACTGTAGTTTTGTATTGTTTACTTGACATAATGTAAAAGACTATTTTCTAACAAAAATATGTAAAAATAAACCTTAATACGATGAGTATAACAAACACTTTCAACAAACTTATGCACATATAGATTCTATGCAAAAACCACTCGTTAATTTAAATATATACATACAATTTGATGCAAATTAAATGTTAAGCTGTTCATGTTGCACGTCAAAAAGAATTTTAATCGATATTCCCATAGAAAAATACTAAGTAAAAAAAGTCTTCAAAATTGTTAGAAATCATTTCGAAATTTCAGTTTATTATTTATGTACTTTGTAATAATTTCATTGCAACCATTATCAATAAGGTAATCATCCAATTTTCTTTTCAATAAACATTATTTATTATTCTATGGATACAAGTATAAAAAACTTTGACTTTTTCAAGCTCTATAATGATCATCAACTATTTTGTATATTTATACATTTTAAAATTAGTAAAATAGTCAAAGTTTATAAATTATACACGTATAATATACACATATAAATATACACGTGCTCAGTCAAATTATCGTACGTACGATAAATAAATAATTAAAACATCACATCCTATTACACGAAAACACAAAAACTAATATTTATAAGCTACAATTTGTATAAATAAACATAGCACTTGCAAAACTATTTTCTAAATACTCGTTATAGAGCAACGCATTTTCATCCATTGTGAGCACTGCTAAATATTTAATGAAAATATCGCTTTAACGTAAGAAACATTCAGAAGAATGAACTGAAAGCTATGATTTAAAATCTGTGACAATGAGCTGTGTATCCGTGAACAATAACAGATTTGTACGACATCGAAGGAATACGTGATTAAATATTCTATTTGACAATGTACCCTGTGTGTTTGTGCATGTGTAACCGCATTCGTACATTGGCTGCCCGTCATATCTGTCATATTGGAGCGAAATTAAAAAAGTACTTGTTGTTTTTGCAATGCAAATTAATTAAGGAAGTTATTTTAATCCGGTGTATTAGAAATTTACATCGATAAACATTTTTAACGGAATATCGAAAATTTGTATTAATCATTATTTAATATTTAAGATTCGGAAGTTTAATTATAGTTTAAACGTAAGTAAATCCAACATGAAATATGAAATTTAATTTACAATTTAAATTAAGCTCACTAAAACGAATGTTATTTTTTGCACGAAAAGAAATAGATTGAATAATTTGTAGAATTTATATTTATATTAAAATTCATATTACATAAATTAATTTGTAAGTTTCAGCTGATGCGTTTAATATCGTATATTTGCGATAAATAATGAGTTTATAACGATGTGTAAATTAAAATAGAAACCTTTTTTTTATTCTTATATACCTGCATCTTTACTGATGCAGTGTAATTTTTAACTTTATTAATTTTTCCAATATTAATATAGATACATTTTTCAAATACTCACTCACGTTAAATTATGAATATCGAGGTTTATATATATTAATTAAAATAAACAAGTTGCACAAAATAAATTATTACGGTCTATTAAAGTAATCAATTAATATTATTTAAGACTGAAAAAACTCGTATTTGGAGCTACAAAGGATGGTGTAAGAAACATCGATCATGAATAACATCAGTACACGTATCCACGATGAATTTATCGTTGTCAATATTATTACTAAACGGGAAGTATCAGTAACAAAACGTTAGGTTTATAACGTAAATAAAGAAAAAAGTGGGTTCGATAAAAATGAATATAGTATATTATAAGGAGTTTTGCAGTTGTACAATTTAATTTTAATTTGAAATGAAATGCAATTTAATGTTTCACTGTGGCGAGCACGCTAAAGCGAAATGGCGAAGAAATTGCGTTGAAAGTCGTTGCGAAGCTTCCACGGTGCGCAAGAAAGTCGTGTAATATAAAGTTCAATTGAACGGTCGATTGGCGTAAGGGCGTGGCGCGCGGCGTGAGGAACTTTTCTATCTCTCTTTTATCATGTCGATAAAAGGAGTCGATTTATCCGCGACTGAGGAAAACTCTGCATGCTAAGGCTAAAACTTTACGAAAATATACCCTGTTAAAACTGTTCACGTCGAGCTAACGCTCAAGTGTCCGAAAGGTCAGAGTTTGTTTCTTCTTATTTCTTCATATATATAGGTATATAGCTATCAAACTCGCTTAGATAACTGACTTTTATTTTCTATTTGAATATTATGAAATTAAAAATAAAATATAGCCCGGAACTTTTTTTTAATAGCGTCAACTTGTACTTATACGGTTCTGGCGTGATTTATGAAAACTCTCCCGGTGATTGTGAAATTCACAGTTGGTTGAAATTAAAGAAATTTATAGTAATAATAGACGCGTCAGTTATTAATTTAATGTTGTCGATACAGGGGTGGATAACATATTTGGTTAAAATATTGTTTAGAAATAAAAGGAAATTGAGGAAGATAACAAAATCTCTTCTGGTCTGGAAAATGCACGATTGGATTTTTACGAGTAATTTCAGTTGAGTATAACCTCCATAAATCCGTATTTTATACATAAAGTCATGTAAGGGTTTATCTATCAAATTTGGGATTTTTAGAAAAATAAAAAAAAAATATTTTCTAAGTTTAAATCAATATCCGAAATTGCGGTAAATGTTTAAACGTGAAATTAATTTTAAAACGGAATTTTTTATAATATCTTTACTTGGCTTTTAAACAAATAAGGAAGCTACTAGTACCAGTTAGTAGTGTTGTGAAAGTAGTTTACACGTTCCAAGTTACCTCTACTACTTACATATCACTTAAGTCTAAGTAACGTCTACATTTTAAGTTTGCGCTTCATGCGCCGTGCGTAAATAATTTGAATAATTAAATATAGTTTTCCCAAGGTGTTAAAAGCATAAACTAACCTAAAAGAACTTTTAAATTTAGCAAACACGTTAATGTTTATTACCTGTAATATTTACCATGATTATAAAAACAAAGACAAACCATCCATATAGCGTTTGTCCCAAAAGAAAAGCGAAAAAAGAGGCGATCGCGTAAAGGTATTTCATCTATAATTTTTTATGGAGATTTTCATTTTGTAATTTAAAATTTATATCAGTGAAGTTTGAATAAACTTCGAAATGAATTTAACTGTAGCACACCCCTATATCATTCGACCTTTTGCATAATTCAGAACAAGAAAATAAATGGCAAAGAACCGGGTATATATTTTTGTTTTGTTTTGTTTTGTAGTTTGTAATCAAGTTGTTGCGTACAACTGATTTTCAGGAAAAATCTACAATGAGACTTGAGTAATTTGTCAGTTATTTACGATTGATGCTCATATACATTATGATATTTATTCCCTCATTTTTCCTCTTAGTTTATCTTCTTTTTTCAATCTCCTCATGTTTGTTCTATATTTTTCCTTTCCTTGCCCATTAATCTGCCAACGAGTTCATCTGATTCACATACTATGCTCTCCTGCGTTTCGGTGTTTTTTTGTTTATACTTTGTAACTTAACTTTCATTTCATACACTACGTTCGAGTTAGTTTATAGATATTCAAATTACCGTACATCATACCCAATTTCTGATCACACCTATACGCGTATAAAAAAGTGAATAATAAATATAATAATTTCATATATATTTTTCAGATCATCTATTACTTTATAACGTTATCCAAATGTTTTTATTTCGAACATTATTTATTATTATTATTTACATAAGAAAATGATTAACATTTGAATACTGATCAGGAATAGGGTATGATACGATATTAATAGAAGCGTTGTTCATACTTGATAATTGTTTTAATAAAACATTTTATAGAATTAAAATAGTTTCACAAATCAATAATGAAGAGAACTAATTGAATTGTATCGCGATTTTTCTTACGATTTAGATTTGATTTCATTGTTACATTTATGTACACTGGAGAGAAAGAAATATTTGAGATAAATGACATCTTAAATATGAGCAGATGTATATTTCTTTACCGTTAAGTATTATTTAAATGAATTCTGAGTAGCTAATTTAATTCATTGAAATATTGACCTAAAATATTAATTGTTAAGAACAAAGCGTCGTTAATATCGAAGAAATATTTTTATTATAAACGAATGTCAATTTAAAAAAACAAATGAACGATTCATTCTCTCAATAATAATGATAATAATAATAATAATCAGTGTAGCGAATAAGATCACAATATATTAATTTATGGTTTTCGTATTTATTAATCACAAAATCAAAATTTAAATTATTATTATTATCATTACTGTTACTTCCACAATTGTAAACATTTATAAATCATTAAAAACGAGCGACGTTAGGAGCGAGAAACATATTAATAGAATGTTCTTTCTACTTCCGTACTTGGGTTAAAAAGTGATGTCAACTTTGAAGATGTATGTCAAAAATATTGATATTAATCCCTATTTAACGTTGGTGAAGTGGTTCACTCCCTACTTCGCGCATGTACGGCTCTTTATAGCCATAATACAGGTATAATTATGTATGTAAGCGAGAAGAGTCGGTGGTAAAAGGATGAAAAGGAAAAAGTAATACACACTCGAGTAGAGTACCGAAATTTTCAATTTAAACTCGAAATACGATGGGAAGTTTGCAGGATGATTTCTAAGATTTCTGGGTCAAAGTGGAAGGCAAAGGGATAGTGAGATACGGTACTCTGTCCGCGAATTCGCACGAATCCAGCTAACGTCTCGTCTCGTGAAGTCTGATGGATTTTCCTCGACAGGCTAACATATGTTTGTAATGAAAGCACGCTTACTTTCAAGTGTGAAGAATAGAGCCACTCGACGTAGCTACAACGAGTTCTTCTTCACTTGCACGGATGATTTACAATAATTTCCTACTCCTTTCCCTTCCCTTCAAATCAGCTTTTACATTATTCCAGTTTCAAAGGTTTTCTGCGATATCACATTACATTCTCCATTGGAATATTCGATAACTTCGTTGTAGTAGATTGAATTTTTTTTAAGTAAATTTACGGGTAAATTAACAACTATATAACCTATTGGGAATACGCGAATTAACCAGAAGTATTTTTATCCAGGAATTAGATATATTTTAAGCGTGAAAACGTATCTTATAATATCAAGATATCAATTTTTTTTAAAGCAGATAAATTCCACTTCTTCGCTTCTTCGTTTTTGTTTAACTCTTTCAGAAACGATGCAAATGTGTCCTACTTCAATTTCTTTGAATTTTTTGTTATAATTCAAGTTATATCGATATTAAATAATTTATTTATAATCGTTAACTAACAGTGACGAAAATTTAACTTTTTCCATATATTTGTTCGTCTTTGAAGCCCACGCGATGAAATACATTAGATTTCAAATTTAAGAAACTACGTATTGTATCAATAAAGATATTAACTAAAATTTATAAATATTTATAACTAAATTTACTGTATTTTGGAATAAAATAACAATTTACTTGATTTATAGTATCGATTAAAATTTTAATACTAACATTTAAAGGATAAATTAATGTCATGATGATTAGAAAACACCACAATGCAGTTTTATCGAGAATGGATCCAGTTTCTGGCTTAAATTTGTATTTTCGCGTTTGTGTATTTCGAAAAAACAGAATCGCCGAAAGAATAAAGGTTGACCTGTATGCTTCACGTTTTTGTTACGGTGTTATAACTTTGGAAATTTTATACATAACAAAGAAGGTGCTAAAGCGACTTTATTACACGAATCGATGAAATTTTCCACGTGTACTAATTTACTCGATCGAGGAGACGCAACTTTGCTCTTCCAAAATAGTGGACATTAAATAACCGGATGCGCGGTTCAAATTTCTTGATAAATATTAGTATATTTGATAGGAACAAATGAAACACATGAAGCACATTTTACTACTTTCTATGGTAAAAGTTTCATATTGACATTGAAAAAAAAAGAATAATCATTTTTTTGCTGCGTGTAACAGTATAATAAAATTACTAATTTTTTCATGGAGTTACTATCTAATATAGTAATTTTAAATTAAATATCTTCTCCGTGTAAATATTGATATTGTTTTTATGTATCAAAATATAGTTGTATAAAATTTGTATGAAATAACAGTAATTTGAATTTCCCTTATCAAAAATAAAAAGTTCAATTTTAAAACTTCATGTGTATATTACTTTCATGTTTGAAGGCTAGACTCTTTACTCAAATTACAGTGCAAGTGCTTAATTCTATGATCAATATATTTGCTAATGTTCTTTATTTGAGAATGAATGATTAAAGTATGTTGACAAAGTTACTGTAAAATTCTATTCATATTTCCTACATGTACATTAAAATAAAAAAATAAAAAATTGGTTATTTTCAACTGGTTGAAAATCATTATTTTTTAAATATTGACCAACTTCAAGAAAATTGAGAATTTGGTTACATCAATATTTTCAAGGATATTTTCAAAATTTGTGCACTCCTTTTCTAGTATTATACTAAAATATATTGATATTAATATTTTAATCATTAATTTCTATTCATAATTTAAGTGGGTACCAAAGTCAACTTTAAATCCTCTATACTTTATTAACCGAGTTTAAGAAAGAATTGAATTATAATTTATAAAATATGATGATATTTGATAAAGTACGAGAAGACGCGCCTTTGTTTACAAACGATTTACCCTTTGCAAAATTTGAGACTAAAATTCAATCAGGTTTTCGAGAAATTTCTTACCAAAAAGTGTTCACTACGTTACTCCAGCTTCATATTTTTGGTAAGGGGTATTTCTCGAGAACCCGATTGAATTTTAACCTGTAAATTTGCACAGAGATAATACGTTTCTAAATAAAGGCGTGTTTTCTCGTAGTTTTTAAATACTATCATGTTTTATAAATTATAATTGAATTATTTGTTTAGCTCGATTGTTAAGGTAGGGAGGACAGAAATTGACTTTGGCACCCTGTGCAGGGGATGACATACCTGATAACCGATTAAAAATGGTTAATTATTACATTTATTTAACGATGTATAGTACGTATTTAATGCAAAACCAAAATACAGCAGCATAAGATTATTCAATAATTTATCAGTTTACAAAGTTTCAAATGTATATTTTATGCACATCTTTAAAAATATTCCCATTGAAAATGTGTAATTTTCCGTTTAAACTTTTTTAAAGGTGTCATTTATTTGTAGAGATATTGCAATGATATAATAATTAACAATTTTCTCTCGATTGGTTTTTTAAAAGCTTTAGAGAAAAAATGTATGATAATTTAGTAATTAATTCTTCAATTAAAATTTGTATTAAAATCTATCTTAATTAAAACAATCAGAATAGTATAGAATATTAACCAGAAACATTAGAAAAAAACTAGTTTAAAAGGTGTAACAGGTAAAAAATGTTGACTAATCTTTTGTTGGTATTTGTATGGGTAAAGTGTCCGAGTATGGTATAGAGAAAATAAATAAGGGAATGTATTGTATAGGGAAAGAATGTGAAGTATTCTTAGAAGGGGTGTTATATAGGTATTCATGGGTATAGAACAAACAGGGCTTTGTTCGTTAGTTGCGGTAGAGTATCACAAAAGGATCGGGAGTGTTAGAATGACTTGATAGGAGGTACGAGCATCATAGGTGGGGATCAACAGATTAGTTGTTATTCGTGATAAAGGGCAAGGAGCACCTCGGGCGTGCGCCACCAGTAACCCCGTCCCGTCGCCCCTTCAATTTGTATTTAGTCGATCGGGTTTGCATATTAAGTGCCCAGCAAGGTGCTCTCGGCGTCTTCGAAGAACTACGTGAACAGTCACCCGATACGGTTACGAGAACAGATTGATATACTCGACGATATATTAACCGGTTTAATCGTTTTACATAAATACCTTCTTACCTCCGAATTGTATTACCAATTTGCAATATTTCCATTCAAATAACCATATTTCGCGGAGAGTCTACACGTCTTACCCACACGTCGTCTTACTAATTAATCCAATCGCTGGAGCCAAGGTAAAACGCGTATCTCCCTATTATTTCTATTAATAACATTGCAGATGAGATTCCTTGGTCTTTAGACTAGTATAATTTGCGCTATAATTATTCGGGAACTGATTTTTAATTTCGTAAAAAAAAGACCATTATTACTTATAATCGGGGTAAAAACAATTAGCCACGTATAAAAGCTTCGCATTTAAAAATTATATTAAAAGAAAAGTTAAAGCCCTTTTTGGGTTAATTACCTGGTTAGGTTATGTAAGTTAAAGTTCTTCTTTTTTTTAACCCAACTTCCACATAAAATTTCATTATCGTATAACTTGTTCACTCCTGCTAAAATAAATTGAAGTTTCGACTGGTAATGTGTCTATTGTGTTTTCACGAAAATTTCCTCCGCTAAATTAAAAGTCACTGACAAATAATATTTGGATATTTTTTCTGTACGCAATTAATATTAAGTTGTTGTAGGATAAGTTTACTTGATTTTAATGAATAAATCAAAGTAAATTAGTTATTTGGCGACGTTTCGATGGCAATTTGCCTTCCTCTTCAAGCTATATCTTATAAAAAATATATGATATAAACCATCATTATACATCGAAATCGTATAAATAATTTATTTATCTAATTGGGTTTACGTAATTGTCAATATCAATACATTATTTGTATTTATATCATCACTGACTTTGTCACTTTAATTAACTAGAAACAAATCAGATTGGAGAACAAATTATATTGCTATGTTTTTATTGTTGTATCAAAATTAAAATTAAAAACAATAGTTACCTCATCTCTTTCACATATATATGTCTATATATCCTATAAATACACATGCGTAAATGATAAAAAATCATAATAATTAATAACTAATCTTAACTTTGTTAATTAATGCTTCATATTTTACAAAGCAACATTTGCATGACATATGTCTCCAACTTGGATCTTAGCATAAATCGATAGACTGAAAATATTCTCATTTTGACGTTTTCATTTGTAATATCTGTAAGTAAAACTATCGATCTCTTGAAAAACCGATGCACCGCGAGAAAAGATATTTGTCACTTAGACGTGTATAAGAAAACGGATATCATTGTACATCGGTAACCTGGTGTATCGACAACATCAAATATCTTTAGATCCGTATAAAACGTAAGAATGAACCGTTAGTATTAAAAATGTCGTTTTTGTTGATACATTTATTTTACTTAATTATGTAGATTAAATACGCCTATGTAAGTAGGTCTATCTAAACTAACCGGACACTGCCTACCTCTTAAGCACAACTTTACAAAATGACTATATATTAATTTCTAATAAATGTAGAACTGCACTTGGGTAGGATACGTCTGTCAATCTTCGCTCACTATTTCGCAAACTAATAGAACAATCGATAATTTAATCTCTTTCATTATGCACGTACATGCACACGTATAAATTGTAAATGGCAATCCAATTATAGGTTTGCATTTTTGCTACTTAGTAATCCCCGTTGTTTAGTAGAATATAATCACTACTATTTTACGTAGCCAACAATACCATATACGTTGTTGGTTTTTTTTTTCTAAGTGCGAGACTATACGAATTAGGCAAAGTGAAATGTTATGTTAGCGTAGTTGGGTATAGCTGCAGGATGGCTAACCCAAGGGACGTTAGTTTAAATCTACCTCGGCGACATTCACTTTTTTTTCGTTCAAAGTTTTTCGAGCTGTATAACGAGTACCTGCAATAAAAGTAGAAGTAAATAAACACGTCTTTATTTGTCTAGCATTTTTCCTAACTCGCTTCTTTTTTTTTCTAAATGTATTATCACGTCACATATCGCTTATTTCCCGCTCGACGTACTTTGACATTGCAGAAAACCTCATTTTACATTCTTTATTTTAATTCTTTTGAAGGAGGAGTATTTGCATTACTGACATAGTCGACCAGAATATCTTGGAGAGTATACAACGTCGTGTATATCTCTACATTGCGACTATATACGTATATATATATACCCTACTAAACCGAGTATGGATGAGCATCTTGAATTTCCCTTCTCTTTTGGGAATGTATATCACTTGGGGGAGAATTAGAGTACGGTCGCTAGAGAGTGGATAGCCGTTGGTTTCCACGCCTCATCTGACCTGCTCGTCGCGCGTCGAACGCGGAGACCCGCAAAATCACACGCGTACTATACACCGACCTCCTGAAATCCATTACAATTGATTACAAACTTCTATTTGCTAAATTAATACTAATTTATTTTTCACCTCTACCACACCTATTCGTAAATTCGTTTTATCAATTATAAACGGTTTGTATTACGTATTTATTTAATAAACGTCCCTCGAAACGACATCGGCATCAAGAAGAAGACACAGTTCACACAGGGCTGAAGATTAACAAGTACTTTCCAAATAAAATTCTTAAATTACAGTTTATAATAAGGTTGTGTTTTCAATTACAAAAATTAAAGCGACGTTTAAAATGAGATTTCGTGAAATGACATATAAATCAATAATTACAAGTCTTATACAGCAGCACTGAGAAAAAGAAAATATAAAAATGTTAATCTACGAAAAGTAAATAAAAACATTAATATGTATAAGCAATCAGACGGGGAAAAAAGCAGGAATCCACTTTTTTTCTTCATAAACGCAAAGACACTTGTTCTCAGTTGATCGAGCTTGAGGGCATATTGAAACATCTTTCAGTCAGTGAACACGCAAGATTGCCGTAAAAATCACAGAACGATATCTTTTGCTTTATTTTGAAATTGGCCTGCGAATGAGACGCGCGCGCTCTCTTTCTTTATATAAGAAATCTTTGATGCGGAGACGAGTATAGGTATACCAAAGAGAAAAAGAGCTGCACACTACATTGAAACTAATATACTTCAGTGAGAATCAAGATGGTTATTTGTCTATTGACAGACAAATCGAAGATGCGACGTTGATGTCAAGTATTTTATATCAACGTATCTACTTTCGTTTAATTAAGCTTCGATCTTGTATTTTCGTGTATAAATTCGATTCTTCTTTTAACTTGATTTTATCCATACATCTTATATCTGTTAGTTTGTTGAGTTATGTTTCTTCAATAAGTAAATTATTTTTAGAAAACTATTGAATTTGTGGGGTGCAGAAATTTTTGTGAATACATTATAAAGAGTACATTTTTTATATAATAAAAGCATTTGTTAACATTAGGACCATTTTTATTATTTCAACTGAGATTGTGATTATATTTACAACGAGAGTGTTACGGATTAGGTCAGTTTTATTTATTTTCATTAAAAATTCTTAAATATAGTTTATTTTTTAAAGAAATAGAAGAATAATGTAGAATAAATAAATACGGTTAATATTTCAAAGCCACTTTAAATATATATATTGACGTAACATGTAAGTCTAGTGAATTACGTTTAAAGAACTTTGATAAAAAGTAACATTTATAAAAACTATTGATTACTAGTTTCAGATTTCGATTTGATAAAAATACGTCGAATAAAGCCACAAGTTTTGATCTCGATACTATAAGTATATCTGCATGTGTGTATTCTGTGTATTCGAATTATAATCGACAAAATTATATGTATTCGATAATCATCAAGTTTAGTATATTTAAGTAGGGTAGCTTCAAGTACAAACGTTATTATTAATCATAATTATTGCAATGAGCAATTGTTTAATTATTGTATATAAAAAATATAATAGTTTCTAATACTTTACAAAATGTTTGGTAGTAATAAACTTATTATAAAAGAAATTTGGAAGAGAACTATATAAATTAATAATTCGGTTAACTTTTTTTATATTTATTCAAGTTTTGTGTGGTAATGTTTGGCTACACGATGTTAGGCCTGGAAAATTAGGAAGATTTTTTGAAAACTGGGGAATCTTGGTGTTTAAAAATATTATGAAGCGTCGAGAAGACTTTTCAAAAGCCAGTTCAAATACGTATTTTTTGGCAAAGATTCTTGAAAATTTTCGAAAGCTGTGTAAAAGTGATTATTAGTATGAATAGTAAAGACGATACGACAATGGTCAATCTCATTTATTATAAAATAAAGATATTACAACAATTTACAGTCTAACGGCATATGCAATAATATTTAATTTAACAACACGCTAACTAATGATGGCTGCGCGCTGACCGCCCGATAGCGTCGTCCAAGCAGAGAACCGAGGGCCCGTCGATCTCCACTTACTCTTACAATTAAATCGTAGTTATCGCTTTGGCGGGCGGCGAGCGAGAGCGTCTATTTCGATTTTCGACGAGCTTACATTCGTTCTACTCCCTCTCTTCCCACTGTTATGCCTAATCATAATAGCTAATCCTACGATCACATGCGTAAATATATATTAGATATAAATAAACGTTACATTTATCCCCCTTTTATATTGGGTTCGCTCTGAAGGCAATATAAACTATGACGCGTACACCTTCTCATATACATTTTAATCTATATAACATATTCCGCAATTTTTCTAAATATCTAAAATGAAGAAGAAATACCATAATCCAATGAAAGGGATACTGTATTAAACATCAAAGATAATTACCTTAGACTAATTATAATTACATGTTTTAAAAGTTCGATTAACATGAGAAATAATCGGCGAACGAGTCTAACAGAATTTACAATTACATGTATTTACCAATATGCTACACTTGGCTCCAAGATTTAGAATTCACCATTCTACACATTACTTTATAAAAATCTCATTTTCTGTGCATGTATTGTCCTTAGATATACTTATCGTTATTACATATGACTTTACAATGTGTGCAAATGGTTGTTTAACAACCAGTGGTCATATATATTTTTTTGTAATTTCAACTTTTTTTTGTTTTTCTTTATATATATAATTATTAGAGATTTTTTTTTTTTTATGTATATACATATATATTAGTATATTGTAAGGATACATTTATCCCCCTTTTGCATCACATCTCTAGGAGATGCAAAATATGTGTTAGGATGAATTACTATAAGGATCGTGTCTTTTTATTTATTGTTCTTTTTCTTTCTTTCTTTCTTTTTTTTTTTTTTTTTTATAAATACTAGTTCTTACAAATTCCGTTACTTTTGACTCGATTTTATTTTCCAACTTAGTTAATGTTAATCTTATCCCCCTAAATTAGATTATGGTTTTACTCTATATTATTTGTACAGTATTTTTATCTAATACACTTTTTTATACTTATCTTACATTTACTACGTTATATTGTTATATTCGCTATTTATGTTTTATCACTACTCAACAAATTCACACTATTTACATATATACAATTTTTACAATCTAAATACAATATTTATTTATGTCGCATCATCTTTCAAGTGTGGGTACATAATATTTCCTAAGGTTTTTTCGATTATATATTCCTTTCCTAGTATTTGTCTCATCATTTTCAGTTAGGATAAACGAGTTACCATTCTCCAAAACTGCCGAAATTTTGTATGGGCCTTCATACAGTTGGAAAAATTTTCGCGTTACTTTATCCCAGGCGTTTGATAAATGACGCACTTTAATAAAACAAGATCACCGATTTCTAATTTTACTCTACTAACGCGTTTTTGCTGTTTTGCGCGGTTATTAAAATTTTTAATAAATTTTCTTTAGCATGAAGTATCATATATTTTTATTTATTTCTTCAGTTGAAGGAAATCGTATAATTTTTTGAATGTCATCGTTAATAGAGGTCCCAAAGTGTAATTGTTTCGGTGGGTAACCGGTACTGAAATGTATCGTGATGTTTAAGAGGTTTTCAATCCGGGGGACGTGTTTGGCCCACGCTGTATGTTTTTCTGCGCATAAGGCTCGAAAAAACCTTCCTAATTCGCGCATTACCCTTTCAGTTGGGTTGGACTCCGGGTGGCGGACACTACTAAAAACGACATTTATTTCGTTACTTTCGAGAGTTTCTCTCCATGCTTTTGCGGTAAATTGCGTACCATTATCTGCCAAAATTCGCATGGGTTTCCCACATTCCGGGATGTAAGATTCAATTAATTTCTTTAGACATGCGCGTGTCGTAGCCTTGCGTAACGGGTAAAGCTTTACGTATTTAGAGAATGCATCGAGTACTACAAATATGTATTCTACGCCACCTTGACTGCGTGGTAATGGGCCATAAAAATCGACAGTAACAAGTTCGTTTGGCGAAGATGTTTTGATCATTTTATGTTCTCCTTCCATAGGTACCGTCAAATATTTCGTGCGTTGGCATAAGTCGCAAGCAAGTATATATTTTTTAACGTCTCGATTTAAGCCTCTCCATGTGAAAAAATTCTTCAGATATTCGCTAGTTTTGAACACGCCTAAATGGCCGAGTTTTTCGTGCATAGACATAATTAATTTTTTATGAAGGCATTTAGGTACTACGATGCACCAATTGTTGTTATTTTTATTGCGTTTAAATAAAATATTTTTCGTAAATTTGCAAATAATCGTTAATATTATTGCGTGCTTGCGATATCATGTGAGCGATTTTTTCATCTTTTGTTTGTAAATCTGAAATTTTTTTGAAATCCTCGTATATTAAATTATTTTGCTGTATACGCGTTAAATTGATTAAACATAAGTTATCGATATTTTTTTCTTTAATCGGGATAAAAATTTTATTTAAGCTTGAAATAATTAGATTTTCGCAATTATCTTCGCTAAATTTACCACTTGGATTGCGGCTTAAAAAGTCTGCAACTACGTTATCTACACCGGAGCAATGAGTAACAGAAAAATTATATTGTTGTAATAGTAAACACCATCTTTTAAGGCGCGAATTCATATACATTGTCGATGATAGATATTCTAAACATTTGTGATCGGTAACAATTGAGAATTTAATTCCTATAAGATATACTCGAAATTTCGTAATCCCATATACAATGGCGAGCAATTCTTTTTCTGTTGTACTCCAGTGTAGTTCTTGTGTTGTTAAGCAACGACTAGCTACGGCGATTAATCTGTGATTATCATTCCCGTCAATTTGATATAATAACGCTCCTAATCCTTTGTCGCTAGCATCGGTCTGTAGCAAAATTTGAGCACCCGGAATGAAATGGTTTAGTGAAACGGTACTTAGAAATTTGTTTTTTAAAATTTTCAAATGCTTGAGCATGTTTTGAGGACCAATTCCAAACAGAATCATTTTTTAAAAGGTCTCTAAATGGGTCAAGATATTTCGCATGTCCAATATTAAACTGACGGTAAAAATTACATACTCCGAGGAATTTTTGTAGTTGTTTTTTATTGTGAGGTTGTTCAAAATTCTGTATTGTTGATAATTTATTCCGGATCGGCTTCGATACCTTTTGATGATAAAATATATCCGAGAAATTTAATGTTACTGCGAAAGAATTCGCTTTTTTCAAATTTAATTGTAAAATTATTATTCTTTAGTTTACTAAATATAAAATGTAAATCATCTATGTGCTGCTCAAATGTTGGACTACAGATTAAAACATCGTCAACGAAAAAAGATATATTTTTATTTTCATTACCAATCGCTAAGCTGAGAGCGCGCATTAAAGCACTACCTGCGTCTTTTACGCCAAACGGAACACGGCAAAAATGATATAATTTTGAATTATGGAGAAACGCCGTTAAAGGTCGTGATTGCTCGTCCAATTCTACCTGCCAATACGCGAAAGTTAAATCAAGCTTCGAAAAAATGGTAACATTATTATGTCTTTGAACGAGTTCGCTGATGAGTGGGGGCGATTCGTGATCGTCTTGGATATTTTCATTGAGATGACGTGCGTCAATGCAAACTCTAACTTGCCCGTCTTTCTTTTGCACGATACGTAAAGGGTTCAAATAAGGACTTGAACTGCGTTCTATTATACCCATTTTAAGCATATCTTCGATTGCTTGGTTCACGGGTTCCCTTAATGTAAAGGGAATCGGATAATTCTTTTTAATTACCGGTTTATTTGTTTTTAATTTTATTTTATGCTTATAATTAGTCGCGCATCCGGGATTTTCCGAAAATATTTGTTTAAAATTTTTTAATAAATTATTAAAGGTATGTAATTGAAATTCATCAAGTGCTATTAGATTACTCGCGGTTGAGCACGAACCATAAGGCAAGGTATTATTTGTTTGTGCGTCGCTTGAGTTTATATTTATCGTTTCACTACTATTTACTTCGCATATATTGTGTCCATTATTTACTAGAGTTTCGATATTTTTAATTTCGTATGCCAAATCGTTTATATTTAATTTATTATTCGATAAATTATTAATGTTAATATTTTCATTTATATTTACTATCTTAGTCGCTATGTTATTTTGCCCATTATTATTTGTATTGTATATAGTATTTGAATTCTTATTATCTAATTTTTGTATTTATTATTCATATTCAATTGATTAATTTCATTTTTATATTTAAATGCATTTACTACATGAACGTATGTGATTTCATTGTCATCATGAACAATTACCCTGTCTAACGTGTCGCGCTCAAATAACACCGATAAATTCGGCATACATTTGTTTCGAATTTCGAATTTACCTAATTTATAATTCAAAATTGCGCCATTCCGTACGCACCAGTCATGCCCAAGAATAACATCCGTCGATAAAATGGTACAACTAGAAAAGGATATATAAATTTTTCGTCATTTAATTTTATTTGCACGAAAATTTGTCTCTTGATGGTCGTGGCTTTCTTACCTACAGCGGTAGCAATATATACATTACTAGTAGGTAATTCATCGATATGATTACTTATAATTAATTTTTTATAGAAATCGTCGGATACGCAAGTGATTTGTGAACCGGAGTCCAATAATGCCCAGGTTTCAAACCCATTAATTTCCATTTTTAGATGTACACATTTGGCAATTTTACTTTTCTGAGATTCAATATTATTTTCTTTTATATTTACGTCATGAGATAGATCATTAGCGAAATCGTACATCGCGTGACACATCGGCGGGTTTGTGTACAATGTGTCATTAATTAGTTTAAATTAGATCCTTGTGTTTGCTGTGTATTATACTGATTTGTTTGGGTTCCCGTGTTACTCATATAATTCGCCTGGATTGGGTATGTGGGAGGAGGAAAACGTGTGTCGGGAAGATTTAAATTTGTACTTAAACTATTAAATGTTGTTGGTTTTGTCTTGGAAAATAATTTGTTGGTCTATATGGTGTATGTGAATTATTTATTGACTGGTTATTCCTAGTGTTATATGAATATGGATTATTATAATGGTGAGGTCTTGAGTTATACGTATGCTTAAAATGATTATTGGTATTATGAACCTGATTATTATGCGAACGGTAATTATTACTATGTATGCTACGTATGTGTGCGTGGTGATTTGAAGTATGATTCGTGCGCGAAGTTTGATGTCGATCTTGCTCTTTTGAAGTGTCTAGAATAGCTAGAGATTGCGCGACCCGCGTTAGTGTTTTCAAAATCTACTGCTGCTAGTGATTTCATGACGTCAGCAGGTAGTTGAGTTATAATGGTATAATTAATTTCGTACGTTGATAATTTGGGTATAAAATATTCGGCCTCCTTCAACTGTTTGAAAAAATAATTTCGGTACGATGAATCACGTACTTCATTATATGAACGATTTAACCACATTTTTTTAACGTTAGTTCTTATGGGGGCAGAATAAAATTCAGCAAGAAATATGTTTTTAAATTCGTTATATGAATGAAAGTTACCGAGTAATTCGATCCATGTACGCGCTTTACCCTCGCAACATTGTTGAACAAGTAATGTTTTATTTGCGTCATTTATACCTTTGATTTGACAATAACGGTCATATTCATTCAAAAATTCTAACGGATTTTTCACGACTTCATTACTAAACTTCGGCAATTTTAAGTCTAACTGAACATGATTAAATTGGTTTATCATACCGCTTATATCTGCCAATGATATCGTAGGTGAATTTCGAGATTCATTGCTTGAAGCACCAGGAACTTCGTTGGGTTGCTGATTATTTCTCGTTTCAGTCGTCACTCGTGGTATCGTAGGCTCGCGTTCCTTGGCTACGTAGGTTGTCTCGCAGTTGTTCAAGTTCTTCTCTAAGCTTTTTTATACGTTCAGCCTCTTCACGAATATTTATTTGGTATTGTTGTAATTGACGTTCAGATTGTTGTTGTTGTTGTTGTTGTTGTTGTTGTTGTTGTTGTTGTTCTCTTTCCTCCATATTTCGGTGGTCGTCGTCGCGAGCGAGTACCATTGTTAAACTGTTTTTAGTTTTCCTCGAACGGTAATTTGTATTATTATAAAGATTATGCAATTGTTTTACTTGCCTACCAGATCGTGTAGTTATTATAATTTTCTCTGTACTTTTATCCATGCATCACACTCATTAGATAAATAAAGAAATCGACCATTAATCGCATAAATCCATACTACTATACATAAAAAGATTCGCGATAATTTTAAGGTGATTCTAATCGATTTACCTTATCAAAATCGTGCCCGTCGTTGTGCGCCAATGTAAAAGTGATTATTAGTATGAATAGTAAAGACGATACGACAATGGTCAATCTCATTTATTATAAAATAAAGATATTACAACAATTTACAGTCTAACGGCATATGCAATAATATTTAATTTAACAACACGCTAACTAATGATGGCTGCGCGCTGACCGCCCGATAGCGTCGTCCAAGCAGAGAACCGAGGGCCCGTCGATCTCCACTTACTCTTACAATTAAATCGTAGTTATCGCTTTGGCGGGCGGCGAGCGAGAGCGTCTATTTCGATTTTCGACGAGCTTACATTCGTTCTACTCCCTCTCTTCCCACTGTTATGCCTAATCATAATAGCTAATCCTACGATCACATGCGTAAATATATATTAGATATAAATAAACGTTACAGCTGATTATTTCTGGCTGATAAATGCCGATAGTGACATTGAATAAATTATTCAATTATTAATAGAACTACAAGTTCAAAATTAAAGATATAGCTAGAAGCTGTACATTCGCAGAGCCACATATAAGCTTAAAAAGGTCGATAGAAGGACCTCCTAATAAAACGAAGTGCACGAGACAGGTGCGAATTCTATTTTTTTCCAATTTTCTTGGTATGTACACTGATTTTCTGCATTATGTGATTAAATAGCTCATTAAAATTATAACTTTTTAATCTAAATTTTTGTTAACCAATTAAAATCCCACTTCCTTTATCTTACAACGAACTATTAACTTCCGAATCTTGGATTTTGCATAAACCGATTAAACTTTGGGAAATGTTTCCTAGAACAAATATATAAAGGAAGTTTTCGGATTGCTACACTTTTTGAAAAAAAATGAGTATTATGTTTTATAAATAATTTTGATAATACTTTTGTACAATACATCATTCGAAAAATAATTTAACACAAAAAAATTAAACTACCCCCTCTGTTACACACGCACTTCTATGATCTACATGAATATATTTTAATCTTATTCGAGATTATTATACACATCTACATGAATATTCTACATTTCATTTAGAATAAAAAACCAGTACATACAAGTATTATTATTTTATATAAACAAGTTAAACTGTTAAATAAATTAAAAAAAATCTCTAGTTTTTAAACTTTTGAGAAAAACCTGTCGGTCAGCTTTTATCAAGTGAAGTAAGTCGCAAGAAGTATTTCTAAACCAGAGTAAGAGTTTTGGTATTAAAACGTTGAGAGGATGTGGGAAAGTCACCAGTTTTTCTCTCCGTAGGCTACCCACCTATTCTTTATTTCAAGTTGTTTGGAAAAACTACAAGTATATATATATACGACTAACTTTAGTTACCACACATCAGTTCATCTTTTTTACAACCAGTACTACATAACCACCCTGTTTTAATTCTAAATTGGTCAAGCCGCTTTTAAAATAAATTAAAATCAATAATAAACTTCGGTTGAAGTCTATTAGAATAAATTTAGATGTATTTACACATTAGAACTTATATTTTATGTTTATTATACATATATAAACTACATTGCATAAATAATTCAAGAAAATATTTTGCTCAACAAAGTTGTAATTGTATGTACATGGACAGTTAATGCTCGTTTATTTTTTATAAATAAATAAATAAGTAAATAAATTATTGAATTTTATAATTGTTTTTTTACGTTCATTTGGATTGTGAATTTTGAACTCATATTTCCGTATGTACATTATTCTGGCTATATATAGTTCAAACCAAAAATTGTAAAAATTCTAAAAATTTTACTTCAGAGAATTTGATCATATTTATGATACTTGTACATATATTATATGAGTGCACATTCTGTTGGAACACAAATAATGTGCTTCGATGGTAACAAAGTGTAATAAAGAATCAGTTTCGAAAGTTTATGAGGGCTACGGATATATTTCTAACAATTATTAGCACAAACTTTAAACTACTCAGTCTAGATACTTTTTTCTTCAATTTAAATATAATTTAATATAAAATTGCAAATGTATATAATACATTTATAAATCTTAGAATAATAGAATTAAAAAAATTATAAAATAATCGAGGAGATAAATAAATTTGGAGTCTATTACGATGAATCAGTTGCATTTAATACCATACAAAAATGGTTTCAGATCGCAACAATATGTAGAAAATGAGACACCGTGAGCTGAAAGATTTTGAAATAGTGAGAAATGACAAATTCTCAAAGCTGAGTTTATAAATTGAAAAAGTTACGCGCTCTGAAAAGTTTTCAATAAAGTAACTTTGCGTATTCATGGATCAGACAAATTCTTTTAAACTTAATTCCTTCCAATGAATTGTTAGATTAAAATTGATTAATATTTTTGATTATCAAGATGCTTGTACCATGCAATTCAGATAAGATGTTTAACACGCTCAAATTTATAATACAAATTATCTGATAAGAAACTATAACTATTCATAATTATTTATATGGAAAATACGAGAAATTTATTAACATTGTGTATCTATAAATTTGAAAATATAATTTCTCATTAAAAGTTAAAATTTGTTTGTTCCAAAACGAGTTATATTTTTTTAAACAATTATGTTATCATTTTTTACAATACATGTAGCCTTATATTCATAAATGTGCATAAAAATTAACGATATGAAACCATCCAATAAATTTAGAAACAATTATGGAATCTTAAAATAAAATGAAGAGAAGAAGAAAAAATGAAACGTGTTAGCCTAAATAAGAAATATTTATATAGTTTCTCAAATGGTTGCATATAGAATATAAAAATCGATACTGTTAAAACTTGATGGCATTGCCTTTAAAATTTAACGCCTATAATTTTTTATGACTATTTTACTTTCTATTTTATTTTAGTGGTTTTTAAGCTCAAATATTTAAAAAATAATAATAAAGGCAGAAAAACTTTAGAACGAATAGTTACGATATTTTATATAATATAAGAAGGCAAATCTTGAAAAAGTTTCAAAATATATTAATAATAAAGAGCAGAAAGAATTATGCCTAACTTACTACGTATTATATAATTTTCTTATTGTTACAAAGATTTAATTTCTTAACAATACAATGATACAGTATTCTGCACCACATTCTAGCATTATACATACTCATACATTGTGCGTGTAATATACAGTAATACGAAGATATAGACTGAATTATTTAATGCAATACGGGCAGTTTTTTTTTGAGGAATTAAAAATTTTCATTAAAAATTTTTTGACATTTAAGAGGCTATATCGAACTCGGTCATCGTACTATAGAATCGCATTTCCATTTTTCTCACATTCTTTTATCTTGGGTTATAAATTCTAGAGCTGTGGGTTCCATTTCATTCCAGTACTATTCTTTCACAGTCAACCAATGTACGACAGGCTCACGTTATTTTAAAATCGTCAATTCTGGTACTCGCACATCGATGCATTGATGTATAACGCGTTAAAGTTAGGAGACAAAGTGCAGTTAACTTCTCGCAAAAATATTTCTTATAAGATATTTTACATTAACATTATCGCATTACCTTAGAATTTTACTTTTCTTACTTGACGAATCCAATTTATCGTGGTCAATTTAGATTCGTCGATATCGTTACTTTTTATTTATTCATTTATTTATCGTTACATCGACAACGGGAGTATTAGCGATTTCAATTTATTTTCATGTGATACATAGTTTGTTTCATATTAATACACGAAATTACATTTTACATTATTATTACACTATTGCAATTGTTACGGTAATTTCAATAGGCGTAATTTATTATTATTATTGTTGCGCTACTGTTTCATTATTTAAATATAAAAAAATATTTTTATTTGCTAGTTCGAGTTTAAAGCAGCTTTAATATCAATTTTCTTCGTTATATTCAGTGTAATTTATCTTATTTGCTGATTATATCAGTATATAGCTGATCACTAATATTCATTATTAAAAAATAGTGTGCATAGTGTGTATTATACTAGGTAATAAAAAATTATAAATTTTTATTTAATCTTAACACGTAACCGACTGGTATTCTGGTATAAGTTTTTTTATGCGCTTAAACGTAGTACACCTACCTATTGACCTTAACGGACATAATATACACAGCGCACTTTATTTCGTTATTAAGTACTAGAAAACTCCCAAAGTTTCATTAAAATCGGCGACCTAGTGGTACGACATTCTCCTAAGGTAGCTATACGGTGCAGGTTTATAACCTGGTTGGGATTCCACATGAGGACTTTTATTTATAGATCATATTTTTTCTTGGGACAACTAAGAAATATATTACTTAACTTATTATTACAAACTTAACAATTAAACTAAATGTACGAAAATTTTGATCGTTTATAAAAACACACGAATAAAAGCATTATACTATGTTTTATGCGAGATTGAAATAATATATATATATACATTTTTAAAATCTACTTTTCTATATTTATTATTTAAATCCCTAAATATTTAGATATATTCTAATGAATGAAACATTTGATCTATTGAAACACCTTGGCAAGGAGGACGGTTAAGGTGATAATGATATGGACTGGTTTCCGCAGATACTGCTATATTTAAATTATCATAAACTGAATTGCAAAGAAGAAAATCCTGTGATCCTTTCGGCTTGAAAACGGTAACACCCCATTTGAATCGTGTGGTTCATAAAAAAAAACATATAAATATATTTTTAAAACTAAATGGCGTATTTAAAACTTTAATTGAAGTAATAAAACTATCTTGAAAATTTGTACGTTCTTGGGCAATTAAAAGAGAAAAAAATAGTATAGAAGATAAAATTTAAGTTACACGGGATAAAAAAGTAGTTTAAAATTAAAATTACTTAAAGTTCAGTTATTTATGTCAGTTAAATGGAAATATACGTACAATATTATAATTGTTGTGCAAAAATAGAAAAAAGCATTAGATACTCGCGTTAAAGTAAAAAAAAAAAAGGTAATTTCTATATGGTACGAATTTATCTCTTCTTTTATCTTTATGTCTACAATGGGTTTACAGGCGAACCGTAATCTCATGGGTGTAAAATGGATTTTCGGTTTTGGGAGTAAAAAAAATCACAAATTTTATTTCATTCGAGTAAAATGTGAGGATAATGCAAATCGTAGATGAAATAGACATATCTGGTTGGCCGTCAAGCATGTTTCTGACTGGGTAATTACCACAACGGTGCTGCAATGAAGGGGACGTCGGACTGTCGCTTCTGCGTTCAATTTACTATATCATTTCCAAAGTTAGCTAAATAACTAAATTTAGAATATACAGGCTTTGCGAAATCCCTGATGTCTAACGACATTCAATTTTTTATTCTTTAGGGAGAACTGTCATGGACAAATATTTGATTCTATAATTGATGTAAATAATTCGGATGGCAACTTTCTTCTTTCTTTTTTAAACGGGTGCTACAACTACACAGAGGTATTATCTTTTCCTCTTACTGCAAAACCACACTTATTGCTGATTACAAATTTGCTTTGGCGGGGTACAACTTTATTTTGTTTGATTAACTAACGAGAACAGGCGATGCGGGTTCTACTTACTCACAAAAATGTTTGACGTTACCTTTTTTTCCACAAAACAACAAACAAACCAACAAATATCGACGATCTAATGAATATTGGTTTATCGTGAAAATTTTTATCAACTTCACAAATGTATAAATAATTTTGTCTCGTTAATAAAAGTATACGAGCATTCGAAACGAAAAACTAACGCATTACAGGATATTACGAGAAATATATAATTAACAAAATCTGTGATAACTAAATACTTTCCACTCTTTTTTCGAAGTTGAAAGATTCATATTTTAATAATATTAAAAGAAACTTTATTATGACGACATAAGAAGATAGGGTTTTTAATTGTTTTTTTTACTCAAGATATTTCTTATAAAGTATTTTCTTTGTACTTTCTTGTAGGTATTATGAATATTAAGCCGACACAGAGAATGTAAAATGGTAAAGATCCGTTTTATAAAGTTTGTTATTTTATTCATTAAAATGCATAAACTATGACTATAAATATACTAATAAACTAACTATATTTAATAAATAATTGTGATTTCAATAACTTTATAGTTAAATAACTGACTTGTGTTTTTCTGATATGTTAATTTAACACTGTGTGATTATTGCAAGGTAACTGTTTTATTGGTTTGGATGGTTATTTATTTGTTTTTTTAACTAAAATTATAAATAAAATTTAAGACTTTAAAATAGGAACAAAAATGGCTCCGAAACGTTGTGCAATGTTAAATATTCTCAAATCATGCCATTTACGAGTGAGAAATAATATAAAATACATAATCATTGAAAATCTATGATATTTGTTTATACATACATAATAAGTAACAAATTATTAAATTTGGTAATTTGAAGAAAGATCTGTTATTAAAATATATGTATTTTTAAAATTAATAAAATTTTATTACTAATTATATGTAACAATAAATTAAATTTATTGCATTAAACATAAATTTTGCTGGTTGATTATTCGTTTGAACAATGATAAATTTATTTTCATTGATTTATTCGATTGCTTTGAGTTAATTCAAAGATACGAGTTTTACATATTTCGTGAATTGTAAAAAAATGTTTAATAAAATCGGTGACGTCAGGATTATGTTATAACAAAATCAAAAGAACGCGTAATTTTCAATATTATTGCAAAACGTAAAGTTGCGCATTTAACAATATCATATCAAAGGTGTAATATTTTACTTTGGTAATAATTCAACTACCCGGTAAGTCAGAATTCTGCATAATAATACATATAAATTATTAATTGCACGCTATATCTCTACAAAGTCAAATTTGACGCGTAAATTATAATATATAATTGTATTAAATCAGTTGAAATCTCTGTATACGAAGATCCGCGTAGGTGTATTTAAATGTATTTCAATCAATTAATTTGTTTTAAGTATATGGGTGCGTATATCAATTTAGTAAGGTGTACTATATATCGTTTGCTGGAAGAAAATCCAAGCATGTAGGCTTTAATGAGTCAATAACAATTTTTGCTTCGGCGGTTCAATACGATCGAGCGTCTACCTATATAAGAGTTCGTAGTCTCAGCTTAAAGAAATCTATATCCTTCGCTTATGTGAGAATTATAGCCGATGAACGGATAATGCTCTCCCCTTCCGCTTGGATCTCGACATTATCGCAGATCTTAGAGGACACCTTTTCTCTTTTAAAGGCTACCTCGTAACGAGTATTTCAGAAGTTGAGCGTTTCTTTTTTAACAAGTTTCTAGTGCTTCACACGATAATCCTACCATTATTGCAAAACCAGCAGAAAGAAGATATATTTAAGACCTTTTATAAACTGCCGTTTCTCGCAGATTTTCTTCATCAATATCGTATCGCTCTCTAATTATCACTGAGCTTTCAAAAATGACGATGCCCCTTCGTTACGATTATTTTATATCGTTTGAATAAAATCCGATATTCTCCGTTATTTCAAATAATTTACCACCCGCACAAAATTAACGTTATTCTCTTGATTTGTAAAACTGTCGTAGAATACTAAAAACTCTTTTCTACGTGCATATATAGATAATAATTTTGGGTGAATAATATACGGAGAAAATTATATACGAGTAAAAATTACTATAATCATTGAGTAACGAAGTGCCATAGTTGATTAATGAACGTATTTAGAACATTTTTCATAAAAAATATATTACAGGTTTACAACAAATTTAAATACATTAATGATAATAAGTCCATGTATTAATAAATAAACAAATGTTCGTTTAAATTGTACTGTAAAATATAATTCTCTATATAAATGCACCAATTTTCGATACATAAAAATTATGATCTCATAGAAACAATTTTTATTTTTATTTTTTTTAATACCCAGTATAATAAAAATTGATACACAGGATTTGTAATTTTTTATTAAAATCTTTTTTATAACTATAGTAGTTGTCATGACTATAATGTACACATTAATTAAATAAATTAATAACGAAAGCATAAATTATTTCTATCGTTTCGAGAACATACCCTCCATCATTGTGGGTAGGTGGCGATTTAAAATAATCTGGTACTCACAAAATCTGGTACTAAAAATTCTCTCAGTTAGTATACAAGATCATTGAATATTTCACATAGCAATTGCGACAGCGTTCTAAATTTTATGTATATATAGCGTGTGCGATGTACTAATAGGCATAATTAGTATAAGAAATATTAAACTATGAAATCTGAAAATACGAACACAACTTCACCAAATTAAAAAGTACTAATAGAAAAAATGTATTTGTCAATTATTATTTGAGATTATTAATTTGAGTATTTCAAAAATTGCTACGTCTTAAATTAAATAAAGCAAATATTTTGATTAAAAATTACTATACCATATTGTATATTTCAATGATTTTTTGCATACAGTAATTTTTAGTGCAATGCAAATTTGACACCTTTTGATTAAAAAATATAGCAATTTTCAATACAATTCATAGTAATTTTTAGTCATATGTTTTTCTCTGAACAATGTTAAATTTGTTCCATGATGTTTTGATTAATATTACTACGAAAGTGCATTGGCTTGATGTGAAAGGAGTTGACCTGTACTACTTAAATTAAAAGAAATTCATTAACATGCAAGAATTAACGTCTTTTGATTCTCTTTGTATACATACATTCCAACTGTATTTCAGATATTTCAACAAATTCAACACCACTTGCAAAAATACATTATTACAATTTAGATAACTAAAGCTACGCTGCAGAGTAGTTGTCAACGCTTAAAATTACTTTTCGTTTGGCTATTTTACAATGGAAACAATTTACTTTTCGCACAAAAAAAGGCATGCAAATTACAATCGTCGGTGGCTATTTTAATTTAAGATTATGTATCTCGCAGCTCATTCGCAGTTGGTCAAAAATGTACTTTTAGATATGTAACGTGGTTAGCATAGACAAGTATGTGGCAATCACCTTGGTGGAATGCCACCGGTGCACTGTCGGCGTGGTACGAGGTCACTTCCTCCTCGCGCGAGTCAAAAGCGCTGGCGTGGCATTTTGCATCGAGGGTCAGGTTTTAGGTGACCTCGGTCAAGCACACTGACTCGAGCCGCGGTTCTGGGAGAACGCACTTTTACCCCCTTTACTCGAAACCGTAACCAAGGTGTATCGACACTAGTACGTAACATTATATACCCCTCGACAACAAAGAGGACGTCGTGTTCAACGTTTTTATTTATTTATTTATTTGTTCCAGAGTTAGATACAACTTTTGATGACCGGTGTACAGAGTTGATATTATTTACACAATAATACACTATAACACTGTCACACACTATTTCATGTCTGAAGGTCCGGATAACAATAATATAAATATACAAAATAAGAAATGCCAAAAAAAGCGTAAAACTTCTAGTCACACTAAATTATACAAAAATAGACCTTTTCGCTCATAAAGGTACTACAAGTTCATGTCGGACTTGGATCATACCATACTCAATAGTTTTATTTGTATTTACATTGTATTAAGGGAGTAAAAAACATAAATAACTTTATCGAATATTTTAAAAAATTTCTTTAACATTTCAACATAATTCTTTAATACATATAATAGCTTTATAATATTTGAAAATATTCTTATTATATTAAAAATGTCTCAGTTCACATTTGTACTGTCGGACACAAATTACAAGTATTTATATCTTTGAACCATATACCTAAAATGTTGAAATAAAAATAAAGAAAAAATAATATTTTCAATAATAATTGAATAAACAATTTTTGGGTAGTAATTATTAATCAGAAAATACATACATCCTCAATCCCAACATCCTAATTGAATTATCGATGAAAAAAACTAGGAAATTTGGGTACATTGTTTAAAACATGCCTGACAGCTTGACTTTCATAATTTTTTCAAACTTTATTCTCTTGTTTATAATAAATAAAAAAAGCCATTATCCGAGTCCGACTAATCCTCAGGTTTATTTTCTTCTTTTATTATCAACTACGTCGCTCAAATACGCTTACGATATCATACATTGCATTTACAATAAATAATCAATAAATTAAGACAGACATTTGTTCGTAACAGTGTCTTCTTCCAGTGTCCTGAATCCCAACCGCGAAATCTCAGTGTGACGCAGTAAGTTACGTATAAACAAACGAGAAGGGAACGAAAAAGACACAGACAACCTACGAACCGAGTGTGGCGAGTCTCGTGTTCTGACCACCAGTATCGCATCGTTTTATTTGCCTGCATTCCGTATTGGTCGCTCGACCCCTCTCACACACCAAAGTCGCAGGGCGACGCCCGTGACAGACGAAATTTATGAAAAAAATAGTTCATTTGTTTTTACTCGAACGAATTTTCTTTCAACAACTTGTATACAGTGAAGTATATAAAAATACCCGTGGTAGGAAAAATATGTAATAGCTGGTTTATAGGTATCAAAAGTTATTTCGAAGTAAGAACTGTCGACTAAAAATACTTGAACTTTTTGTTGCCGATCGAATGGTTCTTGTCGAATTTTACGAGTATATTCTAGATTCGATAATGCCAAGACGATTTTTACCAATTCCATGAGTAAGAAACCTACTTGTGGAAAAACTGTGACGTTTAGCTCGACCTAACCTACAACTTTTAAAGTTAAATTGCAGTGCGAGATAATTTGTAACAATATCAGTTTCAACAACGAAAAATCTAGAGTTATACCTGAAATGTGGAAGTCGGTAGAAGAAGAGCCTCGTATATTTGTATATAACCGAACTATAAATTCAGATTGATTCGTTTGATTTCATATAATATCTATATTTTTACCGGATAAAGGAACCCACATTTTTTACTTTTTCTATCGAGTAACCAATGACCATTCTTATACTGTTTGATTTCTATTAGAGTTTTGTTTAAATATGGAATAAACTGCTATTTGTCATTTCCTGATATGAAAATATAGATCGAAAGGTGCATTTTTAAAATGAACTAAATTTTCCATTTTCAAAATAATCAGAATTAGTTAACTATAAATGAAAGATGTGCGACCTCAGAATTATTTAATTAATAATCAAGTTTATGATCGGTCACGTTTAAGGGTTGAGAAATAACTGTGAAACGTAATGGGAGAATTTTGAATTTTATAAAATGGCACGTTCGTATAATAAAAGTTTGTCGTTTTTTAAAATAAATACAGATCTGAATCAATGTTTGATGATGGATAATTTATTCAGGAAAAGAGGTTCGTTAAAATTACGTTGCAAAATAACGCTGTTGCATTGTTATTAATATATTTTTTGAAAATTTTCGAATTTGTCTTATTTACTGCAGTATAATTTTGGGAATCTACCACCATTAGTGTTAGCTGTCGTTGAAAAGCCAGTGCCGGACTTTATGAATAAAATATATACGTTCGAAAGGGTTTCGCAACAAAATATTTTATGTTATATCATTATTTTGGGAAAACAATTATTACGAAAAAATGTATAAATGTAATTTTTAAACAAAGTGTATAAACGTGTATTATTCGTATAAAATACTTTTACCAATATACGCGATAAAAAGTAATAATTAAAGCGTATTTTATATTTTTAATTAAATCGCGTAACGAAGCGTAATTTTCGAGGACATATTTAATTCATAGTGGTAGTAGACAGGGAGTAATTTATTTTTGACATAATTTGAATTGCTACCTTCTTAAGCGTAACTCGAATTTCCTTAGTAATACAAAAAGCAATCTGGAAATTTGTAAACAGGAGATTGACAATAGGGTATTTAAAAAGAGGATATCTTTAAGTCTAAATATGGAGATGCCGTGAATTACCGGCAACAGAATGCCGGATATGATTGTTTGCGGTTGCAAAAGCGGTTACGGGGCTGTCCGTGGTTGGAGAAAAGCTGGCCTTTACTACAAACCGTTTGCTCTATTTGCTTTGGACAGAATTGTTCGAATTATCCCACCATACAGTGTAACCATTTACTTTATTTCTACATCCAATGTAATTTTTATTTTATTATTTCTTTTTTTTCAAATAAAATACAATGCAAATATCATCTGCAACAATATTGTACCTCCTGGTGGGGTTGGTATTATATTTCCTTTTATATCTGGACAATATATATGCTCAAATTAAATGAAATTTAGCTTTTTGTAAACATATATTTAAACTAGAGTGCAATTAAATTGCTGTATCTGAGATAAGTAAATTAAAAAAAATGTTTTAAAAACGTTTTTTATTCTGTATTGCCGAGATTTCATCACTTGCAGGAAATCCTCAATTGTTTGGCACTTACATCTTCATAAGTTATACTTGAACTATTCATCATCCTAAACGTGAATCAAAATCTTAATGTAGAGTTTTTAAAAATATTAATTTCATGTAATATTTACAATTAAACAAAGGAGGATGCCCATATGTATGGGAACGTTCGGAAATGTGCAAATTATGTATCATCGGCTATTTTTAAGTGATAATATTTAATTATAAAAGAAAATTGAATGTATATCTATGTACACAAATTTTCTATACACATGGATATACCTCCCATGTATTTCATGGACATTCTCCTTTAAATACAAGTATTCAAGCTACAAGGTTGGGAGATCAAAGCAGCAAAACGTTACAAGAGATTCTGTTGTAAAATACATTTTTATTATTTATGTTTTTTCACAAAAAGTAGAAAACCATTAGCTGCCATCTTTGACTACATTATACACACTATACATAAATAATATAGAGGGTTTGAGCAAACACGTAACAAAAATAAATGTAAATATTCGTTGATCAATATGTAGTATAAATCAAAGACTTAATGAAACGTTTTTTAGCCAAAATTTAACCGTTTAACCAAAATGTCGCGCAAGTCCGTAATTAACGACCAAAAAATGGTTCGAACCAACCTAAAAATGCTCAATTTCTCCTAGGGAATATTACACTTTTTACAAGTAGAGCGTATAGAAGTATGTAGGATGTAACTTTACGATATATTTAAATGAAGAGTGTAAAATCGATGGTATTTAAAAGATTAGGTGAGGGGCAATCGAAGGCAATATGAAACTTGGGTAATTTGCATGGAATTTCGAAACTCGCAGTACAATAAGAATAAATTATCTGCTAATTGGTTTCCGTGCACACACGAAATCTCGGATCGGGTTTCTCTCTCTCTCTCACTCTCCCGCTCGGTCTCCTCCAGGATCCCTCTTTGGCTTGCAGGGTTGACTGGCACAGTTGCATTCGCCGAGGTTTGTTCTCGGAGTAATACGATTCTATCGATCCCGCAGTGCGCGCACAGAAGAGAGCGAGTTAGAGGGAGAGCAAGTGAGCGAGAGGGAGCGAGAGGGAGCGAGAGGGAGAGAGGAGCGTCCTGTAGGCGCGCAAGGAGTTTTACTGGGTGAGAAGCGCCTTCACAGGAGAGTGTGTTTCCACACCGAGTGCGAATGGAATAACTTTAAGCTTTAAGGGAGGACTGCACCTTCGTATATACCTAGTAGTTGCGGTCAAACAAGAAAGCAGATTCGATTCGAATACGTCTACATTTCTGTCTTGCCTCCTTTTTAGTACACTTTGAAGCGCTTCCAGATTCTCCCTATCTCTCTCCTTTTCCCTCTCCCTCTCTCTCTCTCTCTCTCTCTTCTTCTCTAAACCCATGAAACTTACCTACACGAAATAAAGGAGAATGGATATATATTCTGTTCAGTGCTACACCTGAATATACGATACACTGCATGTAGAATGTGTGTCTGTGTGTCTCTGCAGTGTGTGTGTGTGTGTGTGTGTGCGCGCACGACTCTGCGTCTGTGTCCGTGGGTGAACTATCCTATGTTACTTCTAGTCTAATGTAACGACAACGTATATATATATATCCACAGTCAAATATATTTCGTGGAATTTAATAATATTCGAGATAAATGGTAATTTTTAGAAACAATATTTAAAAAAGGAATATGTAAATTTTATCGGGTAACTTTATTTTCCTTATTTTTGGATACAATTGTTAACGAAAACAACGGTGAACGGTCAAACTTTTTTTATTTCATCCGAGTTCGTTCTATGCGAAATTATTGTAGAACAATGCGCTTGTTTTTTTCGTATGTTTTGCGTGGTCCGAGTCTTTAAAACCGAAGGCACGTATACCTAAATATATATATATACATTGATACGTATATTTATACACTAAGTTGTTGAAATTTATGTTGACTATCCAGGTAAACATTTATTATTTTTCATTTATAAAAATACGTAAGTAGAGATTTACTTAAACGATAATGTTATAATACTGCGTAAAACTTTTTAAATATTTTTTACTAGAACGTAAAGTTTAAAATGGTAAACATCAATCCTAACGTCATAAGTACGTGATACACGTATTTCTTGAAAAATGCGAAAGAATTTCGAATTTTATAGAAATCATATTTTTACTTTACGTATACTATATATAGATGTAATTGGCTTACAGAAACGAATGTATCGCACATATATATATGAATTTTAATATAATTGTGTAAGTTACTACAATAAGTATTTACCCTCTAACTATTAATAAAATTCTGGTTCACTGAATTAATAATATAAAAATCGATCGTTATTATTTTATTAATTTTTTAAAGTACTTATATATACGTTTAAACTACTTGTTTTAATCGGGCTTGTTATATAAAGTTATTGATTATTACTACGTTGGATAAGAGTATCAACCTAATACATTTTTTGATTACCTGAAAGGACTTTGAAAGATATAAATATAAAAAGATACAAGAAATACTATTACTATAGTATAATTAATAATGTAATGCCCTTTAACAATTATCAAGTATTAAAATACGATTAAAAAGTTGTTCGAATGCCTAATATCACCAAAAGATACTTAATTTTCAACGTTTATACGAGAACAGACGACGGTAAGTGGGAGTTGATTTATCGCAAAAAGCAATTCCGCTTATTATAATACCCCATTCTGTTACAAAACGCTAAATCAATAAAACATATTACTTAGGTTCTTTACAAAATCATTTTACATTTATGATAATTACACTTATCGGCGTATATATATATATACACATCGTTATATAAACTAACTAAAAACGGCATATAGAGAAAAAAGTAAACTTTTTTAAAAAAATAGCTTTTCACGTGGATTTTATTATCTAATAAAAAAATAATCCTGAAAAAAGGTGTATGTATTTAGCGATCCAAGGGGGATCTAAACAAACTTTAATTAAAAATTACAATTTATTTTTTGACAAAGCTATTTAATTATTAAATAAAAATTATGGAGTGGTTAAAATATGTTACATTAATATATATATATATTGCGTTAAAAAGTAAATTCGACGAGCACACGTATATGATCATTGTGCATTTCCTCAAGGTTCGTAAGGTAAATAGCGTAGTTATATACCGTAGCGCTTCCGTGTCCCTTGATGTACCATTAGATTAACTTTTTATGGCCTTCTACGTATTTAATGATAGTGCTCAAATGTACAATATTTTGTCTGAATCGCTAGTTCGCGCCTTAAGAGTTTTGCATTTAATTAATATAAGCCATACTTAAATGGCAAAGTAATTAAAGTAACTAAAATTTAATGATTCGAAAGTAATCAAGTTGGAAGAAAAAACGGGTATTCAATATATCTTAAATCATTTCCTATTATCCCGTTCAAAAAGTAGTTTAATTAATTAAAAATATATATATATATGATATTCATTTGTAAATTGTAAATTACCGTTTAAACCTTAATGCTAATTATTATTATAATAATGATATATATATATGTTACTCGAAATCAATAGCCATCTCCGAGAATTATTTTTATAATTAAACATTACGGATGCAAAAAAATAAACACACAGTGGGGATTATGCTTCAATTAATTATTGCACTTGATATTTTTTATTTAAATAATTACACGCCCTTGTCGTTCATTGCGTTTATTTACAAATGCCAGTATTAATAATTAGCAAAAGACGATTTATTTCATAATCAATTATTTGAATAATCGAGAAATTGCATTTTGTAATCATTAATTATTCTATATTTATGTATATATACAAATGTATTATACATTATTTAAATAATTCCTTTGCACCTGAACGGATTCTGGTAATCTAAGTGATATATAATAAGGATTCTATGTCAACTACGCGATGTTTATTAATAGTGAATATTTAATCGATCTTGGTGATTATAATCACGTTTTTAATTAGTTGAGGACGTTTATTCGATGATTATTCGTAATCCTGTTCAAATACTACATCTTTATTAATAAAGCGAACATATTTGATTATTCATAAAATAATTGAAAAGTACTAATTTGAAGCCTTATAGTTGATAACATTTTACTTACTACTCGTCAATAAATTCAAAATTTAATATTATACAATTTTTTTTTATAAAATCGTATGCAGCATAGTCGTCGTATTTATAATATTAAAAGCTAGAATGATTTAAATCCTTCATAATAATATGAATTGTTTTACGTCTTTCCTAAAATATGTTAATTAAAACTAAAAGATTCGATTGTTCTGTTCTAATATGAAAATGATAAAAATTAGTCGCATACGAAGAAGCAAAAGGTGAATGTCTTGGCGGTGAAATAAAAATAATACTGCAAAACTACTCGACTTTGTTTGCATAATTTATTAATCATTTTGGACGAGTATGCTGGTATAATATTGTACTTTGTATTGTTAACTTGAATATTTGAGTTTGATATTAATGTAGAGTATAACGGTGTATATGTTTTAACGGGGTTTCATGAACGATTGGATGAAGATCCAAGTATAATTTATAGGAGTAAATGAAGTAATAACGGTTAACAAGACGAACGACGAACAGTCGATAACTGACATTTTTATGGGAGTTTTTGTTAGGTAGAAGAAAAGTGGAACAAGCAATGCGCCTAGTGACTATACGTATATGTATATATAGGTATATGTATACACATCCCTAAGATAAGGCAGTTGGGCGGGAGCTCTTGGAAAACCGTCCTTGCTCATTGCATTTTTATGACCCGCGAACGCACCAGTGACAGTGAACGGGTTGGTTTAGACACTCCAAAGTAAACACGAATCTTACGGAACTGTGCGAAAACTCACAGTGGCCTTATGGAGACTACCTCGCTTTTCACGACACCTGGCATATAAAAACCCGGCGGCGCGCCGTTATACACGAGAAATAACTAAAGTAAAAGTCTTATATTAAATCTTGAAACTTTCCTCGAATAATCTGTGTGATAAAAATTAATTGGCCCGGATTTTGTCAAAATCTGTTTGTTCGAAATAGTATAGGAATTCCATTGACGCCCGAACCAATCGAAAATTATTTCTTCGACAATCTTAGGACCTCATATGTGCGTGTGTGTGTCTATGTGTGTGTGTGTGTGTGTATGTGTGTGTGTACTTGTGTGTGTGTGTGCCGGTGTGTGGGTACGTTATACTATATTGCATTTCGATTTTGTAATTTAAAATTCTTCCGATATCTATCCAATTCGGGTCGTCAGTTTGCTACTCCCTCTCTCCCTCTAAGAATGCCATTAGATTTCATTTTAAATCATACGGTTCATTTTCTTCGTCTAAATTTATTATATGCCCACGTGTATTTAACAAGATTTTTAAATATTTGATGAAACCGTATATTACTTTTAGAAACATTGTGCTACTCAATATTGAGTGCATTAATCTACTTTGAATAGAAAAGTCTATATAATATTCTAATCGCTTATGCAGTCGATTCTTCGAGATAAATCAATATTGAAAAATAATGTACCTCCAGTTAGATCATTATTTGAATTTAAATTTAGTCGATCAAGACTTGGTTTAAAGTTCCAAAAATTAAAATAAATCTTATAGACGTTGTTCTCGTTGTATACGTATTTATTAATTTAATTGAATTATTTTTATAAAGAATACATTGTTCGCCCAAAAATTATATTTTTGTGTCTGAAGATTATTGACGTATTTTGAGCAATAAAACCAAAAAATTTAGTCGTTGATTTGATGGTGTTTCACCGTTTATACAAAAAATGAGTTAAAAATGAGCTATTAAATATTATACTATTTAATAATACTATTATTACAAAATTTGGAATATACGGAATAAAGTAAATAATCTACTCACTCTATTATCAAATTGTCATTATTTTATCTAGAATTATGTCTAAGTGGTCGCGCAGGACAGATTATTTAAAAATTAGATAAAGGTACAAACTTTTCACATTGGGGTTAGGAACTTTATATATCACACTATTCATTCTTCTATTTTTTAGCATGTCCGTGTTATTATTATTAAAGATCAAGAAATATTTGATTATTAGAATTGTTCTATTACATTTAATAAATTTGAACAGGTTTTAATGAAAATTACTTGGTGATTTACCTTGATCACCGTACTTAATCGTACAGGATTATCGAGGGCCAATAATTTGTAAAAAAAGAATTCATAGAGGCATATAGTTACGCCATTTAGAAACGAAGAGGTTTATTATAGAAAAAAATTAATGAAATATTCGATCGAGTAAACATTTTAATATAAAGTACAATATAAAGAAGAAATAATAAAACAATACCTCTGTTACAATTTGTTTTAAAATAAAAGGAGTATAAAATATGTTAACTATTCTTTCATTCGTTCGTTTAATCTTTCTTTGCTATCGTGTTTTTTCGTTCAAGCAATTGAGGCATTCTAATTTTGTCAGTCTAATATAATAAACATGCAGCTAAAAATTAAAATATAAAATATACAACAAATTAGTATAATAATTAACTTTAATTATTTATGAACACCTAGGTTATAAAGACATACATACATATATCTGTTGGATGTATGATTTTACACTGTACAGATACGCATTTCTGAATCATTTTGTATTATGTACAATTGTTATTGAATAATAAAGGTAATTAACATATTGTTCTTGCGTACTTCTTTCTCCACGTAACTGAAACGCAGCATAATAAATAAAATATATACATACATCTAAATATATTACTTGATATTAAATATAATACATTTTGTAACAACATTAAATTTGAATGTATACGTTTCGTCTGTTCGAATAAAGTTAATTAGGCTATATAGACGGATTTACTTTATCGATGAATTCTACCTTGCGCGTAAACTCTACTACAAATCGATGAATGGAATTTAATCTAATAAGGCATAAAATACTAATTTTGAGATAATTCCAAATCGATGATTTATACGAAATGTTGTATTATATTTACGTGAAATATTAGATATTTTGGACACCGAAATATTTTTGTTTAGTAACATCGGTGCACCAACTATTGAAATTACCCTCAACCTTTTTTTCAATAAAATGTAATTCATTGATTATAAACGCGAATCAATTTAACGATATCGTATATAATGAGCCTTCCAATTTAGAAGATAATAATATTATAAAGCAAATTAATTTTAATTTTTCATAACATACACGTGTATTAATTACTTTTTCCTTTTAACGCGGTGTACTTGTGTGTTAAGGAAAAAAATATTCCAATTTTGTTAAAACACTTTTCCTACTTACTTTTTGAAAGTTTGCTCTGCACGGCATATTAACATAATAGACAATGTGACAATTTGCATTATAATGTAGAGTGAAGCATATGTGACTCTAAAATACAAATATTATTATCGTTACGTACGTTTAAATTAATCAGCCTAAACCGTTATGAAAATCAGGGGATACGTCAATGCCTCTCCTAGCAATTGTATTACGTTATATAGAAAATATAATTCAAGAACACTTAATTTTTGATTGAAAGGTACTGCAATATCTAGGTTTTGGTAAATTTTGGTCTCCAGGCACAAAATCGATAGACTCGTAATGACTCTAATGTTTAGTAATATAATCAACTAGAGGGAAAATTTAGTGTTATTACGATATAAATATATATTTTAATATCGTACTATGCGCATAAAATTGCCGAAATTCTTTTTTGTAAATTAAAAGAGAAAGTTTTTTTTAGAAATTTTTTATCTTTGTGAATCCTTAACTTTTTAACGTACTCTTTTGCTTTTACGATTGAGGGAGAGAAAAAAAAATAAAAGACTTAGCCGCACTAAAACTTTACTTTATTAATTTTATGTAAATGGTTAAAAGAAGTAAGCATCCATCTTAATTATGAAGAAGCAGCACTTTTGGGTGGAGTTGGCTTTATCGTGAACGTGATTAGGTGGCTAGAACGGCGATTCTCTGTGATGATTGACGGTTCCAGATGATGAGATTGACGTGTAAATTACTCTGGTCACTTGAGCCAATCTTCTTTTTGAAAGGTGATGTAAAACCACTATGGTTTCCCTTAGACACTCCCAGGGCCATGAGAAATTTTTTAAAATATTTTTCACTTTAACAATATTATTATTTTATTTTTAATTATACGTATATATATACATCAAACGAAGATTCACCGATAATACAAAACGTAATCGCGAAACTACCGCCGATTCCTGAAATCAATAGAATAATTTTGCCTCTGCATACAGATAGTTTATAACGCCTAGTGACATGTTTTTGTAGTGTATTTCGCTGCGCTTAAGAGCAGCATATGCGATTTAATCACGCGAAAGACATTTGCAGCGGTTTTTTATTTACGAAATTTAGAGTGCGGAAAATTCTAAATAAAATTTAAGAAATTAATTCAATAAAAAAATTGTGTACATACATATTTAGCGTAGCGCGTTTTTATATTCAAGGCTTATTTATTATCCACCTCGTGTAACGAAATTATTCACTTTGTGTGTTAAGCAAGTACGCGTGTTTTATTACCATTATAATATCTTGCGTTCAAAGATCCACATTAAATTATTCGTAACGACGGTAGGTACGTATCTCTCCCACATTAGATTCGTTGACAATTTATTAAAATATTTAATAAATTTAAAAAAATGAAATAACAACAACAACCGTCTACACGACTGCGTTTAACTCATAAATTGCAACGGAGTTTCACGAGAATTTACATACAAAGTAATCGTCCTAGCATTTTTTTAGAAATGTAGAAATAAACATTTTTACTCGCGGGTTTCATTAAAAAAATTTGAATTAATTAAAAAAGCGGTAAACTCGCTCATCGACAACCATGAGGAATAAAAGGAAAGGAGGACATAACAGGAGTAGACAGTTTGCGTTTAAAATTAAAAAGCGAAAAAGGGTGAAAAATTAGAATATTAGATTGGGATAGAAAGATTCGGTGTGTCATTAAAATGTTGTAAAATGACTTAATTAAAGAAATTTCCCGCCGAGATTCAAACGAGCAATGGGCGGCAGCAACATACTTTCCGCGCGCGTTTCTTTTTTTGTTTTCTTTGAAGAAATAGTACCGAGTTCGCACTCTGGAAATTTACGCGTTTTACGTGCGTCATAATTTTATGCAGCTCCCCCACCCCTCTCGGCAATAAACTCTATTTCAGATCTGCATACACACGGGGCACACACAGTTTCGATACCCGGGACGACTGTCAGTGGGTACTACCGTGTAATAAAGTTTCTCGAAAATCGGGTGCTGATAGTTCCTTTTCGGCGCAACTGTGTGTGTATATATATATAAACAACCGATGGGGGTGGGTTTTCGTATATGTCAATATATATATATATACACATATATATGTATATATATATGGATGTGTGTTGTATTTATATATCTATGGGTGTATATATAGAGAGTAGGAGTGCGCGTATCTCCGATACAGGAGTTCGGTTTTGACATTTATCGAGTGAAGAACTGGGAGCTCGACTGTTCCAGTGATAAATGCTGTAGATGCTACAGTTTTATTTTGTATAGTAACGAATTTACGAGCTTTCGTATATTCTCCTAATATCCTTTTCCCCCTTCTATTTGTTTGCTATTTTTCCCCTCCTTCATTGTTTCTATTCTACAGCACTGTCGCCGTCATTTGATTATTTCTCTATGATATCCCACGCGATTTAGACTTTAGCTATATACGATATACAATATAATATCTTAAAGACGGTATAGAATAAATTACAAAATTTGTACGTAACTTGCTGTGACGAGTACTTTTTCATCCTACTCGATGATAATTTAAACGTTTAAATTAAGTTACATAGATGTCGAATTATATATGTGATAAGTATAACAAATAAATTGATTCGATAGAATGCTCGAAAAATATGCGAAAAATGTGTACATTTTTGAACCACGGTAAAACGCTTCTCCCACATTTCGCAGCTATTTATTGGAGTAAAATCCGAGATTTATCGCGTTTTAAGCTATTTTTCAGCTTGTAAATATAGATTAAATTAAACCCTAGGCCTGACCTACAAAAGTGCTATTAAACATTGTTCGTGTAAAAAATATTAAAAGGAAAATTGCGCACACGTTGATATATATATCGCAAATATGACACAAATCAATTTTAAATTACGCGACAATACGTTGAAAAGGAATTTTCAAGTTTGTGCGTATTATCCCGCACACTTATCGATACGTAAATTTGCCTTTTATCCAGATAATGGCAAAGATATACCATTATTTGACCTCGTATTAACGTTTGCTCAATCCAACCGTTTAAACGTGCAAAAGGTAATTATATTATTCGAAGCAGGTGGCAATACTGACGGAAGCTAATTAAATTGTAGAGAGGATCCGTATATGGTTTAAAAATCTATAATTCAACAATTTATCCTATTCGCGAAGCATTTCTATTACAAGTTCCGCATATTTTTTTTAAAGAGCTCTTGATCAGAGCTAATTTGTACATAAATAGTGCTTCTACGTTCTACTTATTCAAAGTGCGTTTAAAGCCGTAATACACCTAAACGGAACTCCACTTACACGAAGTACCTATAATAGCTGCCATAACGAAAAATTCTGATAAATACCTCGGTCTGATATTATTACTCGAATATTTTTCAATTTTTTAATACACTACTTTTCCTTATATATATATACCACGTTTTCAAGATGCAAAGCCAATTTAGCCATTTTAGCATTCAATTAGGATTGTTATTTTAATGTTCGTTTTATCATCTCGCGTTAGAGGAGAGGTAGTTGTTGGAATAGACCAGATAGCATCAATCTAATTTCCTTAGCTCGTCGTCACTTCTGATTTTAATAAGCCGCGTAAAGACGGGACGATGCTCAAAGGTACATTCGTACACCTGGTATTTTAAAAGCAATTTAGATTTCAACGGGTTTAAATGAGATTGTCTTTTATAAAAGGCTCGGAACTTCAATACGGTCTCGTAGGTATACGTTATACGCCGGTGTTAGGTAATTTGTAGGTTTAGCTAATCTGGTGGGCGTACCGCCAACTACGATAGTCTTACTATCTTATAATGACCCTTCTGGAAGAGTTTGCATAACGCTACTACCCTAGACATCGCGCGTATATATCCTTAAATTTTCGGTATTAGTATTTCCCACTCCACCCTCCGCGTTGCAATAATACACGGCTCGTGTATACACGTACACATAAGTACCTACCTATATATCCACTTATTATCCAGTGTTTCAGTCCAACGTGGTTAGTTTCTGATCTCGATGCAACCTTTGCGTGGATAGAACGTATATTCTAATTAGGCCACTTGGCTAAATTATTACTTTCATGTTAATGACCAAACTTAATTTGTTACCTCAAGAGTTTACCTTTTCTTCTTACTTCATTTTTCGTACAATTCCTGTGTTTTTACATTCGAAAGAGAGGTACATAAACATTAATAATCCACTGGTAATGACCACTACGTTAAATAATCACGCTCAAATAATATCTAAAGTCAATATATAACAAATTTAAAGACTCTTTACTATTTAAACTAAATTTTAACTATTTATCCGATATTTCGAAGACTTGGAATTTTATTACTATACCAATTATGGAAGATAATTTAAATACGGTCCAAAAATGAGGTAAAGAATTTATCAAAAAATTTGAACGAACTAATGTAGTGTATAAATTACCGTGCAGAAATTATCCAAATTCATGTATAGAAGAAACAAATAAAGTTTTGACCAAAATAATTTTTACGCGAATTCGATTGAAACGATACAAAAACAATGAATTATGTGCCTAATTACAACAAGAGTTATATCTGAAATATTTCAACTTAAATGTAACAATGCTAATATTATATAGACAGTAGATTCACAAATGTTAAATAGACGCTATTATCTGATTACAAGTAGTTTAAAATCTTAGATTCATATGACATTTGTTTATTTCTACACCCATTGGCTGCAATTAATTCAATAATTCATATTGTGATTTAATAAATCAAACTCAAATTATTTAGAATATTTACTATCACCGTTCTTAATATTGGTATTTTTCCGATCAACTAAGAAGTTAACATTTAATCAATATTTCGCTCTCTCCAAATCTTTTCGAGTGAAAAATGACACGTTCGGATACAAATCTAAATGAATCGACATCGAGTCAGAATTTCATTCTAATCTTTCTTTGTAAAAAAATTACTGAATTCGTATGAAATTTTCACTTAAACAATATATTAACTCAGTTTGGCGGTATCTTCGAATGACCTTTTTTACTCTGTAACGAATTTAAAAAACATCACACTGCACCGATAATTATGTACAATTTTTATCTTGTCTATCTTTATCACGAAATAATTTCTGGATTTGTTTCTAACGACAACGTTTCGACACTTTTATTTTTGTTTTCCTCTACGCTTACCTGTTGTGGAGTCACGAATCTTATCTTCCCTACAAAACGAAGAGACAATATACTTTTCGTGTCTGTTTACTCTCACCACAGTATCTCACGCGATATTCATCTCGTATACGCCATTAGATATTTAAAGTTGTATTAATGAATTTGCATTCATTTCGAGATTATTAGCGAGTTGAATAAATTACAGATAATATTTTAATCCAATTTAAGAAAAAAATTTAGAGTAACACGATTTTTTTAAATATACATAGTTAAGTGTAGTGTTAGTGAGGTTTCCGATGCTTAAATGCTGTAAGTATATATACCGATGAAACGTTAAATTTAGAAATGAACATGATAATGTAATAAAATTATATAAGTATTTACGAAAAACAACTAAGATTATCAGCACACTTTAGGTTTCATATTTTGAATAGTTTGATATTTAAGATTCTCACGTTAATTTAAGTTGTTTTTTTAACTGCTCTTATAGATCCATTCCATATTGTATTGTTAAAACGGAAACTTACATACAATCATTTGAAAATATAGAAGGTATTATTTCAATATATATTTACATTTATAACAGTCGAATTATTACAACGTTAATGACTTTAATTAATTTTAATTCCGTACTAATTGAAGTAAATAAACAGTTACTAAAATTATGTGTAAAATATAAAAATTTATATTTACATTTGATAATAATAATTATTACTTTTTAAATATTAATTTCTTGAAAAAAAAGGTCGTTACTTTGTTAATTTTGAATTTGTTCTCTTTTTGTAATTAAAACGTGATGTGACCTAATATAAATGTGAAATTAATTTGAAATAATATCCAAGTAGTAAAATTCGCATTTATAAGTGTAAACTGTCCTTTATAACACATTGTTGGAATAATTATGTGCACACATTTATTAATTTAACGCGAATGAAACGAAATTTCAGGTAAATTAGGCTATTACAAAGTGAAATTATAATTTCGAAAATATATACAAATAACGTTCAAATGTAAAATAATGGAAATTATAATATATTGTAAAAAAATAATTAGTAATCTTGATAAAGTTAAAAATTTTTTAGTCACCGGAATGTTTGTCGTTAATTACGTCAATTTTTTTTTCCTCACTCTCTTCGACCTCTAGCACTTTAGCAGCGGGTAGGGAAGGGAGCCAGGTAAACGGAATTTTTACCTACAGCTCGTGCCATCCACTACACACACCGATCTCTTCTTTTTTTCTCCCGCTGACTCTCTCTCTCTCTCTCTCTCTCTCTCTCTCTCTCTCGCTCTCTTCTGAAATGCACCTCCTCCCATGGTGTCTCATTAACTTTGCACTCGTCAAAGACTTTTTCCACTAACTGCGTCTGCATCCTGCTCCTCTACTCCGTGTCTCACTGCTTCCTTCTTTACCTCCTCCCTTCCACTTGGTATCTGACGTAAAAAAGGCAAGAGTTAAGTAATATCGCTCGGTCGCTTTTAATAAATGGAATTCTCGTTTAAGTAAAATGTTTAATTAATAGGGGAATGCAGTTGGAAGAAATAATTTTATGGTAAAGAGGAGTAAAAGAAAGAAAGAGAGAGGAAGAGAGAGAACAAAGAAAGAGGTTGCGCACACTGTTTGGTACATGATCGTTCGAGAATAGCAAAGAAAATTCATTGGTATTCTCGAGGTTGCATTCAATTTCAGGGGTAACATAAATATTCGAATTGTCAATGTTAGGTGAAACAGCGAAAAACCGAAATAGGGGAAGAAAATAATGTATGTTAGGAGAGGGAAAGATGGGAAAAAGAGAGAGAGGGAGAGAGAGAGAAGTCCTGAGAATTAATAAGGTGGCAAAGTGCAGCCGTTTGCTCGAAATAATTAACTCCTTTTGATCGTACGATGTACTACCATTAAACAAGACTACCAGGACAGCTCTATGAAGCATCAGAATAGAAACCCTAATACTTTTCATCATCATTTTCCGGTTCTTTGACTCTTTTGTTGTTTTCTTTGGCATTTATTAATTCATTAATTGCTTTCCTCCCTATAAAATGAGCAGTCGGTTAATTTAACATTAAATAGTATGAAAAAAAATTGTGAAACGAAAATTTTTCATCCGCGGCGTTTTAAAATTCTATTTAATTTTTTATCGAATTAAAAATTGAATGCGCGCACACCGGGAAATTTAAAGCACCGTAATTTATTAAGACGAGATATCGGTTATTAGAAATTCTATTCCATAATAATTAGTCGTATATTTTATACGCGAATAATAATGCACCGGTTAAACATTTATAAAAGAGATCTATTTCCTATTTCGTCGGATTAATCGAGATAAGAAAATGAAATATATACCGAAATTGTAACGGCAGCGTAAATGTCTAATCTATAATTAAAAATATTCGATCACCGAAGTAAACGTTCAACTGGTATTATTTAACAATGTTGCAGCAGGACATTTTGATTAAACCACATTAGATAAGCTTTCTCGCGCACAAAAGAAAAAGCCTTGTTACTAATACGCACTCCAATAGCCTTTGTTTCGCGAGATACGTCCAATTTTAGATAAAAATTTTATCTCTCGTACTAATTTATTTTAGATTGTACGTTTCGTGGACATATTGTTTACAAACGTACAATTAAACAAAAAGAGTGGACACGTATACGTATATATAACTAAGCGAATAAAAATCCAATGAATACATATAAATGAAAATCTTTATATACGAAGGATAAGAATGCCGACGCGTTTCACATCGAAATTTGACACATAACGCATGTCTCATGAATTATTTGATATTTCTTTGCCATTCCGCAACATATCAAATCTCTTTTCTCTCTTTCTCTTACGGAACTCTTTTCTCTTGCCTTCCTACCATTATACTATTTCAACCACATTTTCTCTCTCTCTCTCTCTCTCTCTCTCTTACTCTCTTTCTCTCTGCCTTAGGCCTCTCTATTTCCTCTCCTACCTGCTTTTGTTACAAATCGTCTGGGGATGCAAGCGCATTTAAGCATTATATTACAGCCTCCTTTTATATAGGGATAGAAATACCATTTTCCGCTGGCTCATATATATATTTTAGCCCCGGCTAGAATATTGATTACATATGTATTAAGAAAAGTATTGTTTAAATTATTATTAACAAATGAATAAACGTTTGTTTATCTAATCTAGAATATTTTATAATTTTAATATTTTAATCGTATTTCAGTCGATTCCAATAGTACTAGATCATATTATAAACCGTATATTTTTAATGTGATTTCTCAACGCGCATGATCATTGACTTATACGTAAGCAAGTACATGGAGTGAAGAATCTTACAGTAATCGATAAAAATTATCTATGACTAAAAGAGATCAATGAGAAAAGAAACTTTACTTTATAATTGTTTAACTGTAAATGTTACTGTATTTCATGAATTATAATAAAATTTAATATAATATTTCTATTTTTATTTTATCTATTCAAACGAGATTATAGCCCAATTTTAACACTGGTACACTGCGTAAAGCAAAATAATAGAGAAAAAAATGACAATTATTATTATTAACAATATTCAACAATTAAAGACTTAATATAATTCTTAAAAGCAGACACTAAATCTGATTCTACATTTGACACAATTATTTCGTATAAGATACAATAAACTTCGTCATATATCGTAGTAATACATAATTTAAAACTAAATTTTGTAACAACGATAACTTTAAATACAATAAAAACAAAGGATTTATTTAATTAAACTACCACAAAAAAAATATTTTTTACCATAGTAAAATAACTGTAACACGTGGTATACTTTACAGTAAGAACAAAGTAAATACCGCTGTATTTCAGTTTATTTTATCATAAATTCGCCAGTAGAAATTTAATATTTGAAGGTTAAATAAAACTTTAATTTTGTTATTAATTGAGCATTTGTTGGGTATTTTAAGACGCCTTGGCCATTTTCTGGTTTAAAAAACGTTATATTTATAGTTAGATTTCTAGTAGGGTTGTTGTAGCATTAACTATATTGATTTTCCTATGGAATATAGTAACAGTTAACAACTCGATTTTTTTAGTGTATTAATGATTCTATAATAAACTTAAATTCTGAGTGTCTTCTATTTTACGGTAATAGTATTATTTGCAACTTAATGTTAATAATTTCCTTCTTTTGAATACTAACATCTTGTATTTTGTATGCGTACTTTTAGTATGCATATATATTGTAATGCAATTAATTTTTTATATTCTGCTTTTATTTTAGAATCTTGTTTATCGTTTTGAGTTTTATTAAAGAGTTTTGAAACGGTTTAATACTATATCGCTTTAAGCTATTCTTCATTTTTTAAAAGTCCTTTGATTTTTAGAGGCGTGGAGAGACTACTAAGTGGAATGGTGTTTCTGAGTTATATCAATTTACGATTCGTCAACGTAAAACTCAAAGTAATTGATATTCGACTAATTTTTTAAATGGTCATTTCATAAATTTTTCAGAGCTATTTTATTGTTAACTTCTAGAACAAAAAAGAATGTTTTAAAACAAATTCCATTAGATGTAATAAATTCCACAAAAATTCTTTTACAAATAAAACTTTTCTTACGTTTAATTTACATTCGTGAAAGAATTTCTGTGGCTACACTACACATATATGGCTATTCTACGGCTTTTAAAATATTGTACGCATCTTTTTTTGTAACTTTTTTGAGAATGCTAAAAATAAAAAAGTTTTAATCAAAAACCAAATTTTAAAGTAATCAAAGGAAAATTCATCAAGAGACACAAATCTATGAAGAATTCATTTTCCGAACTTGCGGTAAAATCAATCAGACCTCCAAACATGGACCGAAGGACCCAAATACATATATAATGATTATTCGCGAGTAATTTAATTTTATAAAGCTTGCGCAAACTAAATTTAGAAAATGTTTGAATTTTAAAATTTTATAAAAAACAATATGTAATTTTTTATTTTGCACGTATACGAAGTATTTACATGTTTTACTTCGTCGAATGCTATTGTGATTAATATACACATATATATATTTTTCTAAAGAATCTTTATAAGGAGTTATAGCATTTTACGCGGATATAGTGAAAAAGTACAAAAGTAATCTGATTAAAATTGACGGAGTTCGGATCGTTCAAAGTTTATGTCTGCAACTTTCTCAAGTAAAACTATTGCACTTGAAGGCAGACTTTAGAATATCAAATTTATAACTAGAATAGAGTATTGAATATCAAAGAATAAAATGAAGGATTGTCAAATGTGGAGAGATAATTAATCAATTTGATAAAAGAATAAACGGAGATATATATAATATTTTATACAATATGTCTTATATATCTATATATATCGATTGACATTGTACAATTTTACACAAGGTCGATTTGAGATTTCTATAGAAAGAGTAATACATAAAATATGTAAAAATATAATTAATTGCGCGGTTCTCAGTTGAATTTATCGCGTAATTAAATGATATGTATCGTATTCACTTAATATAACAAGTAATCGTAGAATATACAATTAAATTTGAAAATTATTCTTAATGTTGCAGTAACTGCACAAGTTGGTGCACTTCTCATCTGCATATTTAACGAAGTTTTCGTAGGAGTTTTACAGACGCATAAGGCACCTATGTCATGACCTAAATGCTCACTTACATGCGATATTTTAATTAGACTAGATCAACCGGCCCGCTTTTTGCTTGGACAATAACTTTGTTCAAGTTGCATAAGTCATTTTACCAGAATTAAATACTAACTTATACCTATAATAATATATTTTACACGTATAAACTAATCGACTGTTACAATTAGAAATGTTACTTTTGCACATTTACAGTTTCTATAACTGTTAATAAAACCTGCAGTTTTACGCCCTTCTGTAATACATAAAAGTTCAATTTTCATTTTAGTTTGCACTATATTATATTGGTTATAAAAAATTGTATTGGAGTAAGTTATAAAAGACTGGTTAATTAAGGTTTAATTCGGTGTATAAAATTAGGTATTGCAATCCGCAATAGTGGTGCTGTGTTCTCTTCTTCTTACTCCAATAAACCGAAATTGCAGATATGGAAAGTGGAAATTCTGGTGATATCGAGAAACCAGACCATAACGATAAAAAAAATTCTAATTTTGTTAGAAATGATTAACAAAATATTCTTCGTTACAATTTGTATACCGCTCCGACGTATCATTTATTTGATTATTTTAAACCATGAATTCAGTAAATTACTCTTTATATAGCGCAAAGTTTCACAGCTATGAAATAAAAGGTGAACATAATAGTTTTAAATACAAAAATCAATGTATACTCACATACTGAAAGTTTCAATTGTTTAAGCAATACTTTTTATAGTAAGAACATTACAGTTAAATTATAGTTTCCACCGTAACATTTTTTAATTTAATTATTTATTATATCATGGTATATCCCCGTTTAATTTTCTTTCACGGAGTTTATAATGAGAAAAGAATTTTCGGATCGATATTGATGAACCAACCATAATTCAGTTATTGGGCAACATGTCGATGGTTACGTATCCCATCCTCATCAGACTATGTATATATAGCTTTAATAACAATTAATTTTCCAACATATTTTTTTATACTTATACTATACCCTCGTCTACTCCTGAAAATAGAATATAATTCGTATCACCTCTAAGATGTCCGTCTAGTAATTAAAAATTAACAAAGAGACTAGACTTAGAATACCTATATATTTTTTAATATAAAAATATGAAGAACGTACGCCAAAGTTCCAGACCCTAACAATCTCTTTAACGCAAGTTTCCATTAGAGAAAATTTTCAAAGAAAATCGCTACCACTTTTATCGCTTATTCGACGATTAAAAGTCTGAGCGAAAATCTAAAAAATTCTAACATCAAAATGTATACGCGTTTAAAATATGTACTTGACGTTATTAATATTCGCCGAGTTTCCAACAGCAATTACCGATTATTATTCGTATCGATCGATGATATCCGTATCCGACGATTAAATCTATACCGGCTGCCAACTGTGAAAAATGGCACATACGTGTTAATAAAAAGTACAAGTACTGGTTACATGGAAACTGTGGGTTTAGATAACGTTGGAATCTTCAATCTTGGTAGTGTCCCGTCGACACCGCAACCGGCGACGACCGTTTTATGGAACCGTTGCACATTTATCAACTTCCACTGTCTTATATGTACTAATTCAAAGTTGTGCGAATTCAGATATATCTTTTTCTTTATTTAAAACGATACTATCAGACAATAAATAACGATATTTACAATTATCTTAAAACAATTGTTTATTAATTTCCTAAGGCCTAGGTAGGTTTATTTAAAATTAAATAAAGAAAAAAAAATTATTTGTTTACGATACATGCAACGTTTTACGCAATAGTACCAGGCCAATTTTGCCAACGAAACGTCGCATATACAACGTAAAATAGAAATCGATAAATAATCCTTTTATTCTATTTTCAAATCAATAATGAAGGGTGAATGACAAGTATTATCATCAACGACATTTACAAATTGTCTATCAATAATTCTCAGATACGCACACATACATATTGCCAAATGGTCGATAAATAATTTTAAAAGTAAATATAAATAGTATTACAATAGTACAATTAGTACGGACTATAAATTCAATTGATTTATGCTAACAATTAATATTGTATATGGACTCCTAGTCAAAGAATACAATTTGCTACATTGATTGTATCGATGGAATGTTTATTTCATCTACCTGTTGATTTCAGAACTGCAGCTTTTACTTACTCATTATTTAGATTATTATCTCTTACGAGCAACTGAGACCTATCGAAGTAGTTTAATTTAGAATATTACAATTTACGTATTCAAAGTGAACCGAATATATTAAGATGCTTAAAGGTTTCTACCGAATATATAATATAATAGTATGGGAATAATTAGATAATTCTCTTTACTATTAGAACAACAAGACAGTGACTTAAACAAAATTTGTAATGTCAAACTTTTTGCGAATTGATACGAGTAGTAAATAACATTTTATTAACTGGAAGAATTAAAATTAGTATCTATATATTAATTGTGTACATTGCCACTGAAACATAGCCATCTAATTACAAAATGTGATTATATTCAGATTAACTAATAATATTACTTCTTAAGAAAAAAATAAGTATTAAATCATACATTTACATATCTTAAACTGTACGAAAAATATTGTGAATATTGTTATTTTAATAATTCACTTACCTAATAACATCAAAATTTTGATACATGTATGCAGTTAGGTAGATTGGCACACACTATGTACTTTGCAAACATCGCAATGTACTTTGATACAACAAAATCCCTTAATATGTCTCCTGTGAGCGTATAAGTAATTAAAATTAAACAAACTTAGACGAATTTTTATAATTTAAAACTATTAAATAATTTATAGATTACGGAGAACGAATAAAACGGAAATGTAAAACGTAGACGTAGGTATATATAAATTGAATTACGTCCTACCAATTTTTGTGTGCATAGTTGGAACGCAAAATTCCTTCGGATTGATTCTGACTGATTGATGAGTTTTCGATCAATTAGATATGCCAGATGGAAAGAACAAAAAAAAATAAGAGCAAGGCAATTCAACACAGAGACAAAAATGAATTGAATATATATGTGTGTGCGCTTGAGCATTGATGAATTTGAGAATAGTATACTATATATATTAATTTTGTAGATATGAAATTACGGTTATTTCGAAATAGTATTAAAATGTTGTTAAATATTTGTAACAATTTTCATCGCGAAATGGGAATTATAACTTTTGACATAAATTAACTCAAATAACAAATAAAAATAATACACAATGTGGTTATGTAGCCCCTATCGCGATGACCTGTAGTTAATAATAGAAGCTTTTACGTTTTAATTATAATTTTATAATAGAAATTGACGATTAAAGCACCTAAATAAATCAGCAATACGTTTTAATAAATGTGTACATTTTGTACTTTCCTTATAGTTATTGTTGAACAAAAGCGAAAGACGATAATCTAAAAATATTTCTACTTTTGACCGATTAAGAGGTTTGGTTTGAGAATGTTCGTATGGTATATATGAAAATCATTAAATATACCTATACATTATCGATCACACATTAATACAATCAAATTGTATATGTTAACTTCAAAATGTAAATGTAAATGTTGTATTTGACGAATCAAAAACAAATGTTTCAATGCGTATATATAATATAAACATTATTTTATTAGCATTATTATATAACTTTTGTTTCGTATTTGACAGTTTTTCGAAAATTTCCACATTTTAACCTGTCACGTTTGATAAAGATCGTGAAAATGCGTTTTTTACTTTTTGATTTTATAAACTGTCAAAATAACTATAGAATAACATTTTTAGGGCACTGGGAAACAAGTTCCACATACTTTGGCGATCGATATACGTCCCGGTAATCTGGACTGCTTCGATACCGCAAGGGTTAAGGGACTTGAAACAACGTAAACCTTAACATATTGACCATTTAACATTATGAAACACATAACACGAGTAATTATTATATCTTTTTAAACTTGATTATTAAATTGTTTATTATAACTATACTTTAATTTATATTATTTTAATTTTTCGTAGAATAGAAAAGCTTATCGAAAAATAAAGACGTAACACAACAAGATTTCGTAATAACTTATTGATATTTACTAGAAAATATTGCAGTGTCAGAGTAGATCGTGAAAATTTTACTTTTCGAATGGTATATTTCGTTTTAATTTTTAAGTTCGTTTCGTCACGTTTTATTATATCCACGTTTGACCACACTCCTCCTATACGCCGTTGGAAACGTTTTACTTCCGTATACGATATATACCTTGAGCGAAAAATTTATTCAGACTGATCTGTAGAACACATTCATAAATGGCTTAATACATTTGCTTAACGAAATGTAAATGCTAACCACTTGACAGGAGCGTATATTGCATTAACTATTTTTAGGACTTTTTTCCCCCCGCAGCTCCTATACCGTGCTCCAGGCTCATCCTTCAAAATACATGAAACTGTAAAAATCAGTTATATGCAAATCTTCTTGCCTCATCTTTACCTTATACTCTTTTTTCCACTCTCTTCCTTTTCCCTATTATTTTTCCTTTTTCTCACAGCTAGATAATACTATTACACGAGTTCTCGGTCGGAATATATATATATATATAGGTAGTATAAACGCACACATTTTATTAATAAAACGAGGTGGTTATGATGACGATCGTCCGGTATATCCTTTAAATTTTCTTATTCAGAACGGACTGCTTTAACCGTCGGAGTTTGTTACGCTAAAAAAATAAAGGGAAAGGCTTAAGATTACTGTAAGATGTACGAGGTATTGTATATTTGAGTCTTATCGTCGCGATAGGTAAAAGGGAGGAGGAAACGGCGTGGCGCGTGCAATATATATTCCAAGGGTTCCAATGTCTTTTGATTATTTACACTGCCCTTTCTCCTCCCTTCCCTTCCCTTCTCTTTCTAGCCCACCCACCCCTCCACCGAGCAAATATATACGTGTACATGCATTTTTCTCGGTAAATTATCGATGCGATATAGGATATAAACGTAAAGTGTCATTTTCTTACAATTGAAATATATCTGCAATATGTTGTTTACCAAGATTTTAGCGGTATGTACACATACCAATTTAAATGGAAATACAATTCATGAATACTAAAACTAAAATTGCCCGGGAAATTATTTTTCATTTCAGGTTCGAATGCATGTGTGTATGTGTGTATATAGGTATGTACATACGTACCTACATAATCCATGGATACGCAATTCAATAAAAACCAATGCCAAAGTGTAATCATTTTTAACCCACTTTTGTATATCGCACAATGTTAATACAGTTTAATCATCTTTGCGCGTACGAGGGGATAAACCTCGATGAAAATCTTTCTCACTCGGGTAGAATTTGTGCGATCGTGTAGCTCGTGTAGTAACCTTCTCTTGGCTGACATCTTTCTCTTTATCTTTTTAGTTTTCTTTCTTGTCATCTTCGTTGCGGGTCTACACGAGGACAGGACAGGCAACAAGGGGTGTTCCTGTGTCTTCTCATTTCCCACGGGAGAGGTCCTATAGCTTGTCCTTCACCTCTTTTTCAGCCCTTTTCGTTGAGCGTCGGTCTAACAATATAGTTTTAATATATCACATATATACATAGGTATATATATACATATATACGTATATACGCGTTTAAATCTCTGATTATAGAAAGTGGACCAGCATTGTCCCCCATTGAGCGAAGAGATTTAACATAATATTTGTAATAGAAGACCTAGGTTATTTCCTCTGCCTTTCTCGTCTCGTCCCGTCCCGTCCCCTCCTACGTTCTTATCCTGCTCTTCTTCCACTTCCTCTTCTTCTTGTTCCTCTTCTTGTCTTCTCCCTCTTCCCTTCCGCACTGTCTTTCATTTTATTTCGAAAGCTGAGCTTTCCTTTCTTACCCCCTTCTGGGAGATTCGTACCGAGAGACGCAATTCGGTACGGAAGTTTGAGACAATGAAATAGGAAGGAGGGAAAGCAATATGAGAGACAGAAGGGGATGAAAGAATTGACTTACGGGGAGAAAAGGTAAATGGTGGAATACAACATTCAGAATGTCAATACCTAAACGAATAAGCCGCTTGTTATTTTATTACTTGAATTTCGAATTTATTACCTTAAACTCGTTTATTAATCTATATTTTTTATTCTATGTATGCCGAATAATTCTCTTTTTGTTATATACTTGTATACGCTTTAACAATTACATACCGTATCAACGAATTGTTTACTTCATCATTTAACTATATATATATGTATGTACGAATAAAAGAAATTTTCATTTTTTACGATTTTCTTTAATTTAATAGAAAACCTGGGTAAAATTTTAAGTACGGCCACGGTAGTTACGTTGTGTACCACTGGTAAATCGTTAAGTGTGGCTTCTGTTCCACTCGGAACACAATACCATACTTGAACGTGATTAGTATACCAATCCTATAAGAGAAAGTATAGATGTTCCCCGTAAAAAGTGTAACCTTTTTTTTTTAACCTTATATACGTAGGTTATGCATGGATAAATTTTATATTGCTCTTGTACAATAAAAATCAGTGAAACTTGAAAATATGGTCTTACATCCATTAATATCATGTATGAATTTTGACTTCAAATTTTAATACATAGATGTATATGGGTAGGAATTTATTGGTCGCCCTGAACTAAATTACTTATTTTGTAAGTTAAAGGAAATTCTTTTATGACCGACGTTTAGGACGTATAAAACGAACAATGTCCCTTATCAAGGCTATTACAAATTAAGAATGTTAAATCATTAAATGTTACAATACACTCTGATAAGAACAGCATTACTTGCAATATAAGTGATTTAGTTTGGCGATCGATGAATTCCGATCAATACATTTGTGCCGATCAATTAATTCCTAACCGTACATCTGCAATACTGACGAATAATAAATCCATACATATAGAGGGAATTCAAATTTTAATACGTATAATAAATTATTTAGAATATTATACTTTGGTTCAGATAAATTTTGTGTAAATATCTACATATATATAAATGTACACTATTAAAAGATGGAAAAATATTGTATTTTTAACCGGTGCGCAATCTTGGCGTATTTAATTTAATATATATTTAATACAGTAAGGAACAAGAAGCAGTAATTTAATTGTCCTTTACAGAAATTGACCGGTTCGAAAATAGCGGAATAAATTCCTTTACCAGAGTAAATCTAAGCGTAATATAATTTAAAATTTCATTTCTTTTATATTACCGAAGCACAAGGAGAATTCGTACTTTGATCGAAGTTAAATACCAAAACAGTTTTAAATCTTATGAATCTTTAAAATACGCGGATAGAAACAAACAATTCAATAATGAGAATGTAATGTTTAACCGATATATGTACGTATTGTATTTTATTCTTAAAAAAAGAAAAAGAACGTAATCGCTAATGTGTTTACAAATTTGATTTCTTTACCCCTCTGTTTACAATTTGCTACCCCATACGTTTATGTACATTGCGTATACATAAATACAGGTAATTAGCCTTAGAATTTCCAATGCTGGCGCACAACGTAAAAAACTGATAAATGTCCATTTCACATTTAAACGCTTGTGATTTTACCTTCTATTAAACATTGAGGAGCAAAGGCTTTTTTAAAATTGTATACACCGACATTAAAGGAAATAATAACAATAGGGATTATATACCAATGGTTTAGCTATTTTTCTTATTACTACACAGGAGTTAAAATTTAATTTCGTTTGTAGTCAAATGTTTTAAGATAGACGGATGCAGTTTTTAACTTATTTTATTATTTATCAGTGAAATACCTGGAGAATATTTTTCAAGAAAATTTAGCGTGACAGCGGAGTAACAAATATACCTCTTAACATTGCCGGGAATTTCGTAGTATCTAACGATAACTATGATTTTCAAGGAGAATTACACTCGCTGTAACAAAATATTATAATAAAAATTATTATTTTCCATAATTCTACTATCGGTTTTAAATAATAATTTCTAAATGTTCTACTAATCATTATACTATTATACACTAATTAGTATCGTTTAATATTAAGTATATTTTTGATGTTTTACTTCAATTTTATAATACACAAAAAAATACTGTCACATATTCTCACTGTACCTATATAATGCTATACAAGTTAATTTAATTTGCATATAATTCTTATAAAATATTTAATATTTTCAAACGTTATACATCGGATTGAAAATTATTAATTCAGTATATATTTTTACTTCTTTACTCCCGGCCGAATATTCCTCCTTACCTTTAAAAAATATTTTCATATACTATTTCTTATATAACTAGATTATATAAGATGATGATGGATTGTACAATAACGTGTAAAGTATAGTGAGCTCGTTCATGAATTTCATTTTTTGGCGAATACCCTTTTTCTCAATATTATTTGCAAATTTTTATTTTACTATTTTCTTAATATGTAAAGCGAGTTTTTACTTTAATAATCGTTTTGTAAATAACCATTGTTGTTATTATTGTTTTTTCGCTGACATATACCCATACATATATGTATATGTATAGTTTCTTAATAAATAATAAACATTTGTTATTATATTGGAAAACGATATTTTTATTGGTAGGACAAATGATGTAAACGTTGTATTTTATTATCTAAAATGTTCTAGATGTAGTTGACTCTCATAGTGCAATATCATTAAAACCCCGGGGGTAATTATGTACCGTCATTAATGCATTGTTGCATATATGCATGTGTGCTTTTTACATTTACCTCACAAGTATCACGTATCGTAAAGTTTGTGTAACAATAGTCAACAAGAGAAGACACAATGACTATACCATCGAATCATTGCGTGTACAACGCGTGATGATGCGTTTTTTATATGCAAATTGGGTAATGCACCGGTACACCAGATTCACGTGTATACCAGTTTATGCGTGTGCATTTATTACTTCCACTATAGGTTATAATATTAATTTTGATGTTACCTGATTTTTAATGTAATTCAATAGTCGAATGATCATTCTTGATTTCTATTGGTATATATGTGTAACTTGTGATTGTGACAAGTGGATCTATATCCGATTTCGTGCAAAAATATAGGTATATGAATTCAAAAGTGGCATTGGTAGGAGATTTGACTGGTAAATCTGTGACAGAATTGAAGAGTCAAATGTTATTTTTGTATGCATTGGTATTTTTTAATTAAATCTAGCATATTGATAAATAATTGAAACAATTAGTTTTTCATAATTTAATATAATTATTTCAATAAAATAAAGTTTTTTTGACTGTATTGACTAGGTCGGACTTTTACGTCCCTTAAATTGATATGAATGTTTCTGCGTGTATATAAAGAAAAACGTTCTAGTAAAAATAACAATCTTCTTGAGCAATTGAGGGACAGACTTGATAAATTATAAAATAACTATGTTGTATACTAAAATTTTGCAACAAAATATAATAATTCTTATCATTTTCCAATCTGTCTCTCTATCGCTTAATAACGTATTGTCATTTTTAATTAATTGAAATATAAATAGATATAAAATATAAATTAATTTTTTTTACAAACACCTTTCTCTTCGTGTATTTACATTTGATTTCTGACTATCGACTGGTAAAAGTTAAATCTGTTTTTCTGTAATTTCAATAAAATAAGGAAATAAAATGAAAAGAGAGCGGTATAACTAAATGATTTAACAATTTGTAAGTGATAGAAAAGCACTTTTGAAAAGTGTTTGGAAACGGTATTGAACGAATACGAATTTGGCTGGAATGCTCATAGATAATAATGCATGACCTTTGGGAAAAGGATTTAATTGACGTTAAAGGATATGACTTTTTAACTCGAAAAACTTACCTCCATTTCGGAATTTTTGTCAATGGGTCATAGCAATAATGCGCCCAAGTTCGAAAATAATCGAAAGGAAAAAAGTATTTACATGCAAATAAAAATGAATTAAAATAAGCTCAAGATTGGCTAAATGCCTAATCGCAATTAGAAATTAAAACAATATGTAATTAAGAGCTTCACTTCAATTTTGTTTCAATTAAATATCAGCAACTGCTCAAAAGTTACGTTTAATTGAAAACGCAGTGAAAATCACGTTAAAAGTTAATCAATATAATGCATTAAATATTCACGTAAATCTACAGGTATTTTTCAATTAAACGTAACTCTCGAGCCGTTATTTGTGTTGATAAATTTTTCATGAATCAAACAACAGGTCGTATATAGTCTTTAATTATTGCTTTAAAACATCCGACTATTATTTTTTCACTACAAGTAAACGTGATTTAAAAATTAATCAAAATAAGATATACCGAATGGGTGTATATCTAAGTGTAATTGTTAGTAGTAAAATATAAATAAATAAATGATAAGAATCGGACGAAATTCAATTAATCAGTGAAATCTAGTCTGAAATCTCTTGGTCGAAGGGGAGAAGCGCTGTAGCGAGGGGATAGTCAAAGCAGAGATCGTTGAAATGTGTGGGACATCTCTGGCTCCAGAGAGGTGATATATGTCGTACCAAAATTACAGATGCACCTCCAGGTCCGAGGATAAGATGCTGTTTCCTCGGTGGCTCAATATCGGCAGAGCGATTGTATTTGCAAGGAAACAGATCGAACTTGTGGTCTTCCTCGGAAGATTGTTCACTTTTCCGGGTCCTTGCTTCATTTGAATATTACAAATAACCATGGAATACTATAAATTGAGTAATATCAATTTTATTTAGAAATAGGACTCTCTGAAAATAACATATAGTGATAAATCGGTCACCGTCACCAAATTAGTGAATACTCTCATTGAATTAGTAACTATTAAATATTTTGTAATATTTAGTAATCGACTTATCACTATTTCCTTAGTAATTATTCATTTATTTATTTTTAGAGAGGACTATAGTATATAAAGTGACGCACACGTACGACGTACCGCACCACTGCGTCTAATACCCACGGAGTGAAAAGCCACTACAAAAGAGTGAAGTTTTACTCTTAGACCTATAGCAAAGACGTAGACATTCCTCAAAGAGTAATTTTAAAATATCCACAAGAGTAATAATTTCACTCTTTAAATGGGCTAATTCACTCTCCGCAGTGTTATTATCCTGCTTATAATTTCAGTACAGAATAAAACTATTATTATTTAAATAATAATAGTTTATAAAAATGTGAAAAGACGTAAGAAATTTAACTAAAATTTTCTTAATATTACACTTGAGTATGAAAATAAATAGGTTTAATAAATAAAACCTCTAACTCGGTTGAGTGTATCAATCATGATATACGTTCTGCATATATCTTCGCTGTAAATAGAAAAATATAGTCTTAACCTATATTACAAACAATGAATTTCTGTTGTTTATTTCAATAATAATTTATAATTTTTTCAAATCTCTAAAATTTACTTTAGAATGGAGTGTATATCTTACCTCCGGTAGGTTTGTGATGAAATTACTCATTGTTTCGTATGGAGCGTATTGATTATATGTAGAAATTGAATTGCGGTTAAAAAGCAAAAGGAAATAATAAAATATAATAAAATCCTACAGGATCATTATTGTTTTACCTCTAGGGAGTATTTATCATTTACACCTTCTTATTTAGAGTGACGCAGATCTCTTTTAAACATCAATTTCTTTTTAATTTTCAAGGAATACAAATATTAATAAGGGACTCCTATCAGCGTAATTCTATTATATTTAAAGAGTTACTCTTTATAAGACTAAACTTTTCACTCCCTGGATTTTAGAACACTACGGACATGAAACGTATTTACCAACTGAATTCAAGTAAACCGTCTAAAACTGTCCTATATACTAAAATAACGTTAGAGAATCTCGAAAATTGAAACTCGATCTCGAAATTATGTGAATATCTCGAACTCGGTGGGCGAAATAGAAATTAGTGAATGTTGTATTTATTATAAAGTCAGGGAGTGAAAAGCGCACCTTGATCATCTAGTATTAATAATCACGCGAGTATAAGGAAAACGCGTGTAGACATCATTCGGCGAGTTCGTTGACGACCAATATATCGATACTCGAGATGCAAGAGTCGATACTCGATCTGCTATGACGGTCGAGCACGCTCGAAAAGCTATAGGTGTGGTGACATTCCACCATCCCCTTTGTCCTTTTGCTTCGAACTTCGTCTCACCCAACAAATTTTAATATTCATCAATGTTCGCAAGTTTTTAAATAAACTTATTACTGGTAGAAATCCAAATTATTATAATGTGAACCTTTCGACTTTAACATTAATATTAAATATTTTTATTTGTTGTATTATTATTGTAAATGCTTTCAATCCTTCAAGTCACAACTTTCTCTACACAGTACAGATAATTTGTTGTCATTGTAATAAATTTTTTTAAAAACCTAATCTTGATAAATATTTTTAATAAATATAGTTGATTATTTAATTCAGTGTATGATATTAAAATACATATATGCGTATATATGTATAATGAAAATTCTAAATTTAATTTTTTCGTATTAATCTGTAGTAGATTAATAATTTTTTTTATTTTTAACTTAAAAATTTTAAGTAGTTAAAGTCCTAACTTTAAGGGTTAAAGTTGTCTAATTATATACACATGTATAGAATTAGAAAATTTATTTTATGTTTAACAAACCAAGTAGTTATATTTGGCGACTTTTCGATGGATCTCCTCCACCCTTATCAGTATTAATCTTTTATTAATTAATAAATATTTATAACAACATCCTTTGATAGTTATACTATTATTTGTATCAAAACCATGATGAGAACACTTACTAAATTTATCTTTTTAACAAGAGATATATCATAAACAAGATTAATTGAATTACGTTCCTTGAATAATCTACATGTATAATAAATATGATTGACAATAGAGATCAATATATTAAATATTGATGAAAAAACGAAATTTCGAATAAAATAACTGAAGCTTTTCCGTAGAATAGTTTCCCTTTGTAATCCAATGGATTTAATAGAAATGATGATATCGAATCGGTTGTGCATTATTGCTGGCTATTTCTTCCATTCACACGTTAGTGCTAAACCTATGGAAGCTTATCTATGCGTTTGTACTGACTTTGCATGCTCACCACCCTAGTGAAACCGAGAGAGTGGTCGAAATATCTAGAACAGTGTCGCACTGCGGGATCATCTGTTACGAGAATGATAAGCTCGACCGTTGCTGCTGTTGGTCGCTCTATACCCACACGAACATGGTATAGTAAAAGCACTTTTGAATAGGCGCTACTATGATAATGCGAATTCGAACTACCATTTTTTAAACTCTCCCTCTTCCACGACCGCCTTACATATTACATACACACACACGCACACACACGTGTATGCAGATGTATACGCGCATCGTGACAATCGCGTTGAATAGATATATACAATGTATACGTTTACTTGTGTTAATGGATTTCGAGAGCAATATATTCTTTTCCCTTATAGAGGAAATGATTTTCAAGATTATCGCTCTTTTTATTACGTTATACTCTCCGTCCAAATGTTTAAAGAGAGGAACGACGATTTTTAGATAAAAATGTAAACTTTTAAATGGATATTAATGGAGAAGCTTAGATAATAAAATAAAAAAAAATTTTAAACAACTTTGAGACTTTTCGCACATTCAAGTATTAATATGTTTCAAAGTTGTAAAAAGTGAAAAGTAGTATTTAAAAGCTCTAAAATAAAGTTCTTCGGGTTTATATCGATTTCATTGATTTTATAATTATTATTTTTACGTTTCTTCATTTTACTATATCGTTACCAAATGATGTTTTATGGATAGACTAATGTAATTTAGAGTTGCGTAAATACTGCGCCAAGATGTTGATATTTTTTTATGCTTATATATACATATATCACGTACGAAGTATTATTTATTTAATTTTAAATTTGCATGTTTATCACCACATGGCTGGGAATTTATTTAGTAAGAAATCCACGTATATACCGTACATTAAAAAAGCATATTTTTTAAAAATTCCATACAATTTTATTACTATCATTCGATTTTAGTATTCTTCCATTATTGTTTATTATTACAAACGTATAATACTTGTAGTATATCTAGAAAAAGAGAAAGAGACATATATAATTTTATGTTTCACTGAAATTGTAATTGGAAAAAATAAATCTGTAATATGAATAAGTCAAAGGTTTTAAAACATCATGTATTATTCCCGAGGATAATCTTTAAAGATTATATCTGACGCATGTGAAACAAGTTCACGTATATATATATATATAGGTATATAAATAAATGCACAAAAATGCCTTTGCAACGAGCCTTAGCCGAGCTTTCATGTATATACATGTGTGTGTGTATATATACATTTATATTCCCTTTTGTGTATAGCTGTTGCTTTGAGCGATTAGTTAGATTTTAAGTTTTGTTTGCGTGTTCTTCGAACAACAGGTACTTTTTTGTATATAGGTTCAAACGATTAATTAATCTATACGTTCGTGCTTTATCTTCACTTTTAAATAACCTCTTTCAAAATATCATCCTTTATACTTATAAGATTTTTCAAACTAATTTAACTTCCAAAATGATGCGCTTAGATGTCTCGCGGAAAGTCCACATCTACGTGAGTAATTTTAACGGATGTAGACGAAACAGTGTTATATAGTTTTATTTAGTCCAAAAAGATTTTAATCGTTAGAAAAATAAAAAGATCTTTTGTTAAATAATTTCGAAATATTTATTAACGACACCGACGATTGCATTGTATCTGCGTTTCAGATTACAACAATGCCAGCGAATAAAGTAACCTATAAATTATATATATCTCCGCGCATTAAATTTAAGTAGATGTACTTTAAATTTCGTCAGACATTATCGTGCACCGCTACACTGTCCATGTTATTTATGAAGTGTTTTTTCTATTTCCCTGTCGTCGTACGAACGTTACAGCCGTTTTTTGTAATCGTCATCTATTTTCGCGTCCATTTTTAAAGTGTACGTACGTATATATTTCGTGTACGTCTATATTATAAGTGACACACTTTTTTACACCTGGGGATCCTGGTTAATTAATCTCAAATACAATTTTCAGGTGCGGGGATAACAAAATAAGGGTACTCTTCGCTAATGAAGAGGGATGGTTTTACAAAATGAAATAGTAATTATATACCGTAGAATAGAATTTAATAATTTCAAAAGAGATGAATTTTAATCTTCGGTTGTGCAAAATTATGTTCTTTAATGTAAAATTAGATTTAGTTCGAAGATATCTATATAATATAACTTTATGATGATGTTTTTTTCGTACAATATGCACATTATTACATTCAGAAAAAAGTTGTAGCAAAAATGACAATACTGTCTATTAAAGAAATGACAGACTGTCAAAATTCAAACAATTAATACGCTTTTAATAATTTTTTTAATTTTGAAAATCCATCATTTCATTACTAAACAATATTGTAATTTATACTACAATTTTTTTTCTCAGTGTAGAATAAGTAATATATCGAAAATCACTCAATTCTTATAGATAGACTGAGAGAAAGGAATATTTGAGACAAACAACGTTTTTTAATTGTTAAAATTTGATCAGTTAAATATGAGTAAATGAATATTTCTTTATACAGTTCAGTATAATTTGAATCAATTTTTAACAGTTAAAATTTCATTAATTTTTATTAACTTAATAGTTAAGCATTAGAAATATAATTTTATTACAAGTCAATATCAATTTACAAGAACGAACGCACGATCCCTTTCTCACAAATATGTCTGTCTATCAGTGTACATTTAACATTCAACGCCTAATAATAACAGTAATAATGATGAATATTATAATTTTGTTACGAGGACTAGTCGCATAGTAATTCAAAACAGCGTTAAGGCGTACGCATTTTCCAAGTATATATGTATAGGTAGATACGCCTATATCCCTTAACACCCAAGATGCGATGTAAATGTTGGAAGTAAGGAAATGTTAGAACATCATTTACAGGAATCCGATGCGTTAATCTTGAAATACCTGTAGAAGGTATCTCGTAACATGTAAAGTTGTATACGTTTACGGATATACAGGCTAACTTTGGGGAATTGCCACGTGTGTATATATAGATGTGCGTGTAATTTGTAATTGCTTATGTATATAGAGAAATACGCAGATCGAGGAGGATGTAAGACTGCGTGAAAGGATGAAAGTCAGGATTATACTTAGTAGGAGTATTTTCTCCCGGGTATCAGGAAGTTCAAGAACTTTTTAATCTTTTCCTTATTAAATAAATTATGTAAAAACAAATTATACATTGTTGTGAAAAGTTAGCGTTGCCACGCGTTAGGTAAGGCGTACAGGGGCGTCGACCTTCCTCCTCCTACACGGAGAGAGGAGGAGCACGGACGTATAAAAGTTTACAGCGTAAAGGAACTTATCGCAGAATAGCTTTTGCGCGCCATGTGTTGTGCTCTTTAGAGCTTAACAAAAGAAAGAAGCCTGCCCGTGTAACAAACATAAATGAAAGAAGGAATAACAACTTATGTGAAGAATATAATGAGTAAATAATAAAAACGACCTCTTATATAACTCTATTCATTAAATAGACAGAGAGAGTGAGAGAGAGACATCCTTAAAATAGAACGTACTTTATGGATACATAAAAAAGGTATTCTGCACTCTATATGCGTTTATAAATTAAAAAAAGAAAAAGAAGACGAAGAAGAATTCTACGTTAATTTAACGAGTGTCACCTTATTTAAAGAAAATTTTACTTGTTACGAGTGAAAAAGGAGGTTTTTAATAAATTATGAAGTTTTTTTTTCGTTTCGTCGAAATCGGAAAAGTACAAATACGGTTTATTGGAAATGATACAATTAACATCACCATGGAAAGTTGTTGATATTTACTCACACGCGGGGTTCTCCAATATTTACTCGAATGAAAAATTGCCGGTCACAGCAGCAACTCAGAGTCGGGAAAAATCCCTTGGTCAATAATGCGATAGCATTTAAATAATCCTCTTAAAACTGTATTCTGCCTGTGACAATTCCTCTGTGATATAAGCTAAACAAAGTGTTTAAAATTTTCTAAAAAATCCAATAGCCTGTAGTTGATAAAACACCAGAATTGTTCTACAATTGTCCATATGACTGCTGAACGAATTTAACGATAATTTTCGTTAATATATTTATTCGTCAATATTACTTTTATATATACCAACCGCACATAGCTGTATGCTCCTCGAATCGCGTTATTAAATGCGCCAATTATCAAAATAATTAAACTTATTGACTTTTGTGTATTTTTGTTTGAATTATTTAATAACGGAATTATTGTTATGCAAAAATGTAAATACACTTTTACTCAAAAACTTAGGTACACTAAAGTGAAAATATATAATGTTACATAACTGCTCGTTTGCGTAAAAACTTTCACAACTTCTTTAAACATGATGTCAGATAAAGTTTAAGCATAACCAATCGGAAGCTCTTTAAATGAAACTTTAATTTTCATTGTATGAATATTTAATACACTCATGTCCTTGTCAAGTGTGGACATTTTGAAAGTGACCCTTAATTTTAACTTTGTTGTTTATTGAGTTAATTACAAATTCGTAAATAAACTTTAATTATAGGTCAATCGAAAGCTTTTTGAATCACTTTCCTTATTGTTTAAACTAAAATTAGCAAACTTCGAAATTTGCTCGATTTTTACTTATAATCAATCCACAATTTTGAACAGTAATGTATGTATATGTCTTATAAATTATGCTAAAATTACAGTGTATTTGTTTTAGAACCAGTGATTGTCTCTCGTTAAAAATGTCAATTATAAATTAGCAAATTTGACCTCACTACTTTTGATTACTTTATAAAATTTTAAAGACCACAGACTTTGTTCTATTAAACAATTCGATTGTGTTTATTTATTTAGCTTACAAATGCTTTGTTTCAATATTGCGAAATGCAAGCATGTAAGATGAATGCAAGCGATAAAAAGAGACAGCAGTGCCATTTAAATAAAATATAAAACAATTGATTTTTGCGGGTTTAAATTTTTAAGCAGCTAGTTTTTTCGACGACTTTTTTCGATAGTCCTAGAGCTTAAAATACTCTCGAGGGCGAAGGTCAAGACTGTTAAAGCAATGTCCCGTGAACCAATTTTGATCCGATCCTTTAGGGTCATTCTACTACCTGAGCAACGTCTACAGAATTTCTTGAAATTGTTTAGTTTAATTATTTATTAAACGACCTGCAAGATCCCTATCCATCTAAACAGCACCAATGTTACTATTTGCGTTATCCAAAATCCAAAATATTTGAATATTATTCTATTTCAATTATATTATTCATATTTCTGCAATTATATAAATACAAAACTTAGTACTCGATGCATCAATTTACATCCACTATGCATGAAGGACATCAAATCGCGTTGAATAAAGATTCACGCTCGAGTAAAGGAACGTACTAGTTTTCGCGCTTTTATCAACGATGCTTGCAAATGCATTTTTTTCATAAAAATGATAAATACTAGTGCTCATCATACGGGTATAAAGACAACAAGCGATGAAAACTAGGATTTGTGTATAATTATCCACAAAATAATAGACGTACGGTCCGAAGTCGTATAACGTAAACGCATCAACAAAACAGTAGCCATAAAAAATCCTCTATTTCGTAGAGAGGACGTCCAGATATTTTTAGAACTACCTTCATGTTGCCGAGACGCCATGCAATTTAACGAAATAGAAAATCACTATTGCCTTTGGATTACAAAAGGATTTATCTAAAATTTTGACAATCTTCGTGTAGGTATACCATTGAGGAGATTATACCATATCAATAAAACCCTGATTCGTGGTTTAGATCCCACATGAAAGGTCTAAAAGAATTTCAGGAATGTAGAAACATTTGAAAAACATAACCCACACCGCTACGCATAGTAGAGTAAAAAGAGATTTGCATAAGCTCCACGATTGTTTTATTTACATACCGAGATTCGAGAGTACGAAAAACTTTTATTACAACTGTTCCTGTCAGTTTATCGTAAACTCAATAGATACGTACCATTTTATTATTTTCGAAAATGTACCAACCAGTTAATTTGTCATTTACGGACGTACATTCAAATTATTATCCCACACTTTTATCATTTTTATACTTTCTTCAACCAAGAAATTAATAAAATCAAATTGAAATCAGAATTTTTTATGGAAATGGTGTAATTACTTAAATTTTAACAGTGGAATCAAATTGATTAAAAAACATTAAAAGTATATATATTGATTAATCAAAAGCAATATAAAAAAAACGCCTATAGAAAGATTTATCAAAAATGTATGACACTAATCATTTAAATTTATTACACATCTGAAAAATTCAAAATGCAAACTCACTTAGGACACTTACTTTATCCTCATTTTAGATTTCGTATCTTCATATATTTCTTTAATCCTCTCCCTTATGTGTATATTCACTCCATCTTCTTCATTATCCTCAATATTTCTTCTCAATCCAGCGTGTCAAATGCTCCCTTCATATCTGCAAAGAATAACAGCACTTCTTTCTCACTTTTCTTTATATCCTTTTCCTGCTCTGCGTGCAAGTAAGTAGCGCAGAAGGCTGATGAAATGAAAATAATGGATTAAACGCTTTCTAGGCTTCTTATTAAAAAAAATTGAAAAAAGCATTAATCCTGGGTATATCTTACACTATATAATATGAACTTTATCATTTTGAATTCTTTATGTGTATATGTATATATGTAATACCAATTGTATTAAACTTCAAGGTTGCTATTACTTACGTGTGCACGAAAAGATAAAACCTGATTTTTTTAAAACAGCTCCTACTCCAAGAATTCATCATTTTTAATTACAATTTTTTAAACTCTATTATGATATTTACTATGTCTAATATACATCAAGTATTTCCTTCAAAAAAGACAAAATATCAAAAAATTAAAAAAAATAGTTTCAAAACAGTAACAAAAACGAAGATAAATGTACGCAAATATCATTTCTGAGATTATTTATTTATTTATATAAATATTTGTTTTAAACAGTGTTATGTTTTTGGTTACATAAATACATATAAAATTTCTATAGAAAAGGTTGTACAATTTTATAATGTATACATACCTTAAGATGCATGCCTTGCAAGAAATATGTTAAAATAATTATTTTCAACTTTAAAAAATTAATTTTTGTTTCAAACCAGTTATCTATTCCTTTATTTATTATTGTTTGTCCTGAAACTGATTAGCCAAACACTAAAAATCTATTTTATACATTTTACATGACCTATAGAACAAGTTTTTAAGATAAAAAAAATGAATTTTTGTATCATTATTGACCATACCCTTAAAATATTAGTATCTGTTTACATGGTTACTATATAATCAGTATTTACCGTACATTTTGTAAAGTCCCTCGTATTACTAAAATTTAGTTGATATTTATCAAAAAGAAATTCATCGTGTATGCGTGTATAGAGAGTTAGAAAATCATACTTTATTTTTCTTCAGGGACCGTATACACTTTTCTTCCACCCTTTTACCGTTTGCATTCTCCTCGAATGCGTCACCGGATGCATACATATTTTAACATCAGATTACAGTGTCCATTTTATATAGAGATTAAAAGCAAAATATTTAGGGGCATAATAAATGGCACAATAAACGTCCACTTGCTTTAATTTAATCAAAATTGTGCCCACCTGTGTTTAAGGGATACTTTGCGTCTTTCGTATGAGTTCGTGACGTCACGTAAGTTTACATTGTTAATTTACATATTCCGTAAATTTATATTTATCTCTTGTAGTATGTACAATTTGACTAAGGTTTATGTACCTTTTTCAACCTACATAATTAGATCGAATTAATTATTGTAAGAATGAGTGGTGTAATAAGGAGAAAGCTGCAGTTTTAATAACTTTCTTTAATTTACCTTTAAAAATAACAATTAACATATACGTGAATGCTATATTGTATTAAACTAATTTTAAGCAATCATTTTAAGAAGTAATGGATACAGATGTTGATATCGAATTTATGAGATAACACCCCTAGTAGAAATCTGATCATAAATGTAACGTTTTTTAACCCAAAAAATGGCCAAGTGTCATAAAATACACAATAAATGCTCGATTAATAGCAAAATTAGAGTTCTATTTAACCTTCAGATGTTGAATTTCTACTGGGGACACTATATGTTTAAATGGAACGTCTCCGTCCTATCAAGCTATTAAATTAGTGAATTAACGTTTTTCTTTATATATCACATGTCTAATCATTACTTACATTTTCGTCAAAAATGAATATATGATATCTTCAATCGTTGGCCCTTTCTTCCCAATTGGCAATAAACAACAAATATAGACAAATTATTACAACTCATAAAATAAAATAAATAATTATACCTATAAATAAAGAGCAATAGTAATTAAATCAACATATAATTAACAAAAGGCAATCGTATAATTTCACAGACAATAAAAAAGTAATAAAAACCTTTTAAAAGATTTTTGATGTACCAAAAACTCTTCCACTCTAATGTAATTGTATGTACACCTCCCGAATACTATAAATCCTATAACTTGATTGAGCAATAAATTAGTATTACTGAAAATTAGCAATTATTTAATATTAAAATGCATTTTAATGTACCGAAGAATTAATGAACATTAAAGACGTACACGGGAGTTTAAAATCTACGTTTCTGCAAATAAAGGTTGAACAGGAGTTGGTCTAAATTGATCAGATTACGGTGTATGGAACAAAATTAACCAGGTTTAAAACTGTTTTTCCATTTTTTTTTAAAGAAACTTCGCTCGGTACAATTTTTCTCATTAATCGTTATGAACTTATATACTGCTCAAAAGTTCATCTTTTGAGCTTCTATTTCATTTAACTAATCCACTCCATATAACGTAAATCAACAATAACTCCCGACTTCTTAAGCAATCTAAAATGAATATGTAGTTAAACTTGCGATTACAATATTTAAATTTCATCTTACGAAGCGCATTACTATATATATATATATATATAGAAAAGAATTTTTTAATGATTAACATGTAATACATATATATATATTCTACATACATTCTGCTCCGAAATATGCAAATCATATCGTTTTTTTACTTATTCATAAGTTAAATGTGATTGGAATATTATATTTTATAATTAATACAGTTCGTGCTTGTAATGATAATACGTACATTATGTAATTTCAAATTTATAATCGATCCTTATTAATTTTTTACAGGTATACGGTACTTGGACTTTGCCAGGATTTATATGTGACTTTTATATAGCCATGGACGTAATGTGTAGCACCAGTTCGATTTTTAATTTGGTGGCAATATCAGTAGATAGGTGAGTTATTCTATTCTTTTTTTTTAAATTAGAGTTAACTCTATTTATACCGTGAGCTATATTAAATATTTGAAAAAAAAGAAAATCGATACGAACTATAAATTAAAAAATTATTTTAAAAAATTAGTGCGGGAGTATATATTGATATTAAAGGGATACAGCGCAGCAGTTCGATATTACATATATAGAAGAATACTTTAATGAAAGTTAATTAATTCGTAAATTTAATCCAACATTCTTCTGTAGCTTATATTTCTTGGAATAATTTTGTACAGCGGGATTTTTTAAAATAATGTATTACACATTACCACATCATTAGGTATTACTTCAATTGATGAAAAAAGCCGTACGGTAACAATTAACAGACTGAATCGCGCAATAAAAATGAGTTTTATAATCTAGATTATTTTTAGAATAAATCCCATGATGTACAGCCTGATATAACGTTGAAAGTTTACGCGTTCACGGATTGAACAATGAATATTTGTTTTTGTTTCGATCGATATTATTTAAAACTAATTTAATTAAAATTATTTGTTCGGTAAGTAGTAATTTAATTATTAGGGGAATGCCAAACTTAATATGTAATATTAATATTAAATTGGCAATTCCGAATTTGCAATATTTACAAGAAGCGCAACGATGTGTATAGTATAGTAAAGTTAAACTAAATAGAAAATATATAAAAAAATGTGATTTTTCAAAATTTAATATTTACCAAACTGGAGGCAGTAACGGGGATACGCGCAGAATTGTACGAATGTGTTTTGTCCGAGAATATCGTTTCTGAAAATTTGATTCTTGGACAATATATAACCAGCTGATTCCGCGCGTATCTAGTTATTGCATTCGACCCCTCAATTCCCGATTACTCCACTATTAAATTTGTTCTTGGCTTAATATCTCTACAAAATCACTTGGTGATTTATCTTTCGATTATGCAGCCAAAATTTAAACCGATAAACTCGAAAAATTTAACCCTCTATTTTCTCGATAAATAAATATTCTTTAATAGGTAAATAATACGCGCACGGTGTGCCTATTGTCTTGTGTATATATCAACAATGATATAATATTCCGATATTAATTTTTAAAGAGAAAAAGTTTAATATTTCTTTGAATAAAGAACTGGGAAGTTAAAAATAATAAAAAAGAGGTACATTGATAACATGCATTATTCAGGATTAAAATATTAAATTGAATGAAGTCATTAGTAGCATTCGAAGATGATACTGTTCAAGATGCAAATTTCAGGATTATTGACTTATAATGGCAAAGGTAATTCAGGAAAATGCAAATTTTTTCCATTTAATGATATTATATCTGATGCTTTCAATTGCAGACTTCGATTTTAATTTCTTATGGATATTATGTGCACACTAATCTATATTATAAAAACTAATCTGCATTCAAATAATGGTACTAATTTTTCAAGAAAGGTACTTTACCATTTTTTTTTTCTTTTAATTGTCACTCCCAGATATATCTCGCATTATTATTTATACTGTTACATTTAATTATCCGCATAAATTTAATTTTGATAAACAGTGTTTTCGATGTCTCTCTTCCTCTCTCGATCGATACTTCATAGAAGAGATTCAGTGATATAGTAATATAATATTAAATCTAGGTCAATCTTCTTTATTTCCGTAATTTTAAATCGGCACGTGAAACTTGTCTAGATAATACATCAATGCATCTGTAAGAGTAATTGAATAATCTTGCAAAAAAACCATTATCGTAAATTCTTTTTAAGCGAAGATTCATTAGTAACTGCGTTTGCTTAAAGGAACAAAAAATATGATGTTTTCTTCTTTTACAATGTACGTACGATCGCTATTACAACTTTGTTATAGTATATCATAATTATTGTCTACAAGAGTTGCCGTATCGCAAAGTTTTGTGTGTGTGTTTAAATATATATATATATATATTTCAATTCCCTGATCTCTTGAGGCAATAATCAATTTCCAATCGTTCCTCAAAATTAATATGTAGATTAAGTATTTTTAAAAAATAAATTTAACCAATATTTTCTTGGAAAATAATTGAGGTAAAATAACAGTAAAATATCGGAGAGACCTGGTCGGTAGCAGGCTAATGCGGCTACAATATGGCTGTCGATAATATTGAAAAAATATGAAATCAAGCCTTGCCGCTTTTCGGTGTTTGCTTTTAAACGTGATTATATAAATTTATTTTCGTAATGAATTATACATAAAATTATATGTGCAAATTATTCCAAAAAGGTACAAATGGCAAATATATATATATATACATTGGTGTTTATTCATTAAAACTGAAATGTATTGTATTATTAAGATTTTTTTTACTAAAACGATAAATATCAATACTATAGAATAAATAAATTATTTGTATTCCTAGTTAAATTTATTAATAAAGGAACGAAACAAAACGTATTATTGCAGGTGCTTATTATATCCAGTAGACTTGTATAATTATTTTACAAAATGTTATAATCAAAACAATTAAATCTCGTTAATTTATCGTCTACGGTTTTCATTAAAGAAGTTATAATTATTTAAAGAAAAAAAACCGTATCATGAACTTTAATTAAGTATGACGTCCGTAAAAATCAACTTATAGGAATTAAACATAAAGTAAATTATAACTCGAGTATATATCTACATCGCTTCACGCAAAATTATAAGATGCATCAAAAACTTAGTTGAGTTAATTCTTCTTCCCCGGTCTTTAAAGCGAAAAATTAAAAAAGGTCATATACTCCATTAGTGCACACGCGCACACAAATTGAAGTATCTAACATTATTTAGACGATATCTTGCATATGCGAAATACACAAATAAAGCTAGTTGAAAAAATTAACAATTGCTCCTAAATACAGAAAATAATAATCGACAGTGTCGGGAAGATCAACCAGAACAGTAAATAAACCCTTTAAATAAATTAAAACTATCGATTAAGCCTGAATAGACCGACTCGTGTCCCAAAGGGGACTGAATATTTACGTAAATACATGATTGATCTGGTAATTTCTGTGAAAATTCTATAAGTATCTTGCGTTCTTCGCATTTAAATTTGTTGTTGAAGTTATTAAATTTTTAGTGGTATTAGTATAGTTTATCATAAGAGATCGATTTAGCTTTAAAATATATATAAACCCATGATGATCGGTTTAGATGATAAACATTAAGTTTGTATTGATTTTTAGTTTTGAATAAAACAAAGAAACATGCGTTTATACCGGAACACCAAAGGTGTACAGTGACAGCTTTCAAAATTCGTTTGAATATAAAGTTTTAAACGCAAAAGGCGATTTGAGTTGTTCCCGCTATTGAATTTAACAGTTATTCTTGACTTAATGCTGTTTTCTTCTAAATGTATAAAGTAATTAATAAAGATATAGACAAATATGTATTTATAAAACAAATAAAATATTTTTATCAAGTAAACATTTTAATTAAAAGCGTAACATATGATATTGTGTGAACTGATATAATCCGCACTTTCATTATTCAATAATTAGTTATATTTAGCGCTTAAATTTATCGATTTTTGTGACACGATACTACTATTTCGATAGCATATAATTTTTGGCGGGTAAGCGATCACCAAGATTTATATATAAAAATAATAATTATAAATGAAAAAGTAATCTTCAAAACATTGCAGTTGTTCGAATAAACAAATTTTCCTTTACGAAATATCACACTTCTGAAATATACAATAAGACCGGTGAATAGAAGCTTTGTTCCCTTCCTTGTAATCAAATGTTCGTTAAAAATATGAATTATTACGATATTCCTCTGAGAATAAGTATTTTATTCCTTACGAAGCAACGAAAAGTGCACTATGTACAATTACTTTAGGTGCAACGATACACGGTGTACATTCGCAATTCGCGCAACGTCTTTTCGTTGTCGCGTCAGGTATGTGCACGTTCTATATCACTGTTAAATGTCTTTCCATGTATACTTTGAAATTTATAGGTTGCGTTCGAATTCTCGACCAGAACATTAAGTAAAAATCGTGGCGGAGTACATAGAGGTTCGCTCCCTACTGGATCGCTTCACCGGAATGTGAAGTGGAACGAAAAAAAAATCTCGAGATTCTCCTAGGAAATTCCGTTAAATTATTATCAGGAACGTTACAGTACTTAATGCAATAGTTAATAAACAATATATTTTGCTCGTTTTATGAATATTGCAAGAATATTTATTATGTACAACAAGTTTAAAATAATGACACTTTTTTTTAGAGATTTTAGTGAAATTACTAAACGTGCACGAAGAAAATGATGAATTTATAGAAATATTAATAACACAATACGAAATTATCCGAATCATTTACTGACTGAAAAGTACTGTTTGAATAAAAATTAATGTGTTACATTAAAATTTAGAGTAAGTTATGAGAAAATTGCCCTTTCTTATCTCTAATTGTACAAAGTTACAACGTGATTGGTACACTAATACAAGGAATAAATTGTTTCACATTTATATCTCAGTACATAGCGGCTAAAGTTTATAAAATCAGTTTGAAATTTTATGAAATTGCTGGAAATAGAAAGGGCGCGTAATCGAAAATTCGCAGGTAATATAAGTATTGTCCATAGAAATGATTTTTCATATTAATCAAATTGAATTTTTTTCTGTCGGGTTTTGTAGAAATCATAATTCCGTATATTTTTTACATGTAAAGCATTTTAAAAATGTTTATAGTTTTCGAATATTTCGAAAAAACGTAAATTTCGAGAAAATGATTTTATAATACTTTTTCAGTACTTCAACTGATCGCCATTATATTAATTCTATTTAATCTTTTTTTAAATTTGTTGCAAGTATTCTTTGAAGGTACCCACGATCTGTAGTCTAGAAAAAAAGTCTTAAAATTAATCAAAAACCATCTGCTAATTTTTTAATTAGACAAAATTAAAAATCGACATATTTTACATTCATTATTGAGAGAAGTTGAGTATCGAAGTTTTTAGTTTTAGAAATCTAACAATTGAACTTTAAGATTAAATAGATAAACAAGTTTTCTGGTAGTTTTAAGATCTCTAGTTGTTAGAGAAGCTTAGCAATAGAGATTTTTCAAAATGGTATAATATGACGGTGCACTGCGGTACGCACTGAACCGCTCGGTCATCCGACTCGCTCGTGGTATGTATAATTTACTTATACATCTTAATCGTTGCGATACTTGCAATAATAGCGTTATTTAATACCAAAACAATCTAATATACTGTTTATAATAAGAATGTATTTACATATTACTACAAACATAATTTGTAACTGTATTTATCTTTTTTTTTAAAAGACTGACTCCAAAGAACTAATGTTAAATTTAACAAATTATTATGTTCATCTAAATTCATTTGTTTCTAAAAATTTCAAGTTGACTTTGTTGTTTTGTGTTAGTATTTGATAGTATATATGTATTAATACAATATATTTATATTAAAATTAAATACGTATTAAAAATAGTTCTTCAATAATGTACTGAAAAAGTTTAAAGTTGCGTGAATCGAGTAATTTTTATTCGAATACTCCGTTAAAACGTATAAAAATGTGCGTAATTCTAAATTACTGACAGATTCTATTTAACTACATTGTAACAAATTTGATCGGCAGTACGCAAAACGACTATTTTTCTACTTTGATCAAAACATATGTTATTTCATTTTATTTTATTTATAAAGAGATATTTATCATACGTTACACACACGCAAACTAGAGCTAAAATTATGGTAGAAATTCTTTGATCTCTCGACGAAATGTCAATATTTACCCAAAACTCAAGTAATTTTTTCTTGAATTTCAGATACAGATATTTTACAGTCAGTCGAGTAAAACTTACTAGACTTATTCAGTAAACTTTTATTTATCCTCATAGTGAAGTAGAGTCCCACTTTTATATAGCATTTATTCAATTGTTTAAAGTGTATACACTCTAACCTAGATTTTGAGTCAATGGAAAGATCAAACGATTGCTATACTTTGTTTCGATAAGACACAATTATTTCTGATCAAACGAAAACTCATTCTTCAATGGATCTACTCTATCAAACTATTAAATATTCGGTCCAGAGTATTTATTTAAATATAAGTTAGAATTCTCACTCAACTTTAATTAAATAACTTTTATTTTATCCTCATAGTGAAGTAGAGTCCCACTTTTATATAGCATTTATTCAATTGTTTAAAGTGTATACACTCTAACCTAGATTTTGAGTCAATGGAAAGATCAAACGATTGCTATACTTTGTTTCGATAAGACACAATTATTTCTGATCAAACGAAAACTCATTCTTCAATGGATCTATCTCTATCAAACTATTAAATTATTCGGTCCAGAGTATTTATTTAAATATAAGTTAGAATTCTCACTCAACTTTAATTAAATAAAATATATTTATTTTAAAAAATGGTGTATCCAATTTTTATAAATTGGACGAAATAGAGGTATTTTTGCTTTTATTTTACACATAATATACATTTCTTATAAAGAATCGAAAATATATGTGCCTTAAAATAATCGAATAATTTATTAATTTACGGACTCTCAAATATAAGTGTACTGTAATTGCACTTTTTAATATTTTGATACTAAAGCAGTTTTCATAAAATAAGTTTTTATAGCTAGTACCATGTAACTTCTATAGAAACTTTACAAAATAACCAAAGCATTGCTTAATTGTCTAATGTTGTTTTAAGATAATTTCATTTTCAAGCTTTATTTCATTTTTTAAAAATAATGATTTCAGATGAATTTTTAAGTTCATTATCAATATTCTATAATAATAGAAATGTTTTTATATACAAAAATGAGAGGTTAAGAGTTAGGAACGCGAATGAAAATCTAATGTTCGAACACTTTCTTTTATCAGCCTTTAGTTTGATTGAGATGTATATTATGTACAGTGTCACTATTGTAGATATACAAAAAAGATGAATATTCTAAAATATCAAGCAATTCCTCTTGATTCTTGTAAGGAATCACATTTTTGTATTTAAGGCATATTCAAGAAGAATAGCGTTTGAATAACCACTTGTGTTTTTGTAATGTATAAATATAAATTCAAATTACTCCGATTATTTTTGGTATTCTTCAATATAAAACATTCATTTTATACGGTAACACACGCGGATAAAAAATATTAAAAATGTTAGAGTAGCGCAATTTGTCGGGAAGAGCGGGAATCCAATGTGACCCCCTTACGCGACGATCACGTAGCGGTTCTCGCGACCCAATCATTACGCGTTCACGGAAGAACGGAAGGGGATGCGTTCGACGCTACTACAACTATGGTTCACGCCCTGAAGTTGGTCCACGTCGTTACTCTTGTTCGAGTTTTGGTAATCCTTGGTCGTGAACGCGATCGATTTCGCAATAGTGTCGAGGGGCAAAGAGAGGCAGTCACTGCTGTTCCCTCCTTCAGTTAAACCTCTTCCCTACTGCGAGACGAGCCTCTTTAGAGCGGAAGCTTTCCCGTCGATGCGTAATGCCATTTCACACGTCCTTGAGGGTTTCATCGTCTGGAATTACCTCGGGAGAATGTACATGTTTATCTTTTCTCGCTGCATCTAACTAATCGACTCAATTTATGCTCCTCGATCTTAAGGAATTTATTTACGATTTGTTACACCATTTCGTATTTATTGCTAACTATTTGTACTACAATTTTTCTCCTTAACGGCATGCCTTCCTTCGTTCTGTAAACTGCTATTGTATAAGCTTTAATTTAGTGCGCTTGAATTTTGTATACCGACCTATTCACTTTCTCATTACTAATTTAAATTAACATAATTCCAACATTTTTAACCAATATTTATCGTGTGCATTTTGTCGCTTATTTTATGTGTAATTGTAACAATTACTTGATATTCGATAAAATATCCTATTGAATTGTACATATACTTACACGTTTTACGTAAAATATACTTTGCTACCTTTTTCCGTTTTAAATTTGCAGATTTTTTTAACAAATAATCCGACTCACTGTGTTATTTACATAGGCCAACGTAATTTTATTATTCTAAAGAGCAGAGTTATGAAACCTTTGCCACGTTGATTTTTTCAATAAACTACTCTTGACTCGACGCGGTTGAAAAGTTTTTTTTCAATTTATATATTCGATGACAAATAACGTATATTCTTATAAAAACGAAAAAAGTCTCTTTACAAAATTGATAATAATTTACTAACGGTACATACGTATATTTTTTTACTAACGAAACCCTAGTGAAAATGTGTACATAGGTATATTTGAAATTTTTTGGAACCTACAACGTCAAAAAAAAATATTACATGTTTATTACCAACACCTAGATTATGTACCTCGAACCTTTTTAAATTAAATACTTCAAATAAAAAATTTCCTATGCACTTTACTTGGTTGTAATATAGAATAATTAAATTTTTTAAATAATTTACTATTTTTTCGTAATACTGTCGAATAGAACAATTTTTAAAAAGTGTAAGAAATCCCATACGCTTTATAAGTCAAATATATATGTATATGTAGGACAAAATTTCAAAAACTAAACTCTACGATCATCGTGTGATCGAAGCTGATTTATATTCATTCGGGGGGTAAGAAAAGGGGCGAGCACTAACTCTGGTAAATATATCAATTTTAAGACTAGAGTAAAAATGAGTGGGAACGCTTTTTAGCCCATATTTCCTTAACATTTAATGAAATGAGCGTAACCTCTAAACATTAACGTTACTTTCCCAGGTTTCCGCGAGCAGTAAACTTTAAAATTTCTATAGATTCGGTTCACCTTTTAAAATGGTCGTGCAGTTTACAACTCATTCGTACTTAAAATATGTACGAAGATAAACACGATTTTATTACATTTTTACCTTAACCATTTTTAACGGCAGTTTTATAGGTCAAAACTAAGCTCAAACTTAATCTATATTTATAAGCTGAAAAGTAGCTTTAACACGACCAAAATTTAGATTTTACTCCAATAAATATTTGTGACAAATCAATGTGTATTATATATTACGTTGTCGCGTACGTATATAACACCCACGCACATAGCTAATACTTGTATACAAATGTATTAGTTTTGCACAGATATTGTATATAATAATTACAAGGAAAAGTATCAAAACGTAGTGCTTTAGATTATGAGTGCTAAATGTTTTCGATAAACTAATATTTTACTGATATACTTTTAATTTTTAGTTAATTCCATGCACTATAAATATATCTATCTATCTATATTATTAAAAAAATTTCGTCGCCGCCGCCGCCGCCGCCGCTGTTTCAAAAATTTCTGAAGAATTTCTGGTATAATAACAAGATACGTCCCTGTGGCCTCACGTACATGTAACATGACGTGTAATCACATGTTTATTACGGGAGGTCGCGAAATAGAAAGTATGTTCCATTAGACTCTACAACTATCTATATTATTAAAATCTATATAAGACTTATTAAAAAAAATCTATTCTATCTATATTTTTCAAACAGCTGCGGTGGTGGCCGCTGGACGTAAAATTGGAATGTACAGGGTGGTCTTTTTCAATCGTATATTTTACAGTTTGTAGGCGTAATGGGACTCATGTATCAGTGTACGTTGGACTCGAATTGCAGGCTATTAAACATTTGAATTCTAAATTTTAACTCGAGTGTGGGTATCTATGGGTTGATGTGTCTATAATACATGATACATGAGTGTGTGAGATACTGAGTGATTCTAAAGTGCCCCCTATTGACAAAATTTTAATAAACAGGGTGATCTTTTTGAATTATGTTTATGAGTGCATGACGATCAGTGGGTAGTGGCGAGTGTGGATGGTGGGTGTGTGTGGAAAGGTGTGGATGGTTGGATATGGGTGTGTGAAATGCAGCATTATTCAAAAATACCCGCTATAGACAAAATTTGAATATAAAGGGTGATCATTTTGAATCATGTGTTTGTTACCCTGGATGTATACTTTCTAGGATTTATATATACAGCGGATGACTGACCCGAATTGCATGCAAATACAGATTTAAAATCTAAATTTTGAAACGTGCGTGGGTGGATGTGAATGTGAAACGTGAAACATGAGTGCATGAGGATGGATAGGTATATGTATGTGGATTTGGAAGTGGGTGCAGGTAAGTGTAAGTGTGTGTATGGGTTGATGTGGATGTGCGAGGGTAGACGTGGATGGTTGGATGTTAGTGTGGGTGGGTAGATGGGGACGAGTATAGGTAGATGTTGGGGTGTGAGAGTTGGTGTGGGTGAGTGAATGTGGGTATGTCAGCATATGTGTGATGATACAGAGTGATTCAAAACTACAATCCAGTTTGCATATATTTTTACATTACTATTACATATAAACAGAAGTTATATAATTTATTTACTATACAGTGTATGATATCGAATAATATCGTTAGACACACTTGTGAGAGAATATTTTCTATTTTCACACTTGTACCGAAAACTACAATTATCAACCTTTTGAAGCAAGTTTATTTTTAAAATAAAATTTATAATACTATAAATTATAACAAATACACAATTTTCAAGCCGCAATCGGGGGTTGACGAGCGAAGCGAGTAGGGGGTACCCCCCTAGTATGATATTAAATGAAAGCTTAAATATTTATTTTACGACTACACGTGAACGAATAACATAATTTTTATGACTTTGATATGATTATTTAAAAAAATTACATTATATAATCATTAAGTATATACCGAACTATTTAATATCAATATCTATAATGAAATCAATAATTCTACTATTTAATAACTGTAAAAAAATTTACAAAATTCATGGAAATACTTAAATTAAATATCAATGCTAATTATTTATTATTATTTAAACAAATGAAGTAATTGATACGAATTTGTTGCATTTCATCAATTATTGTCGACAATAATCGGAACAAGTTTACAGATATTAAATAAATTACAGTGTTCCCTGGTGGGGATAATTAAATACCTTATATCTTGAATCTTTTCATTTTTTATGAATAGTATTGATTTATATCACACCGATTGTTATAGTGCTTATTTTATAGTGTTCAATATCTTATAAATTAAATGAAAATTTAATATCTAGAACACAGTAATGAATAAGTTTTTAGTATTTAAAGCAGAGTATTTATTAGGATTTAACAGGTAAGAAAGTACAATATTTAGAGCACAATAGCTGGTAAAAAGAGACAGTACGCCAGACACAGTAACATACTTATAGATTATCTTTCATATTTTATTTATTATTTACATGTTGTTCATTTTTTAATTTAGAAATAATATTCCGGTAAAAAAACTAAATTTTAATTATAATACAACTATCATAAAATAGCCTTATAAATACATTAAACATACATTTAAATTTCAAAAATCTAATCCATTGTCATAACAGGTCACATGAATTGGGAGTTCTACCTTATTACTATGTTTTTATAAATACATACAAAATTTTTCGGTGTATCGCGTTTAGTAAGTACAAACTCCGTATAGTTTGAAACCCACTTTTTCCGTACAACTAAAGTTGCACCGTACTTTTAAAAGCGAAGTGAAACTAAAAGTTGAATTTACGCTTCTACAGTATTTAAACGCAACTTTTTCTAAAACCGTGCGTAAAATTCGATTTTACACGCACCGTACTCAAGTAGATAAAATCCTATTTTTCTTCGTGCTGTGAATAGAATTAAAAAAAGTTTTCGTCGATTTAACGATTACAATTTATAGGTCGATCATGGCTGTAGCGCGTAAAATTACACTTTACGCAATTGATGCATAATGTACATGCAAGTTCGATACTCGAGCGTAAATATTTACATCTTCACAGCTTCGAGCAACTAACATTCTTATATCGAAAGCGTTTAATCAGAGAGAATGGTTTGAACTGAAAACATTCCACTATACGTGATAAAAGAATAGAAAAGAACGAAACGAACGAAGTAACGCAAACAGAGTAAAATTAAAATCAATGTAAAACAAAAAACCGAGTGAACGAATGTTTAAAATATACTTTTATTTTCGAACAACACGTATATGAATATAAATGGGTACGTTCATTCGTATAAAGATTCCTGTGTACTTTAACAATTAGTATTGCGATTCAAAAAACGAAAAGTGGATTACTAAAATCTTAAGAAAATCACGGTAAAAATACAAGCGACGGTACTAATCAGCGCTATCGTAAAATAATTAAAAAAAATTTGATTTCGGTTATTTTAATTTTTATCCCTTCAAGTATTTGAATAATGACTGAAATAAATATTAAATAAAATTAATTAAAACAATATTTGACAATGATTTTATGCGTAAAAAATTTTATATTCAATATCTTGTAGAATAATTCGTTTTACGAGCATGATAAGGAAGTTATTAAATTCAATTGCATAATCAGTTTCTTAGCTCACGTTAATATCGTCTTTATTCAACACTTAAATCTATCTTTCAAATATAAAAAGAAAATGAATCATTTTACTGATAATTATGTTGCATAATGTTCAAAATAACAAAAAACCTGAAAAGAAGAAATGTTAAATATTCTCGTGAAAAATCAAACTGTCAGTGTAGCATAATGTCAATAAAATTTCTTTTTACTATTACGGATGTTTGCTGATACTTTTGTACTTAAACTGTTTTGAGTACACATTGTTTGAAATATTTTATAAACATTTTCATTTTATTGTATCTCTATAACTGGTATTTACAATATCCACTATAATATGAAAAAAATAATTACTCTTCAAATCTTCTTGATTTCAATAACGACGTTCCTGTCGACCACATAAGAGGTTCACTAAATTCCTCGCCTCGGGATGTTGGTGAAACCCTCGTCGTGCCGAGAGTTCTCCTGAATATCGTAGTAAAATTTTCCTCACCACTACCAATAAAATGAGAAATTAAATAGAAAATTTTAACTCTAGTAAATACAGCCATTTGTTAATTTTAATCAAATTTTAATCGTTTAATTAATTGTCTATCGTAAATAATTAAAAACGATTAAAAATAAAAGACACGCATATTTTTTAAAACCGCTTTCATTTAGTAATTTTAGTATGTACTCGTATAGGTAAACCATAAAAAGTTTATGCAAAATTTAATTGGTTGATTTAAAATGATTAATTATTGCTACTCCATTTATATATTAAAAAGTATTATTTATCTTATTTTCTGATTTGTATTTGCATTATTTACCCGATTTCTACGTATAAATGTACTATGTATATAATACTGTAATACTATATGTATATGTCAATAATACAGTTCGTAATATATTTATTTTAACGAAGGATACATTTTTTTGTTGAAAAACGAATTTTCTAACGAATGGGATAATATGAAAATCTTTGTTACGTTTTACCTTTAGCAAACGCGAGTTTTGCCAAACAAAGTATTTGAAGCTTGGAAGGCACCAAGCTTGCAACCAATTCCGTGTACGTTGTGTACACAAATTCTATGCTACACTAGTGGAAAACAAGATTATAATCAAAAGACTGAAAAAAAGGTTTATTCTTAACAAAGTTATTGATTCGATTCGAATTCTAGCACGGATTTTTTACAACTCAAATAAGAATAGGATTTCGATGAAATTAAAATTCACTATTTTTAATTAACTTCAGCAACATACGAAATAAGGATAAAGTACATTTATTTAATTATTTGTTTCAAAGCATTTTTATAATTAAAAAGAAATAATTTATTAACGATACAAATATTACACTCATTCACAAAATATGCCAGTATCGACTAAAACCTGTAAATAACCTAAATAAACCTTAAAATGGTAAATCTATACGGTTGAAATAATATTATTATTATACGTACTCACCTTATTTTTGCGCAAAAGTCAGTATTATCATATAAGTTTATTCCATAAAATATATCGCTATGTAAATTGTTTGTAAATCAATGAAATAAAGTCTTTTGAAAGTCTTGGATCTATGAACCATAGTAACTCTCTGAGGCAAGATATGATCATCCCTTCTTGAAACTATCGCATATGTCACACAGAGGCTCTGTAAGACCTACAGCTTACACCTCAATTCCTCAGAGGCAAGATATTTGCACAAAGTCTCCGTGTGCGTTATCAAAAGAAACTCTGCAGCAACACCAGAGAAAACTACATACACGATCAAATTTTAATCATAAAACTATATACGGACTTTTTTGAATAATTCAAAATTTATATTATTTAAACTTTACAAAATGATTTTGTTAAAACTTTTGCATTATCTTCCACATAGATATACATTCCTCCGTGCCCAGTTAATCCAGTATATATATATTTAAAAATACGTGCAATCATATTCTCGTTGAAAATGTAGTTATTTCTATCCTTTTTTTCTCTACAGTAGCACAGACAAAAGTATTTTTTCTTTGTTAAAGGAAATCATTCGGATTTTCGATAACAGTAAACAAATACTTATGCAAATAACCGAAAAAATTTTAAAAAGTAATTTGATGTAATTCGATAATAAAAACAATGACACGCAATTTTCAATGCAAATTATTTGAAATAATTATACAATTGTATCAATGGTGATACTAAAGTTTGCTAAGTAAATTTTTAAAATAATTTTAAAATAATCCTGACTACCTTTGGTTTATAGAAATGTAAAAAAATTTCTTTAGAACAATTACTTTTGTAGTGAATATCTTGGTAGGTATTTATCGTAGGAGCCGCAGGCGGTCTTTCCGCTGCAGATGCTTTGCATTTTCAATAAATTTCATCGGTAGTTTTAGTTGAGCTTTTTACAACTTTCCCGCGATAATAATTATTACCTCGAGATACTTTCAATTAAAATGGTGACAGAGATGTTTATGAAATTACGCTTATTAATTTAGAGATTATTTCACAGGGAAAATAAAATAGCCCGTACATATATTTAATACATTTAAATAAATTATATTTTTCGTTCTCTAGTTTTCTAGATTTTCTTCTTGTTTTAATCAATCATATATTATTTGAAATAACAGCAAAAAAAGGTCGGAAAAAAACATTTTCAATTTTACTGGAGGAAAAAAAAGTTACCACTACGGTAGCAGTTGCGCAACCGGAACTCTTATTTCAAAATAAAATTTCTCTTCCTGTATCAGACCGATTTGAAAGTGTTTCTTTTTGTAATGCAGCTGATGTAAAGCACCTTAAATGGAAAATTATACAGAATTTAAAAGTTTCGTACCTTGCGTTTCAATAATACTATTCTTACATTTATCAATGTACATAGCAGTGGTTAAAGACAATTTCTCTAAGTATATTGTTAATCTACTTATAATTAGCGCCGGCTTCTCTGATTTAAATTCTTTGTAGCTTCAAATTAAACTACTTTGAATGTTAAACGTACGCATCGATTTTACGCAAAACGGGAACAATTTTATTACGAAAAAGAAACTTAGTACGTTCTACAAATTGTTTAAACTGTTAATATAATAATTTATATGAACAAAAATAATTGTTACTATAAATTGACTAGATAATTGACTTAACACATTAATATTAATACTATTTCGCCTAGGAAATTTTACTCAAAGAATAATAAAAATTAATATAAAGCAAACCTTTTGCTTTATAGTATAAATAATAATTTAGTTTAAGTTACATTTGTTAAGGAATTAAAAACTAAAATTTAGTTGGTACCATTTCCATAGTTCTTCTCTATCCTCATCAGGCTGTACTCTATTGTTTACCAAATCATAATGTATCTAAAGTTTTGTCTATAATTAATCGTACTTTATATTTTTAGTATGTCCTGACCATTGACTTTTAAAAAAAAGTTATTAAATTAATAATGAATGTATAAATAATTAAATAAATAAATATAAAAATTAACGTAAAATGTAAGCTAAAGCATGGTAAAATGTTTTCGACTAATAAGAGTAAATTTCTCTGACAATATTTTTCTTTTGTATAAAAAGTTGAATAAAGTCAATATGACGCACTATGATCATATTGAATAGCAATTAAATAAGGACGTTTTAATTTCTATTGAAGAAATGAATATATGATTATGCATTTTAATTCCAGATATTTTGCTGTTACCCGACCAATAGAGTATGCTAAGCACAAAAATAAGACAAGAGTATGGCTGACAATATTACTGGTGTGGGCGGTGTCAGCGGCGATTGGCAGTCCGATTGTTCTTGGGCTGAACAACACGCCTGATCGCATACCGAATCTCTGCCTCTTCTACCACACAGACTTCATAATATACTCAAGCCTAACAAGTTTTTATATACCTTGTCTGACAATGGTGTTTCTCTACTATAGAATATTTAACGTAAGTTTAATAAATATAATTTAATCCTTAATAAATTTATTATTATTTTTAAAGTAAGGGTATACGCCGAATAAATAAAATAATCTTTTTTGTCTACAATTTTTACGACACATTTATGGATAAAATACAATGGTTTCTAACGAATTTTATTAATTTAGAGTTAATTAAATGAAAGTTATACAGCGCAATGTGTACACGCTTGAGTACGTTTCCACCATCTTATTGTGCCAACTTTTTTTTACATTAATTTGAAATTTATTGTAAAATATTCAGGAAAGTAATTAAAAGAACAATATGCATTACATATATATTAACCTTTAAGAAAAAATAGAACAATGTTTTGCAATTATATGCATTTAAATAATAATGTGTATTTATGTATGCCATTACTAATATAATAAAGAGAATATAAATAATATTTCAGTTGAAAAATTAATTGTGAACTAAATCTAAGATTGATCTAAGATTGAATAATGCTGTACACACTTTTTTTTAAATATAATTCAAAATAAAATGCTTAATTACAAAGACATTGCAAAAACTACATAAGGTTGCCATTTGAATGTATAAATGAATTTTGACTTTGTATATTAATGCACTTAGAATGAATAATATAAATTTCTTTATGTGTAATTATTATTCGAAATAATCTACCTGTATACCCTTACCTTAATTTCTTCAATTCCACGTATGAAACATCTTTTTGATATTTGTCATATTTAATTACTTAAAACGTGGTTCAAAACATAAAATCATCTAATTACTTAATTTTGAATTAAAAATTTTAAAATTTTTAATTAATTTTGTACTTGAGAATACATGTAAAAAATTAATTTAAATATTATTAAGTAATTTACGTGAGAATAAAGTATAGCACATATTGTAATATGCTTTAAAGAAATGTGTTATTACTTAATCTAATCCTATCTAAAATAATACTTATTAGTTTATATAGGACTGCACCGATTTATGCTATTAAATCTAATGAATACCAATTTAAAATCATTTGATTTATATGAATTTTTAAAAAATTGAAAAGAGGCTACTGGCACAAATTTCTCAAAGAGAGAAATATTCCATAATACAATGTTAATTTTAAAGGTAATATTTTTATTATCAAGCACGGATAAATATTTTTAAAATCATTTAATCAATACGCGAATGTAAGCTAATTTTCTTTAATATCTTACGTATTGAAATGGAAAGTCGATATAACCATACATCTCGTTGATGGAATGGAGTAGGCTTAATTTAAACTAAGAGTAAAAACTTTACTATATACCTTTGGTAGAAAGAAACCCATTTTATTTTTTCCGAGTGACTATTCATTTTATTTGAGTGAAATTTTCACATTTTTAGAACTTAAACTTTTAGGATCAAGTAAAGAATGGAATTCCACTTGAACATTTCGTACGAATATTTACTCCTGATGTGTGAGAAATTTACTGAAATTTAGTCAATAGTCAACGTAAAAAAAAGAACGAAAAGAAAGTTTAACTCTTTTTTATTCGAATTATCAGGATATAAATTATTTTCAGACGCTGCGCGATAGAGAGAAAAAGAAACGTGCTAATAGGAAGTCGAATATGGGCGATATAAAATCCGGTTGCGTTATCGAAAACATAGCTAATACGCGCAGGTGAGTAAATATTACTAAAAAATAATAGTAAGCTTTTCGCATGTTTTATTTTATATACAACGAGATATAACGTGTAAAGTATGCAAAGTATGTCAAATATTGCATTTGCAAAACAATTTGCTTGTAAAAATAGAACGTGTTTTAGAAAATTATTAGTTTCGTATGTACATTATATAAAGGTAGATATACAGTAATATTGTTAATGTAAGTAATTATTGGATTAAATTGAGTGAGTAGATGTATATTGTAGCAGTATTTTGAATCGTGTTAGAAAGCCTATTATACATGCACACACACTCTAGTACATTATAATTCATGATATATTATACGCCTTTGTTGTAAAAATTGCTTGTTATCTACAGTTTAACGACGTCTGACGATGGGGTCTATACCGTTAGCACAGCACGCTTAATTTAATATTACCTTGTATTTTTCAATCGCTGAGATCACAAATTATTATACACAAAAACGTCACTGTGTTAAATAAATATTCTCGCTCTAAATCTCAAATTTCTATTAAAAGAAGCGAATACGCGTGACGAAAACAATGTAATATAACATTTACGAAAGACGTTATAAAGTCCATGAAACGATTACGGAAATAAATAGTTGAAAGTGATTATATTGAAATAGTAAAAAAAAGTTATTCAAGGTAAAAAAAAATTTTTTTGTTTAAACCTCTTTAGAAGGAAGTCCAATTTCATAAACAACTAAAGTAGTTTGTGGAGGCAGCGACTGCGAAATTACAGCATAAAAAGAATTTAGACCCGAAGGTGGAAAATGCTCACGCTGAGAGAGAACTTTACTACCAACAATACCTTTTTCAGTTTTTTTTTTCATTAAGCGTGCGTATTCGCAGTTGGTTCGAAGGAATTCGCATTGGCGTTACTTTTTACCGTTATATATATGTATATACATATAAATTATATTACCTACTTCACCTTATTGGAATAACTTGAAATTGATAAATAAAATGTTATATAAAAGCTCATAAGAATGCTAAGCGTTGTGTGTGGAGACGGATTTTGCTTAAAGGATACATTATAATCTATTCGACCTATCGGTGTACATAGCGGTGCATGAGTGATATGCTATATTGGTAAAGCCATCATATCTATCGAGTATGTATACGAGAGACGGGAAAATTAAATTCAACTGATGCGTATAAGAGAGAAAGAGAAGAGGAGCTGCGAAAATAGTCAGTAGATTGAAATTGATACTTTAAGCTACTCTATAAGAGAATTACTTAAAAACCGAATAGAGTAGTAGTACCCTATTTACAGAGAATGCCCATGAGAAGGAAAGAAAGAGAGAGAATGAAAGAGAGAGAGAAAGAGAGAGAGATCGGACAACGAGTAAAGACCTGTAAATCTCGGTGATTAAATAACCGACTCAAGTGATTGAAGTAATTGTTCTCGATCGAAATTGATGGCATTAGCGAGAACAGAAATGATATACGAGAATTCCAAGAGCAAAACTGACAAACCTTATATTTTCAAATCGGAGATATATCGGCTACTTTTCGATCATTCTTTAACTGTTTATTAAATACTTTTTTATATACTTTATTCACAGAATAAAAATATTTCCTCCCTGATCATCAAAAAAGTTTACTTTATTAACCTCTATGAGTGGAGTAAAATTGCATTTTATTCCTTTATTCATCGAAGACTCATTTTTTTATCGTTGACTTACTTTTTTGTTTCGAACACAAAGTTTATTCTTTTTCTACAAATATAAAATTAAATTTATTATATTAAATTAAATATATCAAAAAATGTTACAATATTAAAAAAATTTAGAAATTAAAAAAACTAATTGTTATTGCAAAAAGTGACTTTTCAAACGATCAGGGTGAAAAATTTTATATGTATTTCGGGAGTAAAAGGCAACTATTTCCTTGGATGAATTACTGGCAAAAGCTAAAGCTCGGGCAGCAACATTCATCCCGGGAATAAATGCCTGTTTTACTCCCTAAGTGCATAAATAACTATTACATCTTGGTAGAAATCGATAATATTTAACAAACATTATGAAAAGTTGTTAAAAAGTATAAACTTGCTATAGTAAAACTATCTGATTATTATTTAGGTGATAAAAAGTAGATAAATGTTTTTGCACATTTTTCGAGCATTTCTTAAATTAATCTATTTATCAACCAATTTAGTATAATTATATAATTATATAGATACGTTTATTTTGTATATGTTTAACCCTTAGAGTATAAAATTTTCCATTTGTATTGTTTGTATGAAAAAATGATGATGGGTCCCCAATTTTAACCCAAACGAAGACTAAATGTTTGCGACCTTTTTTTAAATAAAAAAGTCAAAATGTCTATAACTTAATATTCTATACTTTTCTTAAATACCGAGTACTTCAAAAAAGTATTGACAAATACTCTTTAACAAATACTTTCCCAAACAACATACAGTACATCAAGATAGCTCCATCATTTTATTTTACACTTTGTACAAAATATACAAAAAAAACTTTAGATCGAATAGTTGTCGATCTCCGTTTTAAACTGATTATACCGATGTACCTTCGCGCATGCACGTGCATCCGAATTAAATATCTTCTTTTACGCAAATAAACGTATATCGAGCATTTCCTAATAAATGAACATAGATATACAGTTGCATCACTTCGATTTATCGAAATTCCTGCAATGCAGGTAATATAAGAATCTTCTTTTTTTTTATCGGGAACTCAAAGTAAACATTATTTGCAGTTTCTCTCTTGTACTATTGATTACCGCGTCCACTTAAAAAAAATGAAATTATTCAAACTGAAACATTCGTATTTCGCAGAATCGCGGTATATAATGTTATTACATTTTATAGGTAAAAATGTAAAAAAAATAGTTTTATATATTATGTATAAAGGATTGCGACTTTTCGAACTTATATTTTAAAATAACTTGTACGGTAAGTTGAAATTTTTGGACGGATGCCTAAAAGAAAGTTAAAAAGACGAATACGAAATGTTGCACGTGAAACGGTTTCGATCTTGCAGATCAAAAATATAACTATATATATATATTCGTATATTATAAATTTATGGCTATGCGCTCGTTCGGTAGTTTGAAAGCATTAAAAACACAGAAAATCAAAGAGACAAATGTGTAAGTACAATGAGCTTCATTACAGAACTGATTTGTTTAAATTAGCTGGTATTTCTGTACTTATATGTGCGAAGATAAAACGTTGACAAAAGTATAATAGTCGGAGTATATAAAGTGAAAGTAACTAAAAGTGATCCGAGAACATTATTTATTAGCAATAGTACGGGTATTTATTTCTGTTTGTTTTTCTTCCTTAAAATAAGCCCTTTTGTGAAGAAAAATTTATTCAAGTTGCTTTGTTGTCATGAAAATGAAAAAAAAAATACAACTGCGTATACCTGTTGTACTTCAGTTGAATACTGGATATATGTTGTGTTTACTGTTTAAATGACTTGAATGCTTGAAAAGGACTTTTTCTGGCAAAATGTTTTTTAAATGAATTTTAAATGCTCTTTAAACCAGTACGTACTTGAGACACATAATTGGAACAAATGAAACGTCTTTTAAATTTCGAATTTATTCTATATTATTGCACGTATTTAAAAGTGCAAATAAATGATTGTTTGTTTTCCGTTGATTTTGAAGAATTTTAAGTTATTATTATTAACGTTAAGTTGATCAGGTAATAGTTGTAATTTCATCACGAACACGATGATGCTCATGTAAATATAAAAAAGTGTTCTGCATTGTTTATGTCTTAGTTTAAAATGGCTTTTTAAGCCAATATTATAAATCAATTTTAATAACTAAAGTTTTATATAGTTCAGTACCTAACTATATCTGTTGAGTTACGGACAATTTGTAATAGTACATAAAAATTCCTACTTATATCTTAAAAGAATAAACCGGAGCTAAATCCTAAAAAATGTACCATATATAACCTGTTTAATTGTTTAATTCACTGTATATCAATTAAAAAAGTTGTCAATTCTGTTAAACACATTATAATATTTTTAAGTTATTCAAGAATAAAATTTAACTTTTTAACAACAGTATTTCTTAAATAAATCTTGAATCTCTTACCAGTAATTTTGACTATAATGCACTTGTCCCAGCTATTTTGGTGCCCAGTTGAATCAATAACACATCTTTTACAAAGCAATATTTATTACAGAATGAATCATTTTTGTTTTTCAACAAATTTCTTATTGATGATGTTTTATATATTGCACTAAAATTTCAGCCTATTTGATCACCTGATTTTCGAGATGTCATGCGGTAAACGCACTATTGCCTAAATTCTTGGTTAAGAAACATTATATATGATTTAATAATTGTTGTTAATAAGCTACCTAATAATGCTTTCAAAATTATAAATTAAAAATTGTGTACTGTAATAACTAAGTGTTAACGAACGTTTATCTCTTAAAAATTAAGCAATCAGGATTATTTTAATATTTAAAATTAAATAATATCAAAATTCCACGTTTTTAAGTTCAAGTGATGTGGTAAAAATAAAAATACCTGTAATATGTATATAACTAACGCTGATAATGACCCATGAAGTATACCATTATATTCTATAAGCGTAAAATTTTGCAGTATCTTTATATATTTTATACATTGCAATAGATTCAATTTTTAGTAGGTGATCGGGAAATTTAATATCTGAAGATTATCCATCAGAAGCTTTTCAACTTGAGTCGTTATTTTTTCCGTAAACTCTGTTGGATAACGTTCGCTCAGACCTTCATTGAAAAAGCTTCGTTTTTTTCTTTTTTTTCGTCTCTTTTTAAATTCACCGTATCAACCAGTGAACACTCGATTCTGAAGAAACTGCGAACCCTATAAAAGTATTAAATAAGCATTTCAAACATTCTTTGACCAATAAATCAATACTAAAGTAATATAAAAACATGACACCAACATTTTACGTAATAACTTAGGGTAAAGATATATAGAATGCTAAAATGACACATACATTTTATTTCGTGTATAAAAAATTTTTTTACGATGCATTCAAAATTATCGTATATCGCTCGCCCTCTTATTATCCTATTAATTTTAAAATTTGACCGCGACTATATTAATATCATACTTTCAAAACACATCGTAATAATCAGGTCAATATATATAACCTAACAACGTATTCACACGTCGTTTACATAAAGGTATATATGTTAAAACCAAATTTTATTTCACTAAAATCTAATTGTATTATCAATGTATAAGTCTATGAGGTAATTATCCTAGTTTCGATTGTCTCCCAACTGTTTTCTTCAAATGTTTCTATTTTTAAGTAAAATATAATTAATTAAATTATTAATTATAAGATAAAGCATTATTTAATTTTAATCTCAATGTTGAATAACAAATTATTATAAAATCTGTAATAAGTAAATATTTACGAACGATGCACAAAAAATCTTATTAATCTGAAAGCATGACCGACAGTCATTGGGATACTCACACACATTTGTTTGTTTAATAAATTATACAATTCATTTTCGAGTTCAATAGTTTTTTCTTATTTGACACAATTAAAATTAATAAGTAAACTACATATTAGAAAAAGTAATTTCGTATTAAAAATAATGTTAATATATTTATTCACGTAAAATGTGTCTATTATTTCTTATACGATCGAGAATTAGGACAGCTATACCTTATAAAATTTCAAATTTTGAGGTTAAACCAACCCATAAATATACTATAATATACGTACTTTTTCCGTATATTATCGCTATTTTATCGCTTGAAAAGCGCTACACTAACACTTCATTCATAGTTTCATTTCCAGGGTTTATTTTTAATTAAAATCTCGAAACATAAATAATTATAGTGGTACAAGGGTAATAATAATGTAAAATGGTGAAACGATAAATCCAGCGGTTAAATTATTTTTAAAAGATCAAGGTTATACCGTGGTATACGGTTAGTAGAACAAAGGGCTAGTAATTTGAAGGTCCCAGGTTCGAATCCTAGTGTCTGTTTACTGACACAAGCTGCAATGCTAATATTACACGTGCTTTGCTAACAATACACTGTAGAAGCCCCATCGTCGATTAACACAGCAATGAACGCACAAATATCCCGACATCGCGTATAATCTAAAGAAGGTAAATTATTTCGATTACCACGTTATACTACCCTCTATAACGCATAACCTCTATTATTTCCAAACTTGGTGTTTACGTAGTAATATAGGTAAATAAATAAGTACTATTTTAGCGGAAATTTATAAAAAAAAAAAATAAACGCTCGAACAATTGCACTGGTTAGCTTTTCAACTGTGTTTATACCTACGTCTCGAAAGACTTCTTATTTCTTTAAATTACTCTAATCGACATTTTCTTCTTATCTCTGGTCTATCGTATCTTTTATCGGCAAACTGCGATTTATCGGGAAACGCTTTATTTCGATAAGCATTTCACTTTTCTTCAAACGGTTTAAAGAAAACTCCTCGAAACTTTTCATTCTCGTATATACCTGCGCCCCTTTTTGTTTTTTCGTTTTCTCTTTTTTCGATCTACCTTCATTTTTTATTGGAATATATCATAATCTCGACTACGCGGTATGCAAATATCGTAAATAATTACACAAGTTTGTATAAGTATATAATTTATTATAATCAACTAAATCTTTTAAGTTTTAACGTAACTGCTCGAGAAGTCGTTTAAGTTGCTGCATAATTTCACTATACTCTTCTGCTTCCTTGTTTATTCGAATATCTTAAAATTCTTTAGTTTCGAGGAGAACTCCTTTAGACTTTCGGTATAGATAGTCTCACTTCTAGGGAACGATAGTTTTCGGTTGAATTACCTCCTTTTTGTCAATGTCGGGACAGTTATACCGGATATATGTATACGTGAATTCGATTTTCAGGGCTATTATGTACGAAAAAGTCCAAAATTTATACGTTGAAATTCGCGAAAAATGTCGATTAGAAAATGGAATATTAAATCAATCGAAATTTTATATTCGAGTGGTTATAAATTTAATAATTTTGCATTAGTGAATTTGTTTCTATTTAAATAGTAGAAAATATGAAAAGCTTTCATATGCTAATTTCGCTTGATACTCTTACATAACGTAACTTTTACGTTAACTACACAATATAAACCATATAATGGAGGGGAAAAAAATTCATACGTACACATTGTGGTGTATGTGCACAAAATATCTAATGCATGGTCTTTTTGAAAAAAAGATTATTTATGCATGACTGTTCAAAAGGCCGGGATGACGGGAAATAGGGTTCGAAATTTTACATTTTTTAGCATTAATTAGAAAAAAAAAAACTTTGAAGCTTACATAAAAAAATGCCTCGTTTTAAGTAGTAATATACCGCACAATTTTAAAATAACCTTGAATATTATGCAATCGTTAAGTTTTGCCTTGATAAATATTTATTTTTGTAAGCTTGAGCAACTAAAAGAAAAATATATTTCTCGTAAAGAGAACGTATTTGTAGATAGTTTTGATACTAGATGTGTGTGTGTGTACAGCTAACGGATTGATATCGACTATTGTAAACAAGCGAAGAAGAGCAAACGAAAATGGAATACGTTACGATAATTACTAGCATGCGCCGTAAACTGTAGAGGTTTTTTAGAGTAACATTTGACTAAGGTCACACGTAGTGGATATTCTGTGGCTAGGTTTGCGGAAACAGCACTGGGTGCAGCAGCTCTCGTTGCACCGGGAATTGAAGAGCCAACGAACACGGCATCGGGGAGCAATGAGGACGAAGACGAGACGCCTCTCGAACCTGTGGTAGTTATCTCTAATGACAAGAGCACTGAATTCTTTCTTGCTACCGTAGTCGAGGAGGCAGCGTAAGTTTATATTACATTTTTTCATGTACCCTTAATACTTTCTTTCATACTTCGTTCGTTACTAAGTATCAAAATACGGTTTATTTCCCCTCTCTGTCATTAGTTTTCAAATACTTTACTAATATCGCAAAAATTCAAATGATTTTATAATTACGAATTTCTTCAACTCGATAAGATCTAGTTAGATGTTGAAAAAACCAGAAAAACATTTTTTTATTCTAAAATTCGGACGTTTCAAAGTTAGACTTCATATTTTCAATATTAAATTATTGAATGAATTAACTTTATATAGTGTATCAAATATCCCAGAATTTTATTATGCGTGCGATTTAAATTGCTGTTTGTTAATGATCATTAATGTGCAGCATTTCAGAAATCAAACGTATTTGATAATTAATGTGTAATTTTGATTAATAAAAAGTGCCTATAAGGTCGATGTACCCTTATCGCAATTTCACGTAAAAATATTGTTGCTTTTTCAACATTCGACTAACTAGCTCTCATCCAATTCAAGATATTCATATATTACAAAAATTAAAATGGATATAAACATAAGATAATTTCAAAGCGATTTGATCCAAAACTATTCTTTCAGATTTTTCGGCTAAACTAATAGATGCCGTTGAATTTTCGATAGATAATTATACAACTCGCAGTGGGGCATAGTAACTCCAGTATACGTGCTTAAACGGTTAGATGCGAGTTTAAAAAATAATACTTCCATTTGCTGTTTAGTGTATACAATCCATTTCTAATAAATATTGTCACTACCTTGGAAAGTACAGATTAAAAATGTTGTAGAATGAGTTACTTTAAATTCATAAATTCTTGGTTAAATTATAACGTTACTGAATATTTGCAGTGAATACATGATGATATGAAACGAAAATCAATGTTTTTAATGCATAGAATGTATCAATTCATCATTGTATTGAAAATTTATATGAATTTCTAATATATTTTATAATGTAATAAAAAATCCAACACTTTAATTTGCATAATTATAGCTCACGTATTAAAATTTAAGTAGAAACAGTCCGTATTTGGTCAGGCATATATTTATCAAAAATCGAGAATAATTCTATCGATAATAAATGTTACATATACTTGAGCAATTAAATATAAAAGATATGTAGAAAATAGAGTAATTGAAAATAGATTATGCAATATAAAGAAATAATATTTAATAATCGATTGGTTCACAGATTATAATATTACACGTAAAAACAAGACAAAACTATTTAACTTGTTCGTATTCCAATATTTTTTAACTAATCTGTAGTGGTAAAATGCATTTTTTATTTCAATGCACGATACAATTTTGACAAACGAATGAATTTAGATCCAATTGTTCTCTTTTCTTGAAGCTATGTAAATTTTAGCACCTTTAGAAAATAAATTCACTGAAAATATTTTGACATTTGAAAGTGAAATATCTACTTAAAAAAGAGCTACGTTTCAAGATTTGCCTCTCAGCTTTGTAACGTTGCGAGTGCTTCTTCACTAATTTATTAAATATTCCTTAATTTATTAATTGACTTGATTCTACGCGAATGTGAATATCATAATATTATATACATTATTTCGTTAACATCAATTCAAATAGGTTAAAAATTAATTTACATACTCGGTAATTAAATTCTGATATAAAATCCGATCAAAATTAATTCGAACTCATTAAGAATTCATGTTTAGAGCTTACAGTGATTGACTAATCAGGTCTTCGTACATAGATCGAAAGGCTTAAATGTATAAACAATGATTAACTACTAATTGCAGTTTAACTTTAATAACCTACATTTATAAGAGTAGCTTAAATTCAAGGGAAGTGGAATTGGAAATTTATACGTTGTAAAAAGCCAGATGTTGATAAGTACATTACGACTTTGCTCGCTCGATATTTTTATTACAATGCTATCCTTTTACATATAAAAAACGTTAACCAAATTTGTCTCAATTTGTAAAATGGAATGAAAATTAGTGATACATAAGGCTGCGCAGTTCGTATATTTGTATAATAACATCTTTAAGTTTTCCGTCACCCAGTCCTTTTAAGCTTTGCTAGGCAATAAATAATAATCTAATTAAGCTTTCGAGGATTATTTATAGATACAGATTTTCACTCAATTATAGCATTCGATTTTACAGCATAATCTCTGGCGCATATTAATTAATAATGATTCAATAGAACGTTATTTGAATAAATTGAAATGTAATGTGCTGCACATTATACTATAATCGTTACTATTATAATTCAGTCGTATTCATTAATTATTTACATAAAAATATTATATTATAATTAACCTATTATAAACAAAGACATAGACTAAGTCAAGTAATTAACTCCACTACATTAATAATTTTAAAAAGTGTTATCACGTTATCACAAAATATTTAAGAACTCGTAGTCGTAGGTACAATATTGTCGCGATCGGAAGAATTTCGTAAACATAAATTGACAATCACGAACTTTGACGAGCGTTACGACGTTGACTAACAACGATAAAAAAAGAGTAATAAGTCTGTTACTAACTGTAATGGTTAAGTGGTTTATTGAATATTGGTTAATACGTCGTTGTATATCAATCGCGTATATTTTCTTGATCCGTATTAAACGAATAAACGTGTTTTCTTTTATTTCATAATTATCGCGATATTTACCGTTATTTTTGCAACAATGTAATTAAATGAATAGGATAGTTTTACAAATAAGTAAATACAAACGGAAATAAGAAACTGTATTTGTAATCAGTAGAGCAACTCAATTTCTTCAACGAGTGCTCTCTCTTATTTTTCCCCCCTTTTTTCCATTTATTCTTATAGAGAACCTGTGTGAGTGGGTCGGAAGTAATAGCATTTGCATAATGACCAAATGTTATTTTGCGGCTGAACATTCGGAAATGTTTCTTCCCCGAGCTCTCCCGGAAACCTTATTGTTTTGCCTTTTGTGATTCCACTGAATGCCTACCAATCGCTGGTTCATATTAATCAATTACCTTTCTCTTACACTCGAAGCCCTCGTAAATTAATCAATTTTATATATATATCTGGATCGGCGAAAACGCTCAAAATACTCACGTACAACGTTTTATTCTCCTTTAATTGTAAATTTTCAGCACTTTTCCACGGATATACATCGATGTCTGTATATATATACATACATATAACCGTACGTATGTGCGCACACAGGTATCTGATGATATTTGAGATCAATAAAGTTTTAATAGAAATGCGCCCACATATAAACGCAATTTGATTAAAAAAGTATTTCTTTGATCAAAATAATTTGACAAAAATATTTTTTTTACGCGATTGTACATCGATAAACCTCATTTCTCGGTAATAAAAGTGCATACATCTTTTTCCCCTTATCTGGGTAAAACTATATTAAACAAAAAACCCATTTACTAAATTTGTCCGTTAAACGGAATTTAAATTCATTTCGCGCAAAATTTATTTGATCAATATTTCTTTTCTTCACGGTTGGTAATCCACTAGTTTTTACATTTCGGTTATACGTTTACGGAACATTGCACCGCGAATACGTTTATACGTTTATTAATTTTGTCAACATTACAGACGAAGATATTCTTTTGTAACAATTAAAATGTAGATGCTTATGCAATAGCATATCCTTGATTATTTTGCGTAATTCGCGAATTTCGTAATTTTCAAACAATTGCCTACTCATTTTAATAACAATCGCAGCGTTCGCACGTATCGAAAAAAATCATTCTTATTTTGAAGAGCAAGTTGACAAGTTCAAACTATCATTCTGTGCTTTAAAATCACTGTCTAATCCCTGTCCTTCCCCTGACTTTATGGAGTTCTTATGTGAAGTGTCAACTGAGATTTCTTGCTACGTGTAATCTAAAATGTTAGTTACCTAATTTATTAATAATTCTACTTAATAGAAAAAATAATTGGAATATTATTCGTCATTACCTGTTTATCACAGCAAGCACTACAGTGAATATTATAATCATCTGATATTAAATATTTGTCATTCCCCTCTTTTAATGAATTTTGGTTACTAAACATCCGCAGTCTAGTATAATAATAAACGATTTCGAATGCAACTCGTATAATCTAAGAAAAATCAATAGAATTTTTAAAAAGTTTTCCACTTGGAGAACAAGGTGAGTTCGGCCAGTAAAGTAGTCGCGAGTCGTCGCACAATCGGGTCAGAAGTCTTGCGCGCGCATATAGCTGTATATGTATATATATGTGTGTGTGTGTGTATGTGTGTCTGGGTGGGTGTATGGGTGTGCGTATGTGTGTGTGTGTATCTGTGTATATATAGGGGCGCAAAGTTCACATGCGAAACCGTACACCGTCACTGTACCGACAGAATCTCTGGGTGTACCTGCCGACATTCAGATGGACACGATGTTATCTGGGCCCTCCCTCCGTACGCCTGGAAAGCGACAGTTCATTGTCCGGAAAAACCATTAGTATAGCGTGCAAACCTCGCTCTTGGATATGGAGGTCTGCTCTGGTCAATCGCGAAAAATCTACGTACACTGTACACCCCCCTCCATATCTGTACGTCATAATCTCTTCAATCGACAGATATTTTACAGTACATATTTTTTTTTTACCTCTTTTACTTTTTATACATTTTTACATTCTCATTGCCTTTTCATGCGGCATAGTTCATTTATACCATTCTAATGATTGTATCGACTCGTTTAAGAAATTACCTTTTACAGTAATCCAATTATTTTAAGCAAATAACCGCGTTGTATAAATATAAATGGATTTTAGTTTCAGTTCGGTCATATTCTTTCTACGTTTCCGAAGAGAAAGTTAAAAATTCGTATTTTATTCGCTCGATCCAAAGGTTTTGAAAATTTAGCTAAATTAAATAGCTATCAAACGGGGATGGGCTATCTGTATATCTATATATATTAAAACAATATTGATCCTTTTTTTCAAATATATTTGTTAAAGAAGAAACCAAAAGTACATTCGGATTTAAACAAAGTATAGTTTAATGCTTTCGTAATCAATGTATTTGCGTTACGTCAATTTTAGACATTATCAATTATTTTCCTCAAAAGAGTGCATGTGAAATTTAATTGAAGGTGGTGCTTTTTATTTTGTCAATTTTCAATAATTGATAAATCTCATTGACGCAATTTGATGAAAAATACTAAGTAACGACATACGCGTTCATTTATTTTTCATTATTTACCAGAAATACATTTTAATCTACAAAATATATTTTACAAATGCACAACGTTCGGATTGATGCATAATTGGAAATATAACAAAGCAATAAATAGTGGACGAAATAATTCAAATATTTTGGAAATACGGGGAATAATTTAATCGCGTATACAATTTACTTTGTCAATATTTTTATTTCTATAAGTTCGGTCGGTCTTCTTATTGCCTTCCTAAAAACAACCCTCATATGGTCCGTACAATTTCATTTCAACTTCAGTTCAACATCTACGATTTTTCTGCGCTTTTGTGGTTAACATTTTGTTTTTATTTTCGCGCGCTCTTTCTGCTCGTCTTCCAAGCTTTTACTCTCCTTCTCCGCTCTAAAACATCTCGTAAAACATACGCGAAAATCCCCTTTCTTGCTCCTCATTCTTTCTTCCATTTCCGCCACAAGACGAAAATTAAAAGACGGGTAATTTTGAAATTTTCCTTGTATAGCTTTTTTCACAAACGGTCAAAGCAACATATCGCACAAACGAAAAAAAGTAATTAACTTCGTTGACCGCTTCGATTTACCTAGATATATACGAAAATAAAAAGAATATACCACGTGAAATCTAGGTAAATTAAAAAATGTTGAGTGTATTCTACTCTTGTTGTCTGAAGAACAATTAAAATAAGTTTGAAAAAGGGACACTCGTTAAAATTTCGTTTAAATTTAACTTAATTAATTTTTTTTAATCCTTCTTTAAACTTTAAATAATTTTTTGGTCCTACCAGGTTATTTCACATTACATTTTGAGATTTCGAGTGTTCGTCGTAATGAACTAAAAAATAAAAATCAAGTGAGTTAATACTAAAACGATGATAACAAGTATCTGATATAAAAAAATGTATTGAACCAATGTTAAACCTTAATCCTTGCAAGCAGCGGGTTGTAAACCACGAATATTAAAAGCACAATTTTTGCTAAAATATTTTTATATAGTCAAAAAATATAATTAATTTGTTTCTATTAATAAATAAAACAGGTTAATAAGTAATAGTACACTAAGAGAATGATCTTCTTAAATTTAAGGGTATGTTAAACTTGTTATGTTACCATCCGAATTATTTACCGACTGGGTATAGTACTATTTGTACAAAATTTAACATATGAGAACGTTGCATTTCATTACGATGAAATGTATGACTGTGCTAAGTTTTAAGATGATTAGATACATCTCATGAACTACTGCACCAATCAGCTTGAAACTTTGCAGAATTATAGATTGGCTCGTAATGAATGGTAATGTTTGTATAGTTTTCCTTAGATGTTAATTTTGCGTAAAGACCGAGGGGTTGCCCATAGAGAAACAGTTCTTTGTTGATTTCGAGAGTATGTGATTTCGTCGTTATTTCAGAGCAAATTCATTTGAAAAATGATTTCCTTTATTTTACTTTTCTCAAAAAACTCAAATTATAACATATATAATATTTTAGTCGGGATGTACTAAAATAATTACATTGAAACTTTGTAGAATTATATAGATACATCGTAATATTGGATATTTTTCTCATAATGATTTGTATGGTCAACTTAGCCCTAAGAAAGAAAAACATATGTGAACCTGGGATATTTTATTGAATAAAAAGTAATCATGACAACACAGTAAAAAATTTGATACATTCGCTACAAATATTATGAATTTGTAGATTAATATTTCTCAAACAACTGATATGTCCTAGGTTTCCTTTGTCACCGTAATTTTTATTAGAAAATTCTCTTTGTGTTATTATCTCTAATGATTTCCTCGCGAAACTGAGCATTTCAAGCATATCTCTAAATATTTAAATCATAAAATATGTTTAATTATAGTATAGAAATATGTCGAGGATATACGTCATTTATTTTACTTTGTAATACTTACTTATTAGGATACGTAATCGATATTTCATAACCGATATCGTACGGTATGTGGTACGAGTGACACTGTCACAATTTACTGGTTTAAATATATACGTTTGTATTTCTGAAATAGTTTTTTTTTATTAATGACATACTAGGAATTGCAATTTAGTTATAATCGATTAAGCATATATTTTGATGTATATATAATCTAGGAACATTCAGGAAACATCGTAGATTAATTAGAAGTATTATAACGATAAGAGAAACGTGAAAATTAATTTGTATTACTGATAAAGGAAATCATCATTTCGGTAATGGATCTCATCCATTTTGATGGTTAATTCTTTGCAATAATTACTAGATTACCATTCGTGTTAAGACACATAATTTATAATTTATTGATGATTTTAAAGTATTCGATAATTTAACAACCGCCGACGTTAAAATAGGGCACGGAAGCATAATCAATAAATTCGCATTTTGATTCTATTTAATAATTGCTCGGTGCAATTAATAGCTTAATTTGATACGTATGTAACAATTAAAGGAAATATTGCGGAAATGTGTCAAATGAGCTAGAGAAAAAGAAAAATTGGTATTCATATTGTAAATAAAATAAACGTTATAATTCAGGAAAAAAAGACTGCGTTATTTGAAATTTTAAATGGTTACGTATGACAGGACGAAGAGCAAGGGATGTAGCTTAACTACCGGGTTAGCGTCCACTATGTGCGATGCATCGCTTACATTTGTCGACATTTCGCGTTCGCACACTCAACTGCCCGTGACAAAATAAAGTCACGCTCATCACTTAGCAAACTTTGGTTTAACGATTCATTTAACCTCTGCTAGTTAGGTATACACGTTTCAAAAATTTAACATTTCTGCAGAAATGATCAAACGTGAAGGCAATAATTCAATTGGCCGCATTTATTGTAAAATAATCTCTTATTAGATATTTGAATTGTTTAAATAAAAATAAATCGAAAATACGGTAGACCCAGTAGAAACTGAGTATTTTGCGTTCAGGTCCAAGTTGTATCTGAGAGTAGAGTCAATTTTTTCACTGGAATTATTACGCGTATATTCTGATACGATTAAACAAATAACAATCTCGATATATTACCTTTGGAGTCATTCACCGACTGAGAAATACTGTTTTTACATAAATTAATATTTTATATTAAAATTTTAGGAAAAATCATGAGAATATTGTCCTTCGCAACTATGCACTCTATAATTATACAAAGTTTAAAAGTAATCAAAATAATAGTTAATAAGATTTTCTTTATTATTTTAACGCCGCTCTTTTTATGCTCCCAAATCGGTGCTAATCAACGTCGGTGGTTATACGATGTCTTGGTGAAGAAAGCACTTGTTGAAAATACATTCCCCAGTGATGACTGTATCAATCGGCCGGGGTCGGGAATCAAACCTGGGACCTCCAATACGAGCTCAACGCCCTACCGACCGAGCCATCGCAGACCTCTAGTTAATAAGATTTATTGATATCAAAAATTGTTAAACATCAGGATAAACTGAATAAAATTTTTAAAACAATTAATCTCATAAAGTGCACCAATCACCTAAAAACTCTGTACAAATGCAAATGCATTGTATCAAAGGACAATGTTATTGAAATTTTTCCTAAATTTTACTATAGTATAAGTTGAGGAGAGATGCTATAGTTAAGGTAAAATCTATAAAAAAAAAGATCCATGAAATTTGATTCAAATCAAAATTTTTTTAGGTAGATTTTATTATTAGTTACAATATCTCACATGTGTGTTACAAGCTTTTTTAGTGGAACATAATAACTTTTGTAAAGGCATTCAAAAGTCGCATCTTTAACACTCATGTGGGTAAAATGCCTCTTAAGGGGGGTGACATACCCTGTGAGTTACCGACCGAGCAAAAATTTTATGGAAAACTCGAATTCAGAAGCACTAGATAATTAAATAATTAAATTCTACAAAGTTTTAAGTCATTACAACAGGGACAACGTAAAAAACTTTTGTACCAAAAATGTACGATTTCCATAATTTTTGCTCGTCTGGTCATCTACTGTATATGCCACTTCCTTAACAAAAATACTAAAAAGTACTTCCGAATCGATAAATAACTCAAATTGTAACAAGACGAGTTTGACATCTCGCTTAACAAAATTATTTTTATTTATGATGACATTATTCTCAGATTAATAAGCCTGAAGAGGTTGGCGAATTTTGTCAATAAAAAAAATGATTTTTTTATTTATTTAAATTAATAAAAACCCACCTGGTCCTCAAGACATTGAAAAATAATCCTTTTAACCTTATTATTTTTATTTACTTAAAAAATACTAATTTTTGAAAGAATAACCATATTGCAACTTGTTTCGAATAGGTGTCGTTTCAGTGCTGTGGCAGAAGTGCAGTATAGCGCAACAAGCATTCGCAACGATTCCGCGTACGATCCTGGTACGAACAGTTCAATGCTTACCGACGTCGAAGTAACAGTTGAAAATTCTAGTCCAAGTCCAAATCCTAAGGCAGCTTCAGGTCCGTCCTCATCGACATCATCCTCACCGCCCAGAGGAGCACTGACGTTGACGACACAGCCTAAAAAAAACGGCAGTGGCCCCGGCAGGCACGAACTCAAACAAATCAGGAACATTGGCTCAATATTGCCCCTTCAGTTTGGCAGGTACAATCAACAAAAAATTAATCATACAAGATGAAACAAAAATTTATACAGTAAGAAACTAAAATTAAAAAGTATTGATCAGTAGTATCAAGGAAACTTTCGTGATTAACTTAGACAGATTTTACAAAACTTTACATAAAGCACCAACTTTTCCAACAACTTGCAAACTTAGGTTTATTCCAATCGTGAGAATTTTTTTACCAAAGTTTGTTTTAATTGTATTTATTTTTATTAATTATTTATGAAAAAAAAACAGAAACTTTCTTTCGCTTTACTTTTCATTTAAGCTATACGCATAAATCAGACTTACATTTAAAGAAAGAAAATGGATATTTGTTCAAGTTTTTTGAACTTTAGTTAATCTCAACGAAATAATTAAGAGATTTATTTTTTGTTGCAATATATAGTGTAGAAAACCACAATTGGAAGGTAACGATATTTACAAAAATTCGCAGACTCATTACCGAACAGAAAAGGTTTGCGCGAAAAGTTTCTGACCTCAGGGGAGCAAATTGTAATCAAGTATTGAAAGGAAATTTCTGATATCCAAAAGTGATTCTTGCTTTCATCTCTTCTTTTTTCGTATCTATATAATGTATATCTACTTTGGAAAACTTTCCAACAAACGTATAAGAAAGGTTCGAGAAAGATTTATTTTAAATCTTATTACATTTAATAACATTAATTTCTACCGAGTACGTTTATCCGATTAAATGTTTATTACCGAATGTTGAAGTTCTTATTAAATATTAAATGTACAAATAAAGTAACCACTTTTTTCACTGCGAAACAAAAACTTTTTGTATCAAGACACGTAAGATACATGTATTTTTAAAAAATGTTAGAATGGATGTCATTAAGCTGTCTGTTGCCAAATTAAACGTTATCAGGCTCATTCTTTTTCGATTATTTTCGCTAACAAGTCTAGATGCAAACGACGTCTTCTGATTATTTCAATGTTTTTAAAATATACCTAATTTTCAAGTTATTGCTTACGTAAAAATATATGCAATTTAAACTCATTATTCATTAAAAATATATCAATAAAATGTATAACGAAACATAATATTGTTTCTATTAAATATTCTCGTTAAAACATATTTTCATCCATAAATTATATATACCCGACGTGGAAATAAGTTAAAAACCAAAGTACAAGAGGTCGAAGTAGATACGTGTTTTTTGTATATCGATGGCCCTTCCCGATATAAAAGTGTTGAGTTGTTATCCCTGCGCAGAGGGAAGGGCATGGGAGGAGATAACGTTGGTAGCGCGTATATACACCATTCTCCCTCGGTATGCGCGGCATCCGCTACTTGAGATGGATCCCCCTCTTGGCTACTTTGAGTATTAGTTTATACGGTTGCCCTAAATCCTCTACTTGGGGATCCTGATGAGTGTAGATAGGTACAGATGGCTGTTTTGATACATTATCTTAGATACGTGATGATTGTCATTTTTTTTTCTTTGGTCAAAGTAAGTGACTACACACCCCGAAGTAGCTGACTTCCCAATGTATCTTTGATCTCGGGGCTACGTCCTATGTATTTGAATTTATCTTAGTGTATACGTGTGTATGTGTGTGCGTGTCTCCCACAATATTCCTCAAGAATTATTCTATCAATTGATGTGCGCGACTGAGAGAGTAAACGATGTGGTATACTTTCCCGAGAAACCAAACCAAAAATATCTGTTGTTCGATCAGTACACTAACATTGCACAAATCGATTGATGGGAATACTGAAAGTTTCATATATGGTCAACCAGCGCAGTGACCAATCATGCGAATGACTTCGGAAAAGTATATCAGGTGACAACGGTCCGTTTGGATGCAATGCTTCTATCTACCTTTTCAACGGTATTGATATTATTTTTCTTCTTATTTTAACGACGGCTCTTTAATAACGTCTCTTTAATGTTTCACTCTGTCCTTTGGAGTTTCAACTCTCCGTTATCCACCCATTTCGCTGTATTCTTATATGTATAAATAATTTATTTAACCCGACATGTTTTAGTATTTCTCGCGAGAAAAATCTTCTGTTCTCGGTTTCTTTTTAATTATCAATTTTTATTACATAATTAATCAACAATCATTATTTAAAGTTAAAGTAAAAAGTTACAGATTTAAATGATTATAATTCAATTTTTGAGCGCCAAGTAGGTATTATTAATTTTATTATCGAACAATAAATTTTATGCTCAAAATTTAAATATTATCAAAAAATCGATAATAAAAAATAATTACCTATTTTGTTTTATAAATGAAATGTGATAAGAAGAATAAGAAAAATACCGAAATGTTTTAACAAACCTAAGGTGATGTTTACATATTCGGAAAAGTATACGATAAAATGGCTTAAATTGTAAAAAAAATTTTATAACAATCCTTTTAATTTCAAAAAGTTGAAATTCAATCATAATATTAGGGAAAGATATAATACATTAGCAAAACAAAAAGAACAGTAAGAATCCGAAATTATAAACATAAAAATAATAAAAATTAAGATACAATCATCAATTTAATTGGGATCTTATTAAAATTTTGGATACGGAATTTTATTAAAAGAAAGACTTATTTCGGAAATAATTCATATAAAAATAGTAATAGTATAAATGAGAAAAATATATATGCATACTAAACAAAGTTTATTACCCTCTTCTAAGATATTGAACAAATGGTTTAATTATTAACATTATTTCCAAATTAATAATGTAAACTGTCGTCTGTTTAGATTTTATATCTATGTTGTATTATTCGTTTTGGTTGTATAATTTGAAAAAATAAAAATTGTTTAGGCTGAAGAGGATGACGAATCTTGCCAACGAAACGTTACTTATAACGTAAAAATTGATATTTTATTTATTTAAAATAAAAAAAAACCTACCCGGCTCTCAAAAAATTCATCATTTTATTCTTTAAATTAACAATGGAGGGTCAAAGATAAGTATCATGAACATTTAAAAGTAAACATTTTTACAAATATATTATGACCATAAGACTTCTTTTTTTTATTAATAGAAATCCCAGAAAAAAATAAAAATTCAATTTAAAGTATAAACCTAAATTGAAGTTGATCTAAACAAATTTAAGATTACTTCCTTGATTAGTAAAATGCAGTACTATACATGTGTACTAAATTTCGTGTAACTTATAATACCGTAAGATTATAAATAAATAGTTGGTTTTATATTTATCTTTATCGCTTCTACTTCTTGCATCCATTTATTTAGATCGTGCAAGTTCTTGCGTAAAATCCACGTTTTTAAGTCGAATAGAATTTAAAATTTAAAAATTTATTTTTAGTTTCGTATTCCAAGCATCAGCATTCACGTAAAGGTGGTCTTCCATTCGTCTTCCACATACTACCATCCATCCATCGACTACATTTTAGCTTTCACTCTTAATCTTTCAATGTGATTCCGCCGGCAACCGAATGGCAAATATTGCAAGTATACATACTGTCACGCTCGTCTGCCTTTACAGTTCCATTTCTACTGTGAATGCATCATACACACCTACGCAACTTATTGAAAAATTCTTATACACCTCTTTACAGTTAGGTGCTTTATTTAGATATAGATTATTCTTTATAATATACTAAATTTATTTCGATGTATATGCGATCGAAATTCAATTATTTACATTTGCGTTCCACAGTTTAGAAGTATACGCTTTGAGGTTTGGAATAGCTATTTTATAGATAAAAACTAGCTTATTTATACTAATTTTTAAAAAATCTATAGTTTGTAACGGAAAAATCGTTTCTACTAGTGTAGTCCTTGAAATAATTTATTAACCAGAATTCCAGTGTCTACGTTCCGAATGCAACATATGTAAAACATATACTTTGATAGAAAGTACTCGTTAAAACATTGAATTTCAAAGGAAAATCTTGCAGTTCGTCGAAGAAATGAAACTTCCGACTCGAATTATTCAGTGGAATATCATAAACGTAAAATTGTTATAACATTGATGAAAAATCTATTTTAATTTTTCTATAATATTTGGATATCTTGATTTATTCACGACTAATTTATCAGAAGAAACAATGTTTCTGCGAGATTTTAAATCGGTTACACTATAAACATTTATTACCCGTAATATTAGTCAATCCGCCATTAGTGTTTTACATTTAACGGATCGCATCTATGATTCGATAGAACGCGCAAAATGAAGGATGTAGATATACCGTTTGTTAGTTAGTATCGCTAATGTGTGTAGAAAATGCAAATTAATCGATAATGTGTTTATCCTCATTTTCCCTTAGTATGCATTACTTTATGAAGCTATATAAATTGCAACAAAAAGATAAATAGCCTATATTTTTATTTTTTAATAGAGATTATTCAATCTCATCATTTTTATCTGGATAACAGTTAATGGGGTGCAAAAGGCATCATTAACCCTCCCTACATTGTCAACCGAGTGAAATAAGGAATGTAATTAATTATAATTAATAAAATATGATAGTATTTTAAAAATCTTTCGTTTACCAATTTATTATCTTAGTTGAATATTTCAGGCTGAAATACAATAGTGTTTTTGAGACATTCATTATAAAAAAAAATAGATTAAGTTCCACCCACTTCATATTTTTGTTTACCCCGGTCGACAAGGTAGGGAAGTCGACTCGAAGTTAAAGTTGACTCCCCCTTAAAAATGTATCTTATAAGATTTGTGATTTGACACCAAAGAAACGAGTGTGATTAAATGTTGTATGTAACGTAACACGTAAAACCTGTAACTTCAGGTCAAATACTTCGAGTGTGCCAATTCCAAGTGGCGGGGTAGTAAGCGAGAGTAGCATCGGTTCAACCAACACTAGCAAAAAAGGACGGAAAAATGAATCGTCAACGTCAACGGGTTCACGGTTCAATCTACGCAAAGCTAACAAAGTTAGCAAGAAGAAGGGAGATAAAATATCAGCAAAAAAGGAGCGCAAAGCTACGATAACTCTTGCTATTGTTCTCGGTTAGTATATACATTTATTATGTATTGCCATTCCAAATGTCTTCCCATTATTTTTATTATCTAACGTCTAATGTAACGGCGTATATACGTTCATCCTATTTTAATTGAGGTATAGAGAAACTAAAATGGTTACTAGACGAATGCTTCAATTATGCAAATATAACCATTGTGAAATTAATGAATAGCTTCTCACAATTACGGTTGGTCATGAAAAGCTTATTACAATTCGAGAAATAAATATGAATTACAATTCAAGTAGACTCAAAGTTTATATGACTGTGTACACGCGTATATACCTACAACCTATAACTAGTGATTAATGTTGTAGGGAACGTAACACGTAAAACCTGTAACTTCTAGGTCAAATACTTCGAGTGTGCCAATTCCAAGTGCGGGGTAGTAAGCAGAGTAGCATCGGGTTCAACCAACACTAGCAAAAAAGGACGGAAAAATGAATCGTCAAACGTCAACGGGTTCACGGTTCAATCTACGCAAAGCTAACAAAGTTGCAAGAAGAAGGAGATAAAATATCAGCAAAAAAGGAGCGCAAAGCTACGATAACTCTTGCTATTGTTCTCGGTTAGTATATACATTTATTATGTATTGCCATTCCAAATGTCTTCCCATTATTTTAATTATCTAACGTCTAATGTAACGGCGTATATACGTTCATCCTATTTTAATTGAGGTATAGAGAAACTAAAATGGTTACTAGACGAATGCTTCAATTATGCAAATATAACCATTGTGAAATTAATGAATAGCTTCTCACAATACGGTTGGTCATGAAAAGCTTATTACAATTCGAGAAATAAATATGAATGACAATTCAAGTAGACTCAAAGTTTATATGACTGTGTACACGCGTATATACCTACATACCTATAACTACGTCTACCTTACGGACAATTTTTATTCATTCCTAAATTAAGACGTATACTTTCAACAATATAACATTGATTCTAATGAAGATTAGACGTGTATCCCCATAACGTAAAGTTAATTTATTGACCAAGATAAATTGTACGATTATTTTTCTTTATCGTTCACTTATTCAAAAATACAATATTAAGTTACGCTTTTATACGTTCAGCGATAAAAAAGTATTAACTTTTCTCGTATATATATAGAGTTAAACTCGTAGGTTTGATTCGTAACAAACATTTTTTTTATACTTAGTACCTTACGTACGATAAGATGAATACCCTCGAAGAAAAAAAAAGTGTACAAATTGAGTAGAGCATCGAGTAGAGTTGGAGTATCAGGTATCGTGTGCGACAATACACCACGTCCAACATAAAAATGACTTTTGCAAAAAGTAGGTAGAAAAGGAAGTCTGTTATAGATTTACAATTTTTTTTATTCGTTGATATATCGATTTCATCTTAAGCTCCTTCCACATTATGCTCCGTGTGACGTGGGGACGTGCAACATGTGACGCACCCACAGAGAAAATGTTATCCGTCATCTATAACCTTTATGATCATAAACATAAATATAGTTACGTAATAAATAAAAATATCTTTATAAAAGTTATAGACGTCGGATAACCGCTATTTTCGGGAGCTCGCGCGTTACCCATATCGACGTTCCTGTAAAACCTACACCTTTACTAAAATTTCCCGTGTTAAACGTTTTTATTTGGGATTTCGAGATTTCCTAGGGTTGTATATAATGTAATTACGTGAAAATTAGTTAATTATTTTAATTAAAGTTTTTATTCAATATAGAATCTCTCGTGGTTTTCGTTTTCTTCTGGCTTTTATGCAAATGTCACTTTCGACCGTCCTCGGATTATTAAATATATATTTGACAGTTTAAAAAATTTAATAATATGAATAATATTATATTTACTCAAAAAATATATTTATCGTATCTTAAAGACGTTTCGATAGCGTTTATTTTGGTCCGCTGAGGATCTTGAAACACCATCGAAATTTTTGGTTTTGTGCTTGTAACATATGCTAGTAACCTTAAGATACAATGAAAAAGCTAACGAAATAGTTTAATAAATATAAGGAATGGATAATGAAATAGTTGAGTAAAGGATATGTGTTAATGTACTGTTCAAGGCGTGTTCTTGGTTTGCTGGGTGCCCTTCTTTATGTGTAATACAGTGGATGCAGTGTGCTCCAAGATGAAAACCAACTGCCAACCGGGTCTCGCGGCGTTCATATCAACGTCTTGGCTCGGCTACATGAACAGCTTTGTTAACCCCGTCATCTACACCCTCTTTAATCCAGAATTCCGCAAGGCCTTCCGTAAGCTCATCAGCCCTTAGGAGGCGTCCGTTTTACTCTAACGTGAAAATCTTGTCGCACCGCTCGAGGCAATAAATTATCGACTACGCCAATGATAATTACATGTGCATCGTCAATATCACGCTGAACCGGATATCGTTGGGTAAGACCACCACCACGCGGTAAAACGATATACCAAAACTCACCGGTTCATATTTTCTTCGTTCGTGTTGAATTGCGCTCAGACTGTCACACTGTGAACGCTTGCATTCCTTTCGAACGTTCCAACTACTTTCACGCTACTCGGATGGTCAGACAATGGGGTGTATACCATTGGCAACACGCGTTATGAAAGTATTTATGACAAACAAAAACATCAATGATAATAGTAATAAAGTCGATATTTTTCTGACACGTTGGTTGGATTGTTTGTTTGTTTGTTTTTTTTATTAAATTATCGCGAATTTCACATGTTGTTTTTACACGCAAAGTTTATCGGTGCACCTTGTTTCGCTGCGTATCTACGTGTATATGATACTACGATATTAGTTATATATCTAACAGTGTTGAGAGATTTTAAGAAAATTGTTACATTTACATTTTGTACATATATACGTGAAAATTATGTTTGCACATTGAATAGCTTTATATTTATTGATTTGACGAAGAGAAATTAATATCAGTTGATTGACGATGATAAGACTAATTATAGGTGATTATCAAACTGTACTATAATAACTCTACGATATAGAGACTGTCGTTCCGAACGATGTATAATCTAAGTTACACAAATCTTTACTAATAAACAAAAAATATATATATATATACAATGAGAGTCATTTAGGATATCAAGAAAATGTACACTGCCAGTCACTTACTTTTACCCCCCCTGGAACAAAATAGGATAAAGTTTAAAGTTTTGTATCTTTGAAAGAGATCATCGTACAAAAACCAGTCGGAGACCATTTGAAAGCTTATTTTAATACCTTTCGATTGGCCTAAGTCACTTATAAAAAATACTATTTTTTGAAACTATTAAATGGCAATAAACTAGTTTCAAAAAAAAAATTTTTGGACACCTTTTTGAATTCAATGCAGTTTTCAAAAGATTGACGAAACCAAAAAGTTATCCAGATAGATTTTTAGCTTTTTTCAACAGCTTTCGACTGGTTTTTTTTTCATTTTTGTAACTTTATTTTAAACAAAGTTACGGTAGTTTTTGCTCGAAAATAGCCTTTTTTTTAAAATCTAAATATATTAAAAACTTTTATAGATACAAAAAAATGATAAAGAGAAAAAATGTGACTTTTATATGGTAGAATACGAAAATGTTTTAAGTAAGTGCAAACAAAAAAATTTTTTATTACCTGTATTTTTTTTAAGTACAATCATCTTTGAAAAAAATCAACCTGCAGAGGTAAAATATACAGTTAATAAAAAATTTTTTTGTTTGCACTTACTTAAAACATTTTCGTATTCTACGATATAAAAGTGACATTTTTTCTCTTTATCATTTTTTTGTATCTATAAAGGTTTTTAATATATTTAGATTTTAAAAAAAAGGCTATTTTCGAGCAAAAACTACCGTAACTTTGTTTAAAATAAAGTTACAAAAATGAAAAAAAAACCAGTCGAAAGCTGTTGAAAAAAGCTAAAAATCTATCTGGATAACTTTTTGGTTTCGTCAATCTTTTGAAAACTGCATTGAATTCAAAAAGGTGTCCAAAAATTTTTTTTTTGAAACTAGTTTATTGCCATTTAATAGTTTCAAAAAATAGTATTTTTTATAAGTGACTTAGGCCAATCGAAAGGTATTAAAATAAGCTTTCAAATGGTCTCCGACTGGTTTTTGTACGATGATCTCTTTCAAAGATACAAAACTTTAAACTTTATCCTATTTTGCTCCAGGGGGGGTAAAAGTAAGTGACTGGCACTGTAGCTCTTTCATACGCAAAACAATCGACATTTGAGTTTCCGAAAATAATCAAACTACCGCATATTACACACGCCGTTGAATTAGGATTAAAAAGAAGAAGAAAAATAAAATGATCAAAAATGTTTCCGTCTTTCATCTTCACACATATATATATATATGAGCAACAAATGAAGATAGGCGTTTCCTTGTTTATTTTCTAGTGAACGAGATAGGAATTATTTTTTGTTTTATCTCTATCAGTATTTAAGAAGGAGTAGTCTTAAATTATCTCGAATATACATATTAAAGTATATAGAACCGTCTGTTGTTTGTTCTATATAGTCAAGAGGTACATGTAAACGTGTGTACTGTGCAACAAAATAAATAAAAAAGAAGAATATAACATTCCATGCCGTGGCAGTATTATTAGTAAGATATAAAAGAAATTATTAATAAGTAACGATATAATAGTTTTCTCGCTATTTATAAAACTACACCGTAAGATACATTAAACTTAATAAACGCATATAGGAGAAGTCGGAATAGATTTTCATATCATTTTTCTCTTCGTAAAACAAACTATTTCCTTTTTTTTTCTTTCAAATCGTAACAAGTGACTACTTGTCTGTTTGATAAAGCAATGTGATACTATTATTTCTTTTAACAATTTTAATTTTTGATAATTTTAATTACTACGTTTAGTACATTACCATAAAGCAAGTACGTGAAATATTTGAATCACATTTGTATACTTTTTCAGAAGGCTCGAATATGGTTATATCGTCTTTAAAACAAACTACGTATATAATTATATTCTTATTTAAAATTTTTCATTCAGAATATTTTGCACGGTTAATTTTGAACTTTAAAATTTATTAAAATAAATTTACCAGATGTGTAATAGTAGAAATAATTTATCTTTATCCATAGAATTACGTGAATAATTACCTTATTTTTATTACTCTAAATCAAATGTATTTGTCCTGATTGAAATAAATTTTCTTTTCCTGGATTTGCAATTATAATGTAAATTTCATGTACGATGTTTGCATAATGCATTAGTAATTATTTGTTTTAGATTGACCCCAATCAATCCCGCATTATTTACAATCGAGAATATTAGCAGTTAGTCGTTAAAGTAAATAATACACATTACTAAATAAACCGATATTCTGACAATGTGCCTACCATTGTCTTCCTTATTAAATTTGATAATTACATTAGATCAATTGTAAAATATTTTTTGGTCAAAAAGCAATTTTTATTTCGAGTTAACAAAAAATTACTATTCAGTATATCACTATCGTCTTTATTGTAATACATTTTTCTCTTATATAAATTGCGTATTTTATAAATTTTTACGCTCAAAATTAATAATAAACTAAATAAATGTGATACAAATATTTTGTAGGTACTTGCAATTGAGTAGATAATAAGAATTCTTATTTTGACAGTATGGGATTGTCACAAATATTTAAAATCAAAATAATAGATTGAAATTTATTTATTAATGTTTATTTGCTTTTTATCTAATCGTAATAGAATATTACAATAATGTATCATAAAGTAGACAATACAAAGAATTCAATAAAATGTCTTATTATGCAATGATTATCTTTTTGATTTCGTTATTTTAACTGTAATTAACCAATAATTAATATCTAAATCAGGAATACTTTTGAATTTCAAACCACAATATTTAAAATGCTATTAAATTAATTTAATTACTAAAATAATACATTTTTTGGTTTGATAAGAATTTCTTGTCATTAATTTTGAAAAGAAGTCGATGTTAATTTTGGTATTTAATATTTTTATATAAAAAATTAAACGTGTATAAGTAATTTTACATAATTACATATTGTTTGCCTTTTAACATATACATTTATAATGTGAGAAAGAAATTCTATCAAAACCAAAAAGAAATGTATTTGCCGCTGGATATGATAATATGTGTTACTGATACCGAATTCCCAGACATATCAATGTGCGTTTTCAACGTAAAAGGAAAAAAAAAGAATATTTCAACAAAATAGACACGAAGTTAAGTAAGTTTAATTATCTCGTCAGACCTTGAGAAGAAAGTGCGAATAAAAATTCAAACGTGATATAAATTTCATTACCGTGATTATGTGTCATTGAATGACACGGACTGGCGAAAAAATTATTTATTCAGTGATTCCTAAGTCTATCGTGTACAGTTATAAGTATGTCTCAGAAAAAAAGAAATTTCACTCGAGTGAATCTACATCCAAAAACGACAAATATGTACTTCATTTTCATTACTCTCAAATATTATGTAATCTTAAAATTGTACAGAGTAATCACTTTGCGTATTATCGATTGTATAATTAATATAATGAATTAAATAATGAATTTACTATCAAAATAATTTTGAGAACGAATTGAAGCAACTGAGAGAAATTAAGATAGTGAGCAGTTTTATGTAATAGTTATACGAATATATTAAGAATTTTGTATACGGAATCGTTTATTTTAAAATTAACCTTATGATTTCTTTGTACTAAAAATTAACGGAAAAAATAAAATAGTCAAAACAGGGAAAACTTGTTCGCTCAAGCTAAATGTAAATAGATAAACTTCGTTTATTGAAGATCAAATTTTGCATTATTTGAAATTTAAGTTATATTTTGGGAATATTTCAGTATATTAATACATATTACAGATAAACATTTTAATTATGTCCAATAAGAATTTTAGTTGACACCTACGACGTACAGATTGTAATTATAAGTTATAACTTATAAGTTATAACAATCATTTTATATACTTAAATTCTTGAAACGAAAAATCGCTGTGTACTTACATTTCTGTAGGTTTGAGCTATTTTCTTTTTTCCGTGTAAATTATTAAAAATTTAGTTCGTTTAGGTGTAAATTGAGATATCTCAAAAAATATAAAAATAATTAATAATATTTCTCTTTTAAATCCAAGTTTACTCTGTGCCTTTTCAAGATTATCGATTTCTCATCAATTTTAATTATATTCCAAAGACAAATAAAGTTCGAGTACGATTGTATTATGAATAAATAAACGAAGGATTGAATAAGAAACACAATACAAATGTTAAATAAATTTAATTTCGCTTTTTGTATTTCGTTTAATTACGCAGCATAACGGTGTGAATATAACATTACCAAATTGTTTTTTTTGCGTTACCAAAATAATAGTTAAAAAAAAGTTTCCTTAAGCGCGACAACGAGGAAACGTTTGCGTATAAAGCAGATAAGTGTAGTAGAAATAATTCTCACTTATAGGTACACCTATCGTAATTGTAAGGAACATTTCATTCTGTACAGAAATGTGAAGAACGAAAAACAATAATAATAGCCAAAGATAAAATGAAAAATTGTTTCCCACCGCGCAATATATATATACATATACACGAAACAATTTTAAAAGAAGAAAACAGCATGTATGAAGAAGTTTACTAAACGTATACATATATATAGTGCATATACTAAAAAGATAAACAAAAAACAAATCTAGTACTATTATTTTGGGCATTCTATAAGCGTATTTATTATTAATAAGTGAGTGAGAAAGAGATAAAAAAAAAACAACTTGCCTACAGTTTCATCTTGTAAAAATCGCTGTATTTTTCTAACATAATATGGTTTTTCTTCTTGTACATAATTTTAGATGGACGTAATGTAAAAGAGAAACGCAGATTTCGTAATTGAGAATATTGTGTACGATACAACAAAATAATAAAAAATTAGCTTTACACGTACAAAACAGAGAATAGGAGAACAAAAAAAAATACTGTAGACTGTTAGTAAAGATATGCTACATGTACATATTATTTTGAGTTGGTAAATGTTAAATTGCAGGTAATATAGGTATAAACAGCAAACTTAACTTTACGCTAGCTCCAAATCTTGGTCAGGTTCGATTGGAAGCTCGTACGATTACTTGTAACATTTGATTGTTTGTAACATTTATTTTAATATCTTATGTAAGAAAGTGTAACTATATATAAAAGAATAAAATAAAACAGTTTGTTATTTATTTCTTCGTTATCTCCGTTGAAAATAAATTGTCGTTAAAAAAAAAAATCTATCCTAAAGTTCTATTCTGTATTTGCGATTGTAACTTTATATATAAATATATATATATCTACGTAAATTGAAAAAGATCTTTTCTATAAATACTTAACTCTAACTTAAATATTTTACACTGCAATTAATATTCACGGGAATCTCTTATTTTACGAATGTAATGTTAATGGTATGGAAAGTCTTTCATTGTAATAGAAAAATAGGTTGATTGAAACAAAGAACAGGAGTTTGTTAATTATTTAAAGGATTGTTTAATAATTTTCGTAATATCCTTTGACTCTGGCGCTGGAGATTGTTGATTATGCGAGCGTAAAATATTAATCGGATGAAAATTCAAGTAGAAGAAAAAAAAAAGGAAATGAAAAGCGAAACGCGTATAGATGTTGCGACGAAGCGCATGCGCTCACATTTTTCCTATAGATTTTCTTATTTATTATCGTACTAATGGTCTATACAGGGTCATAAGGTGCATTTTTTTATTTCGCGAACAAAAAAAAGTAATAATAAAAATGACGAAACAAAACATAAGTATATAACATTTTATGATTAATGTATGGACGGATTAAAGATTATTGTAATTATAGAAAACAAAAATGCGAAGTAAGAATATATTGATAACCGTATTATTGTACCAAGGATAAGTAAAACTTGTACATCTACGAAAATCATGAAATTAAAGAAAAATTCTTATAAATAAAACCATTATTCGGATGATCATAATGAAAAAACATGATATTGTTAAAATTAATAAATTATAGATTAATTTAACTAATCTCGTACCTTTTTTAATCCCACAATTTTTATGTGTTTTTTTCAGTTTTGTACGAGCTAAACCGTATAAACTTGTTTTCAACGCTGGTCGAAGTATCGATAGTGTTTCTCGCTAGAAAAATAAATTTCGCTAACCATGTACAATATTTGTTGCAGTACATATACCAAATAAAAGAAAAAGTGACTATTTTTTTGTTACAAACTAAATGCTCATTTTAGCTCTGAAATATAGTTGCACAAAGGTAAGTTCCAATTTATATAGTAAATTTGTAAAAAAAAATATCAATTCAAATAAATGAATCTAATGATATATCCGTCCAATAACTTCTTTGTTTTCAACATTTTAGTCATCTCTCTACACCTGGCCCTATTCAGAAAAAATGAATATAAAATAAATCGGACAAACTATATTTTTAATTTTTTCTGAAGAGGGCCATATGTAGATAGATGACCGAAACGTTAAAAATAAAAAAGTTATTAGACGGATATACCATTAGATTTATTTATTAAAAAAAAACATTTAATTTAAGAAAAAACTAAATAAAAATAAAAGTAAAAGTAAAGGAAAGAAAAAGTGATTGTAGTGCACAAAATAGTGTGGGTATCGATCCTTGTCTGCATCTTATTTCTGCATTCACGGTATTAAAATGTTTAAAATGTATGAGTTGAAGGATTGTCGAGCTTATATGAATATAAAATGAACGTTTGTTGGTACACTACTTACCGATGTTATAATTTTTCTCTGAAATATTAACGATTCGATTAGTTAGCGAACGCATAATTCTCGAAGATAAAGCATTAATGTACACGAATATAGTTCGAGATAGATTTATGAATAATGGGATAAACGGAGTTAAAGTTTATAAGATTCTCGAAGCCCGTGTCACTGGGCTCATGGATTGAGATGGGATTTGGCAAGTGACTATGTGGGTGAGAAACTGAGAGTAAGAGGGGAAAACAATATGGATAGAAAGATAAGAGGAAGCAATTTAACAGTCCTTTATGTTAGGAACGAGGGGAGCCAAATTCTCAGTGCTACTTGAGTAGCGTAGAGAGCGAATCAAGTGATAACGAGATGGGAAAGGATGGAATATGCCAAGTGTTCACGAAACATTAGCAAACATAGATAAAAGAGGGCTCTGAAAAACATCTTGTGTCCAAACGAACTACCCTATCTTTAGCTTAGAATTACCAACGAGATCTACAATACGATGCTTAACAAATTAGAAGCTTGCATGACTATCGGGCAAACGATTACATTTGATGAATCTCCCAGTTTTAATTACCTCTCTAGTATACGTTGCAAACAAATAACCAAAGTATAATATTCATCGGTATTTATTTACATTAAGAGGTAGAGTTGTACTTATCAATGAACGAATATTTTACATAAATCAAATAATACCTGTAAGGATAGTCATTTTAGTAACAATAATCTTTGAAAAATTATCATTTCTTTTAATCGAACATCTAAATAAAAAATTTATATATTAACATTCCACGATACGAATCTTGTATCTGTTTGTTACTTTAATTTTACAAAAAATCGATTATTCAATGTAGCATTTTGTCCCTAATTAAAACGCAGAAATTTTCACTAATTCACACCGACATATTTTTTATAAATTCGAAGCATATCAGCTATAAAATAGTAAACATTCACTATTTTATTTAAAAGAAGTAAATGAATGTTTCTATTTACTATGCATAGCAATACGGAATCTTTATAACGAATTCAGTTGCAACACTTATATATGGATTTATTAGTTTCTCTTACTGCTCTCTAAAAGTAAATATAATAAAATTTCAAATTAAAATAGTAAAAATTAATACACTTTTGCAATAATCATTTTGCAACAGTAAATTTTTCAATACATTTTATATTATAAGATTATTTTGGATTATTTAAATAACTAAAAATGCTGTTTAAATAAATATATATCGAAAGTGTTATACAACCGTAAGAGCTACGAAAAAAAATCTGTTAAAAATAGCAATTACTGAATATAATTAACAGACTGAATCTAATGAGGTATTTTACAGATAATTAAAAAAAAAATTGCACGTTTTTTGTATAAACTGTTTTTCGTAACGTTATACGCCTCGTAAAGGTGTAGATCATATGTTCCGTTCGAAAGCTAAACTTGCTCTTGAACTTGTTACCGTCTCACTCACATATAGATGTGCGAGAAATCGTTTGATACCAGTGGAAACAAAAAAGTGACTCGATCTCGATTATCCGGTTACTTACTTTTCTTTCTTCGAGCGTATAACGTCTCATCTGGTTCAGGAGAAAACATAGGGACTTATTGCCATATTGTACTCTCGTCGAGGTCTTTAGCCTCGGTGATTATTTTTCATTCGTCGAACCGCATACATTTTGTATACATAATACAAAGATTATCTGTATACCTTAATTTAATTAATCAACGCTTAGCATATTACTACTTTTTTATTATATATATCTTATACAAGCTTATAAATGAACGGTAATTTTATCGTATTAAAAATACAGTGAAATATTAAATAACGTTTGATATAATTACTTTTTAAATATTTACTGAATAATTAATTATAATTATAATATTATATTAACTAGATATTAAAATGAAAACTTTTAAATATAATCACCGCAACATATTTTTATAATGTTTTCGTCTAACGAATTCTATTAATTATCTACTTGAATTTTGTTTTGAAAAATTACCTAAAATTCTATCGTTTGCATAATTATATGACTAATTGGCTTCAGTATAAAGTCTACAAATCCGTAACAAAAAGATAAACATATATTTTATTATTCGTGTATAAAATATTTATACCTTCATTTTTATAATTGTGCTACATGTGACCTAGATTTTTTAATTTGTAATAAGATTATATTGCAAATGGTATTAAAAGAAGTATCTTCCTTGATACAAAGATTTAATATTAATCTTGTTTCTGTTGATGACAGATGAAAGAATTACGAATGAGATGATTGAACCTAAAACTTACTTTTCAAGCTGCGGTTATAACTAGATTTTTCTATTTTTCCCCTTAATTTAATTAAATTCAACAAATCAGACTAAAGACGTATAACGTGGATTCCTTTTTAGGTCAAACCTTTATTCCAAGATAAACAATGTTGCGCACCTGATCGATAACCCTATAAACATTGTTAACGAATATTATTATAGAAAATTAGCAATATCATTCGGCAAGTGTGAACAGCGAACTATGTAAATACAAGATTTTGCACAAGTTGTAATTCAAGTTGGTTAATGAAAGAAAAAAGAAAAGAAAAGAAAAGAAAAGAAAATAAAAGTACGAGTAAGAGTGGTGTAGGATTGATGAACTCGAACTGTAACGAGAAGTAAGTTCTAATAACGAAGAAAGCACCAGCTGATCACCTGCGACATTGCAGTAAGTGTTACTCATTCCGCGAAACTAGAAGGAAGAGTGTAGAGTACATTCGCCTCGACTGCCTCGATTAAATGGTCACGTATACACAAGCGTATGTATATAGGTATATACACGCGTTCACGAGCGTGACGCAGAAAATAAAAGCACGAGAATGTTTCTATACATATATGTACCTGCAAAAAATATAAAATAAACGAAAATAATCATCAACGTCGTCGAGAGAAAAATTATTTAAAATTCAATTGCGTTTATTGTACACACACACTTTTTACTGATATTATTCCCAGTGGGAGATATATACGCGACGTTCTTTTATCATTGACGAGAGTATAAATAATTATAACGCAACTAATAAAAATGTTGGCTTTGAAATTTTTCTGCATATATGTTATAGACACTTTATTCTTAACTGCACTTCCAGTAAAATTTAATACGGGGTCATCGATACTTTTTTTTTTCTTTCCTAAGCTGTTCATAAGTGCCCCCATTTACGGTGACGTATAGTAATTTTTACACCTTGTTGGAAAGTAAAACGTACTTTAACGTTCTATCGTGCACGCGTACGGGTGTAATAATATTACGTGATTCAGGTTATAATATATCTGTTACGAATTTCGCAAATATTATTAAACTTATTGCGGTAGGCAACGGTAATGTCTATTTTATGCTCCAGAGCTCGAAATCGCTAAGCTATAGTCGAACTTTCGAAGATACATTTAAAATTCCATATATACGCACGACTTTGAAATTTAATCAAACTCAAACCAAGTCTTACATGTGCTATGGAAACTTTTAATTTTCCAATGCTATTCTAACAACTGTAACACTTTCGGTCAAACTCTTAACTAACGTTTTATGGTAAAAAAGATATGTTTTGATTTCTTAAACGAGTAAAGATTGATTTTTGTATTTTACATTTCGATTAAATCCGCGACAGCTCAATTGAATGTATTAAACAAATATTATCAAGAATAAATATAATTCCGAACTGTTGTTAAAAGTTTAATTAACAATAGCTTAAATTGATCATCGTTCAATTTTCGTGAAAAATATAACATTTAAACATTACAAAGTTAAAACAAAACTTTATAGTCTGTGAATTTGCGAATGTGAATTTTTACCATGAAAAAACACCTATACCTATCTTTCCAGTCGAAATCACCTTATTTTAAAGGGCTTGGTCAAAGTTTTAAATACACACGTGCGCGCACGCGGGGTGTGCATTCGCTATCTAATTGAATTGCTTATATAGACAGAACAAACTTTTTACCTCGGTTAGAAAATTGTGTGTGATAAAAATATACGATATTTTATGAATTTACCTTTATATTTTTATGTTCAACAAAACGTAAAATCGCCACGTTTACTTTTGACGAAAAGGTTTGTAATGACATTAATTTAACAGTGTTCCTTTAACGTGTCGACGTGATTTTAATTCTTAATAATTTATGAGCCAACTGCGATTCGCGTAATGTTTTCTATATTTTATTTTAAAATATATGTTGGTATATCAGAATCGTTGGATTCACTTACTGTTAGTGCTTGATGCAACTTATTTTTATTTTCAATATTACCCAGTCCGAGGCATTCGAATGTTAAATTTAAAAATCAAATAAACTTTAAATTTATACAAAAGTATATAGTAAATAAAAATACTAAAGTGAAATCTTGATCAATTTCAAAATTAAATATTTAATTACTTTTATGCAGTGTATTATTTATAGTTTACGTAAGCGTGACGTTCATTTTCGCATAAATATAGAACAAACATGTGAACAACTTATTGTTTTCGACTCTGCCTTACAACATTCAAATATTATTTTATTTAGATGTCGGATGTATTTAATGCTCTAATGATATAAAAACCTTTTATATTAATGAAAATGATATTTAAATAGGATGCTGCCACGACAGAAGAGTGATATTTGAAGACGATAAGAAATCAGTCCACAATGGCGACCCGTGGATCATCGGTAGAGCACCTGAATTGTAAGTCAGAGCACGACGATCGAGTTCCGAGCTACTCACCTTTTTTTTAATTTATTATTATCTAATAATATAGTTATTGTATTTATTTATTTACATTAATCAGGCCCAATCGGTAATTGCAAGTCATTTCTCCCGTACATTTTGCCAGACTTTAGAATTATTTTGAAAGTCTGGGATAAATAAGCCATACTTTCTCCCACACATTTACTAGACTTTATAATTATTTTTAAAAGTCCTGGGAGAATTCAACCAGACTTTCTCCCGCACATTTTGCCAGACTTTATAATAATTCTTAAAAGTCTGGGATAAAGCAACCAGACTTCCCCCTCGTCGAATCTGTGTCGCATTGCATTTTCAAACATAAAATTTATATTATTTCTAATTAATAGAAACAACAAATCCTCGACATGTTTTGAGCTATCGAACTCTCACAACCACCAGATACTTATCTATCACATATAAAAAAAGTCACCAATGTGTTTCTTGTATCTCGCGACAACAAACTGAAGAAAATGGCTAGGTTACAATTATAAAAACACAATCATACAAGTTGAAGTTGGTTTTCATATCGTTTTGTACCCTAACCTTTTCATCAGTTTGTTGTCGCGAGATACACAAAACACATTGTGATTTTTTATATGTGATAGATAAATATCTGGTGGTTTTGAGAGTTCGATAGCTCAAAACATGTCGAGGATTTATGTTTTTCTTAATTAAAAATAATACAAATTGTATGTTTGAAAGATGCAATGCGACGAAGATTCGACGAGGGGGAAGTCTGGGGAAAGTCTGGTTGCATTATCCCAGACTTTTAAAAATGATTATAAAGTCTAGTAAAATATGTGGGAGAAAGTATGGCTTATTTATCCCAGACTTTCAAAATAATTATAAAGTCTAGTAAAATGTGTGGAAGAAAGTATGGCTTATTTATCCCAGACTTTCAAAATAATTATAAAGTCTAGTAAAATGTGTGGAAGAAAGTATGGCTTATTTATCCCAGACTTTCAAAATAATTATAAAGTCTGGCAGAATGTGCGGTAGAAAGTCTGGTTGATTTAAAATATTAAGTCTGGCAAAAAGTATGGGATAGTCTCACCAGCTAGACTTTGCCAAGACTTTATAAACCAGATGCATTTTGATAAATATTATCAAAGTTATGTGGTCCTTGTAAATTTAATGACATATTTTATGATTTTTTATGAATTATTTATGATTGATATAGAAAAATATATTATCAAATTGATATTTTATTAACACGCTAAACTAACGAATGAGGTAATTCGATGTATTTGTGAAGAATTACGAGTTCAAATTCACCTTCAGTCCACCACTCTACCGGAAAAAATCATCGCAGGTCTCAACATTTCATAACATAGTTGACGACCCTCTGCAATTGGTTCATCAAAAAAGTAATTAATTCATGTAATTCATACTAATTTATTCCGCATGCAAGCTTTGTAATTTTCTTTTTGTAAATTGATTAAGTCATTATAGTACAATAAAATATAGAAGTAATGTTCAAAACCTAAATAAAAGTAGACATTTTTATCGTAAAACGTTTTCCAGATTATTTGGTATAAGCGTGACGTTCATTTTCGCATAAATATAGAACAAACATGTGAACAACTTATTGTTTTCGACTCTGCCTTACAACATTCAAATATTATTTTATTTAGATGTCGGATGTATTTAATGCTCTAATGATATAAAAACCTTTTATATTAATGAAAATGATATTTAAATAGGATGCTGCCACGACAGAAGAGTGATATTTGAAGACGATAAGAAATCAGTCCACAATGGCGACCCGTGGATCATCGGTAGAGCACCTGAATTGTAAGTCAGAGCACGACGATCGAGTTCCGAGCTACTCACCTTTTTTTTAATTTATTATTATCTAATATATAGTTATTGTATTTATTTATTTACATTAATCAGGCCCAATCGGTAATTGCAAGTCAACCCGTGTAAAAAAAAAGTATGGGGAACGTCTGGGAAAAGTCTGGCTTATAAAGTCTTGGCAAAGTCTAGCTGGTGAGACTATCCCATACTTTTTGCCAGACTTAATATATTTTAAATCAACCAGACTTTCTCCCGTACATTTTGCCAGACTTTATAATTATTTTGAAAGTCTGGGATAAATAAGCCATACTTTCTCCCACACATTTTACTAGACTTTATAATTATTTTTAAAAGTCTGGGAGAATTCAACCAGACTTTCTCCCGCACATTTTGCCAGACTTTATAATAATTCTTAAAGTCTGGGATAAAGCAACCAGACTTCCCCTCGTCGAATCTGTGTCGCATTGCATTTTTCAAACATAAAATTTATATTATTTCTAATTAATAGAAACAACAAATCCTCGACATGTTTTGAGCTATCGAACTCTCACAACCACCAGATACTTATCTATCACATATAAAAAAAGTCACCAATGTGTTTCTTGTATCTCGCGACAACAAACTGAAGAAATGGCTAGGTTACAATTATAAAAACACAATCATCAAGTTGAAGTTGGTTTTCATATCGTTTTGTACCCTAACCTTTTCATCAGTTTGTTGTCGCGAGATACACAAAACACATTGGTGATTTTTTATATGTGATAGATAAATATCTGGTGGTTTTGAGAGTTCGATAGCTCAAAACATGTCGAGGATTTATTGTTTTTCTTAATTAAAAATAATACAAATTGTATGTTTGAAAGATGCAATGCGACGAAGATTCGACGAGGGGGAAGTCTGGGGAAAGTCTGGTTGCATTATCCCAGACTTTTAAAAATGATTATAAAGTCTAGTAAAATATGTGGGAGAAAGTATGGCTTATTTATCCCAGACTTTCAAATAATTATAAAATCTGGCAAAATGTGTGGGAGAAGTCTGGTTGCATTATCCCAGACTTTTAAAAATAATTATAAAGTCTAGTAAAATGTGTGGAAGAAAGTATGGCTTATTTATCCCAGACTTTCAAAATAATTATAAAGTCTGGCAGAATGTGCGGTAGAAAGTCTGGTTGATTTAAAATATATTAAGTCTGGCAAAAAGTATGGGATAGTCTCACCAGCTAGACTTTGCCAAGACTTTATAAACCAGACTTTTCCCAGACGTTTCCCATACTTTTTTTTTTACACGGGAAACAATGCATTTTGATAAATATTATCAAAGTTTATGTGGTCCTTGTAAATTTAATGACATATTTTATGATTTTTATGAATTATTTATGATTGATATATAGAAAAATATATTATCAAATTGATGTTTTATTAACACGTTAAACCAACGAATGAGGTAATTCGATGTATTTGTGAAGAAATTACGAGTTCAAAATTCACCTCCAGTCCACCACTCTACCGGAAAAATCATCGCAGGTCTCAACATTTCATAACATAGTTGACGACCCTCTGCAATTGGTTCAACAAAAAAGTGATTAATTTATGTAATTCATACTAATTTATTCCGCATGCAAGCTTTGTAATTTTCTTTTTGTAAATTGATTAAGTCATTATAGTACAATAAAATATAGAAGTAATGTTCAAAACCTAAATAAAAGTAGACATTTTTATCGTAAACGTTTCCAGATTATTTGGTATACCGATTGAACCTTCTTTAAATTACGATTTTTCGCAGGTTCTACTAGCCATCTGATGATTCTATATACTAAACATTTTATTGCACCATGAAATAAATCGATATACATATAAAATTCAAATCATATATATTATTTAGAGTCTGCACTATTATTAAATAAAAAATTTTCTGTTTTTCATAAATTGCTCGGAAATTGTACTGTTTTAAATTATTGCATTTATTTTTATAAGATCTTAGTAGACGTGTAGATTATTGAATACGAACGTTTAACGTAATTATATGAAAGTACCTTGTCGATTCTTCCATCGTCTGTATCTGCGGAGCATCTATTCCTTTTTTCCTTTTTCTTCCTTCTTTTCTTAAATTGTGATGTTTAATGCAATGAACCAACACGAGTACTTTCATCGCATCGATACTTTTCTTCTAGTGATAGATAATGCTTTCTTGTATAAAAATGTCAAGAAAATTAAAGTTATTAACCTTAACCCTATGTTCTACAAAATTATATTAATAAGTCATTGTAGCAGCAGCCGTTTATTAGAATTTGTAAGAAAATTTAGATTCGAAAAAAATTACGTATATTTAATATATTAAAAGGAAAATTACTGTAGGAGTGAAACAATTGAACATATATTAGAAGAAAAATCACTTTAAAATGTGAGAAACCACACCATTAAGTAAGGAATAAGTCAATTCTATAGAACTAGAGGGTTACTCACTTTTTAGTCTCATGGAACTGTATCTCAATCAAATTGATGTAGTCAATATATACATGATGCTAATCGTCAATAAAAATAAACATTAAAATAATTTTAATAAAAATTTTACACAAATGATTCATATACTCTGTGTGAATTAATATATCTATTATTTTACTTCGCTCCTACCTACCTAAACTATATTAATTTTTTGTATTTTAAAAACAAAATTTAAGTTTTAGACTATTATCCAAATGTCTGATTTCTGACATACGCTCCTGGTAAAATGTCTTCTAATGTCCTAAAATAGATTTAAATAAAGTGAACTTTTCTATTTCACCATAATTCGTTAAATAATATAATTTTAATTTCAAATTATGTTTAATGTATAAAATGTAATTTCATTTGTAAATAAATAAAATAATAAATTAGTGATTTCAATGAAATGTTTAATTTAATATACTTGGAAAAATATTTATTTAAACTTATTAAATTTTTATTTTTATCATAGAATATTTATTGAAAACAAAGTTTAATGTTAATTGAATATTTTCAACGTATCTAGTTATATACTTCATTTAACTTACCAACTTTTTTTGATGTGTATCATCAGTGCTCTGTTTGAAATGAATTTCATTTATTAACTATAGAATAGCGATTTCGAATAGAAATGAGTGAAAATGTTTTCACTTATTTCTTTATGGTGAAATGTTTTTTTACTGTATTCGACATTTATTAGAATGAACTCTTGTATACCATGTTATTTCTGAAGTTACAAGTTATTTTTCATTCTCCGAAATTGACTTTCAAAGAGTGAATTAAAATAAAATGTACTACCTACTAAAAGAATATTATTAGCAAAACCTTTAAACCTCATATTACAAAATCAAATATGTTTTGAGGAATTATTTTGAAGGCGAAAATAATAAGTGACATTAATAACCAAGTGAGTAATTTGACGTAATTGTCGATTCAAACTTTATCTTATCATCGCTTCATTGCTATGCTTCATCGTGAAAAATACCTTTTTACGACTAACAATTAATAGGCTAATTTTCAAAATCTAAAAATAAAGAGTATAGAATATTATGCGCATTATAAAATAAAGAACATATATCTGTATATATACATCTGTATAGACAATTTTCAAAATTTTATTCTAATACATTTTTAACGCTTTTTTTTTATTTATCATCAATTTCTCTTAACAAATAATTTTTTGTATATATAATATATAAAATGATTGACATTTAATGTATTAATAGTATGAAAAGATGCAATAATTGAACTTTTTTATTATTTAATGTCATGACAGTTTTTTGGTAATTAATAAATACAATTTTGAGGCAGCAATAGAAAAATAATGCCGTTCATGTTTTCTTCGTTTGATCATTCGACCGCTTCTCCTACTTTCAAAGTTATGAATTGTTACAAACTTTTAATAAAATATACATACTACTGAATATGTGATTCCAACGCGTAATTTAATATGCATATTGTTTCTAAATTTAAAGTAAAACGTAAATATAGTTATAATATATAGTTATAACGACTGCAAAATATTACACTAGGCAACATTAATCATAAACAAAACATATCTTTGGCAAATTAAAGGAAAAAGAGCACAGAATAAAATTACAGTCGCATATGCTTATCCAAACGGTATTATATTTCAAAGAAATAAAATTGTATTTACAAAGATGTATACATCTATTAGTTTCGAATGAATCACATTTGTTACACAGTTGCGTAAAATAAGAGCGCAGTTATTTTTTTTTATAGAATCATATATTGGGCAATGTACATTGATTGTTAAGATATTTATTTACCCAAATGTAACAAGAGCATTTTGGACAGCCATAAATCATTCAACTGTTAGAACTTGGGTTATGACCGATCAACTATTGTTTATGACCATTAGTTATTCCACGATCGCTTCATCGAAGTAACGTCGGGTTATTTCTACCAACAGAAAGTCGCCTATTTTACGACCCAGTGTGTATAATACAATCAAAACACCAACGAAATCTCTTTAAAAGTTAGAAGGTACGACCCGCGAAATTTTCTGGCAATGTCATTCAATATTAAGTCGGAACGTTTCGCCCGAGTAAGAGACCAACGAAATTTGGTCGGACATAAATTAATACTCTAGTGCAGACCTTAGCAATTTTTTAGACAATGCTTTGGTGAAATTTTAACCTGGGTAATGATGGTAGTACTTGTTTTTCACTTTTCATTGTTAATTTAAGAATTAAAAGGATTATTTATCAATTTCCTGAGCGCCTGGTAGATTTTATTACCTTAAAAAAGAAAAAAAACACTTTTACTGTTTATTATTGTATTACGTAATCAAAAAGAAATACTGTAAAATATATAATATAAGATTAACATATCGTTTGTGTTGATTTGATGTTCCCTGTATTATTCGTTTTTGTTATATGTAATTAATAAAAACACTTTTTGCCAATAAAACGTTGCATATAACGTCAAAAAATTGGTTTTTACTTTCAAATTGATAGATTATCCTTTAAAATATTAAAAAAATTTTACCTGGATTATTATATTTGTATTTTCATAAAGCTTTGTATATGCAAAACCTAAACTAAATACACACTGCCAATGTAATAGATCAATTAAAAAAATTAAAAAAAAAGTCTTAAAATTAAAGACGCTGGGGGTATAGGCTGTATGCTTAAGAGAAAGGTCGAGGCAATGACTCCTACCGATTTACAATTAAATCACGACCGGCCTGAGAAGTGGAACTAAATAAACGGCAATCGACGTGTTCGTCTATAAAAGCGATGTCTGCCGGACGAGTTTGTGTCACATCGATTGAGTGTTTCAAGGCCTCGTGTCCTGAGGCCATTTAGTAGAATCTTTCTTGGTGGTAAATAACAAACACGAATAGTGCAAAGAACGGCGAATGAAGTTCCTGGTGAGTCCTGACGATAGTCTCCTTTTTGACAATAAATGCATATATATCAGTGCAGTGAAGTGACTGAACACACATATATCGTATGAATTATTCAATAACACGTGATACGCTAAACTACATATAATTAACTTAAATTTTACTGGTAAATGTATGTATTTATATACTTTCGTCAAAATAAATATTAAAAAGAAAGTTTATAACGATACTTCAAGTTTTGACTTATTTTTATTATTACCCAACTATATAGCTATTGTACTATTTGTCGCTAAACTAACGATTAGAATACTTTAATTTTTTTCTTACCAACGCGACTCTTTATTCATAATAATTTACAAATTATAATTATTTATAAATATGTAATATAATATATAAAACATTGAAGATAATTGATATTTACGCAATATATACACGTCTTTTACATTGTTTAAAAATAATAATTTAAGTAACATTACATTCAAGTATTATTTATAAATAACAGTAATTGTTTGTAAGCAAAATTTAAATGAAATACTAAGGCAATGTATCGGATGAAAGTAAAATTACGAATAATTTATGTGTGAAATGAACACTGAAAGTAAGAGGGGAGATTGTATCCCTACGTTAACGGAACGAATGACTTGGAAAAAATAAATCATGCATTTGGAGGATTGTATGTAGACGACATTTGTTGTACAATACAATATAATATTTCAGCTAAGAAAAAAACCATTTCTATTATATTTTAGAATTAAATACATACATTAACTATATTTTGTTGTACCGATATCCATTGCAAAATTAGAAACAAATATTTATTCGTGATGTAACTTAAAATTTAACTGTAATCTAAAGACGTATGTGACACAAGTAAATCTCTTTAAATGTTAATTCATTTTTGACTTATTTAATTGTTAAAATTCATTAATGATAATATAAAGCATGAAACAAATTAATTGAAAAGTGTATTATTATATAAGCGTAAATAAATAAAATAATGTTGTTGTTGTAGGTGATTTTGTACGCAGCCGCTGTGGTCGTCGGTGCCTCGCGGCCTTCGCGCTCCTATGACAACGAGTACCGTGACTATCCACCGTATTTCGACTCGGGGCCCCATGCAGCCTCGAGACCTTCCTTCCTAACTTCTTATTCGAAATACAAGTCGTTTCGGGGTAATCCCAAGTCATTCAAGAACGATGCCCCCGTCTTTGGCGATGGATCACCTTCGAGATATCACGAAGAGCGCATCCCATTCGACTCTTTCCCTCCCGCCAATTCATATTTCATGTCCCACCGACCAGAGTCCCATTATCACCACCGACCATCAAACTTTCAAGAAACCGAGTTGCAAGAATACAGAGGTACTTTTTATTTACTATATATTACAGTATATTTATATTTTTGAGAGCTCATTATCTATACCCACTTGTGAATGGAACAATAGGAAAACCTACCTTACTCGTTTTATTGTATATAAGGAGAGCAAAATTTAAATAAGAATAATTTATCCAAATGTGTGTATATGTGTAAGAGTTAGTTTGAATTATTTATTAACAGTAAAAAAAAGTTTATATTTGCGTAGTGATTGATGCGTTTGAGTTACAGTATCTCAATCTCATTTTCCAATATTATTGATCAAATATATAAATTATACAATAAGAGAAAGAAATATTTAAAACAAACGACTTTTCTTAACTGTTAAGATATGATGACTTAAATACGAGCAACTGAATATTTACAATTAGGTATTATTTGAATATCAATTCTTAGCAGTTAAAATTTCATTGATTTCTATTTTGCTAAAATCTTAATAGTTAAAAATAAGTGTTTATATCGAAAAAATATTACTTTATTATATGTCAATATCAGTTTTTAATAACAAATGCATGACTTTATTATCACAAATATTTCTTTCTCTCAGGGTAGGATAAACCAAACTAAATTAGATATATAGTCATAAAAATTAATAATATAATTTACATATCGAGATCATACAAACAATTATTTAACTAGGTTTTACTTTAGTTTGTCACTTTATTTAACTAAAAACAAAAATTATTTTTTGTTTTTGCATCATACATGAGATTAAAAACATAGTGACTTTACCATTTTTGTAGATATCTATATCCGACATCATTTTTAAAATATTAACTTAACATTAATAAATAAAGTAATGAATAATAATAGTTTAACAACACATAATAAATTAAAACAAGAAATTAAGTAAAAGTGGTCAAAATTTGAAAGCGCAAATAAACATAAGTATTTATACAGGCAGCAAATTATTAAGTGTACTATTATAGTGAATTTAATTTTGAAACATCATTGAATAGTAAAATATTTCATATAACGAGTAGCTTAAATAACTTATCTTAAACTAAATTATTTTTATTCCCTATTATTATTTACTATGAATAATATTGAATGATAGATGTTATCGATGGAAATTAGTGAAAAAAGAATAATTTAGATTATTTTCTATTTTTCTAACGTTTTGGTGGTCGATGCAACGCTCATCAGATTACACAGAAAATTGATTAACAATTACATATCAAACTTTTTTATATTCTATGTTTTTTAGATTCTCAGATGTAATCGTTAATAAGTTTTCTGTGCATTCTGATGAGGGTCGCATCGACAATCAAAACGTTAGAAAAATAGAAAATGATCTAAATTATTCTTTTTTCACCCATTTTCATCTTTGATTCGGGAAGATTGATAACACCCATCATTCGATATTAAAAAACGATTGAGTGATAAAATCATCAAAACAACATGAATTTACTATAAATATTTTCACTCCGTTTGGTAACGCATTTATCATTTATCAATAATGTTTCCAAAACGTTACCATCATATACTAAAATTAACATAAACGGTAATTTAAATAGGAATATAATAACAAGATACAGTAATACCGATTGTATCTATTCAACTATGAATGTACGCTCTATTAGCTACAACTAAGTCGTTTCCACATGACACGGTAATGTGCATTCATACATTTAAATTCGATTACTATATAAAACGCGTTTGTTATCGTAATTAATACACAGGATATGCTTACTTTTTTTCTTGTTTCACCATTTAATTATTTTTACAAACGAAAAAAAAACTATTATTACTCTGTTTACGCCTGTTTACTCGGCGTACACCATAGATTTTAATTAGTTTCGTAACTTTTGTGTTGAACATGACCTGGAATTGGTATAATTTATGAAAATTTATGCAATTAAGTAATTGTGTTGATGAATACGATATTCTTCGACTACAGATTTTAAAATATAGGTACACACTATAAAACTAAAAGTTTACAAATTGACAGCGGAACGGATAAATTGACAACTTTACACTTTTGAAAAAAGTAATATGCAACGTAAAATTGTCGATTAAAAAGTATAATTTAATCAAAGTATATTTTGCACTTTACAAAAGTATAAAATTGTCGATTTACACATTTCACCGTCCATTGTTTACACCTTAGGATTTATGGTGTATATATACCTATATATATATATATATATATATATATACGCAAAGTTATAAGATTCAAATACAATTTTTATATTAAAAATAGGAACTATTTCTGCTTGCGAACTAAGCAGAGAGATCTCGCGTACTTAATTTATCTTTACGTGGGAATTCAACAATCTGCTTGGATGTACCCAGTTGTTTTTGGTGCCGTGCCTAATACATTCTTACAATATATTTGTCACTGCATAGAATTGCATTTACGAGGTGCATATAATTCTCTGGAAGTACCTGCGACTGCATCAGTTTCAGTGGAATTCGCATGTTACTGATAAATACTGTACGATGCATATCCTACAAAACTATTCACAAATCTAAGAACTAAATCTGTTTATTCGTCAATTTGGTACATTTCAAATTTTTTTCGTATGGATAACCTGACAATCGTAACTGAATTAGTATTGTTGATTACTTAAACTATCGGATATTAAAGACATTTGTCAGACTGTTGTGGTCTTTATATGTGGACCTTTTGATAAACCTCGTCGCATCGGCATCTACAAGTGTATCGCAGAAATAATTTAAAAAAATTAAGGATATTTATCTTGAAAAACTACTACTAATTGACATATAGTAAAATTATTTTTCAAACATTTTTTAAATCATTTTTACTCTATATAATTTTATATTTAATTACATTTATGGAAATATATTACTATTCTCTACGCTTGTTGGGTATTGTTAGTATAAATTTATTACTATCATTATTATTATTATCCAAATAACTTGAGGTTCTCTTCCACGTAGTACATTAAATTTTGCCTGTATAAAGGCAAATGCACTATTATAAAGTCTTATATATTTGTTAAAATGTACAGTAAATATGTGCAAATAATTCTTAAGCTTAATATTTAATCGATATATTCTCGAGACAAGAATTTTTTTTCCCAAATAATAGTAAAACGGGCAAGTAGGAAGGTATAAGCAGACACAAAGATAATACCATTTAGAAGAATTATAATAACCCCTCTGCCGAGTTTAAAAAGAATATCATTCTTTAGGGTTCCCAAGTAAAATCCACTTTAATGCACCTTTCCGCTTTTTTTTTTATTTTTGCTACCAAAGAAAATTTAAATTCTAAAAGGAGAAACTTTGAACTTATGAATTTATATGGATTTGGTTTCTTATGTAGACTCGACAAAGGCACGTATATGCTATACAAACCGCAATTGATGAAAAAACGTATATCTTAAGGGGATCTGTATTTGATTTATCTAATTTACTTTTTAATTTTCGTAGTATATCATAATTATTCAAGCAATCGCATAATCTTGATACATCAAAGAATGTGTTTCTACTTGAATATTATGTACAAATTGAGAAATATATTTGAAAAATTAATAAATGTCGGTAAATGAGTAGATGTTACGAATGTGTGATATCTCCTTAATAAAAACGAGTATGCACTTCATGAATTGCTTGTATATGTATTCCTTATATTCTATCGAATAGTGTTTCCAAAATAATATGCGCAACACGTGCAATTAAGTGATTTTCAACTCGTATAATTACCTCGCCGCGGTCTGTCGGATAAATGTCACCGGCTTCTCATGTACTAATTGCGCAGTATACTAATGCATATACGTCTATATATATGTGTGTATATATATTTTTAGTTGGATATTGTTAACGGTACAAATAATTGAATAATGCAGTGTTATACAATTTTTAATTCGACGTTTTACACTATTTTTTTGTATTTGATTTGATAAATCCATTTGTAGAAATTGTACTCTTTAAACGGAAGATTATGTTTTTCAAGTTGTATAGCTCAGGCGAGAGGGAAAGTTGATCTAAACGTGTAAGGCAAGGTTCAGATTAACCTGTTGGGGGAGATAAAACTGAAAGTGCCAGTTGTTCTAAGAACGTTAAAAATAATGCTATCGGTTAATAAAAGGTAACTAACAAGGAAAAATAATAACTTGTACGGAGTTAATTGTTTATTTTACAAATATAACAAACGCATTTAATTACTTAGAAAGTTATACTTTTTTGGTACATCTGATAATCAATATTACCATTATAAATATATATGTAAGATTCAAAGTTAGTTTTAGACTTTTCAGTTGATGAAGTCAATTATTGTCATAGATAGTTTCTAGGCCGTATCGACAACCTAAGATACATTCAATGTTATTCAATGAAAGTAATAAATAAGTTCGGTAAATTTAAGATTCATCAGTGTAGTACTTTTACGGACAACTTTTGCATTTCTTTAAATATTTACTTAATGAATTCAATAAACATGCTTGTAATTTATTTATTCACTGAATATAATAAAAAACAATTTTTAGGCAATGGTGAGCTAATTTTGACTAATTCCGCTAATTCTTAACTATCGAATTAGCTGAATCTCGGCTTGAAAAGTTATGCTTTTCAGCTAATAATTAGCTAATTATCGTGTAAAAATAATATTCAGTTATTTTATATTTCGAATGTGAAAGTTTAACAGTAATAATTTACAATTATGTCAATACGCCAATTTTGACATATTTTTATTACAGTTATATTCGTATTTTTAACTCAATTTAATTGAAATTTAGTTAAAGATAACCTAATTTTTATATATTCGAATTAGTTTTTAATATCTTAAGTAAACAAATTAGTTAAATATCTAGCAGGGAATCTCACTTTTGAATCCGACTAGATACTCAAAGATAAATGACCTATACTTAAATGTATAATTTTTCTTTAAGAATCTACTGAAATGTTTAATTTCTCCAAATCTCTCCAAGTATTGATCTATTGTATCAGAATTAATTTTCATTCTTAATACCGCGTTTGCTTGTTCAGATAAAATAAATTCTATCGAGTACTTAATCGCATTTGTTCGACTTCTTTTAACAAGTAAGTGTAAAAATTAAGGGGGTATCATACTCAAGCTTTACCTTCCGACAACATTATCAACATAAAATATCACATAAAATCGACATGATTAAAAGAAAACATTTACTAATGTTGGTTTATAGAAGATCGTTATTCTTCTTTTATTGAAAACCAAGTTGTGTACTAAATTTTAGATGTACATATGCGCTATATTTTAAGAAATCCTTTACAAAATTTTTTAATATTTTTCAAGTTGTTGAATAAAGTCTAATTTTGCAAGACAATAATATTACTGAGTTGTTAAGGAAGTTTTCGAAAATTAATAAATATTTCGACCTGAAATTTTGCATCTAATTAGGTTATTTGTAAAACGAATGGCAACAAATGTGATACTCAACGACGATAAGGTAGGGAGAATAATAGTTGAGTATATGACACTCCGTTAAACCTAACTACTTTTTTCGAGTAGAAAATAGAAACATAAACCATTTTTAAATCAAATAATTCAGACCAGACTTATAATATGACTAAAGGTTACATTAATAATTTTGTTTTGTACAATAAAACAGCTGTTTTATGATAATTATCGTTCGTATACATAAATACACATACTTACACACCTAATGTTGGATTGTAACTTGTCTCTTCGGTCCCGCAGATCTGCTTTTCGGGGATAGATGGTCATGAGCTGGTATCCAGGCAAAATGATGTTCTCTTTTGCTTAAGAGAAGATCCATTTTTTTAAATTATCGTATGTTTCGCGTATCACATATTTGACGATGATGATTAAAGTACTTATTTATAACTACACGCTAAGTTATAGACCTAAGCGCCATATGATTCATATTTCAATTAGAAATGCCAACTTCTAATACATCTTGATACACATCAACTCGTCTCATCGTATTATCGATCCCCTTTTTAAAAATCACACCTTTAACTCCAAATTGTTAATTCGTCAATTATACAAAACAGCAATTCATTCTAGATCGTTATAGATTTTATAGTGCAATAATATAAATTTTTTTAAGTTTACTAAATATAAAATACTAAAAGCAAAAAAATGTTAAACTTTATGTCAATGTAAAGGAGGCTAATGCAATAATGAAATTTTCCAAAAATTTTCTTGTGATTAAATAAATTAGCCTAATGAGGTCGGCGTACCAAGCCAACGAAACGTCGCAGAATTTTTTGGAAAATTTCATCATTTTTCCTTCTATTGGCCTCCTTTAGATCGACATAAAAGTTAACATTCAATAAAAACATGGAAAGCGCCAATAATCAAAGTACAAAAACGAAAAAAGTTTTATTTTACAATTTTATTACAAATTTATACTGTAGGATTAATGGATCATTCCACTGTATTTTTATTTAGTTATTTAATCATCAATGTAATTAAATCATAATTTAATTAAAATTTGAGGTAAATTTGTAAAATATAAACAATTATAAAATTTAGTAATTATTTCAACTGATTATATTATATTAAAAAGGTGGTATGTACATATATATTTAAGAGAGTTATTTTAAACTTGAGAGCGTGGATTTAATTGAATTTTATAGGACCGCCACCACCACTGCCAAACAATGTTTTTCAAGCCCATAGCGCATCTACAACAGATGAACGGCTAAATAATCTACTAGAGTTGCAGACAACAACGGAAACTCAGGATCAAAACGAGCAATATGTGACACCAATACACAGACAGCCTTTGTCATTTGGAGGACACGCAAATCATCTTAATTATGGTAAAGATATTATATTGCAAAATATTCCATAGATTAAGTTTAGTTTATTCAAATTATAATATTGAATAGTTTAATTTCTTAAGTATCCCATTGTATAAACTCGTAGTTTACATTTAAATTTGAGTAATTTATAGACTATAGGTCCGTTTAGATTTAACGTAAATATCATATCCCAACTAATTTCAGCTACGTTTATAATTTAAAACTTTTAAACTTTTTTGAAAGATAAAATTGTCTGCACTATTCTTTTTATTTTAAATTATTTAAATATTTAAATAGGATAGGATAATTATTATTTTCTTTAAATTTTAACTAACCGCTGATGTTCGCGCTAGTATATCTCCACACCATTTTTCGTTTTTTCCTTATTATAAGGTATTACCGCGTTTCGCACTCGCATTTTTATTAGTTGTTCTTGGTACAAATTAAAAATCATTTTTTTATAAAGCTCGCATAATAGTAATTTGAGAAAATTATTGTAGCTAAATAAATGTGCTGAATTATAAAAAAAACCTACGCATTGATTATTGTTTCAGTATTATCTATCACTATACTAAATTTGAAACAAATATATTAATATATTCAAAAATGGCATTGCAAGAAAGGTTGACTTATAATTTTTTGTCTCAGATTTAACAGTCAACTTTCTCTCCAATGCCATTTTTAATCCTTTAATAATTTTGTATGAAATTTAGCACAGTGATAAATAATGCTCAATCTCAAGGCAACAATAACTTAATTTGTTCATAATTTACTGTATTGGTTTATTTAATTAAAACAGTTTTTTCAAATCCATTCGCTTGGTAAAATTGACTTTTACGTTTCGTTAAGGTGAGGCTAAACCAAAAGTTTCTTAAATTAACCGCATACACTGCGGGCAAGTAGATATCGGATTCGCTTTTTGACACAAAAAATGTGAAAAAACTAAATAATCGGTGTCCAATTAACAATTTGACATTCAAATTGTTAATTGGCCACCATAATCATTGTTACCATAAACAATTAAATCATCCCGTCAGGAAAAATATTTTGTATTTCCTACGCTACATTTGAAATACGATCCGTTGTTACCCGTGAATGACACTTTAACGATCGATTTTTAAATATTTGGGCACTTTGTTTAAAAATTGCGATTCATTGGTTCATCAAATGTCTTCAAATATGTCAGTCCAAGTAACAGATCACGCGTCATGCATCATGTATGTTTACAGATGAAGTGATAGATAGCGTAACTGAGACGCATGATGTCTGTTATGTTACTGTTAAAATAATGCTAACCGATTCCATTATACATCAATATTAGGTTATTTTGTAAACTAATTTTTTAGACACTGTTTTTATTTAAGCAGGTTTAATCTTTATTTAGATTGCTACGCTAATTTTTAGACACATAAATTGATCGATAAAATATTATTAACACGTCACAAGTGACAACGCTCCGTATTTCATATCTAGCGCTGGAAATACGAAATATTTTTCTTGCCAGACATGATTAAAATTGTTAATTGTAACAATGGCTATGACGGTTAATGAACGATTTGAATGTAGAATAGCGCAAATATAGCGATAATTCAGTTTTTCCACATTTTCTGTATCGGACAGGCGAATCTCTCACCTGACTTTAGTGCCCCCAGTCTATGCGACCAATTTAGGAAACTTTTAGTAAAATTATATGTGGAACAAATTACATAGCTACACATATATATATATATATATATATATATATATATATATATATATATATATATATATACATGTTTTAATGGTTATGTATGTTACAATTATCAAAATATAGGATTCTTTAATTTAAAGTATAAGGCGTTTTATGCAAATTAAAATAAATTAAGTTCTAATAAATGTTTGACAACTGGTTTAACGAACTCTGGTTGGTTTCAATAGCTCAATTTATTTAAAGTTATGTAACAAATATGCAATAAATTTTAATGGAATGTTCTGCTGGAATTTTTATCGTAATTTTTCGCATTCTTTAACCAAATATAACTTTGAAACCATTTGCATAAATATTGTATGCATATAAACGCCGAAATACAGTTTCTTCTGTAAATTCATTAAAATAAAAAATTTAAATACAAAGTTTAATTCATAGAAATATAGACTATGTTAGCGAACATAAATTAATTATTGTGTTTTCTGAACACTTAGAAATTTTGTTTAAAACATCGATAGAATAGAACCATCAGAATCTTTGCAGGTTCAGCGAAACATCCAAAATCAGTGTTCGGACTCATTTACCATAAGCTTTTGTTTTTAAATTTTTACACAATTGGATTAAAATCATAAAAAATAACTCAAGTTTGTTAAAAAATTGTTCAAAAATTTTGTTAATATATGAAAAATTATATAAAAATAAAAATGTTCTTTATTTAATGTATAAATACTTTATCACAGTGAATTTAAAGAATATTTCCTTAAAAATTTCTGATCAAACTAATGAAAAGTAAAAAAGACCTTATGGCAAGTGGGTATAAACACTGATTTTAAGTCCTTCGCTAAACCAAGGATTCTGATGGTTTTATTCTATGGTTTTTTTAAACCAAAATTTATAAATGTTCACAAAACACAATATCTTAATTTGTGTACATTAACATATTCTGTATACAATAAATTAAACTTTTAATTGAAATACTTAATTTTAATGAATTTTACATGTGAATCGGCGTCTGGCTCTCTTAATTAAACGTAACTTTAAAACCATTTGAATTATTTAAACAAATTTGCGTTCAAATCAAAGCTCGTGATTGAAGTTGTCCGATAATTTTGATTAGGCTATATAAGTTGCTAAGAACTAGACTTAGACTTTTCGAAAAGGTGATATATTTCGTTTTCAGGGCACATTAAATGAAAAGTTGGAGATATACATAAATTTTTTGAACAAAAAGAAAGCTATATTTAAGAAATTTGAATCTCGGGATTCAATTTTTCGTTATGAAAGTATTTTCAATTTCCAATACCACGTTTCGTATAGATATTTCCGAATATTTTTTCACTTATAACTTACAAGGGGAGTACTTGACGTCCGAAAAACGAATCTTGTTCTAAGTTTCGTATGTCTTTTATAATATAAAAATATGAAGAAAGTCAAGTTATTCCTTGCCAATGGCCACTTTTACGAAAGTTATTCGACATCTAATAATAATATCTGTAAAAATTACTTTCAATTTGATCGCTTACAACTCGGAAACAAATAGAGATAGGCACTCAAACCAAAAACCAGAAGAAAGTTGGGTTCAAGTAAATATGGTTTAAAAAATAGAAATTTAAGTTGCTTAATTTGGAACAAAGTTATGGTGAAAATAAGAAATTATAGAAATTTTAAACAAAATTTAATATGAAAAATTTATTGTTTCTTTTGGCCTAATAATCTTTTATTTCTTATTTTCTTCAAATTAAGCAACTTAAGCTTCTTTTTTTTAAACCATATTTACTTGAACTCAACTTTCTTCTGGTTTTTGGTTTGAGTGCCTATCTCTATTTGTTTCCGAGTTGTAAGCGATCAAATTGAAAGTAATTTTTACAGATATTATTATTAGATGTCGAATATCTTTCGTAAAAGTGGCCATTGGCAAGGAATAACTTGGCTTTCTTCATTTTCTTATATTATAAAAGACATACCAAAGTTAGAACAAGATCCGTTTCCCGGAGGTCAAGTCCTCCCCTTATTAGTGGTCAAAATCTAAAAAAATAATGGATAAAATAGAGGATAAAATAATTTTACACCTGCATTACTTTTTCTAAAGAAAATGCACATTTTGATGCAATCATATATTTTGTCATCTTTTTTATTAACTTAATATTAATATAGTTTTCGATTCTACAAATTACGACTTAAAAAATAATTCATCATTATATTCTAAAAATTAAATACATTTTTAGCTAATACTTATTAAAGGATGACTTAAAATATATAATTTGATGGGTCGGAGTGTTTCTGAAATTAGCGTGGATCAATATAACAGAGAATGTCTATTTTAAACGTAATAAAATGAATGTATTAATAATAGAATTAATCGTTATACAATGAAGCTACAGCTCAACTATTATACTAACTATTAAACATAATCTTATATACTTCACCTTGAATTTGAAAGGTAGAAACAATTTTTACATTCGCACTCTTATACAGTTATTTGGTGGAATAAACACATCTTAAGCAGTTACATAATTTCCAATAATAATAAACTTGAAGCTTTCTATAGATTCGGTTTGATTTTTAGTATTTAAACACTTCCTAACTTGAATGTAATTATATTTTTAGCGTAATTATATTTAATAATGCGCGCATCGATCATAACTAGATTAAAACTTAATTTGAAATTAATAATTACTAACTGCGAAACAGCTAAAAACAGGCTAAAATTTGGATTTTACTCCAACAAATCATTAAAAATGTGAGAAAAACCGTTTAATTGGGAAGAAAAAATATGCCCATTTTCGACGATTTTTCGCCCATTCTATTTAGAAAATTTACTAATTAAATGTGTGGCGGCATAGCTACATACACTCTTACCTGAATAAACACATATACACACGTACACACACACTCTCTCTCTCGCTCACTCTTTGCCTTTCTTTATCCAAAATACGATTTTCCCTTTTAACTGCTCTTTACTTTCCCTCGATCCTTTATTACCTTGTTTTCGTCCTCGAAACCTTTTGTTTCTACCTTTTCACGCCGAACGTGATAAAACGAGGACGAGCGTTTACGGTCGGGCCTGACGCGGTCTTTCCCGTTGCACCGGGCAGGGACTTCCCCGCCCATGTGCGCCACACGTGCGAAGACTTAGGATTCGCGCGTCCTTTCTTTATTACTCCTTTTTCCACCACCTCTTTCCTTCCTAATTTTCCTGGAGTATAATGGCGAGAGACAAAACAGATAGACTCAAGCACTCACCGCGACAACACCTTGGTCCGACTCTCGTCGAGCGCTGCGCTCCGAGACACCAAGCCGCATAGTTTTATTCTCCATATTATAAGCATTTTTGTATTCACGTAGTTTTGCAACTTAGTAATTTAATAAATATACTCAAGACTTATTATATAAACTGTTACTATTATTTATGCACCCGAGTCCACAAATGGTATACGAAACTTCTACTAGGGAATTCAAGTATATGTAATAAGGCAAATCACTATTGCTATTTAGAAACCATACTTTACGATAATGTACAAAAACTGGAACAGTAAAAAAATAGGTTTCACAATTTCTTATGCTGATGTCTATCGTGGCTTTTTTTGCTAAGGAGATGCATAAAATGGTATGTGTTTGATCGTACATAAGAAAGTAGGGTAGCGAATTCTCGTATTAGTATAAAGTTAAATATTCTTGCACTGATTTGGGAAATGATATTGTTTTAGTAAATAAAACTCATCAGTAACTATTGAGATAAATTAAGGGACCAAGTAGACTGGATAAAATAAACATACAGTATAAATTTAAATGTTAAATTAACTTTATTCTTAAACACTAAACACCGGCATTAAAAAACCTTAGTTAAAGTGGAGAAAAAACCTTGGTATATATCTTATGTTTATCTATTACAGTAAAATTAATCATTTATATTAACCGTAATTAGCAAAAAACTGTAAATAAACAAAACAAGTTGAAAAAATACGAGTCAATCAATAACATAATTCTTATCAATAAAATAACGTCTTTGCTTAGTCTATTTAATGATTATCAATTACTATACTACATGCACGCGAGATCTCGTTGATACTTAACATAGTCGTCTTCGTACGTCAGTAGAAACTGCTGTACGGCCCTTAAAGTGGTCCTGGTCTGCCCAGAGCTCAGAGCTCGGCGCGATCACGGCCGATTTTACGAGAGAAGGTGGTTCTAGGCTCCATAACCCTACTCAATCTTGTCTCGATCACACTTGCTATCTTCATATAAACTGGCTTCCAATGAGCTCCCCAGTATCGTCTTTTGAACCAATTCTCAGTGGCAAGTGAAATCAAAGTGTGATCACCCTGTTTTAGCTCATCAGCCACGTTCACGTAAGGCGAACCGTCAAAATGTTACAAAGTCACCAAATCACAAAATCGTATAATCTCAACGCGACTGTATAGCAATTAACGAGGATTTTGACAATAAGGCTGAAACACGAGAGTCGTTCGTATGCTAACTTGAGAATACATCAATTACTCACCCGCCTTCGTTGGACGCTTAGTATTAATTGTAGTTAGAGAGAGGGAGGATACACATTGGTTGTTACGGCCTTCCCATGTTTGATGGTTAAAATTTTATTACGAGTGATTCGCGCATGTAAACAAGATGTTCGAAAAATGGTCCATTCTCCGTCGTTTCAAAAAAGACCAGCCAAAAATGGTGCATCAAAATTTATAAAAAACGTACGTGTGAAGGAATTTGGCGAAGCGGGGATTTGAAATCCAATGGAAAATACTTTATCGGCCACTTTAGTCAACATGCGTATTAACAGTTAGCCAAAAGTGTAATCAAATTTGAAAAAGTCACCAAAGAAAATTGAAGTACTTGGTGGAAAGGTACGTGGAAAGGTTAATAGATTTTATATTAAATTCAATGTATCGGATACACTTTTGACTGATTAGGTATAGGATTTTGTACTGAGTACTAAAAAGTTGCATAATCTTTTCAAAATTATTTTGTCTCCATTCGACTATGACAGAGTATATGATATTTTATTCTCAGTCGAAAGAGAACCTTATAGTTTTTTATTTAAAATATCCAGTACATTCAAATAATAGAAAAAAAATTGAAAGTTAAGCAGCACTGAGTGCGGTTGGCACTTGGATGGGTGACACCATTCTTGTGCGGCTTTCGGAATCGGTTAGGTGTTTTTCCACACTTCACAACGTGAGCGGAAGGTGTGGAACATTCGGTTTCGGTGTTTGGGCCTACGAAAGTTGACCTGAACATCTAAACAGAATGTTTCAATACACCGGCCGTCTCGGGGAAGGTTTTCCTACAAGGTTTTCTCTTCCTCACTGGCATAACCCCGGGCGAATGCGAGACGGTGGGAACCGGGATGGGAAAAATTGGAATGTTTTCACCCCCACACATAGGTGGTAGAGGTGTCCCTGTAAAAACCCATTTAATGGGTATACGGGGTGACGAGCAAAGAGAATAATAGAAAAAAAATCTATAAACAAATAAATAGCTAAGAAAAAGTATGTAATTAGTATCATGTACATATTATTATTAGTAAATAGTAAAACCCGTACTTATGATATTCACCACGAGCAATCATATATGTACGTGTATATTGCATTTGGCTATATCGCGCGTAAATGCAATTCCCGGTAAACATAACCTAGTTAACCCACGAATCACGTTGCAGTTAAACCATCTCCGGGAAACGAATCTTTACCAAACTCTAGAACATGTGTATTACTATAAAAATATATAGAAACCCAGAGTTCTAGACTCTACCGCTCTTTATTAAGATACATACAATCAAATAACAAAAATTCTCGCCAAAAAAACCCTTGACATTGATTACTTATAATTCAAAAAAAAGAAAGATAGGCTTCCAAACTTAAATTGAGAAGAATGCTGAGATCAAGTAGATCAGATTAGAAAGAAACCTTAATTATCTTGATTTCATCGAACGTTATGGAAAAAATAAAAAAGAAGACAATTTGGCCTAAAGAATCAGCAAATCTTTTAATTCAAAAGTCTTTTCATAACTTTTGATCAAAAGAAGATTAATTAAGCTTCTTTTTGTTATTCCAATCTACTTGATTTCAGCTTTCTTCTGGATTTAAGTTTGGAAGCCTATATTTATTTGTTTCCGAGTTGCTTGTATCTATCATAAAAAAGAGCGTTAGATTTTTATAATAGTTTTTATAATAGTGAACATATTCTAGAGTTTGGTAAATATTCGTTTCCCGGAGATGTGACACTCTCCTGATCAGCACAAAGTTCAGCACGTAAAAAAGCTTTTTACTGAGTATAAGTATGCTTCTTAATCATAAATAAACTTTTCCCGTCATCTTGAATTTAATAAAATGTCGCAGTACATCTAGTGATTATTAAAATTTTTTTCTCCGTCTGATGCTTTTTATTTAGAATATGTATAATTAACAATTTTGTAATAAAATATTATTAAAACACATGCTGTCTCTATATAGTTATAATAGATTAACTTTAAATTAAAGAAAAAGCTAATTTTGTTTAATAAAACTAAAAATATAATAATGGTGAATTAACAATTTTGTGTCTCTGTTAATAAATTAGTGCCAGAAGAGGTCTGAAAATATAATCAGACGAAACGTCGCAATTTTTAATTAAAAAAAAAGGGGTTAAATTTATTCAACATCCTGTGTATTGCCCTACAAGATCGCTTAAAAAACCAAAATAAAATAATGGAGGGTAACTATCTACAACTAAAATTATTAACATTTTTAGGTTCTCAGATTTTTGGATCTATTAATGCTTACCGGGTTTTTAAAGTTTACTATTATTCTATAACGCGGAATTTGTAGTGTACATTTCCATATATTCGAATTATAATGATACATTGATTGATGATAGGCAGATAAAAATAATTTATTATAAAATACCCGTATTATATAACTAATATGATAATATTAATACGATTATGCATTATACATGTTTATTGGATTATCACGTCACAAACAGTCGAGTTATTTAATTAATGCACACTATTTGGTAAACTAATTAATACACGGAGAAAAATCTATATAAACTAATAATTAAAGTAATTTCTTACACAAATTATTATATACTGTAGGTAAAGTGGAACGCCCTTGATCTACTACAAATTTTCAAATAATTATTTAGTCCACTCCTCGGAAGTACAGCAATTTAAACATTTTTGTATGCCAATTCAACATTGCTATTAGCAAAACTTTTTAATATATTTAACAATAACAGAAAAATCTTAAGGAGTATTTTGAAAATTCAATGAAAATTACAAATTTAATTATACTATATAGTATTTATTCGCAATACTTTTTGAAATGCATTGCTTAAACTTGTAATATTTAAGACGATGTTGTAACTATAGCCTCCGTCGACAGCCGTTCGATCTGAGTGGCGTAGCGGTCAGGCGGTGAATTTCGTTGAAATGTATTTTCCCTCCTAGCTATAACTAAAATTAAGGTGACTACGCTACTACGCTTGGTATAAAATGTGTTCTTTTTTTTAAGAAATGAGAAATACGTCTCGTATATCGTTCGGCGTTGAGAACAGAAAGTCTAATGTGTACATATTTCTCACATTTCTAAAAAATAAATTCTCATTTACAACTGAGAGTGATAACACAATTACTTAAGTTTTTAATTATAACTATACTGAAAAATTCTTGGGATGTCTGCCGTACATACAAAGTACGACTTTCGTACGTTTTGAAGGGCAGCATTATTAATTTTGGGAGCTTTTCTGATCGAAAAACGGGTACAACCACTAACTTACAAAATTTATTTGATCTATATACTTTCAAAATAAATAATAAATATACTTCCACATAAATGTAGAATGAATCGCAGTCTGCATATTAAAAAAAAATAAATTTATTTTACATTACACATCTATTAAATATCAACTGCAAAAATGAGGCAAGTATTATACCGTGCGGTTTCCTACGACACATGCGTTAAAATTTCTATATGAATAACCCATAAAGGAATTATTGTGAAGGAAACCAATAAAATCGAAATTTTTACTATAGAATATTTTCTCATAATAGTTAATTTGTAATTTGTTAGTATAAATTATTAAAATTTTTTACAGAAATAATATTTATAAAAGTGTATTAAAGGGCAAATTTTTATATAAATAATTAGTTATATTAACATTTATAATTGTGTAAAATTTTAAGGTGATTGATGCAATAGTTTACGAGATCAATTGTTCTAAAAACTTTTAAACATCAGCGCGAATAAATTATATCGTAACAAAGGGCAATGTTCTTGTGATATTGTTTAAATTTTAATATAAACATTTTTGTAAAAAGTAAACACTATTAATCAGTCGGTAAATGACTTGTATGGTAACATAAAGAGTTTGACATCCTTTTAATAATTCTTTAATAATATATAAATATTTTTAATTCTACTGTCAAAAAGTTTGTGAGGATATTTATTATCCTTTTATAAAAAAGTGATTGCCGGATGTTGTGAAGCCAAGTGAAACGGCTGTGTGATTGGTTTACGTTTTGCGCATGCGTTTAAAACATTGTAGGTTAGATTTGGCAGCGCGGAAAAAACGTAATGTTTGAATTTTTTTTACTAAATCGGATTATAATAAATCTTGAATAAATATATTATTAAAAATTGTCGTTTTATGTAAATAAGACAGCGTAATATTTCAAATAATGACTGTTGAAAAACGCAAGAACGCACGAAGCACGCATGTTTAACTCTAGTGCAAAATAAATAAGTTTATGTAACAGCATATTTATCTATTTCTTTTTTGTGTTAAGGAAATCATGGATTAGGTTTTGCGTCCGTAGCCGCTGTCACGTCTCCTGACATTAATCCATTGGCGATTGCGGAATCTGCTGCAACTACTAAAGCAGATCCAATGATAACAATGCATTCAACGTCAGCAGGCACTGTCCAGATCTCACAGCAGCAGCTTACAACAAGTCCAACAAATGTAAAAATGTCTACACCAGTTGTTCCATTGATGATGCCTCCTTCGACACCATTGCCAAACACTGCTGCGACATCCAGTCAGCCATTGGTAAATACTGAGAGTAAGGTAAAGCAAGTATCACATAAATAGATTGAATGCAAAACTATATTACCCTGGTAGCAAATGCCGAATTTGACGAACTAGTACGATAATTATTACACAATTCCATTAGGTTGTATTAGGAAAAAAAAATTTCTAATATCGACGACTTGTTACAGTCGAAGGTTTAAAGATGTAACATGACAGGTTAAACGGACATACTACATTTGTGATAAACTCAACGGGATGTGAAAGTCACATGCAAATATCAATGCATTCAAAAATGGCATTGGAAGGAGATTTGACTGTTAAATCTGTGATAGAAAGTTAAGAGGCAAATTTTCCTTCAATGCCATTTTTGAATACATACATTTCTTCAAAATTTAGTAAAGTGATGGACAATATTGCCACTAAGGGCAATGATGTTTTAGTGTGTTTATAATTGGCCATATTTATTTAGCTGCTTATTCTCTCAATTGAGTCGGTCGATAAAAATTGGCTTTAAAATCCTCTCATGATGCGTTGCTGTAAGTGGGATACTTGTAAATTACGACGTCTTAGACATATAAACTTAAATAAGCAAATCTAACTGTATTCAAAAGTTCACAACTAATTTCACAATAGATTTGAGAAGTAAACATTGTTCACACAGAAAAAATTATTTTTATAAAGTATCTAAATGTTTTGGGTAAATATTGTATGTATGATAAAAATTCTAAAACATAGCAAGTGTTCAAAGTCTACTCCTCGTCTGAGAAAAATTACTATCTGGTATGGTAAAAATTGTAATATGATTCACAATCGCTAAATAAAATTGTGGCCAAACATTATAAAAAGCGAGCAAACGTCAGCATTTTACCTAGAACATTCAGATTATTCTTATTCAATTTTAGTTTCCATGTATTAGTTCTTTGATTAAGAAATGACTATCCAAAATGATGTATTTGTTACATAATTTTTTATTAAAAACAATAAGAATATTAGCCAGTATCTTCGCTGGAAATCTTTCCAATATTAACAAAATTTTGTAACAATGCTACCAGGGTACAGCTTTTATGAATATATGTTATCATGCATTTGCTGTTTATCCAAGCATTAAACTAAAAGTATATTACAAAATCTAAGTTCCCGAGAACGAAGGCACTATATTTGTATTCAATACACAATATGAAAACTTACGTGATACGAATAATGTGTAATTTGAAGCGTTAAGTAAAATTGTTTTCCATTGGCATAATACCATATTGTTAGGTCACTTAATAAGCGTATTGCTTTTAATCGTTCCATATTGCTTATTATAATTTTCATGTTATTTGAAACAAACTGGAAAATGAATGCACTTACTGTTCTGCCTTATAACGCAATGCTTTCACTGCTACCGCTTTGTTGTTGTCATGGATATGCGACTATATGACGCCGGAAACTTTCCGTGCGCTTCCTACCTATTCAAGATAAAACTCTAAACAATAAAACTTTGAAAGCTGCCAGCAATTACACGGAATAACCAATTCTTTCCTATCACCTTAATAACGGAATGTACCAAACATCAGTATAATATTTATCAAACACGTTCACCTAATTTTTTATTTTCTCCGTATTGATAGTATGGGTAGAATTTAAATTTAAAATACAAGAAGAGAATGTAACAAGATTTTTTTAATTTCTACATACGGGCAAATCTACAATAATTTTAACATTTTATGTAATGTATTATATTATAATGTAATATAGTATGAGCTACAAATACTATAAGTATTAGACACTTACGATTACGATTTTTCATTTAAATTTCTATTTTTAGGCACGACCGTTATACGGAAGACTCTTATATTTCTGTCATCGAGAAATGTGTTGTTCCACGAATATCTCAAAAAGTTATTACCCGATTTGGCTGAAACTTTGAGGGTAGTTTTGTCTACCTTTGAGAGGTGCTGGTTCTATATTTATTTTAAAATAGTATAAATTATTTATTACACTAATTTCTGCTACCTTTGGATTTATATTTATAAAAATTAACTTACCACAGGTGTTTAATATCGTCGGAAAGAATTCATACGTATCATTTGATTTTTATTCAAGTTTGTTCGCACCTGAAGATGAAAAGTTAAGTTACATAAAAAGTTCTTTTTTTTAAACTCCATATGGGCAAATCTACAAAAGCTTTAACATTTTATGTAAGTGAAACATTTATTTTTAAAGCCTGTAACGTGGTTTCCTGAAGTGATACATCATTGTGTTTGGGCTTATTTGTTTGTTGTACGGCTAATGAAACAGTTGCCAATTTTGGGAAAAGAGGCTAAAATGGCATAGTTAATATTAACTTAAAAGTACAAAAGCAGTTACGTTTTTCAGCAAACTAATTGAAAAAATCTGAAATTTTAGGAACTTTATTTATCTTTTAATTGCACCTTTCAACGCCATAATCGCATAATAATAATAATAAAATATTTTTTTTTTTTATTATTTTAACATCGCTCTTTTTATGCTCCCAAATCGGTGCTAATGAGCGACAGAGGTCATACGATGTTTTTGTTAATAAAGCACTTTTTGAAAATACATTCCCCAGTGGTGCTTGTATCAATCGGCCGGGGCCGGGAATCGAACCTGGGACCTCCAGACTACGAGCCCGACGCCCTACCGACCGAGCCATCGCAGGCCTCTAATAATAGAAATAATAGAATATGATTCTTGGCTTAAATACAAAAAATTTAAGCCCCATTTGGATTGTGTGTGATTCGAACTTGAATAAAAATCAAATGATGCGTATGAATTCTTTCCGACGATATTAAACACCTGTGTTAAGTTAATTTTTATAAATATAAATCCAAAGATAGCAGAATTTAGTGCATTAAATAATTGATCAAATTATGAATAAAATAAGTTTATATTAGTTTGCTACATAAACTATTTTAAAAAAATATACAAAAATAGAATTTTACACGAAAAATCGTAACTTTTTAAGTGTCTAATACTTATAGTATTTGTAGCTCATATGGTGTTTGCAATCAGATATTCTTCAAAAAAGTTTTATTACTCTTTTGCACATGAACTACATCAGTATTTACACGTAGTTAGGCCGTTTATAGATAACTTAACCCATATCTCCCTTTTAAATTTTAAAGATATATGGCTCGAGATCAGTATCAATGTAGACACAGAATATAAGTTTATAATTACTAGTTTTAAATTTTAAACTCAATTGTTTAAAATATTTTAGTAATAGCTTTAAAGAGTTTTAATGATAATTTTCTCTGATTATTATTTGAACTTTTGTTCGATGATCTATAAGGACTAGATACATCACCTTTTCGAAAAATGTAAGAAAAAAGAGGCCTAATGCAAATTAAAGTAATTCCAATAAAATAATCGAATAACTTCAACCAGAGGCTTTAATTTGAACACTGATTTGTTTGAATAGATTAAATGTTTTTAAAGTTATGTTTAATCGAAGAATGTTCAATACATCAATCTAAATATTTTACTAAAAATTATAGTTATTTCCTATTTTACATAACTTTTATATAATTTGAGTGGTTTTACCGAGCTAAAATTAAAATAAAAGCTATTAATTTCATTTGTTTAATATACTGAATGATAATTAAAAGTTGATCAAAATCGATCTTATTTCAAGTTGCAAAAAGTATTTTCTCCATATATTTTTTAAATAATATATTTGTGTGACCCGAGATTGTCGGACAAAATTCCAAGTTAGGTTAAATCTTTTGGAAAACAACTTATATTCCTCAATTTTAGGTAATAATACTCTTCACAGTTCATGTGATCTTTTTAATAGTTAGATTTTATCACAAATTTTTTCTCTTCATCTTTGATATACGTCTATACTTTTAAACTGTTCTTTATACACGTGTTTTTGAAGATAAATTTTTTTTCAGTAGCGCAGGTTAACTTTCGTAGAGGTCAGTTTCAACTTGTATACATGCGCGTATTCATGAAAATTCGTTTCTTATGAAAACTAATACCGAATTACTGCATTGATGTACAAATGGTGGTTCGTTGCTTTTTTTGCGAGTAAAACACCAACTGAATGATCACATCGGATCAATGCGACCCCATCAATACTAGGCGACTACTCTGCTCAACTGTCAAAAGTATCCTAACGTGTTTCGTGCCGTACCAACCACGTGGAAATGTAGTTATAGAGAGTCAGTCTTCTGATAAATGAAGCCATTTTAAGTTAGTGATCAAAGTTTTGGTGAGATCACCGCGACTCCCAATGATCATTCGGAGAAGACATCAGATGAACTTTCATGAGATTGGTTAAAAAAATTTTAAAAACCAGTTAGAATTTACTTTACATATTACGTCATAATAAACCAACAAATATTTTAATATTTATCTTAACTTAAAACAGTATTACACGAATAATTATTGATTTAAATACAATGCAATAATTTGAAATAAAATCATCCATTTTGTATTGGCAAAGTTATTACACTTTGATGTAAGTTACAGTTTTGACCGGTGAACTAATTTAAATCAAGTTACCCTGATTTTTATTTTGTATCATTCCAAAATGTACATGCAGAGAAAAGATGAATAAAAATTAGTTGAATGTTCCGTGTAAAAAGCCAGCGTATGGAAGGGTATATATATTTTTTGTCCAAAACTTCATATAAAAAGTAAGAATCAGATTAACATTTTTACCATACTGGAATTTTATCCGGACAGAAGCGCTTCAAATGCGCATTTTGTATCAGATTGTTTGACATACTAACGCTGCAATCAGAACATTTAAATTCTTTTTATAAAACTTTTCTTTCCCTGTAAAGAATCCATCTTATTACAAAATATTATATTTTACATATCTAAAAGAATAAATATAGTTACGAATATATTTTTAGGTAAAAGTTCCTGAATCGACGACTCTTAAAACAGCAACAAAACCTACTCTTGCCATATCTAAACCTAATTTAGAACCTACTATGAACCAACCACCGCCAAGTCACGTAATAGATGTTACCATGATGTTACATAAGCCGGAAAAATCAGAATATGAATTTAGGTAAACTGTTTCTTTATTTTAATAATTCTTTAATTATCTAAGTAATATTTTTATGTAATGTATTAACGAATTCTTACATAGTCACAATGTTTTTATAATTAAAAGTATACACAGTTATTTGAAGAATTCTTTTATAACATATAAATAAGAACAAATTATTAAATACACTTTTCGAGAGTCAATTAAATAAATTAAATTTAATACAACTGTTTAAAATTTGTACTTAATTAGTTATTATTTAAGTTTCTTAGGCTTATGTAAAAGTCAAATTATTATTTTAAGTAAATTTTTATATATATGGTTTATTTATTTGGTAAATGCCAAAAGTATTACAGACAAGTTACATAATTTGGAAGACATCAATGTGTGCGTCACATCATATTTACATACTTTGTATAAGATTCATTAAAAATAAGATGCAGTCTTAAGTGGTATCACAGTCTTAGCAGATATGATAATAATAGACTAGTTTCAAGAGATATCACAGACGAGAGTTAGATAAATAAGTCAATTAATAAATAAATAAATAATCGATATAATTATGGATGAATTAACCATCCAAGTCAAATAAATAAGATTTTAAAGAAGGAGTATAATTTTTTTAAATCAAAAGAAGGAGTATAATTTTTTTTTAATTATTTTAACATTACTCCTTTTATGCTCCCAAATCGGTGCTAATGAGCGACAGAGGTCATACGATGTTTTTGTTAACAAAGCACTTTTTGAAAATACATTCCCCAGTGGTGCTTGTATCAATCGGCCGGGGTCGGGAATCGAACCTGGGACCTCCAGATTACGAGCCCGACGCCCTACCAACCGAGCCATCGTAGGCCTCAAGGAGTATAATATTATGTATTGTTTTAGTATAAATTGAGTATTTTAGGGTTAGACAAACTATTTTTTGACCATTAATCGCGCTGTAATGTGTGTAAAATATTATATTCATTAAAATATGCAGATAAAAACACAAAAGTAATATTTTTATTTATTTTTATTTTTTATTATCAAAACCATTATTCTACAATTTTCACAATTAATATCTTTTAAAATTATTTAATTGTGTTACGAAATAATTATTTTAATCTGAACATATTTAAGGGGACAAGCCTAGATTAAAATTGAAAAAAGCTATTCAATATTAACAAATAATGATTTTATAATCAATATCAATAAAAATAATTAAAATTTTTTAGTTAATTCATTTGCAATATAACTATTTTCATTATTACTTACCACAGGATATATCAGGTACTATTAAGCTGAAATTTTAATAGCAACTTTTACGATTTTCACTTGAATGAAATATACTGTATTGACATTGCAATAAAACAATTATAATTGCCAAATTATTGCAAAAAATTAAAAATTTTGCTAAATAATAAAAACTTAGAAAATTTTTTGTAATTCGGTTTTATTCAAGTGGATTTAAATCATATATAAATGTTAGTGCTACACTTTCCTAAGGTCCCTGAGATATCCTGCGGTAAATCTAGTATGGAAAAAAATTAGAGTACGGAGTCTCATAATTCATTAAAATAGTTACGTTGCAAATGAATTAGCTACAAAATTAAAAATAAAATTAATAGAATTTGTTTAAAAAATTGAGAAATATTTTTAATCGTTAAGATAATTATATTAATTGTTAATATTGTATAGGTTCTTTTTTCATTTTACCCTAGATTTGTCCGCTCTTAAATGTATTACTGAACATGTATACTTCAGTATCAAAGTGAACTTAAAACCTCCCTACCTTATTAATCGAGCTAAATAAAGAATTCAATTATATTTTATAAAATATGACAGTATTTGAAAAAGTAGAAGACGCACCTTCGTTTACAAACGATTTATGACTGTGCATAAATTTCAGTTTAAAATACAACTGCGTTTTTGAGAAATCCATCTTATAAAAGAATATTGATTATGTAACATCCGCTTCATATTTTTCGTTGAGGGATTAAATCGAAAACGCGATTGTATTTTAGCCTAAAATAAACGAAGGCGCGTCTTCACCCACTTATTAAAATACTATATCATATCCTATAGCTCGGTTGATAAAGTAAGGAGGATTAAAATTGACTTTGGCACCCGATTAATTGCTTATTTAGATAAATGTTGATTTGACATTGTCGTTTGGTATTTATCAGGACAGTATCAGAAAAACAACCGCTGGTTATGCACGGACACTTATCGATAGAGCCACCGGCACAACAATTGCCAGTAACTGTGAATAAACCAAATGTCTTCTACTACGAAATGAAAACAAGCGTACCATTGCAAGAATTAGAGCAGCAGATACAACAAGCTCACAGTAATGGTAATGTCGCTCCAATTAGAATTGATATACCGACAACGCTGATTCCTGCTTCTTTCTCAACTGTTACCAATACCCCAGTCAGTGTTAAATTTCAAGATATGAATTTGTCGCAGATACCGCTCAATTTAGCTGCAGGTGAGAGAATAACTTTACGTAACACTTACGCGTAATATATACTTATCTAGCTAAAACCAACTGGCCAGTTCGATGTCCAGGCTCTGGTCAAGTACTGCGTAAGCCATAATTTGTAAACGTAACCTGCAAAAATGTCTATTAAATCATTTAGTTCGGCTTTAGGAGTTCAAGGTAATGTGTCGATAAAACTTGCATATAATCATTCTTGCAAACTTTTTTATCCGTTTTTATTACTTTAAATAGTACAAACCTTAAACCTTTCAATTTTAAGTTGATCGCCAACGAATGATTAAAAATGTAACGAAAATAATACGTCAACTCGCTAGTCACTACTCAGCTTATTGGTTAGTTTTTTTTTCACCAGGTATGGACTTTTTAAAAATTGCTCAACGATTCTACTACAGGTTGTATGTTAAAAAATAAAATGAACAAGACGTAATGTGATGATATTTTGCATACTACAATATGTGTTAATATATGTTATATTCATCGATAAAATAGCTTATAATAAGCTTACTAATTAGAAACCACTTGATTACTGTATAATCACTTTATTTCGAGGCTTTATGCTTGCTTCTCTTATACTAAAGATTGTCATTACTCTAGACACAAGCATCAAAAATTCAATAAGATTCTCGACTATATTTCTATAAAATTAGAATATTACCACAATAACTTACTTTTCAAAGAGAAGCAATGCAAATGTGAAAATGCATATCTGTGTCAGCAAGGGAAAAAATCATAACTCCACTTTTTGGCAAACCGAGAGAAGCTTATAACCGTATCTAGAGAGTCTTCACGTATCGTAGAAACGTATTTTTCTCACCAGGAGTGTCTCAACCGCGGGATTTGGATCTTATCCTAACTTTAAGATATATTTTCTTACAGATCCTTACGTTCCTTTTTACAAAAGTTGTGCGGTACTAGAGCAAATATTATAAGAAAATCACGACCACTTTAATTCCCGTATAACTGCAAGAGATAACTACATTTCAATCTAGGATTAAGATAAAACTCGTATTAAATAGATGTACGTTTTAAAACAATTTGCCTTTTGAAATAAGTTTTTCGAACTTCTGGAAAAAGTAAAAAATTATAAACATTTGGTTTCATCTTTAATTTTTCAACAATAAGGTGGGAATATATTACATTTAAATTCGCATCAACATATTTATACAAATTTTGTTTTCTACAGTTTGAAAATGACTTTTAATTAAAAAAATTTTTAAACAGTTTGGAATTAATTTTTATTGAAAATTTGTTATAGACTACCGCATAATTTTAGCGAAAAGAAGCATTAGAGTCGATAATTCTGGTTATCTTCATAATTTTGTACAAGAAGGCATATCCTATAGGGTTAAGATAAGACGAAATCCCGCAGTTAAGACACTTATTTGGTAAGTAGAAATGCAATTTAAAAGAGGACGTAAGTCGAAAAGTCCTTTCAAGACGTTACTCAATTTCTGCAATCTACACTACAAAATATCTTACGAACTTTTTTAAACGTGTTATGCACTTTGACGTCCCACTCTAAATATCTATATTCACTAGGCACTTCCAAAAAAAACGTCAGTTAAACTATACCGAAAATTTTATTTCGTACTTTTTAGACCTATAGCAAAGGTACTTATAATGAAATGCATATCTAAAAAAAGTCACTTTATATACGTACAAAAAATATATCGCTATTCATAAGATTAAACCGAAAAAAAGTTAGGCTAGATGACTGGATATTTAGAAAGGGTGCAAATATAAAACGAATTGTTATATAGATTTATCAATATAAAATGGTTACGCCCATAGTATAAAATAATGAATCTAATGTTACTGACTTTAACCAATGTAATGATTAGAATAACTATGTCATATTATTAAAACTGCTAACTAACTGTTAACTACTATAACTGTTACAAATGATTGCTATAGCTATTTGATAAGTTAATATAAGCAATCGACAGTTACTTTGAGCCACCAATAATCATCTTTACCATAACTATTTCAAATCGCTGAACTTACTAAATAACTTGCGTTGTTGATTGAGTTCAATCCATTAATCGGTTGAAGCGCTAGAAAATAATAAAGACATTGTATAAAACTATCATGACCGGAAATCATGATACATTCAAAACTATTAAAGTATAATTTATACTTTTGTTTAATAATTTGTTTTATTTGCTAATTAATTGATTGTTGTGAAGAAAAAAACAATATAGTAGATAATCTAATCATTTGATTACTTGACGTAACTTACTTTATGATATCGTTTTTTCAAGAACCTAAGAAACAAATTGGCATTACCAACTTATTCTACCAAAAAGGTTGGTTGAAATAACTATTCACAATCACTTGTGTTCTTTTTAAAAATGTTTAATACTTAGAGTAACGAATAAGGGGGTCCCACCAAGGGTTCTATACTCAAATTTATTAATTAATTAATAAAAAATAAAACGGTGTGTGAAAACATATGAATCAAACAGAGTCAGAAATCAAAAATGTCAAATCTTTCCACCTTGTTGAGGTTTATATTTTTGATAACCTTTCTCGAAAACGTAATTATATTTTAGTTTGAAATTCAATACACAGTCAGATTATCGCTGAACGAAGTCGCCTCTTATTTTATTTTTCTTATACTCTTTTGTTTACATATTTATTGTCAATTATCGCGTTTGTTGGTATATAAGGTAGGGAAAATATAATTGACTATGGCACCCCTTTAAAATACTTAGTAATACTCATATTTTGGACTATTTTGGAAGATGTGTACACTTCAAATAAATCTTTGTAGCAACATTGTTTTAATTATAACTTTATTTTTCAGTTCCTAACACGAATACGTTCATTCCTGGTCAAAATCAGATAGATTTATTGCAATTTCAAAAGCATAATGCACACATTAATGCGCCTATTAATGCTCCTATCAATACAGGTAATTTAATTGATAGCATATTATTGAGTAATACACTTGAAAACGAGAATTTCATTAATTGTATACTTTTTAACATTTAAATATTGAAACATTTTAATTAGTTTAATATAGAGAATTAATCATAGTATAATATAAAACTCGTACAAATTTCATTGTGCGGAATTCTCTTATATTGCCGAAGTTTTCAAAATATTTCATTACAAAAAAAACAAATTATAAACTTTATTAAATTTTAAAATACAAATTCATATAAATTATATTATTAAAGTTTAAAATTTTGTACATGGAATAATTATATATACGTAAAGTGAAATATATTTATGGGGGTAGTACATCTTGCAACGGTGATTCTGGGATCATGGCGGGGTTACGTCGAGAGAAAAATGGAGTTTTAATAACACGGTTTAATACCAGAGGAGTATATACAAAAATTGCCAGGGCACCAGCCGTGATACGACGGATAGGACGTACGATGCTCGAATAACGCAACCCTGATCTATACGCACACGGAGCCCCAGTAGCTCGGGAGGGAGTTTAGAATAGATGCATAAACAACTGCCTAAGGGGGCCACAAATCCAAAAGGTACTAAGGTACTACCAACTAAGCTGTCACGGACGGGAAGGGGTAGGGAAAGAAGGACTTGGTTCGTGCACACACTCGAGAAATGCAAAGTACTGGGAGGTGCGCCCTCTTGCACAACGTACTCCGTACCCAAGAGACGATACCGGGGAAACCCATGCGTATATGCTCCAAGAGATCGAAATCACGATGTCAGAACAGAAAACGATTTGCTGGTAACGGGAATACACATGTTTTCGTGGAAACATCGTTTCGTGTCTGCTTAATTGTTGAACCTGTTAGCTCAGATTGCTTGATCTTGACCGGTGTGAGATATCTTGCCATACTCTTTTTATTTTAAGGTTGCATACTGCTACTTGGTCGTGTAGATTTGTGCCGTGTGCTCGTCTTTACTGAGGATACTCGCGGTTTGCTCTACGTGGGGTCTGGAATTAATTAAGCAGCTGTTGGGTACCGTGGCACGGGGTGTAAGTATAGGTTAATAGGTCGAAATACGAAAGGTTAGGCGATTGGGTTGTAGGTGGGGTCAGGATCTGTAATAATTTATTAAGGAATTATTTATTAGAGAGTGGTATGTAGGTTGCCCAGGTTCCAGGATATGCATTGGGTAATAGTATAAGGAATTGATACCTCTCACGTTTATTTGTCATTTGGTATAATTATTCTGAGTTTCAATTATTTATTGGTTCAATTTATGACGCGATGTGAGGCTGCAGATGGAGATGCTTAAGCGGGTGTCAAACTCGTTATGTTATTCCAACGCATGACCATTCACGTCATGTCGATTTATCGATTGAAAAGTACTGTTTTTACAAAAATGAGTAATAATTAATAATTAATATTAAAATTTTAGGAAAAAAATGAGAAAATTGCAATTTGTAATGATATAGTTTACGATTGTGCAAAGTTTTAAGATGATTGGTGCAATAATTAATTGCTTTGATGTTTATAAATTTTTACAGCAATTAATCTTATAAACTACTTCACCAACTAACTTCAAACTTTGCTCAATCATAGTTTGTCCTATAACAAAAACAATGTCTTTGTGCGGTTGTACTTACATATATTTTTGTAAAAGAAAGATACTATTTCTTAGTCAACAAATGACTTGGATGGTACACATCGAGTTTCATATCTTTTTATAGGTTACTAGATGTTATATTCTTAGACCTTCTATATCATTTCAATGTATTTAGCTGCGTTTGCCTTGGTAAACTTTCACTATTGGACCGTCTTCTATAGATGTACATTTGCCTGATTACTTGTGGTATTGTAGATGTTGCATTACGTTACATTCTTCTTATGTTTATTGCATTGAAAAGAAGGGGCATATTTTCTGATCAATTACATATGATCTGTATCGTATAAATATGATTAAATTATCTGTGATCTAATTCTCATATCTTAGCTAAACATTTTTTAGCGAAATCTTACATTAGTTAAATTTTTGTCAGACTAAAGGATGCAAGAGTTGTGATAAGCATGTGTATCAAAGGGATCTATTTTTACACATTAATGTACATGTCCATCGGTTGCGAGTAAAAAAAACGTCACGCCATCTAGATATAGAATATATACTCATTCTGTCGGTAAGGGACAGAGCACGGTAAACCTAGAATACATCAGCTGGCCGACAAAAATTAACTTAAAGTTAGATTGTTTATAATAAAAGATATAAGAATTTCATAATAATTTTTGATCACTGCTCGAATGTTCCAATTAACTCAAAATATTTTCTGTGTACATTAAATTATGAAAGATTATACATATATGTACATATCATCGAGAATTTGTAGTTTTGTAAATTGACGAATCAAATTCTAATTTTATATACTTTTAACAACTACTCCACTTGATGGTCTTTTATTAAATCCTATTTTTACTATAGTATAGTAAAATCAGTAGATGATATTAATGCATATTATTGTAGTAAAGTTAAACACAGCATAGGTACTTATTATTTGTGCAAAAATTACAGATTGACAGTAAAAATATAATTCTACAATCTAAGATGTATTACCCTCTCAAAGTTTTAATCTAACTTTAACAATTAGTAAATATGTTGATAAAATGTTAATATATTTCGAAACTTTACGTATATGGATATTTTTAGTATTTGGATGAATAGTCACTAATGTTAAATTTATCTACAAAATACCTTTCATGTTAATTACTATGTTACTTTTTGTTCATATATTACATATTAATAAATAATGTTTTTCATAAGGTCATGGTTTACCGGCGTTCTTTTCATTCCAAGGCAACGAAGAAGCGAAATATGGACCGCAAATTAATTCAAATGTTCCTTTAGGTATTAAATATGAATTTAATTGTAAACTTATTAAAATAATTAATTGTTTTCTAAAATATTTCCATATGTTTAGGATCGTTTGTTTTACTACAAAATGATAAGCTTAAGCAACCTACACAACATAATCAATTTAACTCTGGAATTCCAACAGGTAAGGGAATTTAATAATAATACATAATATGTATATATCCATACATACATATACCTACATATTAAATTTATATTTGGAAGTAATGTATAATATAGTTTTCAGACCTTTTCGATGTTTTCTTAAAAATAACTATAGAAAAATAGTATGTTATTAAAAACAAAACTTGTATTTATAATTTATATGAAATTATACGATTGATTGGTATACCAATACAATTTAAATAATTCACAGAATTTAGTTAATAACAAGGGATGTATAAGATATGTTTTCAATTTTTTTAAAATCATTAAATCATCCCACGAAAACTATTTCAATTACACAAATATGTTTAAACAAAGTATATATTTTTTTTAACCTCGAGTGTACGACGTTTATATTTAAGTTTGATACGCCATTTGGCAGGTATTGAATAATACGATTATTTGATATTTATCCGATTTAACTTATTACTGTACAATGCATAATTTATGTATATAATGCGATATATGATTTTTAAGCAGATCGCATAAATACAAACATTAAAACGCGAAGAAAATAAAACAACGCACTTTTACCATCAATTTCATTGCGCATATATATAGTTAAGTTTACACTTTGCAATTAAAATGTGTAATAAAATCATTTTGTTAAACCATCAACAACTGCAAAGATAAACAATATTGAAACAGTTTTATGCAAATATTCGTAATATTATTTTTGTTCAACGATGGTGTGAGAAAAAGCTTTTTTCCCCATATCTGTAAAATGGAATAGAACATCGAGACTTTTTTGCTTTTGCTTTTGATTTTACAACACTCGAATGGAAATGAAAATAATTAAGGCTACTTGAGCGGCTATTGATAGCAATATTATCGATATATTCTACATTGATTACATATACTGATAAAGCTACACAGAACATGATGGACTTGTTTAAAAGTCATACGTATTGCTATTTTAAACCGAAAAAAAATAAAAATTGACGTCAATAATTGCATTTATCTCGGTAAGGACTCGTCAGACTCAGAAAATGGTTATTTTTTTTATTTGTTTATAAATTAAAGTTCTTAACATATATTTTTTAATTAACAATTACAAACCAAAAATTGTTATTATAAAAAATTATTTTTTCATTAAAAATCAAAATTTTGTTCAGATTTTTAATTGTATATTTTAGATATAATTTTCGGGTTGAAAGGTGTAGATCCCTGTAATTCGGGTCCGACATCCCCTTAATCATGTACTTAAGTCAGCGTGTGTACTTCTCCATGACAATGAAATATTTTAATGTCTATTTTAGGATTACAATTAGGCGGATTGCAACTGGGTGGATTCGATGGAATAGAATTACTCTCACCATTCGGTAATGCAGAACGGATGAGGCCAGCAATTGTCGATATTGGAAAAATTGGTTTCAGTCTTCACTAACCATTTCGGTCAGCTTAAAACGTGTATTCTTAAGTGACTGTCGAAGACTTTGCAGAATGGTGATTCTAGTGCTGTACTATTAATAAGATATCGAATGTTTTAAGACGAATGAATGAATAAAACAGATGTATAGTTCAAATAAATGGGAATTAGTATTGTATTATATAAGATAAAATTAGCGTTTGTATGATATACGTGTTTTATAATGTAGTAAAAGACAACACACTTCCGTTTCAAGTGGTAGTGAAACAATTATGTCGATCACGGTGCACGTTGCTTGATGTATGTAATTGTACTTTCTGTAACCACAAAATATATTTTTTTTGTGTTTTCCATATATTTTTTGTAATATCATTTTTGGCGTAGTACTCATGTTAACAATGACCTTTTTGTAATATTATTTCATACAAAGTTTTACAAATATATCTAGTATTTCAAAAATCGTCAGTTTCATTTCTATGATAATATATACATTTAAGGGAAAGTTATAAAAATTTAGTAGAAAGTTATAGAAAGTTAATATTAACAAGAAATGTATACGGCTTATTAGTATGATGTATACCAATCGATTTTTATACAGAACTAATAAAAATTTATGTTGTTAACTAAAATCATACGTTAAATATATATTTTTAAAAGAAAAATATTGAATTCGAGGAAATGAAATTATTAATTCAACTTTAATTAATGAATGCACTGAAGACGCAATCTTGCAAGAAGATTAATGAATCTAACACATGTCCTGGATCTCCGTAACAGGTACGTTTGCTTATGCCAAAATATGAATTAAACCATATAAATGCATGTGTTAATGCTTCAAATTTACCAAGTTATTGTTAAATATTTCAGCACTATCTTACAATATTTTCAAGATTTGCACTTCATAACGCTATGTTCTCAAACATGAATAATTACGTCACAACTGTTTCTTTGTCAGTTTTATTATACCGTTGTTCTTCATTCGATATTAGCTTTTTAAATTATGTATAATTGTCTTTTATACGAAAAAATAAAAATTTATTTTTTAAAATAAAGTTATAATTTATATTAATTATATCTTGCGTAACAATTTCAATAACACATATTAGTTTTGGTTAAAAATGCATCTGTATTAGTGATATATACACTCCGCATTTTGTAGTATAAAATTCTGTTAATTTAAATAAATTTTTGTGACGCGGAGTGACGTACTATAATAAACTAAATATTAAACAAACAAAGGTAATTGTAACGATATACGTTTAATTAAAACGCGTGATTATGCATTCGCTCGAAGAGATAGATTTTTCTATATATCAAGGTATTGATTTAGTTGATTTCAAATATATTCACTCATAAATTATTCAAGCTTCCATTTATACAGAAGATTTTACGTAACATACGAAGTTTTACAAAATTCCTTAGCAACATTTTTAGTATCGTACCAGATTTAACCAATAACTTTATATCTGACTACAATCAAGTATTTCCAAACATAAAAATCGATTTTCTTTGTTATTACAACAACGTAAAAGTTTTTGTTAAGCCGTAGTAAAACTATCGTATTTAAAACTATTAAAAAAAAATATAACGTTTCGTATACCCAATTTACTTTGATCATTAAAGTTCAATTTCTGTTGGCAGTTAATAATATAGAAAGGTTAATAATAAATATAATATTTCCAAAAGGATTTTTTAGTTGCTCTATTACTTTATAAGATCATCCAGATGTTGTTATATATCAAAAATTATTAATCGTTATTGTTTATATATTAACAAAATGATTAAGAGCTGGATACTGATAAAAAAATGGGTATATGATATACGGTATTAGGAATGATTTTTTTGAATACTTTGAATGTAGTTTTTTGAATGGTGAGTATCAGAAAGAAGTTTTAAAGTACTTTTAATATAAGCTTACCGAATCCTCGGTATTCGAAAAAAAACATCGAACGAATTTTTCTATGGCATATTATCACTATATAGCGAAGAATTGTAAAAGAGTAGAGTAACTTTTATACATACATGGGTCTGAGCTGATAAATCTTTTAAAAAAAAACATAATAAAAGTAAGAAAAAAACTTGCCACACGCGTTCTTTCCAAAATTTTCGAATTATCTCTTGTTTATAATAATTGAAACAAATGGTAAATTGATACATATACTACAAACATGTATATTAGGATATTTTTACGATACAAAATAGAATGGAAAATTATAAATTAGAAAAAGCATTTGAAATCGGTACTCTTTGTTGAATCTTCTTGTATGACATTTTCGGTTTAATGAAAGGATTCATCGTGTACTTTTTTCTAAAACTTTTTAATATTCCTGCTCTGAACTTATTGAAGTTTAACAAAAGTTTTTGCAAGAGAACTCTAAATGCTTTTGTCTGGACGTCGAATTTATTAATATAATTAGAAGATAAATACTCAATCCTTATTACGGAGTAAGTAAAATTGAAATGGAATGAATAATTATATAAATATACGTAAGACAAAATAAAAAATCAACTTCTTTTTAGTGCAGGTTCGTTGAGGAGATAGAGGCGAAATTTAAAAAAATGGTTTGAAACACTGAATCGTTGTAGAACGTGTATTGTATATACGGGAAGAGTAAAAAAACGTATAAAAAATCTGGTGCGGAGAAATTCCATTTTCACGTTTGCCAACAAACGATAAAAATAAAACTCGCTTGCGAGTGAGCACTGACCGCGCAACAGTTGATAAAGAAGAATTTCAATTTTGCCGTCGCTCAAGGTAAGTATATAAGGTTGCACACGCTTCATACAGGCATACACACACTCGGATCGCGTCCGATGCGTGGTTTTGTCGGAGGCATCGTCACAGGATACTCGGTTACTCGGGCATCAGAAGCAGCAGCAGCAGCAGCCGTGTGTGCGGGCGCATGCGCTCGTCGAATGGATGCGATAGTATCGAGCTAGACACAGCTGGCGACTGGCGAGCCACCGGGTCCACCCGTGTTACAAGAAGGTGGCTGAAGCAAAGTCGGAGAGGGACGGAGCTACACTCGCGGACGGAAAGCGGGAGAGAGAGAGGGAGAGAGAGGGAGAGAGAGAAGGCCGCGCGAAGAGAAAGAATAAGAAGAGGGAGAGAGAACGTTATGGCTTGTGTCTGTTTTTGATCTGACGTCATGCGTCAGTCGAGCGTCGTTCGACAACCGGACAAGTCCAACAATCGCGTCTCTCTGTCACGTTCAAAATAAAAGCTCACTCGCGGCCGCGTGAAAGGAGAAGAGGTGGCGATCCGCTCCTCTTCGTCTGAGACGGCTGCTCGGGTCCTATCCGGACGTCTACGAGAGGGAAAGTTACGGAGAAAGATGCGATAACGGGTAGTTGCGGTGTGCGGCCAAGACCGGTAAGTTTACCTCGTGCGTCTGCGACATGGACTCTCTTCCCCTGCACATCACCACGTCGTGCTGCCTTAGGCGTCTCGTTCTGTCTCTCCACGTACATCGCACACACGTCCGTCTCTCTCTCTCTCTCTCTCTCTCTCTATCCCCCTCTACGTGTGTGTGTGCGTGCGTGCACGTATAGTTGTACAGTGCCACTGCTATGGCCGAAGATGTGTTTGACGTTATCAATGTTTTCGTGCACTTTTCTGACGTTGATGGCGCATATCAGATGATTATTGAAAAATCGGTTTATACCAACGCGCTCGTTAACATGTATTCCAATCGTTTCGATTAGACGTACATACCGAACTAATAAAATACGCTCTTTCCACTCAATATTATTATTTTTTATTTATTTTTACAACGCTTTTTTTTCTTTCACTTTAGTTTTCGCGAAACCGGTCAATCGGAAGTATACGCGGTATTTGTGTGTATCTCGGTTATAAATAGTTACTATTTAATCATTTACTTTCACAAATTCTCATCGATCTCTCATCCTATATATATCGCACACATTTGTGATTCTTTCCTCTCTTTCATATACATTACGATTATTACAATTATTATTTCAACTACTTTAATTTTTTAAAACCGCATTATAGGTATACTTGTATATCGTCTTTTTTTTCTTTTTAATAAATTAGCTGATAGGTATCTTACAGAAGTATACCATTCAATTTGATACTCTCGTGCGTGTTAAATGTTAATACAGAAAAGTTCGTAATTATATTTAAAATTAATAATCTAGAGATACAATTAATTATTATACGTGCCGTATCGCGAATCATTATTAATTAATACTAGACGAAAATTAAAAAAACAAGCCGAACATACATATAGTTTTACATTAACAGTATCGAAATGTCTTTTTTTTTTACAAATATATCGCCTAATCAGAAAAATAAAGAAACGAGCGACGTAGTTCTCGGCTAAACACTAAATACTATCCACATATTCTGCCGATTTAATTAACCGTTCAACGCATATTTTAATTAATTTGAAATATAATACGTGGGATTACCCAGTGAAACCTAACCTCGAAATTGGTATATCGCTCAAATTTCAGGTTATTATTTTATGAATCTAATTTTCGTTAAATTATGGATATACACGACCGCGAAGAGTAGCTATTAACTAGCATTATGCGCGTAAGAAGAATAAGAACTGGTGCAATTTTACAAGTTACAATTTGATTTATATCCGTCGAAAAAAAAAATAACGTAACTCTACATATCGCTTTTACACATATTTGGATAAAAAATTAAGAAATCCGAGGGTATAATATTTTTGTTACGCGTTCATTGATAACCATTATTTTTGAAAGCTTTTATATGTTTCCCTATCAATATTACGCCTTCACTCCCTATCGGTCTATTTATTTATGATTGATATATAATCAGATCACTCGAATAAACGTGCTTTTATATCTCAAAGAAAATTAATTAAAATATATACTGTACGTAATACATTTATAGGACACGCGTATCTGTATCGTATCTGTAACTTATAATATTACACGGTTTATATATATACATATACACATACCGTTTAGTAATCCACCGTTTTAATATTATTCTATATTACGTGCAATCAGACGTGTAATTATCATTCTCGATGACGCTTCGAATCAAACTTTTTTGTTCGGTCGAAAAAAATTCTCAACAAATAGAGTTTTTATCGTAAAAAGAAACCAAGCAAATACATTCATGTATGCGTTCGCGCTTTATCGAAAATTTAAACAAAAAGCGTTATAACAATGCGTAAACAAATTTTATTATGAATAATTTCATGTAAATAGTCTCGTAGAAAATTGAAAAAATAATTGTTTACTCGACTAAACCTCTCCAATATTTCACATGGATCGTACTAATGACAATGTCTACTAAAGACATTTTCGAGTACGAAAGAATTTGGGACACTTTGCACCTACCCTTTAATTTAACAAATTACTTTTTCAAACTCGCTTTTTCTTTTTTAGTTGTACTGAAATACTAAAGTGTATTTTGAAGATTTCGTGCAGTTTGATATTTTATTGTTCGACTGTGACGCTGCTAAGTCATTCTTTATTTTTACCCAACTTTTTACTTCCTGCACTCGATTAATCGATATTACGAATTTTCACTTTGTGTGGGCTCACCACTTGTTCCAAAGATTTTAATTTTCGTCGTTGCGAAATACAACGTTGTACAGTTTTATCTTAATACGAGAGCAACTTGGGCTCTCAATCGTAAATCGTATTTATTTAAGTGGGAAAACCCGTTTTTTTTTTATTCTTTTCACTCGATTTTAGGGAACTTTTTGCGTTTTAACGATTGCGCCATCGATTATAATGTAATTTCGCGAATAAACGAAGGTAATTTCATTCGAATTGTCGAGCATAAAATGTTACGCTTATACAATTTATATAATGCTTATTAAACACGCGAATAAAATACAGATATTTAGAATGAAAAGTTTTTGATTCAATTATACGAGATAAATGTTGGAGAATTTAATTTCGAGTTTAAAGCATAAGGTCATAAGAAATCGTAAGAACAAAGTGACAAAATTTCAAAGTGAACGAAAATAAAAAAATGCAATTACGCGGAATGATATGTATAACGTTTTACTTGGTAATCAAATTATTCTACGTTAAATAAATTAAGCGAAGAAAGTTCAGGATTAAAAATAATACGATACAATTTGACAAATATATATTTAAATTTTATATAATTATAATAAAGTACTTCTGACTTTCTTACCGTACGGTATATATGATAATAATTATTAGGATGACAAATTATAAATACTTTTTCTTTATCGCCGATGATATATAAAATAGCCGAGATTGAATGTCGTATTATTCAAAATTTTAATCACATCGAATTGCACATCTCGTATATTAATAATGATGAATGTGCACATTACGAAATTTCTGAATAGATCGCTAACAAGTCAACAATATCGCTAACTACAAACATTATAAAAGCTATTCCTGCAGCGTTTAATCTTAAAAAATGATTATGTTCGTGCTTAATAGTAGCTAATTAATACGATTTCAGAGTGCTTTGATAACCCTTTATACGTACACACACACGCGTACATCCAAGCTCATATACGTTTCAAATGAAGCATTTAAATTGCACTTCAATATTATACTATAAAAAGGTCATTGGTCACTTTTCGAGTAATTATATTAATAGACATTTTACTAGTAATCAAACGCTTTATTTAGAACATAGATACATATAGATATTACTTTTCATCTCTGTATCTCTTTCGGGTTTCTTTTTCCTCTTTTTCCCCCTAGCTCATCCCTCTTCTCTTTTTCTCTTTTGGTATTTCTCCGTCTCTTTCTGGAATTACGCGAGTACATCGGATCTTCAGTAGCTTTTCCACCCGTTACTGAAAAGTCGGTCAAAATTATTTTTAGGTTCCTATCAACACATTGTACATGTGTACGAGCATGGCACGACGATTACAGAAACGCGAATCTGTATAAGCAAATTTTTTTCTTCTCTCTTATTTTTTAATCTTTATCACACATTTTTCTCCATTATAATTTTTATATTCTATATTTTTGTACTCACACAATTATTTTTACGTCAAATTTTTTATTATTTTGTATTAATAAATAAATAAATAACTATTTAAATGTTTCGCACGTAATAACATATATTAAAGTATTAAAAATGATCAATTACATAATATTTAAATGTAACACGTGTAACAGCAATATAAATTTAATTTGATAAATTTATCATGTAAAAATATTTAATCGTTCGGTTTTTTTATTATGCACTAAAATGCTCATTCAGATTTAACACCTTGAACGCGCGTAAGAAATTTTCTAAAAAAGTACTTGTCCTTGACTGTCATAACTGTTATGATTAAAGATTCTGTTTATCACGTTGATTCGATTCGTTTTCGGTATTTTAAGTTATTAGGAGTAATTTAAGCTTGAGTAAATTTCAAAATTGTATACGGAGAGATTCTATAATTTTTGTCCAGAATTTTATAGAAAAATTGAGAATCAGATTGAAAATTTTTACCATACTGTCGCTACAATATTTAGATAAAAGAATTTTTCTCCTTGATGCTCTTCAAATCAAGAACTTTTCATCGTTACGAAATCTAACCAGTAATAAAAACAATTTGATATAAAAATATTATATTTGAGTATAAGTTTCTGAAGTGACAGACATTTAAAAATAAGCAATGAATTCGAAGGTTAATAATATGTGGCTCTTTTTATTCCGTTTGTTTTTATACGTATATTTTAAAAAAGGTAAAAGCGTAATTGCTTTAAATGGTTTTGAAAAGTACTCTTTGAGACCCATCTAATGAGCTGTCGAAAGGGTTTAAAGCTTCAAATTTCACGGAGATACAAAAGTTTAAAGATAGTCTCTGAGTTTGCCTTTGACGAAGCAAATGATTATGGACGGGACTATAGCTCTTTGTTAAAAAGGAAAATAAACCTAGGGAAACTCTTGATACTGTTTATAAAGTATAACAGAAAACAAATATTGAACGTCAAGGAAATGCACAAATGGTGTCGTTAATTAAATTTACCTATAATTTATCTTATACAATATATTCAAGTGTTTTCACTTAATTAGAATCAATTTGTAATAATAAACTTTGATATATTTTCAACCAGTTTAATAAGATCTTTAATGTTGCGCGATAATTTTCTTACGAACAGTTTGCGCGCATTGTGGTTTACGTGTATATATAAGCATGTTCTTTCATAACAATGCACAAACACATTTCGAAGATCGGATGGTTTTCAGTGTATCTATTATATCACCAACAATATTGATACTATATAAGTTTTTGAATTAATAAATGTGTTATGAAAATTATTTTCACGATATAATGATAAATTACTTTATTAAACAAATTTTAACGTTTGTATACCATAATGTTATTTTAACGAATTCCTTGCGATTTGAATACTAATCTGCTAATATATCAGTATTTATTTTCAAGCACGTAGAGAAGTAAATAAATCAAAATACTGAAATTCAAGAGGTAATAGAATGTAAAAATTTGATCTAATGTATGTTAAACCCTCGTAGAAAATGCAGATACATTTTTAGAGTTAGAAATTCTTGATTCTCAAGAAATCTACCTTGTTATTTAACAAAATAACGTAATAAAAAATTCAAATTATGTCATCATCTCATTTATCAAGTTTATATTGATATTACTTCTTATTCTTTATTTGTATAGTCAACCATATTTCAAATATTAAAAGTCAACCATTTTTTTTATTTTTAAAAAAATAAATAAAACTTTTATTGAAAAAATCCTTTACGTTAGGAGACTTCTCTTGTTCTTACTTCTTATAGTAATATTCCAGAATTATTCTGAATTTTAAATCTATAATTTGTACATTTTTGAGGTACCATTTATACTCATGATGTGACACACATACGACGTAACTGTCATTTATTAAATTTTTATATAACAAATAATCAGGTTCCGGCATGTGTTTGAAATTATACTTTGCGAATTTCTTCAGATTTTAAATTTAGTATCTTGAACGTAAATTTTGGGTTGAAAGGTGTGGATCCCCCATGAATCAATTAACATTTGTACAAGTATTCATTTTTGCGTCATACTTAAGAATTTTGTGCAAATACGATATACTTTAAAACTGTTTAAATTCATAGAAACGTTTCTGTATTATTGATAATGATTTCTCGAATACCTCCAAATATTAATTTGTTGTTCAAGTACACATTTTCATTATGTAACACGGAAGACAAAGGTTCTCGCGATAAACATTCGTTTCATTTGAGCTGTAAAACCAGACACACGTTTTGTCGTGCGAGCAGATGAAATGTATAGAAAAAGTCAATACATTTATGATGATCGTTGATGTCACCTTCATTTATAGGCAGAATTACAAAGCAATCGAATAAAATACGGCATGTTACAAAAGTCTTTTGTTGATATTTTACTTTAATATATCTTATATAATCGGCTAGTTAATTCAATTCGAAGCAACGACACGTTTTAACGGTCTATTGTACATTCGTGAATCTGGTAAACTGATACGTAAAAAACGGTATAAATAATAAACGAGATTCCGTAGGATCTTCATTGAGATTTTAATGTGACCATAATCCGGCTTCTTTGTTTCATGCGAGAACTAAGAAGATTAGAGTTCGATGTCAGCGTTTACTTGACGCGGACCGAATGAAGGTTAATGTCCGATTAGTAGTCTAGATACAGGGAATCCTGTTAAGGGATACTGTATAAATGTACGGTATGTGCAGATTATAGGTGCACTCTCACACACTCCTCTCACACGTACATATCGCACACGTATAAACCTGAAGCGGAGCAACAGACTTTCATAAATAGGTCGTATTTCGTTATTTATTTTTTCTTGAGTCTTTGTACTCTGTTTCCTTTGTAGGTCGTCTATTGAATATAGAGGATAGACAGATGCAGAAAAATATAGAGGAAAATGCCAAGCCAATGAAAGTATTTTCGGTTGCACCGTTTTATCAATGTCACGTTTTTATTAATTATGTATTAAAATCACTAGCCCGTCAAATTAATATCGAAAACTTGTTAATATAGGAAACGTGATTTAACAGCACCTTGTCCTTATTTACTATTTTAAAATACCTGGTTACAACATTATTTTAGTAAATAATCATTTCAATTTTTTTTAACGCGCTCTATCTTATTTACTCTATCTTCTTCGTTTTGAATTGAATAATTAGATAAAACCAAGTTATTAGTAGAATGTAAATGTTTAATTTATATTGCAGCTGTCATTCAAACGGATCAAGAAGCAGAAATAGCTTTAGATCGCAAAAATGACGAAGAGATTCGAATTCAACTGGCAGATCGAGGTACCGGAGGCTCTCCGTACCGGATCTTTCTTCGATCGATGGACCGACGAGAAAGACAATATGGAAATTGAGATGAATTGTGAGTTCAAGGTTGATGAATATGGCTTCTTCATCTATTGGCAAAGTGAAGGGAAGGTAATTACGAAACATTATTGGAATACTGCTTTTTTTGGTAATTAGTGTTAAAAAAATAATTAATTGTCCAAGTTAATTGACTTAGATTTACTACAAAAAAAGTTTATTGCAAAATATTTTTTGTTTTATTAAAACTTAAATGAAAATTCATGTAAGTGGTTGCTGAGTCGCAAAACGATTGCAATTAGTTCTAAAAGTTGCAAAAATATGAACACCGTGGAAAAAAGGTTTTCCGCTTTTCTATGTGTTCTATGTGCTCCCTCAGTGTGCAGTATAATATTCTAATGCACGTACATTCATTTTTCGTGCTTCAACTCTTGTCTTCTTGTTATTAATTATTAAAAATTTTACGAAACTTTGAAAGGACTTTTTTGAAATTTCAATTAAGAGATATTTAAGAATTCAATTAATTTAAATTAAAATATCAGTCGAAGACGAAAACTTTCAAGAATATTAAAAGAATCCGTTAGATTCCAGTTTTAGTAATTTAAGACATAAATTTAAAGAAGTATATTCGTTATAAATTTTTAAAAAAATAATCAAACTAAAAATAATATTTAAAAATGTACTTTGAAAACTAATTATTTTTATCACTGAAATCTCTTTTAGGACGGTGATGTCATCGAATTGTGTCAAGTGAGTGATATACGTGCCGGTGGAATACCTAAGGTAAATAATTTTCCTAATACGTTACACTTTGTCCTATAGATGATCAAGCTAATGTATAGATAATTAGAAAGATATCTCCAAAGGTAAACTAATATTTATGCATCATTCAATTCAATTTTCAGTGTAATTAAAAAATGTAATTAATTTTTACATTAAAATATTCGTTGACTTTTGGAAATTTCGATAATTAAATATTGATTTAAATAAGAGCGAAAATTGCATAATTTTGGTTTTACGCGTTACAGGATCCAAAATTGTACGACAGGTTGTACGCAAAACACGGAGAGCAGCTGGAAGAAAGAAGTTTAACCATTTGTTCCGGTATCGATTACACCAATATCAATTATCAACACGTTGTCTGTCCAGATCCTGCTACTGCCAAGGTGAAAACCAATCCGTTAATTTCAATAATTTTACCATTTCAATACAACTACCAACTATATTTATTTAAACTAGTCGTTATAAATTCATGTACGATACGTTGATTATCGCGATGCACCGATTTAAAATAATTAACTATAATATTTTATTGCGTATTTTGTATCGAACTTGACGGGTATACGTGATTCTCTGGTTACCGATGACGATATTGCGGTTTGCTTATACGACGATCTCTTTGCTAGTATTGGAAATAAATATGCGTAAAAACACTTGCAAATTATAACAATTTTATTGCGAATCAAATTCATTGACTTTTTATTCGTGTTATTTCGAAAAAGCAGTAATTGAAAGTATTAAAATTTGAAATAATAATAAAAAAAATAAAAATATAAGCATATAATAATTTTAAAATGATGTATTAGATAATTGTATTTAGCCTTTCAGACCTGAATTAATTTAGATTTGTTCATATTTTCATTTATAATTTTATCACCACGATTGTTTTTAAATATACGACGTTTTATTAATTTAAAAATACACATGAAATATTTATTTACTATACTTTTAATAATTTACGTTATAATTATTTTAATTAAAAAATATCCATCTATATGTATATTACAATATACATTAGGTCTGAAAGGTTAAATATTTACAAATTTGGTGATTATTCTTAAATTTATAGTTTTAAAAAATGTATCTTCGTGGAGAACTCGTGTGAAATTCATTAACTAGTGGAATAATTGTACGTGTTGACTAACTTGATTGTTGAACTAACAGAAGCTAAAGTATTAGACAGTACTAGTATTTAACAATAATATGTATGGGTATATGCATTTCCCTCTACCATTAAGTTAATTACATTATTACATTATTGCAGACGTGGTTGGATGGAGTAAGATCCATTACGCATAACGTGAAAGCCAATAATGTCTGCCCGTTGACGTGCCTAAAAAAACAGTAAGTTTACGTTCGTAATCCAATTAACTTCCCATGTGCATGTCTAATGCTATTCTCTTCGTTCGTTTTTTTCCACTTCCTGTATATTATTACACAGTCTATAGTCACGTTCGTATAGCTATCATTTTCTCATTTTCCTATACCTTTTTAACCTCTTCGTCGCGGCTTTTTTTCTTTTTTTTTACAAATTAGATAAATAAATTAGTAAAAGTAAACGCGCGAATACATTTTAACGCTACATATCTTTTGTAGCATTTCTCATTAAAATTAATGATACTACGATTTACTTTTTTAATCTAACGTTATTTCATTTAATTACTTTGTGTACAATTTTTGATACAAGTTTTCCCGATTACATTTTTGTATATGTGTCAGCACATTTTTTTTTTGAGGAAAATTTAAAGTAAGTGTATTCGCTTAAAAAGATATGATGCGGTAGTTTAATATACTACATTATCGTGTATACTTTATATGATATCTTAATTTTGAATTACCAAATTGTGACATGCAGATTTAAAAGTTTCTACGTTGTTTTATTTTAAATATACGCGTAAATAGTATGATTGTATTCTTGACTTACCTGTATCGGTCACGTTATTCACTTGAAATAAGGGAGAAATTAATTTTCTCTTGGGCTTCATTCCTGCATATTGAGGGAATGAAATTAATTTTTCTCGTATATTAATTCGTTACATAAAATTTAATTTACTCTCGCTTATAACGTTATAATTTTTCAACTAATTTTCAACTAACATATCAATTAATTAAAAAAAAATTAATTAACACGATTGTAAATAACTACAAGCACTCATATCGCGCTTTCCCCGGGTGCAATATTTTTCCAAACCACCAAAGTGTCTACATAGGTAATTCACGAATGAATAAAGTACTGTATAGAACACACGAGAACAAAAATTAATTATTTCCTTGTTGCACAACATACTATATACGTAATTGATACTGTAACATTTGCAAATATAATATTTTTAATTTAACTTTTTTTTTCTCTCAGTTACCCTGGTTAGTTGATTCTTCAATATCATCATTTTTAGTGTACATCCCAGTATGCATTTTTTTTTATTTTTCATGCAATTAATTGAATTGCCCTGAAAACCAAAGTATATTTATACGTGGAGAAAAGAAATTTCTAATAAAGCCAACACATCACATGGACACTTGTTTTATCAAAAAATTAAAAGTTTTATTAATAATTTCCATAAATAGTAATACTACAAATATTTTAGTATAGTACAAGAAATTCTCTACTCGTGAGTAGTTTTATACTTACAACTAATTTCAAATTTGGAAATGAAGCTATCAATGCATCTAACAATTAAAGTAATTTTAAACCTGCATTCAAAACGATTAATAAATTAAACTTAATACTATCAGTTTGTTCATTCGTTAGTAAATTTATTGATACTTCGATGTATTTAACAAAAACACTGAATTTTTAAAATATAGACGAGCTTTCGAGTGAATAATAAATTTACCTAGTAAATATTAATATTACCTTCTTATCATGTATCACTTCATTATATGTTTAGTGATCATTTATAACTCCTTCAATGATTATTACTTTTTCCTCTCCGTGTCATTCAATAATAAATCTTTATTTAATATTTATTAATAATTCCGATATAAATGTTTCAGTTGGATGAGACTCCGAATGTTGGTCGATCCTAATGGTAAGGTGCCTGTAAAAGTGGTAGCGAGGACATTCGCTTCTGGTAAAACGGAAAAATTGGTTTATCAGTGCCTTTCTGATCTAGGTCTACCGAGTGGGAAGGTATCTATACATATCATCAATTTATCTTTATTTTAGATGATTTCTTGCTAAAACTAATACTCACAGCTCGATAATGAAAACTTACTAATAATATTTAATAAAAAATTAACTAACCATAACATTTTTAATGACCTCCAAGCTTTAAGGACACTTAAAGAATTTTATAAATTTTTTAAATGTCAATAACAGATAACATTATTTCTCGTCCAAAATTTTTTTTAAGTATTGATTTACTATGAGGTGGTACATTTTTTTAATATTAATTATGTTGCGATAATTTAAAATTAGACTATTAGAATAAAAACTATTTTATATAATACCATCAAATATTTTATTTAATTTAGAATAATCATTCGTATTTTTCCAACAAAGTTTTTAGTTGATTGGTTGTGATTAAAATTTTGAATTAAAATTTTGTCATTTTTGAAAATTGCGAAGAAAAACTATATTGAAAAAAATGTAACTTTATTACAGTATATCTTTTAATTTAAACATTTAAAAATAAATAATATCGAGCATTTGTATATGAAATATCACATGTAATTCACTAAAATAATTTTTTACTTCAAATTCATTGAGATACAAACATTATAATTATATTTTCTAGAATGATGTGATAGAACCAGATGATTTTACTTTTGATGCATTTTATGCACTTTATCATAAAATATGTCCCAGAAACGATATAGAAGAACTTTTCCAATCTATGTACGTAGTCTAAGAAGAAAACTAAATTAATTCTTAATGAAATTATTAAACTTTAACAATCGTTATTTATTTTTCTATAACGATAAATTTATGTCTCAGAACTCAAGGACAAGCTGACACTATCAATTTGGAGCAACTAATAACATTTTTAAATGAAAAGCAACGAGATCCAACACTTAATGAAATTCTATATCCTTTGTATGATGAAAAGCGAGCGATAGAGATAATCAATGACTATGAACAAAATCAAACTGCAAGGAGTGAAAGTAAGTTTATTTATTTTAGATTGATACAATAAGAGTGTAACTGTGTAGCTTAATAACAAGTGACAATACGTTGATAATTTATAATTTTAATGAATTTTTGAACGTTGAGATTCTATTATAGCTAATATTGTAACCACGAGTATGTGAATTTGTCAGGAAGATTTTGTACGCGTTTCTCAGTATCATGTTGTTATTTATACATATATTTATATTTATATTCATATTTATATTTATTCTAAATTAACCATTTAATATGTTCGTAGGGAGGATGTCCAAGGATGGCTTCATAAGGTACCTGATGTCCGATGAAAATGCACCAGTATTTTTGGATCGTTTAGATGTTTATATGGATATGGATCAACCGCTAGCGCATTATTACATAAATTCGAGTCACAATACTTACCTCAGTGGTCGACAATTTGGTGGGAAAAGTAGTGTAGAAATGTACAGACAAGTCCTCCTGGCTGGTTGCAGGTGAAATATTTTATATAAACTGCCTCGTAAGGTGGAAGTTTTTTGACGATGGCGGAGAAATTGATGAACGGTTCTAGAAATGTTGGAGTCTCCGGTTCAAATGCAGTCCGGGGCTATCTTATTTCTTTTGAATTTCAAATTATTTTTTTAAAGACTTATTTTCTGTTATTATTCAGTAGATTAGAAAGTTGCGCAAATAGAGATTCCGGATTAGTGGATGTTATACCCAAATTGAAAAGACCTACCTAGAAAATCCTCAAAATTTTAGAATCTAATTGTACGAAAAATTTGAAAAGAAATCGCAAATACTGTTTAAAATATATAGAATACCGAGACAAAGAGATTTTTACGAAATAATTAATTAATAATTAATTATATGTGAATAAAACAATGATTCGTGGCTGCCCTCGCTGGTTTAACAATAAATTTTTTTTTTCAATTCACAAACTATCTTTAAAGATACATCGTTACAGAGCGTTTTCTTGATGAACTAAATTCCTCGTTTAATAAAAAATAAATAATTTTTCTGTTTCTGAGTTGCACATCTCGTTAATGTATTTATAAAAATATAAATTTGTTTTAAACCAAATAATCGAAAAATCGATAAAAAAAGAAATGTTACACGAGGTGGTAAATAATGAGTGAAATCACAAAATAATATGTGTAACATATGTTCCGAGTGTATATTTGAAAAATGAGCGATGTATCAAGAAAATAATAAATCACTGTTTAATTAAAAAAGAATATACAATTGAATTAATGTATCTAAAATACGATATCTCGCTTCACGTCTCGAATGGAAAACGTATTACGGAAATAGTTTCGATCGTCGTGGAAACAACGCAATTTTATAGTATATTATTATTATGAAAGAGTAATTGAATTTTAATCCGAGAAACGTTTGTTCGAAGGTGTATTGAATTAGATTGCTGGGATGGAAAAGGAGAAGACGAAGAACCAATTATTACGCACGGCAAGGCCATGTGCACAGTTATTCTTTTCAAAGATGTTATTTACGCCATACGAGACACTGCATTCGTGACAACAGATTTTCCATTAATATTGAGTTTCGAAAATCATTGTAGCAAAGCTCAACAATACAAATTGGCTAAATATTGTGATGAAGTACTTGGCGATCTACTTTTAAGAGAACCCCTAAAAGAATTTCCAGTAAATTGATTAAATATATTTTTTATTTCACATATGTATTATTATAAAAAAAGAAAATATTCATAATGTAATATTAATATATATTTTTAGTTGGAACCAGGTGCACCATTACCGCCTCCAAGCGCGTTAAGGCGAAAAATCTTGATAAAAAATAAACGACTCAAGCCTGAAGTTGAAAAACAGGAACTTGAATTGTTTAAGCAAGGTCAGTTTGTTATAGAAGATGATTTCAAGGAAGATGCCAGTGCACCACCAACCGTCACTCCAATCGTCGAGCAGCAATCGGTAAAGGTATCCCCATAGATGCCATCCTAGCATGACAACTTTCCTCTTATATAAATACATTTAGTTTTCATCAGACAAATTTTATACATTTATTAGTGTTTTTTACTTTTTAGATATATTTATAATTTTTTATTTCTTTTACATTAGTTAAGTATATCATTTAACCTACTGAATGTAAATTTCCACGTATCATCTGTAGGTCGTAAAAATTTTGTAAAGAGTACTTTGTCAAACAATGCAAATGCAATTTTAACTCGTGTAACTTTGTTTAGTCACTCGCAGAGTTGTTTCCTGTAGTTGAAATGTATTTTAGACCAAAATGTATTAAAGTAGGTCAAAGTATTTTGCGTATATAGCAGCTGGTAAAATTCGGCCAATGCATTGCGTAGTAAATGATGGACATCTTTTTCATTTTCGGTTTACAAAAACTTTTTATCCCTTTTTATTTAATTATATAATTATTTTAACTATACAAGTACAAACTTATTAACTTATACACTTTATTTTACATGTTTAGGAAGGGATGATTTAATAAGTACTTTATTATAAAAATAATTGAAAAACAAAGATTTTTTCCGAAAATTTTATTTGTTATAGAATTATTTCGAGAAAGTATTTTTTGTATTCATTATATTCATATAAACCTCTTCCAATAACTAGAATCATTCACTACCCAGATATATGCCCAGCTTGTTAGTATAGGAACATAATAATGATACCGCAAAAATCTTCCACGTATTGATTGTTCTGTCAAGGTCTTTTTTGTTTTAGAACTATGGTATTTTTATGAGTAATTATTGGTATAGCTCACAGTATAATTTGTTCAATATAGGTTGTGATACATGGGCTGCATATTACAAAAATTTATTTTAAATTGTTTAGTACAACAAAGATAATTAATTTAAATATTTGTATACAGACGTAAATAAACTTAACCATAATTTAGGTTTTATAGGCTTAAATTACCCGGTACTGATATTGTGGATCAGGGTTATTCAGTTGTACTTTAATTTCTTCAATTTTAATTTCACTTTACAAGGTCAACATATAGTGCGATCTTAATGTCGCAATGTATGTAGTTATCAATAATAATATAGGGGCACGCTTATTTCATAGTCAGTGTGTAAATAATATTTATATATTGAAACATAGTTTGCATAGTCTTACAAAATGTAAAAATTTTATTTCGTAAATTGATAAAAACTTGCTTGTTTTACAACAAATGCATATTTAATGATATACCGTTTAATAGTAATGATACAAAGAAAATGAAGGTTTAATACAAATTGCAAGAAATAAATATTTATTTGTTATTTAATTTTGAGAAAATAATGTCTAATCCGCTAATTTATTAGAAAATATAAAAAATAAAAATATCTAAAAAAGTAACATATATTTAAAGATTTTATAAATTTACATGTAACGATCGATCGATCTATAATATTTTAAATAAAAAATATTGTTAAATATTGCCACAAGATTTTAAACCTGTCTCATATGTATTTATGTTTATTTTTATTGCCAAGGATGACGTCGCAAATGATCCAGTGGCTGCGGTAGCAACGGGACAACTCAAACTGTCGCAGCAGAGTGAAAGTCTAGAACTCGCTGCGGTTCAACCATATACGGGAAGCACGACAAATGTACATCCTTGGCTCTCGTCCATGGTAAATTACGCGCAGCCCATAAAATTTCAAGGATTTGACGTTGCAGAACGTAAGCTCCAGTTATATACATATATGCATATTACACTATCACCGATATTGTAACTCCGATATTTTTATGTAATCGAGTGACAATTGTCTTCGTTTTTCAATGAAAATTACTCTATTAGCAATATTCAATCTTATTATTATCGTTGACTAATTTTGTTGAAGTAACGTTGAAATGAATAAATTAACATTTGATTAATAGCTATAGAGTATGTACGTGCTGAAATTATCATATGGTGAAACGTACTTGTATTGAATTATTCGTTTTTTTTTTAAATCAAATTTATTACATGTGATTCATGCAGTCATTTGTCAAACTTATATATAGTAAACGACTGTAGCGAAGAAAAATATATATTTTTACTATTTTATATCTTCGGTATACGATTCAAGACCATAATCAATATAATATTGTTTAAACATTTTGAAATAATGAAACCCATGATTTAATCGTGCATTTTTGTTTAACATTTTAGAAAAAAATATACACCACAATATGTCTTCTTTTTCGGAGGCAACTGGACTGAATCATTTAAAAACGTCGGCCATCGAATTTGTCAATTATAATAAACGGCAAATGAGTCGTATTTATCCAAAAGGTACTCGAGCCGATTCATCAAATTACATGCCACAGGTAGAATATAATTTACATTTTACTGCATCATCAATATGTTTTATTAGTCATAATTTTATTAGTCGTAATATCAAAATTATAGGTTTTTTGGAACGCTGGTTGCCAAATGGTTTCATTAAATTTTCAAACTTCGGATTTACCAATGCAATTAAATCAAGGGAAATTCGAGTATAATGGATCTTCCGGTTACTTATTAAAACCAGATTTTATGAGAAGATCTGATCGTAGTTTTGATCCTTTTGCGGAAAGTCCTGTCGATGGTGTCATTGCAACGCAGTGTAGTGTTCAAGTAAGCGAAGCTTTTGATATAATATTACAAGCAGAGGGATACTATATTAATAGGTACTAAAAATTATTCGGCAATATTAAATTGAAAAAATATTAGTTTGTTTACATGTTTAATCAATTAAATGCAAAATTTTAATTGGATGTATACATGTAACTTGTAAGTAGGACGGTTAGCTAAAGAATCTCGTATACAATTTCTCAGAAGTTACGAACACTACTGGAAACTTACTTTCAATGAAGTTACATTGGAAAACAAAAAAAATATTTCAAAATTGTTTTATTCCAATAATTATTATTATTAATATTAATTAATTATATAAATTAATTAATTATTGTTCTAATAGCTAAATAATTAAATGACATACACAGGTAATAGCTGGACAATTCTTATCCGATAAGAAAGTTGGAACGTACGTTGAAGTTGAAATGTATGGGTTACCTACGGATACGATTCGCAAAGAATTCAGGACGCGGACAGTGCCAGCAAATGGTCTTAACCCGGTCTACAACGAGGAACCTTTTCTATTTCGAAAGGTCGTATTACCAGATCTTGCTGCTCTCCGTTTTGCCGTTTACGACGAATCTAATGGCAAGCTGCTTGGCCAGAGGATAGTTCCATTAGATGGACTTCAATCTGGTTATCGACATATATCATTAAGAACAGAAGCTAACTTTCCAATGTCTTTGCCCATGCTGTTTTGTAATATAGACATTAAAATTTATGTTCCTGATGGCTTTGAAGGTAACATCCGAAATTATACACTAGAAGCTTTTTGCAAAGTTGTTCGATAACGAACATCTGTTCACGCTTTAAAATGCAATGCCATTTTACGAAACGTACAAGATGGAATACGTACATTTTATACGTTTGATAAATATAGAATAAAATCGATATTGATACCGATTAAATTTCCTGATTCTATTTATAAATTTATTTTCATTTCTACCAATCGTAAGAGTACTTATTGCAGTATTCAGTCAAGAGCATTACGATTTTAAAGTAAACGTATATGCAATATTATAAAACTATAATTTAAAAATTTAATATTTCTTAAAAAATGAATAATTTTATTCGTTAAAATATCGCATTGCTATAAATTTGAAAATTATATTTATATTTGAATTTATATTTGTAATGCAGTATGTACAGTTTCATTATCAATAATCCAATGACAGAAGGGAAATTTCATATTCGTTATTAAAGTAATCCCTTGTTTTATTATCTCTAACGCAAACAATTCGGTCTTCTTCTCTCAGCATGCGTCATATAAAAGAATATCAAACAGTCATAGTATTCCATGCTACGAATATTAACTAACAAAATTCATTACCATTTTTAAAAAATAAATTTTCGATACTGCAGAACTTATGGATGCATTATCGGCACCAAGAGCGTCAAGAAAAACCGAAACACCGCAACAAACAAAAATGCGTGGTCTTGGAATCGAAGAAAGTGATATCAAATACAATACCGAATCTGCGCCATCACGTTTTCCGGAAGCTATAAAACCTAGAGGTAAGCGTTGTTTATTTCCAATGATCGATATATACCTTAACAGTTTCGTGAATAGTAAAATTTTATTGTAGAGGAATTGCACTTCGAGCCAGTAACGATTGAAACGCTTAAAAATGAGAAAGGTTACATTAAAACTACTAAAAAACAACAGAAGGAATTAGAATCTCTAAGGAAAAGGCATCAAAAAGAACGATTTTCTGTTCAGAAGCAGCAATGTGGTGCTATAGAAAAACTTATAAAGGGTAAAAAGTAAGTATAACATTTTTTTGATACTTCATTAATCTAAATAAATTCATGTTAGTAAATAATGTAATATTTATAAAATTTAAATATATTATGATCAACCATAAATTAATATAATTCACCGAACAACATTTGAGACACTATCTACTGATTGATATCTAAGTGTTTATTTTAGTGTTTAACGTTAAAGTACCAGTTGTAAAACGATTTTATAAGGGTATTTACATTTTTAATTAAATTTGGCAAATTAAAAATGTTAACAGAATGAATATTTATTTGTATACGGTAGATTTATTATTCTTTTTTTATAAATATATTCCTTTAAATATGCATTAGAGCTTTATGAATTGAAATAATAGATAAAAACTGTAGTTAAATTAAATTTTGAAGCTAGATTATTTTTTCTTTATATTCTTTATTCTCTATATATACAAATACCATAAAATATTCTCTATATATAATACCATAAAAACGGGTATTCCATTATTCGCACATTATTGCCAAAATGTATACCGAATATGAAAGATCTTTTGTGTGCTATTGCATACCCTATCAAAAAAGTCAAGGTGGAGCTACATGTGGTTTTTCGGACTTTTAAAAAAATAGTTTATTCTTTAATATTGTCTTATCGAACTGTATATAAAAGTTGATGAAAATTAACATGTGGAATTAAACATGAAATTGCATGGAAATTATCATTAACTTCTTTTTACAGTCAAAAAAGGCTATCATAAGGAGTAAAGTATTTTTCCAAAAGTCCGTAAATATCACGTGAAATTCTACCTGAACTTTTTTGATAGGGTAAATACGGTCGCATAAAGCGAATATGTGTGTATATTGTACAATACTCACTTTTTATAAATAAATAAAATAAAATTGCAAGTTTTATTGAAACGATATAGAAATATTGCTTCTGACTGAATTCTTAATATTCATAAAATATTATCTATATATTTATTAATAATATAACTAACAGAAAAAGCAAACTTATATTTTTTGCTTGCATAACTTCATAAA